>LR994572.1:10654107-11308214 GCA_905187475.1 Syritta pipiens | reverse complement strand
ATATAACTCATGGTTGTACCGATATTGTTCTGCCTTACATATGGGACCAACTCATTTCCGTTAGGCATTCCTGTGGAATGTGGCTAAAAGGTCGAAGTGCCTTTGGCAGAGTAAATCTCTGATCCATATGTCGATTGAAATGAAAGTTTCCTCATCTAATTCATTCCTTGTTATTTAGCTTAGTCTTTTTTTTTTTTCTATTTTTTCTCCTATTCTTTGCATATTCTTCCAATATCACCATTTTCAGTAAGATTCGCCATTTTTTTAAGTTGCTAACTGAAAGATCAGGTGGAAAAAGTGCTCATGTGCAACAATGTGCTTTTGAATTTCATTGGACCAGGGACTAACTTTGAACTACAGGGGTTTCTGAATAAAATATTTCTGATAAACGAAATTTTTGAAGAAAAGCAAATAAACTTGATTTCTAATTATAGGGTTAAAAAAGCCATCATTTTTGAATTAGAGAACAGTGGACAGTAGTAAATTCGAAATAACGAACAAGAGGGTTTTTTTCAGAGGACTGCTACAATGTTTTTATTTATAGAAGCTTTCAAATTATTAAGAATTTCCAGCATAAAGAAACACTTATGAGACTTAATAAATAAATTACGAATACGATGCACTGTATTTATTTGCTTAAATTTGTTAATCCGTAAGTGAAATACAGTTTTAAAGATATCAGAACTGGCTGCCAGGGCCTTGAACTAGTATAACCTGGCCATATTTCCCTGCGTCTTTAGGGGCTCAACTTCGCCTGCAAAAGTTTAATTATTCCGTTCTTTCTCACTCCGTCAAAGCTAAGTAAACAAAAAAAAAATGAGAGATTACTTGATTCCCCCTTTCAAGCTATGACGTCAAGATACGCCCTTTATCACATCAATTGAATCAGAAATGCGTCTTTAAAAACTGAAAACTTGCTTCAACCACCCCTAATCGTATAAGGAACCCCCTCTTCAACATGCACACGATCAAGAAGAACAACACAGGCCGTAACCATGTCAATCCACCCTTATCCAGTCTTTACACGCATTCGCATCGGAATCCATTCATCAAAAAGAACATTCCAATAAATTTGTTATGTGCCTTGAAAATACCTCACAGTCCTTACTTTTTCCTCTACATGGGTACCACACATTTCACGACATCACCGACCAACCTACCATCATGTGCGCCAGAAAGGGATACACACAACGAAACTGATCGAGAACGGGTAACCATTCGTACCACCACTATCAACACACCACCGCTGCGCCGCTACTTCAAAACGGATTGCGACGAGTACGACGACGACACGGACACGGGCACTGACGTAGCCAGCGAACGACGCCGTCGCCGTTGCCTTTGTTGCCTAAGCAATTCCATTTCGTGGTTTAGTCTTATAAGAGAGTTGCCAACGTTAAGATCATTGCACTGAGAGCCTGTTCTGTTGCACTTTATACCTGGACTGTCCGTTTTTTTTTTGTCTGCTGTTTGTTCTGTGTTCTTTGAGTGTTGTATCTATCGGTTCTCAAGTGCATTGGATTTATTAAAAACAAAAAATTGTATATACACATCATCCAAAACGTTCAAAGTTCATGAAGAGATTTTTTTTTGTTTGAAATTCAAAACGAAACCGAAGCGTATATTACATGGCTTAATTAAACGGAACAAAAAAAAAAACCAAAAAGAGGGAGATAGCAAAACCCCGATGGATAAACACTTGTTGAATAAAAAAAGTTTTTTCGCACAAAAAAAAAAAAATTCGAAACTTCATCAACGTCTCAAAACGAAAAAAAGGGTTACAACTTAAGAAAATGTTTTCAGTTTAAAAATTTAAGTACAATTCCTGTTAATTTCGTTCATTCCCTTTGTTGCTTTGCGATCGAGATAATTGTGTTGCTTTTTTTTCTCCCTTTTCGTTTCCATTTAGTTTTTTTTTCGTTGTTATATAGAAGCACACACACTACATAGAAGATTCTGATTTGAAGTAAATGTGTGTACGCGGAAAAAAAAGATGAAAAAATAAGAAGAAAGAAAAAGAAAAAAAACCCCTGTGTGTTTGTGTGTTCGTGTCAAAAATGATCAAGAGAAAGAAGAAGAAAACTTCAACAGAAAACCGAAAAAAAAACGTAGAGATGACAGGAGATTGTGTGAAAGAGAAAGACCTAAGTGGTGCAGAGTATTGGAGTTCTGAGCGGGCTCGCGCTCGCGCTCGTGTCTCTTTTTTGGGTGAGTGTGAGTGCGCGAGATGTCGGCGTGCAACTTTTGCAAAATATACCGAGCGGCGGCGGCGACGCAGCAGATTTTAGTAAATTTTTTTTGTCTGTTGTTTGGTTTGTATATCACTAGAATTTTTTTTATTGTATTCATCGTGGAGTATAACAGTTTGTATTGGCTCGTATGAAGTTGGTGTATATAAGAGAGCGAGATAGCGGTATTATATGATCTTTGGGGGCATTTTTGACTTTCTAACCCCTTTCTGTGTGTGTTGGACGTTTTTTTTTTTTTATATTTCGTTTTATAGTAACTTAAACGTGGAAAATCCGTTGTTGTGTTCTTTCGGAAGAAAAATCGGTGTGTGCATAAGAAAGTTTGACAAACGCAGTTGGGAAAACAGATTCCAAGAACGCGACAAAAAAAACGAGAACCCCCCAGAAAAGGTGGATGTTCTTAGAAACTAGGTGCACACTGTTGTCTGTCAATTGTTGCCAAGTGATCGTGTGATCGCGTTTTCCGGTTATGTGTGCACTTCCTCTTCGTTAATATGCCAAACTCTTGATGCGAAGTAAGCGTTTTTTTTTTTGTTCTGTTCTGTTGATCTTGCAGAAAAAAAATGAAAAAAGTAACATTTTGAAATAACGAACGAGCGATTAGTTTCAAATATTTGGTTAGTACCGTGTTTTTTTTTTCTCGCTGAGTTTGCTTTTTTTGTTCTGTATTTTGACCGGTTGTGTGTGCAATCGTTGATTTCCTCGTCCTCTACTGCCAACACTGTTCGTATATTTTTTTTTGTGTGTTTAACTTTATCGGTCATTTGTTGGTACGGTTGTGCTTCAATTCCCGCGCGTTTTTGTATACGTATATACACATTTTTTTTTTTGATTTTGTTTGTGGTGAAAGTAATTAAGGCTGTTGGGTATACTTAGCATACGAGATGTGAAATATTTTAACTGATTGCTGTTCCAAGTGGGTGAGGGTCCAGTGATTCACAGTTTTTTGATTTCAATACATGTGACTAGATCCACACTCATTAAGAACGGTAATAAACTACTTTTAAATAAAATACCGTGTTTCGGTTAAAATCAAAAGAGATAGAGTGAGAGGGAAAGGGAGCCATAGATGCATTTTTAAGGATCCTCAAGAGGATCCTCTCTTTTTTATCCAAATTCTTTTTCCATTTGCTTTATTCGTTCGATTGGAGGATATTTTATTTTTTCACTTTTGGTCAACTGGTAGATAGAAACCGCAAAACAACCTCAGGAGGATAAAAATGTAGCACCTGCCTTGAATTTTGTGTAATTGTGGTTTTTTTTTTCTGATATGCCTGTCTTATTTAAATTTAAAAAAATATCTAAAATTGATGCTACAGACAGAATTCCATTTTCTTATTATTCACTCCCCTTTTTTTGAACCATTAAATAAAAAGTAAAAGAAGGAGGAATATGAGAAAAGAGAGACGTAAAGTAGTTTTTTTTGTCGCTTTCCAAGCGGCGATTTTTCTTTCTTTTTTTTTTATTTCATAATACTTTTTTGTGTGGTGCATACATTCGCAAAAAATGCACATTTTTGTGTTGCAATCGTGTTTCTTTTTTTTTTTGTAGGTTTTGATTAACGCACGGCCTGAGTTCCACTGTTGTCTGGTTGCTACATTACTTTCCGCTCGATTTAACTTTGATGCGCAAGAAGTAATTGAAGATTGAAGCGATTGTGAGATATATTTGCTTAGCAGGTGTTTTTTTTTTTCTGTCGATCTAGGGAAGTGTTTTTAATTGGTTTAGCGCTGACGAGGTTCGCTTGCTTTTTTAATTACATTTTCAAGAATAGTTGAATGGTGTTTTATGAATTATTGGTTTGATTTTCAAACGAATGGACGAAAAATTTCGTTTACATTTTGTTTTTGTTTAAATGTAAATTTTGATTAAATCTATTCATCATTATCCTGCATCAGGATTTATCTAAAACGTGATGAACAGGACATCATCTATTAAGTTTTCAAAAAATAGTTCCTAGACTCACGTTGGACTCTTTGGAGCCTCAGAAGGAGAAGGTTGAATTACAAACTTTCAAGTTAATTACTATGAATTGTTGGAAAATTGAAATATATTTTTTTTTAATTTGCATATTCTCAGATAATATATCTTCTTTTAGTAAACACGTAGTCCGTGTTTCTCTTAGTAAATACGTATATCCGTTAATTTCAATTTACTTGGTTCTTAAAGCAATCTAAATTCGCCAACTCAAGTGTTTGATCTATTCTTTGTTTAAAACTTCTCTAGAACTGACTGCACTGACTCATAACCGCGTATAATTACAGTTGGATGTAGCACATTCAGTTTGGTACACTATTAATTCCTTTTGATATGGTAACTCAATCTCTTTTGTGTCTAGGAGAAAACATTCAACACATTTGAATTCTAACAAACAAAATTTGTTAAAATTATGCTTTCAAACTACCCTGGAATTACTACAATATTTAATCTTCCTTGTGCTGTGTATTCCTCTACATGTGTAAAAATTGCACCGCACACAACACAGTGGAGGCACGAAAAGCTAAAGCTAAGCTCTGGCCCTCAATTGGCTTGTCACGTCACCCAATGTAATGTGTTGTGCATTCGAATCTGGTTTCGTAATATATCCTTAATTTCACTCTGTGAGAAAGCAAGTTATTTAAGTTCAATGCCTTAACTGCAACCTGCCTATCCGGTGACTGTTCTCACACAAGTAGTTCTATAGACTTGTTAAACTTGTTTACACCACACTAAATGATTATCGCAAATGTTTGTTTTGGCGCCAAATAACTTAATTCATAAATTAATACAAATAACACTATGCAGCAAAATTATGGTGCTTTTGCATGCTTTCTAATGGTTTTTACATCCTAGAAAAGCAAGCTCACAACCGCAAGCATAGGCTTGACTTATTCCTTTATTTATTTTCAGTCTCGATAAATATAAATCGAAAGGTGTGGATAATTATGCTAATCAACTTCCGTGATAGAGCCTGAATTTAGGTTAAGAGAATTATTTGCATAATTTTTTTTTTTCGTTGATAGGTAAAAAATCATTGCTAAATTTATCTTTATGATAGCAGTGGATTACGACTGAGCTTAAGAGCAAGGTTCTTGTCATTAAATATTATAATATATTTGTTGTATGCTTCTTAAGAAACATAAATTCTAAACTTTTGAGAAGTTAAGGAATATAAATCGTTTGGTTGCTACAATAGCAATAGGTTTGTTGTTTTTAATAAGAAAATTTCGTTTCCTTTCTAATGTCTGTTGAGTACAATAAAAGAATGTGTTTAGAGTTGCCTACTAGATATCCGCTGATTGATTATTACGTCACATACAGCCCACAAATGCAAAGTTTTACAAAATAACCGACAACACAAGGAACAATAACGTTACAAAAAGCTATGTTAAAACTCTATAAATCGCACTGTCAAATAAAGAATCCTTTGTCTCCCATGTACCGCCAATATGAAGTTTTTCATTTATATATTTTACATATGTATATTTCTTTGCAACACAGTATAATTAGAGTATTAAGTCCAACATCCCCCTTCTGTTTCTATCGAAAAATTAAACTAAAATCTATAAAAACAAAATAAAACACGTCTGACTTTTTCATCATCATCATCGGCGCAACAACTGGTGTCCGGTTCGGGCTTTCTGCTGCAAGCACTTCCACCTATCCCGATCGCTGGCCGACGCCATCCAGTTAAGCACCCCAAGGCTTTGGGCGTCCTTTCAGCCTAAGCGCGGTTTGCATCGTTGTCCTGTACCATGAATTGTACCACAAAGGACCTTCGGACCAGGGTTTTCTTCGCTTATACGAACAAGGTGCCCAGCCCATCGAAGTTCACAGATCTCTACTTTTGCTATAACATTCGCTTCGAGGTAGATTTCATACAACTCATGGTTATACAGTCTCCGGAATTGTCCTTCATAACGTATGAGGCCAACAATTCTCCGTCTGACTACTTCGACTGCTGTATTTATTCTGTTTCTTTTCTACTACAAAAATACATTGGTTTTACAAAAAAAATTGATACTTGCAAATATAAAGGAGGATCATTGGGAATTGGAATGAATTAACAGAAATACAGTTTGTTGCAAACATTTTCTTACTTTGTCATTATAATTCATTGATACACTTTGCTTAATGCTCGGGGTGTCCTTTTTTCTTATATGGACGTTTCGCGACATTTTGATGCCACAGTCCATATAAAGTATTCATAAATTATACAGATAGTTTATTCTATGAATGCAGCAAATGTATTTGAAGTTGTCCTGAATCTCCAATCAAGGTATCAGCAGCGTAGTAATCCCTCGATTTACGTTGACTCTGTTTACATCGTCTCGATTTACGTTGTGTATAATTATGAATCTTGCCTTGTTTAACGTCCTACTATCTCCTCTCCGTCCTATCTCCCGATTTATGTTGTCAAATTCGGCAGTTTTCTTAGCCGCTCAGATTTCAATTTGCTTAATTTAAGCAGTTCAAATTTACAAATGTGCAGTTAAAATGAAACTTAATCGAGGACTCCTATGCTTTGTATTTTCTTGACTTTTCGACAGCCGATTTTTTTTGCAATTCACAGTCAACATCGCCTAGATCTGCGTCCCCAATTCTTGGAACGCATACCGACGTAAATCGAGGGATTTCTGTATACAATATTTTGACAAAGTTCCAGTAGTTTTAGTAAACTTGAAGAAGGTTGGCTTGCATTACATTCGATCGTAGCTGAAAGTCACAATTATAGCACGAGTTACATTGATTTTTGAAAAGCTAAAAAAGCATGACTTGCATTACATCGGATTGTTGCCAAAAGTCGAAATTATATCACAAAACTGGTAGTGCAACTTTTGTCACCGGACTCAACTCAATGATGACTAATGCAGAGCTATTCATGCGGTGTACGAAAATCGTTTCTTTCGTTAAACACTCAAATATTTTAATGAGAGTTTTATCGCGCTTCTATTTGTTCTCATTTTAAAGCATTTCAGCGAAACGATAATTCCACAACCCAGGAAACATTTAGAAACACATTCCTTGAACTTCCTTAGTGGAACATGCTGCCGAAAATGTTAAGTTATTTTATTTTAAAAGTATATCGTTGATAATAATATTACTGATATTACTTTAATTCTACTAAAGCACATGTTTTTCTTCACCGAAAAAGTATCAAAACAAAAGCTATTGTCTTTCTTTCTTTTTTCCACAAGCGATACTGCTTGCTTCCACATTATTATCTTTTTTTCATCGCATAATTCAGCATAAACATGAATAATCTTATGGTGGGTTATTTACATTATGAGCAGATAACATTGTTACGATTGGTGTACAACAATCGTGCATCGCGTTCATAATTCTTGCAAATTAAATAAAAAAAAATTACTATCCACTGCTAAATATTTGTTGCAAAGACATGCGTCTTAATCCTGGGAAAATGTTGTTTTTTGTAACAATTGCTACTGAATTGAATTTTTTTTAACAACAAACATGTATCAATTTGGAATTTTGTCGGAAAGTTATTCGTGTGTGTTTTGATTGTCATAATTCGAAATAGCATGGATACTAAGTAGTACCGGCTAATCAGCAATCACATAGAGCTGTAGATCCATTGAGTATTACACCAAGTCAGTCTCAATTTCCTGTGAATTCTTAGCGCAATGTATTTGTTCTGTTGTATGACAAATATTATTTAATGAAATGGGAAAAATGAAGCTGCACACCGAAATTAAGGAAGTTCATAATCGAAGGGTACTGCCACAAAAAGGCTTCCATGTTGATGCTGGAGTCTCAATGTGATCCAAAAAGATGGTCCAAGGTCAAATTCAGAGTTCCTTTAAATTAGAGCACCCCTGGTTCAGACGGAAGGACTTGGATGCGATAGCGTAGTTTACAAGTTGACTTCCTTTGAGGTTAGCCATTTTACTCAACGAGTTAAGGAAAACTCTTGAATCTGATTGAAATAGCACCAGCTAAAAATAGATGAAGATAAGAGTTTAAAAAGGTTTGTTGACTAATGTGCGTAGCACAGAAGAACGTAATCTGATCATTGACTGAAATGTGCGAGTGTTGTGCAAATTTGTCAATGGTAGCATTGGTACCCCTATATTTTCAACAAGAGAAATAGTCTAAACGTTTTTATACATACGGCAATTCATTAAATTCATATCTACACATATATGTGGGTTGTTTGTTATTTGTGGCATTGGCAGTTTCACAGATTGGTGGAAGCGCGTAAAGGGCAATGACCTATTCTAAGATTTATTAGATGCTGGGCTCGTGGCTGTTTACTGCTCCATAAATATTCCTGATAAGAGTAGAAATTTGCACATACATTTGTGTATGATGATTTCGATGTTAATCTTTTAATGGATAATCAAATGAAAAGTAAGAAAGTATATTTTTTCTATTGGGCAACATTGAAATTGCATTTTTAACGCTGTTAAAGCGACCTCGTTAGTGGAACCTGCGGCCACAGAAGATGATGATGATGATGATGACATTTTTAACTTTTGAAAATTAGAAGAATGTAAGTCTTATGGTTGCTACAATAACAATAGGTTTGGTTTTAGGAAACTTTCTAATGTCTGGGGGATAAAATAAAATATTGCATCGAGAGTTGCTTGTTGGATAACCGATAATTGAATATTTCCCACTTCTATTTCTATCAAAAAATTTAGCTTCGCTTTATGTTCAGTGTCCTTATTTCTTATGCAGGTTTTTCAAAGATCTTCCTATCCATCTTCCTATTAAATCTATTTTTTCATTTTGTAGAGTAAAAATACACCGCGAACAAAATATCAAAGACAACAAACGTACAGTAAATTGTTGTAAAACTCTTTGTTTCTTTGTACTCATCACCGCTACAATTGGAAGTTTACACAAAATTCTATTAAAAAGCTTTGCAGATTTCATTCGCCTGACTGAATGTTCGGCTGTTTTTCGAAATTCTCGAACCTAACAGTCCGCAATGCATTTTGTGCATACGCACAGTGTGTTGCACAAGAAGGTGCAAACCTCATATTTATTTTCCTACAATTTGGACATCAAAATGAAATTTGTAAGCAAATATTCGCGTTAAATGTCGTAGAAATTCTCCAATATGAAGTTTTTACTATATTTTAAAAGCAAAGTTTTATCTATATAAATTATTCACAACTTATACAGACATTTTAATCGAATGCACCAATGAATGACAATGAAAGTAAGAAACCAATCTTGCTGTAAAAGAGAGTTTCTGTGAGAAATAATGTTTTTGTATATTTTTAAAGAAAAAGTGTCTATTGCCATTGAGCACTACGCTCAAAATAAAAATTCATTTATTTTTTTTTATCAAGGTTTCAACATAACAAAAGTAAAAGTAAGTGTTGTCAGAAGGCCATAAATAAAATGGTTATATACTTGAATTTAAGATGTCGCTGTGGCACTTGCATAAATCGTGGTACTTACATAACGAAAACTGAATTATTTTCATCTCCTTACTTGGAGTTCCCTTCTCCCCATTAGCCCTGCAAGTAGTCGGACAAAGTGGATATTGTTCACAATGTAATTTACATTGACCGCAAAACTTTGTGATTTTCTTTTTAGCACCCATAAATGATCTACTGGGAAATCCGTATATGGGAATAATCTAGAAGATTTAAACGGTTATTTGTTTAACTGAATACGGGAGTCCTAAAGGGCATAAATTTATACAATCTCAATTCTTAGACTCGTCTGAACTTCATATGTCGTTAAAAACACGTCTTAGGGGGTAGATAATGATGATCTGATATGCTTAATTTATTTTGGAGTTAAACATGTTGTAAATATTAAATTAGTTTCCTCAGTTTCAGCGCAAAAGGAGGGAAGGAAAACTAGTATATAGCAACAAATTGAAAAAGTTCGTCATCATTCTTTGTGACCGCATGTTCCACTAACAGAGTAGCGGGGACAATGCACGCTGAACAAATCTTAAGGCAAGCCGATCGTCCGCCGATTTTACTCTAACTCATCAGAGTTAGGACTTGGCTGGACTTGGTCCAGCCATCTCAACCTGGGTCTACTGACCGATCGCCTTCCTGACGGGATCGCATTAAAGGCACGCCTTAAAATAGTTCAACAAAGAAACTTTATCCAATTAGTTGGAAATAAAAAGGCTCTCATAAATTCTGATTTCGTCATTTTCCCCAAGCTTTTGCAATAGAAACAAATTTCTTGACTGTAAGATATCTCCTCTTATAGTCATGAGGTTGCTTGTTATTCAAATAATTAAAAGTATCGTTATTCACTATTAACATGTACAAATATAATTAAAACTCAGAAACTCTGAATTTGCTGCAGTAGCTTGTAAGTAGAAAATAAAAATTTCCCCGAACACAACGTGTCGATTGATCCGTATCACAATGAATTCATTAGTCATTTCCCGTCCGAAAAGGTCTCGTATTTGCCAACACATCACAACCAACAATTTTGCCCCGACAGAATAACGATTTTATTTTTATTTATTTTTTTTTTCACATCTCTCTTTCTTCGACTGCGTATATACACATCAGTTGAAAGTTCTTTTGTTTAATCCAAAAAATGGTTAAATATGTAGCAAACATCAATCAAATGTCACTGTCAAGTTTTAGAAGAGACGTAAGCCGCCATTGTCTGTTGTTCGAGTCGTGTTCAATTTGGAGAGGTAAATCGCGTGGTAACGAAACTAACTTCTCTTTCCATGACAAGATGAATGTGCTGGCTTTTGGTTTTGTAGATCAGACGACTAAATAGCGCCTTGAAAAGAGAAGAATAGAAAATTGTGAGTGAATACGTTTTTAATTGTACCAACGAGGATCGTGTGGTGTCCTCTCTACTCTACGTTCTTTTTATTTTTTTGTAATTTGATAAATGATGACGATGATGATGAAATTTAGGGTAAAGAAAGATTGTTTTTTGTGTTCTCTCCTCGACAACGACGTTGTGTAGAGTTCAGTGTTTCGGAAGAAGTGTAAGGCTTCAAAATTCTTTAACAAGTTTCTGTGGTTGACCACAGGGGAAATTAAGACAATCAAGATCACATTTCGATTTGGAATTCTTTGTGTGTAATCTGTTGACCAAAAACTGATCTATATAACTTGAGGCGACAGAAATGCTAAAAGGTCAACAACATTTTTTACACACATGTGTACATTCAGCTTACGGCAATTCACATTCACAAGTAATTGTGCTGAATAAAAATAAAAAAAAAAAATAATAACCCATAAATCGTGATGTCAATTCGCTTAAACAATGAGTGAATGTAATAAAAAACCCGATTGCATTGCAAAAAAATAAAACGATTATATTAGAAATAAACTGTAAAACAAATTTTTCATCGTCATCACATGATATCCACCAAAAAGAACAACAAATTGTGTGCGAGCTGCTGTACGGCTAGAGAAGGCAGATTGTCGCAGTGGAGATCGTGCAACATGTTTTAATTATTTATTTTTTTTAATTTTTCTCCTTCAGTTGCAATGAGCTTCTATTGTTTCGACATAAAAATAGTAAATAAATATAAATTTATGCAGTCATATTAATTTAGCGTTATCGAAAAGCATTCGCTTTTATGCGAGACACTGGAGGAGGAACCCTGTATCTGGAATCTCAGTGTGAGACATGATGGTGGCCTCGATGATTTATAGATATTTTTATATGTCACAAAATGAATGGTATGATAGCTTTGGCTAGATTGCATACTGTGCAAGTAAAAGGTGTAGCATTTGAGGCTATAGAAAGCCTGGAGCTTGGTCATGCAACTCTGCAGCACTTTTTTTCGCTGTTTTGTGCTTGAAACGGAAAAGTTTGAAATTCATTGCAACTCATCTCGAAAGCAAAACTGGCGCACATAACCGAACAATTGTTTGCAAATTGTGTTGTGACATTTAACTTAGAGATGAACGCGTTAAGGCTATTTTCATATTATTCTTAACATATGACTTTTATTGGGAAATCTCTTTCGGCTGAGCTGAGTTAGTCATTATTGTCTACAGCAAGCATATCAAACTCAACGGCTACCACGGGACAACCAGGCACGATATGAAAGTTTTATGTGCCGCTAGAAAAAATCGAATTTTGAAAAACTGAAAAACGAGAATAATAGTAACGCTAATGTTTTCTTACTGATGTTTGACATTTCTTCTCTGCTACCAGCTTTACTACTTCCAGAAAAATCTTGTCGGCAGTGATTACTTTTAAAACAGATCGATATCAGTTATTCGTGACCTAACTGATGACTTATCCCCTTCAACAACTGCTCGCACCGATAGGTACTTCCAAATATGCAAATAATTCCATATCCAGTTCAGTTTTCGAGTGTGCTCAAATCGGACTGCCAAATACTTGTAAAATTCAGCCATGCCTGTTGAAAAACGCGGTCGAAAATTCGACAATTGAAAGGTTTATTTTCTAAACGTTACAATGTTTAAATTTCAGTTATCTTTTTAAACAAATTAATATTGTCTTACCCTTGGGCAGCTCGTCGGCCCTTTTTCACTCTTCAACGATATAATGGTTGAAATTCTCATAACTATGAAGCGTCAGCGTGCGAGTGCGTGAGCAGAGCCGACCGTGACATCAAAGAGTACTGACGACAAGTGAATAATTTAACAATTCGGATTTCATCGAATTTAAATCTTAATTCGAAAGATTTCGAGAATTGCCTACTTTTCAAAGAATCAAAATATGCAAACCTTTTTTAAAATTTAGTTCTAAGGTTGAAATTTTTCTCTGCTGGACCGCACGATCACTCGTAGTGGCTCGCAGGTTTGACATGCTTAAAATAGTCGGCGTAACAGCCCATACAGGGCCAGAGCCTAGCTTCTTCGCGCCTCCACTGTGTTGTGCGCGTTATAATTTTGTCACATGTGGAGGGGACCTACTGTTTAATGCCGGTTCCGAACGGCGAATTGCGAGAGCTTTCCATGACAGAAGTACTCCAGGAGGATTGTCAGTCGTTCGCTGGAGGTGGGGCCGCGAAAAATGTAAATGACGAAAAATGACATGCTTGGTCTACAGCTTTTCTTATCTAAGTTTTTGTATGCCTTAAATAAAGCCACGATCGTATTTGATGTCTTCACAGCTTGAGATGGGAAACAACAAAAAAGTTGTGTGCATTTTCTTGTATCTTTTTTTTTGCCTTTAGGAACAACATACACATGCATGCATGTCACCCATCGGCAATCTTCAAGCATACATAGTCCTTCACAGAAATCCGTTTACTACATCGCTTTAAGATATTTTATTCCAACCTTGATAGATCAATTTCATCAATCTTTTTTTACATTGCTATTCCCAAAGACACGGTTAGAGTAGGGTATAGAAACTCTTTTTTTTTTAAATTGTCATTATTTCTCTCCTTTTTTTTATTTCGGCGGCATCTATCATTTTATATAACTGCTTTGGTTGGAAAAAAAAAATCAAACTCGCTGCATACTCTCGCCTAGGGCGGGTAATTTACTTATCCTCGAATTAAGTGGAAACTTTTGATCAATTCGTAATAACATTCGATTCGTTGCATTAAATTAATCATCATTAAATGGTTCTTTAATTAAGTTTTGTTGCAAATCGTCCGTGTGGTTGATGACCTTTTTGAGATGGGAATAATAAATTCGAATATTTAACTTATGATTAAATGCAACTCTTTTTTTAAATTCTGGTCATAGACAAGAAGCCCTTCATTAAGACATTAACTAGGGCTGCTTTTCTAAGTTTGATGATGATAAACTATTTCTCTTGCAGCGGTTTGCTTCTAAAGATTAATGATAGCTCATCTCTATCCTTTAAGAGAGTATTTTAAAACTCATAATCTTGTTTATAACCATGTCTTAATGAGAGGCTTAGTTTCCTCGTATAATGAAGTAATTAAATTATAACTTCTCCATGCACTTGTCAGTCAGTAACCATTCTAATTCATTATTTCCTTTTAAATGGCTTAACCTAAGGTGAAAAATTCTTGCAGAATTCTCTGCATTTACACTTTTTAAAGAGCCTCTTAGCCAGGAAAATGATAAAAAAAATCTAGTTGACTTTAAGACAGGTTTTTCCAAAAAGAAATTCTATAAGGAATTCATTTTGCTGAGAGCTAAGAATGCAATATCATGAGTCGCTGGAATTCGACCATAGGCAAACACATAACTACGATAACGATGTTGTAACTTGCCACTGTGTGGGCTAGAATCGTAAATATGAGTCCTTGAATTATGCGACGCTTTGAATTGACATGGAACTATTCCGACAAACGCTTTCATTGATCTATAGGTGCACTTCTGTATTCGCCATATGGTATTACTGCCCATAAATAATAAAAAAATACATAAAAGAAGTTATGATTTACGTCTTGAGTCACCTATGGGAACGCTTGTCTGTCATTCAAAACAAGTCAACTGAAGTTGTGATTGAAATGCCTTATTTTCCACGCTTATTAAATGGTGTCTATGCTTATTTTAAAGTTTAAAAATTCTTTTTTTCTATTTTAACTATATATTGTTAATAATTACTTTAACACGTTCAAGCTGGCCCGGGCCACCAGTGGCCCACCCTAAACTGTCCCATCGGGTGGTGCACTGGTAGAACGCATTGGATTATGCTATTAAAGGCTGAAAATTAAAATAATGAAACTTTAAAGTATGTATTTAACGCCGGATGAAGTGCGGGGTTAATTCGCTCGCCGCCTCACAGCGAAAACAATGCATCGGCCCGGCGTGAATGTGTTAAAACTCTCACTAAATGCAGCAATCTCCTTCTAGTTTCCCACGTGTAAAAAAAACAATTTCACAATTGACTTATGGTCTGTTGGATTTGTTTGTAGTCAGAAGCTCAGCTCTTCCAGCAATCACCTCCTATCTTTACGATTCAAATGGCTTTTATCAAATCCGCTTTCATTAAACTGCCAGTGTGCATGAAATGTTGAAATAAATTTATCGACGCGTTATACTGCATCTGATCGCTGCTTTAAATGCCAAACGTCTTATCAACACTTTGGATCCTCTGCGCGATCGTTCCCCTAGTTTCTTTTTTTTTTTTTTTGAAAAAAAAAACCTCCATTTGAACGACACACATGCAATAGGCGAGATAAACCTAAAATGTAAATATATCAACCCACAGATAGGCAACACCCCTGACTTCTTACCCCACACGGACCAATGAATGGCCAATGGGTCCGCATGGTGCTTTGCCGTCCACTCCTATGTTGACATTTTCCCCTCACAAAAAAAAAAAAAAAACTCGGAACGCATATCGAAAATCAAACTTTAAACTCTGCAAAAAAAAGGAACAATCAACCACACAGTGGACGGGTCCGAGAGAGATAGATTCATGCGTTGCACGGCATACACTACATCTTTCTGTCCCTCATCTGACATTCACACACCATGCGCACGAGAGAGCCCCCGTAGATTACCACCGAGCACATTCTGGTCATTGCCTTTGGGGACAATCTATGAGCAATCCAACGAACACAGAAAATGTGGAAATAAATCAGAAAAATAAAACGAATGCGCAGTGCGCATTGCTAATCTAATAAATTTTCTCTTCAAAAAATGTTTTTTTTTTTTTGCATTCATTCATGTGTGCGTGTGTCGCGATATTGGATGATCAGATGGGACAAGAGAGTTTTGTGTGTGTCCACCTTCTCCTCCTTCTGATTTCATTGAAAGATCTCTCGTCTCATGTTTTGATAGAATAATTAATTAACATCTCATTTTGATCCTAATGAGGGAGAACGTTCTACTGTATCCGAAACTCGGCCCATGATTTCCACAAATTGCTCGGTGCAACTGAAAGGTTCGGAGGATGTATATAAAACGTGATCTTTCCTTAATAGTCATACGAACTTATTATTATTTTCAGTACCAAAAACGACAGACAGTCGAGAAGGCGAAGAAGATGGGGGAGCCCCAAGCGGGGTAACCTTATATGGTTGCTGCATAGCGAAGCAAATTGCTCTTAAAACCATGCGAGCATATTTCGTTTCTTTTTCCCAAGAAAAGACTATCGGGGAAAGAGTGATTGCAGGCGCGATTAAGGTGAATCGAGCCGCGATCTCCTTTGAAATTGTAGATCGTCGTCGTCGTCGTCGGTGTGTAATTAAAGTTAATACCACCAAATGAAAATGTCAGTTGTCTGTTGAGTTGAGTTGGACGTTAACTAAAACAAATCGTTACGGAAAGTGTATAAGTTGTCCAGTAGTTTATTTTCGATTTATTTTGGCGGAAATCCATGGGAACACAACCACCAACGTTTTTCTTTTGTGTCTTTTTTTTCTTTCTTCCGGCAAGCAAAATACGAGATTGGGGTAGGCTTTCTTTTCTCACTACTGAGGAAAAAGAAGATGTATAGCAATTGATATGGTTTGTTAGGTAAATAGAGAAACGTTTAAAAGATACATTTAAATCGGGATAGTCCTCCTTCTCATGGCCTCTCTATCTCTTGTTTTTTCTTTTCTTTCTTTCTAACCTTAAAGTTTAAATCTAAGTCTGACTCTATTTTGTCGGCGAACATGGATCTAGTGCACGGTTTATACATAATCAAGTTCGTGACTAGATTTCATGCTCGTCTATTAAGTTGGGTCAAAACAGCACATACAGAGCCAATATCCGAGTAAAGCTCTCCAACCCGGTCGTCGTTGTCGCCGTCGTCTTTGTTGATCCCCCCGTGGTCGTGGTCGCGTTCGTGGTAGTGTGATCATCGCAGTCGTATTCTTTCTGTGCGCGCTAGCATTAAGAAAAACCTAGCAAAGTGAATTTAAAAGAAAAAAAAAGCCATTTGATGAAGGTATAAAACGAAGAAAACAAAACGATCGAGTCATGTTTTCTATGTAAGCTATCTCAAAGAGAGATACACTCTCTTTACCTGTTCATTATTATATTTATATGTAACCACCAATTCAATGCTCCTTTTTATGTACCAAACAGCCACGTCTAGATCTATCTAACAACATCACAATTTATGTGCACATAGGAATGTGTATACACCAACAACGATGTACACCTTAATGCTGTTGCTGCTGCAGCAAGGAGAGGAGAGAAAAGAAGGAGCAGCAGCTAGTCCTTTTTTGTATGTACACACCACTCCTAGGTATCTTGTATCTTGTGCATCCTTCCTTTACTAGAAAGAGGAGATGATCATTAACGACGACGAGGAGCAACCATTGAACGAGGAAAACCCGGTCGAGAAGAGGAGGAAAGACAAAAAAAAAAATAAACGATGTACACGGAGTATAAATCTCTGAAAGGAGAAAGGACGGAAATCGTCATCATCATCATCATCTCCTGTGTGTGTTTGGTAACTACCATCAAGCATGAATCTTATTTTCTTCTAATCCTCCACTTCATCTTTAGGAGAGAAATACACACACACAAAAAAAAATAGAGAACCAAAAAGAAGTCGATGGTAGAGAAGCAACTGTGGTGCAATCATGATATCATGTTGTATGTGTTCCCTATTTTTGTGTTTTTTTTTTTGTTTTATACGCTTCACTGCACAACTCTGAAGGAAGGAAAATCACATCTCTAGTTCAGGTTTGGATTTGGATTTTTCTTCTGGCCTCTGTTGTTGGTCCATCCAGCTAGAGGAAACTCATGTAACATGGTCGTAACTTTTTCTTGTTCTATGTACAAGCAAGCACATATACACGCACACATATGTTTCACCCAAAGGAAAAAAGAGGCATCATCAGGTCATAGAATCCCATCTTAAGTTGAAGCTACAGCAGAGTGACTGTACTTGGGCATCGCGCATCTAATATGAGTTTTCTTCTTCTATGTACCACATACTCAGATTATTGAGGAAAACTCCAAATGATCTTTAAACAGCACCAATGAAGAAGAGCTAGGGAAAAAAAGGGTTCATCTTTTCGGTTTTGTGTTGACTATGATCGGGAAGGAGAGAGAGACTCCTTTTGAGTGGAACAAAGGTGGATGTTGTTGTTAGTTTCTGCAATGGGTTCAGTACCTATTACCTTCTAGAGAAGACAAAGGAAGGCAATGGTCTCACCAGAAAGGTACAGTTGTTTTTTATACTTGGTAGTTGGTCGTAGATTTTATGATTGGACGGAATATAATAGTGCCGGCTTCCTTTTGTTGTTGTTGTTATGTTTAAACAAAGAAAATGCATCGAGCAGCACCCTTATGCCTTTAAAGTTAGCTAACTCTTGCTCGCTCGCTCTCTGTCTCTCCGTTTTGTGTGGCAGTTTTAAATGGAAAGATCATTGGAGTGATATTTATCTTGATGGGTTTGGAAGAGTCAGGGCAACTTTGGTTTCATGGAGCCTATGTGTGGCGAATGTGCAAAAAAAAGAAGATAAGGAGTTTATCTAGGTGGATCGGAAATGTCTTAGGGGATTGGCTTTGAAAAGATAATTGGGGGTAAAAGGCGGCGATGAAAGGTGAAAATTTTAATCAGAAACCAAACTTATTATGGGACTTACTTAAGGTTAAATGATGTTAATCAATGTGGACAAAGAAAGAGGAGGACCATGCCAAGTTTATTTATTTTTTTTAATGCAACTAATTGATTTAATATGCTTGTAGGTAAACAGGTTGCTCTTTAATCAGTTAGCCTTAAGCCTTAACGGCGGCTATTACTATAGTAATTTATTTATTTATTGATACATTAATAATAATAATTTACCTGCAAGTGGGCAAGCTACTCTTTAGGACAGGCTGCTTGTTAAATTCACCAGAAAAGCTCGAATATTATTTTTTATTCGCTTGGAGCCTCGTAATTGCTTTTTGTGTGAAGCTCACAAAGGTGCCGAATAGACACCTTTTACCTTCTCTATGGTGCGAGTATATAATTCATGACATGGAGCCACCTACGCTTGCGAGAGGAGCATGTCGGGGACACCAGCAACTGCTTCGGCATTAGCTTTGAAATTCAGACATTTGCAAAATGTTTATGCTTGTGTAATTTTCTCTACTGTTTGATGTTTCCAGTTTTTTCTTTTTCATTGACAGTTTTGCGTGGATGTTAATATTCACATCGACCTTAATCTGCAGATCATCAGAAAATCCTTGGAAAAAAAAAGAGAAACAATGCCAGTGCGATTTAAATGAAAAATGAGGCAATGAGTTCAAGGAGTCGACCTCGTTCTTTCAAGAATGTTAGTTAATTGAACTTTAGGAATAAATACGAAGTTGGAATTCATTAGGAATGACCGAGAAGATAAAGGGTAACGTAGAAAAGACATTGGCATAGCCACCAGTGGCAAAGTTAGGTTAGGTTATGTGTGGAGGCAACTTGTCATTCAGAAGCTCAGTATTGGTTCATGTTAAAGTTAACTTGAATCAAATTATCTTGTTCGTTAAGTGAATCAATTAAGAAGTGCATGCAATGCGATATAGATTTCTAAGAAAACACCTATACGCCAGCAGAACAAATGAAACACAATCCAAAGCACTTCCTCGGTATATAATATTTCATATTTAAGGTTAGAATATGGTGTTTCCTCTATAATTAAGTTTTCTGATGCAATCTTAATTCCATCTAACTTCATCGAAAAAAAGGCAGGGCGTGGGAAAACTGCTCAATAGACCGTGTTGCTTTCAATTTAATTAGAAAAAGAATGCCACATATAAAACCTTCACCCACGTCAATTGAACAACACGTTAGTTCACAGCAAATTCATCATCAATTTCCCAAAAGACAAAATAAAATTACAAACTCCAGTCACAAACGCAAGCACAGGGCACATAAACCGATGTCCGCCGAATGTTCTCTTGCACCTTTAATTTGCTTCTCTGGGGGTGCTAAGTATGAACATTGAAACATGTTTTATGCATTTTGGGTCTTCTTCATTTCAGGTTGTAGCCTTTTTTCGTTTTTGTGTTTTTAAAGCTCCAACTGTCCATGACATGAATACTAAATTAGTTTTTGAGATTTTTATGACATCATTACAATTTTTCATTTGTTTCACCCGCCACCAGAACAATTCAATTTTGTGCATTTTAAATAAATTTTAATATACTAAGGAAAAACATAAAAGTTGTTTTATTTTGGGTCAATGAATTGAAGAAGGAATTAAAGAAAGTAATTGATTGATTTTTTGTGTTGGGTGCATGCTCTACCACCCCCAATCATGATCTCAATTAAAGCCAAGAACCCTCTGTATGCAGGTACCGATATATAAGTGCATTTCAGTTTATCAGGCAAAACTTAAATTATAGCCCTTATGTGTTCATCGAGAAAAGCCCGTATTGGTTACTGCTTCTGGTTCTCGCTTAGACCCTGCATCTGGTTTCGATGCAACGCGTGTCAGTTTTGAAGATACTCCCCTATTTAGTTGTTCGTTTCTTTAGCGTTGCACACGCACAGCACAAAACCATGTATTTAGTGGTGTGTCCAAATAAAAAAAAAAAATACTTTTTTTGTGATTCAAATTCTCATTGAATTTGATTAGGATTAATTGATGAGGTTCACTGATTTGTCTGCGATTGAGTGTCATTTGATGTCTGGGAAGGCTTCTCGAGTGAAATGCAGTGCAGAGTGATAAGAAATGTGAGGGCTTGCTAAATGAATGATGTGGGTGTAGATTTTTAAGTTGAAGGAATTACAAAAAAAAACATAAATAAAACGGAAGCACTTTAATACATTGCGGTAGAGTGTTCAATTTCGCTATCTCAAAACAAGAAGAACAATTCGTTTCGCATTTTAATCAAAAAGCGCAAAGTCGACTCTTTATTGTCTACGTCTAAACTAAAGGTTTTTTAGGATTTCATTGTAAAGGAATAACGAAACTCTTATATAATCACGTCGGCACCCGTCTGTCCGTCTGTTCTCTTTTACATATCTGCCTGTAACATCTAAGTCCTTTCGAATAAGGGATAAAATTTGAACTGGGAAAGAAGGGAGCCGATTGATTGCCTCAGTTGTCTAGTTTAATATATCCCTTAACCCGAATTGTGCTATAATCGTTTTTTTTTGGCATGGTTATTTGATTTTAACGGGTTGATAAGAGGACATATAACATTATTCTATAGTTGTTCTGAGGGAACCATCAGCAAATAGGAAAGGACTTCCTTTTCTATGTTTTAATGAAATGATAAAAATGTTAATGAAGTGAGTTGGAATTGTTAGTTTCTTTAACTCATTTATATTAAATCATAGTTACTAATCTGTTGGCAAAAGAATGAAACCCCCCTGTATGTGAGTAAAACTCGCACTTGACCATTTTTTTTATAGTTCGAGTAAGTGGTACTAACACGATCATCGTTTATTGTATTTATAAAAAAGACGTCATTTGTTTCACGAAGAGTTTTAATAATAATCTGCGTAACAGCCCATACAGTGCCAAAACCTAGCTTTTCCGCGCGGTAAAATAAAACACTTAACACACAATAAAACAATTTTGGAAGGGACCTACAGTTTTTGTCGGTTCTAAACGTGTAACTGCAAGAGCTTCATGACAGAGTTTACTCCAGAAGGATTATCAATTGTTCAATAGACGTTAGACTGTGAAACTTGTTTGTAGTGCTTTTTTCTTTGGCTGGACTCGAACGTGAGTACCCTCGACGACCCTAACTGTCCGATGACTAACCATGATCAAGCCATGGCATCCATTCCAGGCCTTTACTTGATGAAAATATATTTTTACTTTCTGCTTAAGATATGCTCCATTAATTGGAGCATCTAACATATTTTGTTTTTGATATTTCTCGTCAAAGGAAAACATTTTTTACTTGAGAACTTTAAATCGTTGTGGAAGAGCTTGCCAATAAATGCATGTGTCAATAACTTAACAATTTATTGATTACAAGTTTTCTTATTAGAAAAATGATTTGATTGAGTGAAGAGCTCAATGTTGAGCAGCTGCTTCTTCGGATGGATAATGCTATACTTCGATGGTTTGGTCACGTGGTAACAATGTCCCCATCACCACGACCGAGGTACTGAGAACGATCATGATAATGAAAATGAATTTAAGAAATTAGCAATTAGTTACAAATGATTCCTGAACTCCCTGTTAGGACTGAGGATAAACTTTACAACGATCAGATTAATTACTAGATTGATATAATAATCCTTTAGTCTAATTTCGCCCCTATTACTACCCCTAATTCTTAGGTTAAGTTTTTTTCTGTTAGCTTGTAGGGTAGATTAAGTTTTTTTTGGCTTACTCAGTCTAAAAATGGGTTTGTAGCCCGATTAAAACTTGACAACATTTATCGAATAGGAGCCCTCATCTTTGGTGACCTTTAGATTTTGAATCGCTCTCCCACCCACTGACAAATTTGATTTTCTTCAAAAACAATGAACAATGACTTCCTCAAAGTGTCTTTCATTTGGGCCATTCCTTATGGCTTTGTTGTGTTTTTTCAGCACTTTATACCAATCGAGCATTTCTCTTCCTGGAATGATCGCCCACCTCCACATCAACATCATCAACATCTCGATGGCCTGCAGATTGTGTGGGTAGTGTAGGTTTATTTTTTCCTTCTTCTCTACTTTCCTGCAGCTTCATGAATCTTTTCCGTTTTTTTTTTTTTATTTGCTGTCTTTTATGCTTAGCATAAATCCATTCCAGAAGGAGGAGGAGGAGGCGCTTCCACTCCATACTCACTCTAACAGCTTACATAAAGAGTATGTACAAAATTTCGTTCGGCAATTTCTCGCTCCCGTTTCCCGCTCCTGTTGCGGTGGTGTCCCGGTGCATATACAAAACTTTGAATAAGATGATAGCGCTGTGATGGCGAAATCGTGTTAACCAAGAAACCGGGAAAACATATCATTTGCCATTTACGAGCGGTGAGATTTTCTAACTGAGCAGCATTAGATCCCTCTGCACAGAGCACAGCACAACAGAGATACTATGTTGCTAGAAATGTTGCGCATTTGAACGAGGATTAGAGAGACAACGACGACGACGACGACGACGCGCGCACAAGAACAAAGTGATCCCATCACGACTTTTAGTCCTCGGGAATTGTGCTTGCTATTATTTGTGTGTATTTATTGCTTAAAGTCATACAATGCAATGATATTGTCAATGGAATATGATATCGAATCCCTGTGGAGATTTTTTTTGTTTAATAGTGAACATAAATAGCGGTAATGGGGTAATATTCCTGTTGTGTTTGTCAACGACAGAGTTTGACTGTGAAAACCTGATTGTCAGTTTCAATCTTGATAACTTTTTTTCTTGAATTAAAACATTGGTTTTTCTTCGAAGAATAGGATAAGTAGGTTGTAGAAGGAAGGATTGTCGAGGAAGATTGACGGTGGGTAACAGAATGTACGCAAGTGTAAGTCAATATATTGAAATTGAAAAAAAAGCTGATTGATAGAAAGGACCCCTTAAAGCAAAGACACACAGACAACAGGTAGCAGGAAAATAACCACAACAGCACAAAATGAGAATTTTGAGTTGAAATTTGATACTTTTAGGTGTGAAAGTAACTTTTACGTATTTACAGGTCCTTCGAAACGGTAAAAAAGAGGAGGAGGTTGTGAAAGTATAAAGAGAACATTTTTCGGCAGCTCGAAAATGGCCAACAACTGGATTGCTATGAATGAGTTACGACTCTCTTAAGATTCAAATATCCCTGAAATCGACATGGAACTCAAGTACAGAGTTCTGTAAATGTTCTTATTTTTATTTATTTATTTAATCGTTAACAACTAGTTACCAACTAAGAGTTAACTTAAAATTAACGAGTTCTGACTGCTAAGGTTATCCCGTGGGGGAGGACTATACCAGTCCAGGGTGGACCAGGGCCTTACGCGAGGTGTTAAGTTAGGTAGGCAGTCTGACAGAATTGAATCCAGCCTCACTTAGGTCCTTGTGGACCCCTTGCATTACCCATAGCGGGAATTGTGTCCCCCTCTTCACTCGTGGTAACCTATTCCAGCGCTGTATGTTCCGTCCATTTGGTCCTGCTCAAGTACCTGAAACGATTCTTTAAAGTAAAGTGAAAAAAAAAAGAAGAGTAAGTTTAAAGAGTTGATCTCATTAAGGTGTCTAGTGTTCTAGACCTCGAGTGACAAACGCTGGGGCAGTGACAGAGGTAGTGTTGCGTGTCTTCGCTTTCCTCCTCATTTGCATAGGCCCTGCATAGGTTGTCACTCAGTGGTACTGTCCAAAAAAGGTGGTCTTTTAGGCTGTTGTGACCCTGATTACGCCCACTGCTTTTGCGAGAAAACTTTTTTTTTGCAAGAGTAGCACTTTTTTTGGCATAATCATATTTTGGCCACAAAATGTGCAGCTTCATGCAGCATACCTCTCCAGTCAGCTCGACCCCTAGCCAGCAGCTGCTTACAGTGCCACACACCAAGCTTGTTAAGGTCAGCTTCCACTTGGAAGAACAGATGGTTCTTCGGCTTTCCTCTACCGCGCTGACCTTCTGAGGTGGATTCAAAAAGGAGTGTTTGCCAAGGAGGCACTCCTTTCTTTTCCATTTGGATTCAAAGATTTTGCGGACGGAAGCGTTGGTGTCTATTCGCTCTTCATGAACTAGCCATCTCTCTCTTTCGCTGTTGGTTGACGCTTTGACCAACACGTTAATGTTCACTGCTGCAAAGACTATCATATATTATTTAAACATTAATTTTTGATTGCTTTAATTGCTCTAAAAATTGACATATACCCTCTGTCGATTACCTAAAAGTTTATTTGAAGAGAAGTTTTTTTTTTTTGAAGAAGTTGTTGACGAGGATTCTGGTGGTTGATGTTGATTGTGGAGTTGCAGACATGGCAGATCGTTCTCCTTTTTTAGGAGTTAGGCGAGGCCTTTTTTCTGTGAATGTAGGGTTATACATGGTTTTATGCTTTTTATCGATGAATTTATTCCTTTTCAAACGAGAGGTCAACATAGGAACAACTGAGAGAAGTTGCCAAAAGCAGTTCTGTTACAACCCAAAAGTCTGTCTTTCCAAAATTGTGAAAATGTTCTCTAAATTTTCACATCCACGCCTTTTTTTATGCCTCAAAGGATCGTATCATAATAACATCTTTATCTCATATCCCCCAAGGTTTATTTCATCCAAGAAATCACTTTAAAATTACGAAAATTCTAAGTATCGATGGTCAGAAATAAATGTCATGTTTCACTATATTCTTTTTACGGAGGAACAAATTAACACCGTAAAATTCTTTCGTTCTAATCACCATTTCAAGTATTACACGGCAGATTTCTCATTAAACTTTTAAAACACTAGACACAAAAGAAGGGCCTTCGGTCATCGTCCATTACTCATTTCTTTTCTTCGGTTAATGATCGTGTGAGGTCTGTAAAGAAAAGGGCACAAGGTCATTATCATTTTAGACTTTTTATTTTATTTTATTTTATTTCACAGATGGCATAGCATTGCAAATTAAAACTGAGGTTGACTTAATGAGTTAAGATTCGTTTCTTCTTTTTCGCTAGAAGGTATACCCATAGTGCCCAGGACTTAGAATTCTCTCGTTTTCTGTCTATCCCACTCTGTGGTATGTGTTATATGTGATGTTTTTTTTTTTCCAACAAAAAAAGAATAAAGAAATTGTTTTCTATAAGTAACCGGGGGGTAATTCAATCTTCTTGTTTGCTCATAATTAATTTTTGCATACTCATACGTGATTGGATTTCACGAAATTCTTACTAAAGGTGCCTGTTGCTAACTGCCACTTGTGAGGAGCACACAAATGCGACGAAAAAAAAATTAGAGCACAGACAAATTTCTTACACTAACGACCAGAGTTCAATTTCGTAATCGAGACACTGCAAAAAAAGACTTATTCATGTTTTACATTTGTTAATTTAAGTCGATTTTCAGCAATATATGAAATGGCGGTACATTATTAAGTTAGTCGACTTAGCAACTTCACCGGAGGCACGACAGGACACAAGACCAGTTTAAATGCTGCAGGGGCACAGTTTCAATAGCCTGCAAGAGTGTCAGTTGAGTTTTGCTATTTGTCTTCATCACATGGTGTCATTAGAGAAATATTTTATCAATGTCGGGACAGTGGCAACACATCTGCTTGGTATCCATGAAAAGTGTCGTTAAAAATATTCACAATGGCAGGCATGTACATAAAGTCATGTTTCCCATCAATCCCTCCATGGCTCTTGTACATACCGGTGATTTGCATCATCATCATCACTAACATCCTATTCTCGCCAATGGATTGCCACCAGAGTCGAACAAAAGATTAGTATCTTCAACAGTGATGTTGAATAGTTTAAATGAGATAATAATATACGTTGAGAAGCTTAACTGCTATTTTAGCTACTTCGCGGCGATGCCAGAGCCCGAAGGATGGATGGCTTAATAGGATTTGTATGCATGGTCTTTTGTTTTTCATTAATGTTGTACATGCATGTGCACATATGTATAGGGATGGTGTAGAGAAAAAGAATTCCAAAGGAAATCCTTTCTTCTAATGAAGCGATGAAGAACACTTCACTAAAGTGAGTTGAAAGAAGTCAAGTGGCACATGACATCAGTTGATGGGGTTGAGAAAAAGGAAAAAATGCAGCGTGTTTTAGCTGAAGAAGTTATCAGATAGTTACGTAACCAGTCGATGTCTTTTATTTGGAGCTAATGATTGAGGATATATTTTGTTTTTGTTGTAGGTTGTGCCAAGGTAAGCACAAACTGCAGAACAAAAAATTAATACGCCATAATTAAAATGAGTGAAGTTTTAAAATCGATTTTATTTTATTTCAAAAAACTATAAGTCTGTTTAGGCTAAAGGTAAACTTTGAAAACTAAATTTTCATGTCCATAAAAACTCTTTCTATGGTAAATAAATTCAACAAAGACCAGTTCTATTTTTTTGTAACTCCCTTATCTTGTTTATGGCTACTGAGCACCAACACAACTTCAGTTAAACTATGATTGGTGTCTTGTAACCACTCGAACCAAATGTATTTCTCTTCCTGTTATAGGTTAGGTTTATGTACGTGGGCTGACAGAGAGATTCTGCCTCATTTAGGTCCTTGTGGGAAGGATTGTGGTCCCTTCCCCTACCTATCGAATCGCAGTTTGTTCCGTCCATCGTGTCCTGCTTTGGTATGTGGAAAGATTCCTTAAAAGGAAAGAGTTTATCTCGTTAAGGTGTTGAAAGAAATGTCTTGGGAGTGTTCTAAGCATTAGGCCACAAAGGCTGGGGCTGGGGAGTTGTAGAGGCAATGTTGGACGTCTTTCCTCTCCTCCTCGTCAGCATAGCCCCTACATACCCAGTAGCCCTCTCTTGACGAGGTGGGCTTTTAGGTTGCTGTGACCTGCGATTACCATCCCTTTTTTTAATCTGCGAAAGATACTGGCAACCCGTGTTATCAGCATGCACGTTTTGCATGTCTCACGCCTATGTACTAAACTACACCTCTGCACCCATCAACTACTCTCCCCGCGGAACTACCGTTGGTTATTGCATCACGGAGTTGGTTAGCTACTAGCTCGCTGTGTTTACAGACTCTTGGGCTCTTCTTAGAGCTTCTGCTCTTATCAGAGCTTCTGTTCTTCTTAGAGCTTCTGCTCTACTCGGAGCTTCTGCTCTTCTTAGAGCTTCAGTTCTTCTTAGAGCGGTCTGTACCCTTGCGATAAATGATCCGATTTCCGTCAACTTGTCGTCCGATCTAGTTATTTGGCGTACTAGATTGTCCGGGCTTGGTAAGTTTACCTTGCCTTCTGTGAACAGCCTGTAGTGGAATACTGCATAATCCTCGTCCTCCTCCTCATCTAGGCCTTTCGGTCACAGGGGTGAGTTATCGTGTCCAAACTTATGGAGGTATTTCCGATATCTGTCGTGACCAGATAAGAATTGTGTGAGCTGGAAGTTACAGTTCCCTCTTGCTCTTTCTATCCACACCACAATGGTAGGGATCAGTCTGTAGGCCCACCTATCCACGGCCGACGACGGGGCGAGACAGCAGGACCCTGGGTTATCCAGGACCGCCGACGTCAACCACCCTTGCCAGGGGCTTATTGTCGTGCAAGAGTAGTACTTTCATTTTGGCTTAATCATATTTTGGCCACATTGCCCTGGTTCTTTCGTTCGTGGGTAGTGCCTCCCAGCTCGGTTGAAGAAGCGATAGCCATGTTAAATGTCCGAGGCTGGGATCTATTGCATAAGTACGTTACAAACGCACTTCGTTGTATAAGATGTATTATGGAGAAGAACTTTTAAAAATAAAAATATTTTAAATGTTAATCTGGTAGACGGTCGATATGAACTAGTAATTTCTAAATGTTAAATTACATTCTTTCTTTTTTGTGAAGTAAGTAGTCAATTAAAGTAAAACTAAACAAACTAGTGCCTGCCATCTGCCATTCGCTAACTTAGTTGTCTTATCGTCAATCCACTTTTTAAGGAAGCAGATTTATGGACAAGTCCCTACTATTTTGCCTGTTCTAGATTTAATTTGGATCTTTCCCTCGCAAGTCTTTCAGGCTCCCCATTACCAGCCATGTTCCCATGACGATCAATTGGCTATAGTTTTTCCATAACTGCCGTAATATGAACATTCCAGGTCAATTATTTAAGTTGCCTTTATTTATTCGTTGCATCCATTTGGTCTTTAGGCGATTCAATAAACTTTAATACTTTATTCTAACTCACAAAAATGTGTACACACCGTAAAGACAGCTATTAAGCACTTATTTAACATCTAAGTAACACTTAACTATATAATTTACGACTTTGAGAAAAAAAATGAAAAGAATTCACTTAATAACTTATGAAATAACGAATAAGGAGTGCCCACTAAGATACCACCCCATTCCGAATTTTTCCCCGAGATAAATCCTCATATCAATTCGTGGGTGTTGAGTAACTTTTGAACTTTTAATGCACACAGATTCAGGCATAGATATTAGAGTTCCTCAAAAGGTTAAAAATTTCGTCACTGCCTAACCTGCTGCTTCCTATTCGCCCCCCAGAGAAGAAACGATACGTTTACTCGTATTTGTTTAGCAGTGGTCTGAACTACTTGGATGAAAAACTCAAAAGGAAATACAATCTCAACGCATCCTAAGGTGTTAACTATTAATGAATTCCAAATGTAACATTCGTATCACCTCTGGCATAATAAATTCGTAATCATTCCGACAAGACGAGTAGCAAAGCGGAGCACAGCAGTAGATCCACAAACATACATAGAGGTGGAGGCTTCCGTAGAATGCAACCAACTCTCGGATACATTTGCATCTAAGGCATTTGTTTAGGAAAAACACACACAGTCGTTATAGAGAGCAACACAACTTGTGTATGTATGTATGTATATTTATGTGTTTTCCTCATTCGACAGGTTGTTGGTGGTGTTGCTTGCAGATAGGTTTGTTCCACATGCGCGTACCGTGGGAACTCAGGTGTCCCCTTTTGTACAGATACTTTGCGCCGCGTTGCTCTGTGCTGGGAGTAGCAATCGCCATCGGGTTGTTATTCAGCTGTTTCGAAATATTTCGAGTTTTAGTCGACATATTTTCTTTTTATTTTAATTTACTGCAAATACTTATGAATGAAAGTTAGGGTTGGTAGGAAGATGAAAAGAATGAAATAACACAAAAATAGAAATTAGGGTGAGCAGTCAAGTGGCGCGAAATGTGAACACTTTGTAGCGTTTGTAGTGCGTGTAAAAATTATAAAAAAAAATGAAAAAAAAAAAGAAGTCAAGGAGCTTGGGTTGTTTCAGTTTTCTGGTTTTCACTGAATTATTTTCCTCTTCATCGTGACGTGCTTGTGTTTTCCGTCTGCTGGGCATGGGTAGAGTTGTTAATCATTTTTTTTTTCTGTTTCTGTTGTTACATTTTTCCGCTTCGGAGTCGACTTTTTGGCTCTTATTGAAACTGATTGTGGTTGTTTTTATTCTAATAAGGTCGAGAGCCTTATCAGTTTGCGGGACGCAATTTGGTCTTTCTAAAGTTAAATTATCATGGTAGAGCTGTGTTAATGGCAATTATTTGCTCTAAATCGTTTGAAAACTTAGTTTTTCATTCTAAAATTAACTGTAGAAAGCTGTCTGATCAAATGAAGATTTGGATGACGCACCAGTGTTCGGTTGAAGATTAGATAAACGAAGTAACAGTAACAGTCGCGATTTTATGGATGACTAGTACGGCGGGAAAAAAAGACATAGAGGGCAAACACATCACTCAATTTTTGTGCAATTTGACTATGCGGATTGTTATAGATTTTGGAGGCGGAGATTGCTTTATGATTCATTACGAATTTAGTTGACTGCAAACCTCTTTCGTCAACTACTATGCATTGACCACTTGCATTTCCTGTTTACCGCTTTTCATTTGCTTAATGTTAAATATAAAATAAACAGCAACATGCAAAAACTAAAGTCAACTTTGTTTGTTAAATCTCAAATTTTGTCATTGTGACTTGATACTTAAGTTGATTTTAATTTGTTGTTGTTCAGTCAATGTTCGTTTGGAAAAAAGAAAATACGAATAAAACGATTACTGAGAAAATAGCAATAAAATTGGATTTAATTTGAAACTAATTACTTCTCTCAATCGTTGTTTAACTATGACTCATTGCTACTTAAATCAAGTGCTTCAAGTATGAATTAAAAAAAAAGTCAGCAATTTCATCACATCACCTGGAGTAATCGAAATGTGTTTTCGACAATTTATATATTTGGTGCGTGCTAAAGGTGTTGGGGCTACCTTTAAGTATCCTGTTTAGGACACAGCACTATGATTTTGCTTAAGGTATAAATATTTTTGGTGAAATTTTTGTTTGCAACGTCAAAAATCATTTCAACTAGTGTGGAAAAAAAATCTTGAAGAAACAGGTCAACCAGTTACAAGATATTTCGAGTGTCTACCAAACTCATTCAGTCTTATTCACAAGAAATCATGTTAGGAGACACAAACATGCCTACAGATTGGCAGGTCCTATGAATCAATTCAGTGTGATATGCAGAGTGACGGATAACCTACCAGTCAGTCGGACAGTAACCACAACAGCAAAACAACCAGACAGACGTTCTGGCTGCCACTCATTCAACTTGCCAACCAGTCTGCCAATGTAGTAACTTCAATGTTCGCAATTCCGTAAGAAATATAAACAATCTCATTCTGTCGTTATGTGTACCTGCTAACGTGTTCGATATTTCCGAAGGACACAATTTGGAAGAAACCGAAAAAAAAAAATCAGTCAGTGAGTAGGGTAATCTATCAGTCGACACTTTGTAATCGATGGATTTTTTTTCCGTTTTAACATAAGACGGTGAATAGTCTACACACGAGCTGTAAATAGAGTTAATATAACCAGGCTAACTTCTTCTCTTGTACCATAATCCAACGAAAATAGGCAAAAGGAGAGTCGCTTTAGACATACTCTGTTAATGGAGAACCATCCCATTATTTTAATTGTTAACATATAACATGCAATTGTTATAAATTGTTAACAATTGAGTTATATTATCAAAAACTAATAACAAATCCTAGCTACAGAGATTTACGGCTTGTCAGAGAAAACTTTATATGTTGTTTTCTAATTTCTTTTAACGAATGACTTTTTTATGTTGATCTCGGATATATTTTATCTATACAGTCTTTAATCACCTAACATGTTTAATGATGTGTAAAAAGTGTATCGTTGGAATCGAGTAAATGTTTTCCTCGTCTTGATGTGCCCATGAGTAAACTTTGTGTGCTGAAGCGAGGCCGATTGACAGATCTTATAATTATCCTGTGGCTATCGTGTGGGTACCAGACAGCTTTGGACAGGTTAATGGATTCGTAGGAATTGGGTATATGCAAGCACATTTTCTCTGAAGTCTTTGTTCCATGAATTTATGAATTTAAATTTATGTATTTTGTCTATTTTAATAAAAATGGGCTTAATTGGGAAAGCTCCTTGGATTACAGCCTTTGCAGCTAAATCCGCAACATCTGCAAATCTTAGTACCCACAAGGCACCTACTGTTTTTAAAGAAAGTAATAAGTCGATAAGACACCAGATAGCGGGACATGAAAACTTTTTTCGCAACTTAAATACCACATCACACACAGACTATTTGATACCGTATGAGGATTCGGATAGTAAACATCAAGTCAAAGAATTTCGGACAGAGAAGATGGGGAGACTGATAAGGTAAGAAACCAGGCTGCCACGGCTGTAACGGATGGCTTTGAAGTCTGAAGTGAGAACACTTTATCAGTATCCCAGTCTTCTCTATCTGAAATTCTTGTATGATAGTTGACCGGCAAAATATCGCAATTTCTCTTCACCTTCCGACCAACTGTATTGTCTTCAAGCAAATCATGAGACAGAAGGCTTGCTGTTCATGTGTGCAATAGATGGTCAGCCTATTGTTCTTTACATAGACAGTTAGGCGACCATCAAGGCTTGAAAACACTATCAATTCGATCAAAAATGGTGAAGCAATGTCGCCAATCACTGGGTAAGATGGCGGATAAATGTAATCCTGGGTACACGCATATTCTAGGCAAAAAGAGCCAAATTACCTAGATTAGGAACGGAAATGGACTTAAACGATAACCAGGACATTCCATTTCCGAGAGGTTGACTCACAGCCACTTCACCAAACTCCAGATGGAGTAGTTTAGATTCCTGTAACATCTCTAGGCAGATGTGGCCTAGAATTCGCAAGAGTAGGACTAGACAGCTACTTTCGATCAGTAGAGCCGAGCATAAACAGACTGGTAGGTGTCTTAATGGAGTATTATGCCTCTTCAGCAATCACGTATGATTTGAGCATATGAATGTCCCCTTCGAGACTGCAGGGTAGGAGAAAGAAGGGACTCCACTTCACTTTCTTGGAACATGCCTAGGACTCTACAATTAGTAAAAATATACTGGAAAACTACTTCTTTGAAGACTTTGGTGAATTGGCTAATATGGACGGGATACTTCTTAGCAATTTTATAAATAGGACTAACCGGGCTTAAGTCAAGCTACGTTGAACATTCTACAATGGCAATCAAACTACTTATCAGGCATTTAACCATTGAAGGGCTCGAGCTACAGCCGCCTTCCAACGTTGACGATCCCGGGCATGCTGCTTCCAGTCCGGAAAACAACGCTGCCTTGCATGCGCGATCAGTTGATCTCTGTACCGGAGGTTCGGTCTCCCTCTTCTTCTCGAACCCCTCCTGGTTCCAAGCCTCTTCCTCAAAGACCCTTTTAGTTGGAACAATGGCCACCAAATAAGCTTACTAATTTCTAATCATTCGCAGGAAATTATTGACCGTCACGACCAGGTCTGGAAAAATTCAGACGAGTGACGCGGACCTCCGCGCCAGTCATGTCTAGCTATGATCTATGACCTATACGCCTGCAATAGCAGAAAAAAACTTATTCGAGCTTTTGATATCTCACAATGTAACAACACTGTCTCTGCGGCTTTCTTAAATATATACAACATAATTTTTCCAAAACAAGAATTTTCATTCTTGGATTTCTAAGTGTTGTAAATAGTGCTGCAATTGAGAGTACCCTTGAGTACCCTATCCCATTAGGCAACCAGTGCGAACAGAAACTGAACATGATCAATGGTATCTCAAATTTGAATAATTGCAATCAATTTAAACTGTTTCACCCGCAAGTCGGTGACCCACACTTAAATTTATTTCCTTTGTCTCAAAATTCTCATATGTTATCACTTCTCTGATCAAGTTTTTTTGTCAGGAGTTCAAAGCTATCTGTTGCTTTGAGCGCAGGTAAGGTGTTTCAAATAACAAATCATCGCCGATGACAAATATTCTCGGCAACCCAGAAGTCATAAATAAAGTTTGAGTCATCAGATAAAGTTCAAGTTCAGGTTCAGACCAAATGAAGGGGTGGCGGTGAGTAGGAAACAGCTCCCTGTTGCTGTTTGCTGATACTACGAATGACAAGAAAACATTCACTTGCTTACTTCATTTAAGTGCTAGTGCTGATTTTCTTTTTTCTTACAAACAGAGAGAACACATTCCTATCAGTGAACCTTATAACTCACCCCTACTGTGTCAACACCTGCCAATTATATCTCGTTGCTTGCGCATAACTTTAAATTATTTCCGTTCAATTAATTCACTATTCAGTCCGCTTCGCCGACCATAACCCTCATCGCCAACGCCACCGCACTGTGTTGTGTGCCAATTGTCATTTGCTCATTAGATTCGAAGGAAAAGACCGCTTCTTCTTAAGCTCCATCGGCAACCTGTAATATAGACAACAAAGAAACTCGATTCTAATCAGATTCCTAGATTTCTGAAATAACCATGACACGGCAAGTTGCATCTGTCCCTGTAGGAAAATCCGCTGCATAATTCTTCTTCTTCTTCTTCTACTTTCTGCACAAACACCATCGGTAGGGAATTGTAAAATCTATTTAAATTCACGATATATACGTTGTTTTTGTTGTTGTTGCTCATTTTTTATTATTATTGTTATATTCCAGGCAAAGGCAGTGATCGCTAGAACACCTGCTCATCGGCAAAATGATGCGCTCTTCAGTCCGGCCAGCTATTCCCAAATGTAAGTAACTGAAAGGAAGGAAGAAAGAACCCTTTGCGGATCGCATCACATCTTTCCCCTGCCCTGAGGCTATACTGACTGCTGCAGTTTGAATCGTTGATCGGAAATTTATGTGATCTCCTCTCTGGTTTGATGTTGTTTCCTTTCTACTCTGTGTGGCGTACGTAGTACATCCACTGGGATTTCATTTGTGAATTTATCCTAGGTGTACCACCTTTAACTGATGTGTGCATCCCCTCCGGAGCTGAGCTTAGCTGCGCTGGGGTGTATGTGTGTAGAATAGCTAAAGTAAAGTAAGAGAAAAAGATTGGTAAAAGGAAATTGATATCAATTACACAATGAAAGGAAAACCTGGCATCTCGAGGCTTTGATGAAATGTTCGTTTGTAGCAGTTGTGCGGGGATATAAATAAAACATGAAGCCGATCTTAAGGAACGGTTTGAGAAGGAAATAAATCGCAAACGATCGCATTACTGATTTGTGCTGAGCTACAGCACTGTGTATGCTTATGCGCTCTGTCGTTGTTGTATACTCTGTGCTCTGTGTGTGCGCTCACAGGGCACAGGCGCAGAAGGAAGTGAGAATCAGTGCACGCGAATCGTTAAGGTTTTAACGACTAGCGGATATTACACTTCAAGTGCACCTCCATTCACCTTTGATTTCGAGGAGTGTAAAAGATAAGTGGGATTGGTAGGTTCGAATGGAGACAGAGAAGCAGTGCTGTTTGCTCATTCACTAAATCGAATTGACCATTAGATGCTTTGCTGTCTGCATTAGGATCAGAAGATTGGTCGTTAGTTTACCCTTTCATGCATAGTAATTAAAGGTCTTAACTTTTGAAGCGCAATCTTAATTATGTGTGTATCTGTGACTAGTTTCTTTCTTTGTTTTCTTTCCTTTCCTTTCACCAGACAGTGATGCTGGGCAACTTTTCTTAGCTTTCATGTGTAAAAAATTTTAGTTTTTCTTTGCAAATAACACTAACATTGAAATTAGATGCACCAAGATTGCAAAAGAAAGATTTAACTAACCCTAACTCTAACCCGCCCCTTGAAGCTTAGTTATTTAATAGCCTTATCGGTATTTCGGTGCTAACTATTTACGATTTAAATAGTTTGCATAAAAATTACTAAGAACACCTTTTTCTTCTAAAAGTGAGAATACAAAAAGGTCATTCTTAAACTAACATCAGGAAATAGTCAAACCAAAACGAATGTTCTTTCTAACTTTCTTTCTTTCCTTCTTTCTTTCTTTTCTTGGTGTATACCACGATTTGTTCGAGATGCGGTACGATACTTTTAATTGTATTTATGATTTTACGAGCAACTCATCTCGCCGTTTATGCGCCCATGATGTTTCGCATTTATTTGCACGTCCTTTGTCATGTCTACTCGGTGTTTATTTATTTAATTTGTTTGGTCTTTTGTATTCACTTCTTTGTTTGCAGACTTGGGAAGTGATAAACATGCTGCATGGTCAAAACTAAACGACTGTTTATCTTTGAGCTCACATCCACTGAAGTTTTTGTGAACGAGGTTCTTCTCTTTCTTGCCGTGACGTTTCTATTGATTTTACTAAATTATTTAAAAGAAAATCTTCTCACGTTTCATTAAATATTGAAGTTTCTATGAAGACTAATCAGCAGATTGTTGTAACTGGCAAAACAAAAAAAAAAACAAAACAACTCCAACAAATGTGATGCTAAGTTAAAAGATGATCGCTCAGGCGAGAATTTAATATTATACTAAGCTATTATCTAATCAATCGATTCATTTAAAAACAAGAAAATGTGTTATTCCTTTTACTGTCTTATTTCATTTTTACAAAGATTGTTCATTGTATTGTGTTCTTGATCTGAAGAATTAAATTGCAGTGTCCATTTCGTTGGAACGTTCGTTAAGCCTTTTTTCAGACGAACAGGTTCGTTTGTATGTTGTTATATCTTTATATCGCATTTGACGTATTGACGTCCTGAGCCAGGATATTAAAAAATCCCAGAGCAATAAGATGGATTATGTCTTTATGCAGTTGCTGTACGAGAAGATTCAGAATTCTTATGTTTTAATTGGAATGGAAATATAACATTTAATTCAGGAATCGATTTAACAAGGTGATGCCAGAACTTTCAATGAAAAAGTAGAGTTGCTGCATCATACGTTGTAATTCAGAATAAATTCCTAGCTTAAACAATAAAAACAATCTCACAGCATTAAGGAGTCACCTTCGTGCTTTATTGTTTGTTTCACAAGATGTGACTTACCTTGTTTATTTTTCGATGACTGGCTTCACACGCCTTAAGATAGCTTGGAATCATTCCAAGTCGATTTGATTTTAACCAAAATTAAACGGTACTGAACTGTCGGGAGATCCTGGGTTTGGAAAAAACAAGGAGGGTCTACATAACATAAGTTATGTCCCTAAAGACGCATCACGTTTGTTAAACTAACCACGGAGGTGGCTCTACAATGCTTTTGGGGTTGATGCCTTTGATTTTGACAAAAGCACCATAGCACCTCATAGAGAGGATATTGGAATATAATGCTTTGAAGACTGACCTCATAGCGCCCATATGTAACATGCCCTGTCGTTTGGATAAAGTTGAATTTTATAGATAGAGACCTAAAACACATGGTCAAGATAGCGCAGGGCTGCCTTCAAATGCAGCCATTTGGTGTCGTAAACTAACCAGCACAAAGTCCAAATGCTGACACAATCTAAAATCGTCAGGATTCTTTGTAACCTGCTCTTTCCAAGGAATATGTTTCGATACCATCATTCCTAGCCGTCTTTTTGGGAGAGAACCTAAGAACAGTGAGTTAAAATTTCAAGCAGTTATTGTCATTGGGTTTCGCAACTAGGATTGCTTTACGTAGTCGAGAAGTCACCCCGACGAACAAAACTCAACCTGAAGGGCCAGATCCTTATTGCAACTCCAGGGACGGGGAGCCGGATCATTCGCTCCTTATAGACCTGAGCTTCACAGTATATTGAAGTTGCGCTTGTAAGGTGTTCACCGAGCAGTTCATTCTGACTGGAACCATCTAAGGGATTCACGTTAATCCCATCTAGAGGATTTCTCCGCTGCGCCTGGAAAAGAAAGTAGTGCCTCAGTGGCGAACACTACTCTTCCACCCAGAGGGTCGGCGCGGTAGAGGAAGGCCGAGGAACAGATGGCTTCCACCCAAGTGGAAGCTAACCTTAACAAGCTTGGTGTGCGATATTAGAATCCGAGAGACCGAGCTGGTTGGAGAGGTTTGCTGCGTGAGGCCCTGGTCCATCCCAGACTGTAGCGCCACCAAATAGGATAGTTATTGTTATTGACTGTCCGAAAGTCTAACACTGGTGCAAAACTGAGTCAACTGAGTGGGAGAATTAAATTTGGTCGTTATTCTGTTTATATTAAATAATTACTTACTTTTCAATTATAAATTATGATATATTTTGGTTTAAGATTCCATAACATTAGGTGGCGTAACAGACCGTAGAGAGTCAGAGCCTAGCTTTAGATCCTTGCTGTGTTGTGCGCGGTTTCATTTGACACATAAGGCATTTACCTATTGTTTAATACCGGTTTAGGTTTAATAATCTTCTTATTATTTGCGATTTTTTACTGAAAAATCGGTTTCTCAGTTTTGCACCTCACTGTATACTCGTAATTTGTTAGATGTACATAAGTCTTCCGAATGTGAGATCCTGTGTTTCAATTACCATCAGTAGGTAACTATGTGGGTAGAACTAAACGGCTCAAACACGACCAAACGTAACCGTCTTGTCAAATTATAACCGATCCATAGCTACGGCTTGCCTTTGATTGTCTTTTGCGCAACCACTGATATTTGCAATATTCAAAAGTTGTTCAACTTTTAACGCGAATGAAATGAGATTCCATTCATATCGTCCAATTTAGTGTGCACTTTCTGTCACGAACCTTTTATTAGTCTAACGCGATTTCATGGACTTGCTCTCCTATTTCAGCTAACAAGTGACTAAACTGGAGCTTTGAAATGACTTTCAAATGCCAAAAATATCTCACATCATCAGAGCCTCACAGAGACGAAGACTAATTTCAATCGTATATGTAAATATTTGCTGCATGACCACACTGCACGTTTTATTTAAATCATGCCAGAGAAAGAGATAAATGTACTTCACTTAGTTTCCCAATGAGTGAATTTCGCAAAATTCAATTTAAATTCTAACCCAGAAGTAGGTTTCTCAGTTAATCCTCACGAAGCACGGCAGCCACAGTAGAAGCAGCAGCAGTAGCACGGTAGCTCAACTCAAACCTTCCGCATGTAAGAGCCACTTGCGTAAATGGACGACGACGAGTCTTTACATTCTCCACGAAAATTGAAATTGAAATTATTTTGTTCACGCTTCTCTGGGTATCGGAAGACATAGCAGAGAAATAATGGTAACAACTGAATAATAACCCGACACACTAGCGTAGGTTTCCCACTCAGGGAAGGCAAGTTATCTAATAGTGCAGCAGGCGGCATTTCGCCTTAAGATCTGTTCGCCGCAACGAACAACTTGGGTCTATGAATTTGCAGGCAATTTGCATCGATACTGTAGCATGCTACTGGGCTCTGCAAATGGAAGATCATTAAGCTTTGCCCCTGTTATTTCATAACCAGGCTTTAATTGAGAAAATACAAATTCAATTTCCATTGCAGTTCGGGTACACCACGCGCTCAAGTGGCCGTCGGCTCAGGCAAGATCGTTTACACATTTGGCAACCCACAACTGTTGGCCGGGGCTACGTGGTCATCGGCAAACAACAGTGGGAAAGTGGTGGTTAGGCAGCTTCTCACCCACAATGGCGAGGCACTATCCGCGAAGGCGAAATATATGTTTGACATATTGCAGGAGAGAGCGGAGATTGCGGGCGATCGAATCTTTCACGTTGGAAAAAGTATTTGCAAAAAAGTATTCGGAGCCGACGTCTTGGATTATGATCTCCAAAATGTCGATTATCACAGCCAGGAAACTATGAAAACCATTGGGACCATATGCTGTGACTCAGAGGGGTGCCTAGACGCTACGTCGACATTGTTATTGGGATCAGATGAGTCTGCGTGCCGAACGGTTCGTTTGAACTTCAGCGAAACAAAGTCGTTCGGTGTGTTTCCTGGCCAAGTGGTAATGGTGAGCGGACGGAATCCAAGAGGAGACACCATTATCGTTGAGGAGGTTTTGTCTGATCGGGTTTTGTCTGGGCCCACTGTGCCCAGGCTGACTGAGTCATTGAGTTTTGTTGTCGCCGCTGGGCCCTTCACGAACAGCGATGATCTGGTGTACGATCCGTTACATGACCTGGTTCTCTATTGTAAGGATAACCAGCCGGATGTTTTGATATTAACTGGACCATTTATGGATGCCGAGCACAAGGTGATCAACGAGAACGTGTTGGCGGAACCTTTTGATGTGTTTTTTGACAAAATGATCTCTGGCGTCGTGGAGGTTTTGGGGTGGGTTTCTTTTGCCGATGTTATTTGCTTCAATTTTACAAATTTCATTACGATTGCAGTTCGGAGACAACGATTCTTGTTGTGGCTTCTAGCAAGGATGCGAATGCTGATCCAGTCTATCCAACTATGCCGGTTTCAATCAAAAAGTCTTATTCCAATGTTCACATGCTACCTGATCCTTCGATTGTCGATTTAAATGGCATCTCTATCGGAATGACCTCGACCGATGTCGTAGATCACATTTTGAGCAATGAACTGGCAGTGTAAGTTGACATTTCAATTCCTCGTATTAGTTTAATCACAGTTTTGTTATTTTCAAGGAATGCTGGTGAGAAGATCAAACGAGCAGTGAACTATCTGTTCAATCAAGGATCGTTCTATCCCCTCAACCCGTCCGGAGATGATAGGCTTTGCTTTGACAGCTCCCTAGCCCACAAGTATACGAACATAGAAAAGGTCCCAAATATAATGATCCTGCCCGGAGATCAAAAGTGTTTCCTGAGAGTAAGTTGATTACAAATCGAGCTTAAGATTTCAAACTGACTGCTTATTTTTTAGGTGGCTAACAACTGCTTGGCAATCAATCCTGGACGATTGGCCGATGAGAAGGGAGGAACCTTTGCCCGGTTTGTAATGTATCCAGCTGCAAAAGAGGACGAGACGAATATTTACAATGTCATTGCGTGCCAAGTACGGAAGGTTTAGTCTAGCAACGTGTTTACCTGATTTTTAATTCTTAAGTTATTTTAATTGTTTTCTGATTAAAGAACATTTACACTATGACAGTTGGTCTTGACTTTTTTTGTCTTATGAACTTTTTGTTATAAGTGGGGACTTAGATGGATCTAAGTGCGGCTATAAAGTCGATGAAAAGGTGGTGCGTATTGAGCTGGTCTTTTCCAGTGTTAAGATTTGGTCTATTGTCGATTTGCCGGGCCAGAAGCCGTTGTGGAACGTACCGATTAGCGCGAAGCAAAATGTCTTCAGACGTTCACACAAACATTGGACAGGATCTTCTTTTTTAAATACAACTACAAAGAATTTGCAAGTGCAGCTGGAAAAGTGTTAACCGTTTAAACTTCATATTCCGTTTTTGCTTTTGCGCATAGTCAACGCTCGTATCTTTTTTTTTACCAAAACCAGTACTTTTGGCCCAAACATGGAGAAACCCAGTACACCTTTTTAAAAAAAAACAATACTTTCTCAGTACACTTTTCTCTCTATATAAAAATTATTGTTTCTTTATTTGTCCTTTATAGACTTCTAAATGGTAAGAGATAGAGCATTGATGTCTTTGGCAACTTAGTTCAGAATTCTGTCAAAAAGATTTTGGTATCAATTGAGGTGAAGTGGGGGCTGACTTTCAAAGTTCGCCTGATCCTTTCGAGTGATATTATCAACAAAAAGGTCTTTGAAAATGAGATTGAGCTTTCTTTCGGGATATGTCAGTGAAAAGTACTGTTGGAAAGATATGAAGCTACAAAGTTGTAAAAAGGGCCCCCTGCGACTTTTTTTAAATTTGATTTATTTTATGCGTAGCAAGTTATTCAATAAAAATCAAAAGTAGGATAAAAAAAAATTAGACGATTCATTTTTACTATCTGCATCGCCTTAAATTTCTGTCGGTGGCTTAGGTTCGTCTATGGCGGTTGTACTATACTTTTTTCTTGATGCAATTCGACGAAACAATTCCAGTTTAGAATTGGCGTAGTTGTAGAAATTAAGGCATGTATATTTCAAATTGTATTTGATGGTCAGAATTGAAATAAATGTTTCCACATCCAATCGGGTTTTTCTGACGTCCACGTTTTGTTCACTGCAGGAAAATTCGTTCCACCGACTATGAAGTCTCTGACAAGCAAAAAATGTATTCAATGGTCGTAAATTTTTAATTTTGATCGCAATCGGAGTTTTTAAGATTGAATATGAAAGTCCATGATATCCTTCGCTCTTTGTGGGCGACTCCACACTTTACGCCCCTTTCAACGCGAGCCTTGTTAGTCAAAAGCCTCATTAAGCCCATACTAACCTACGGTTGCGAAGTGTTTGGAAGGTGTGATGCCGTAAGTAATCGTAAGTTGAAGGTGGCTTAAAACAATGCGACTCGATACGTCTATGGTAAGCGATGATGTGACCACATTTCCCAGTTCTCCAAACTTATGGCCTCTCATTTGACTGCCTTTTAATTTTTCGTTCTTTGGCTCTGCCTCATACCATAATCCACACAAATCAACCTCAGAACTTATTTAACGGAGTACCGTTCTGTTCATCTACTAAGACTCGACTTATATTGCCTCCGCGCTATTCCTGCCTGACTCTCGAACGTCAATTCTTTGTTTATGCCACTCGACTCTGGAACTCCCTACCACGCCAAATTAGAGATGTAAGAGAGAAGACAAGATTTAAAGAAGAACTTAAACGTCACTTAATTGCCTAAATTTTAGCTTCATTTTTCCTTTAACCTTAATCTCTTGAATTTTCGTATCTCCTTTTAGTTGTTTGTTTTTTCTTAGTTTTTTTTTATGAAATTTTGTTAGCTAGTTTCCTTTTAACTGTAAAATTCTTAGTAGCTTTACTACCTTAAAAGATATTATATCTTAATGTGTAAGCCATGCAAATAAAATAAATATAAATAAAATATAAATGAAAATATATAAAAAATATTTCGATCCAACGATCCGGAGTTAAAACATGTCATTAGTGTCATAGTTCTTCGCAAATCTAGATTGTGTGTGCGAATCTCACAATTATATTTGAATTTTAATGTGTTTAAAAATTAAAGCATAAAATGTTTTTCTCAGAGGATAAGCAGTATTTTCGTTAAAAAAAGCAGTACTCAGTTTTTAGGTCGAAAAAACAGTACTGTACTGCGAAAAATAGTACAGATACGAGCATTATGCATACTACATACAGTCGAAGCCCTCTAAGTCGAAAATGCCTCTAACTCGCCATTTTTATTATATTTTGGCATATTTTGGCATTCCCTTCAATTTTCCATACAAAATCCATCCTCTAACTCGAAGCCGAATACATTTTTTCGACTCTTGGTCTATTTTCAATTCCTCTAAGTCGATTTTTTTTTTTTTTTTTTTCAAAAAAATAAACAAAAAATTTCCTCTCCCAACTTGTATCAAGCACGTAACTTGTATTGCGTGCTCTGACTCTCTTTCAATTTGGCACTGGACGACGAACACCTTTCATTTCATGTTGATTTTTAAGTGCAAACAAGTCGAAGAAAAAAGCGCATGTGGTTGCCCTTATTATTGTTTACCTGTGAAAGAAAGAAAGAGAATGTTCACAGCAAGAATAAGGATTTGCATTGCAAACATCGAACCCAAAGAACATGAGAATCGAAACTATTCGCCAACGGTTCTCGAAGCACAATCATGTTGGGCGAACACAATTGTCGTCTAGGGTCTCATAATCGTCGTCAACACACAACCACAAATGACCTATAGGTTATTTCTGCACACAACCGTGCGGCTTTGTATGAATAACTGCGCTGCTTATTCATTGTGTTGTTGGTTGGTCTCACACAATGTGTTTTTAATATAAAAACAATTGGGTATCTGAGATGTTTTCAAAGTTCATTTAGTGAATGCATTGAGAGTCCGGATGTGGTCCAACATTACCTTTCTTTTTTTTTTTTATTAAGTATAATAATTTAGTTTTATAAAACAATGTTTAATTTATACAATTTCAAATTTAATTCAATTTATTGATATTTAATTCAGTTAATTCAGTTACTACAATCTAATTTATTTTTTTCAATCAATCAATTCACTTAGACACATAAGACACATAATTCATAAATTCGACATTTTTAACAATTCTATACATTTTATTTTGAAACGATGGCGATTTCTTTCCATTTTCAGTTCATTTGGTAATTTGTTAAATAGCTTTAGTCCTTTTATCAGCAAAGTGTTCTGACCCTTCGTTTTCCTTGTTGTATCTACTCTATAGTCGTTCACATTTCTTAGTTGATACGGTTGGGCTTGTCCAACCTCATTGACGTTGCTCGTTAAATAAACTGGAGCGGTACCGGTTCTAATATTAAAAACGGCTAAGAGCGTATTTAGTTGCAGCCGTTGCTTTATGTTTAGCCACTTAAGAGTCTCAAGCATATGTGCTATTGGTGTCATTCTGTTGCATTTCAGTATTGTCCTCATCCCTTTGTTCTGTAGTTTCTGAAGTCTACTAAAATGTCCATTATTGCAGCATACGTATAAAGCAGCCCACACACGATTCAATTCAATCATCAACTCAGTCAAATCACAGTGAAATCAACCCGTGTGTGGCTTTGTCAATTGATCGACTTGACGGTTGGTGAAAAATCAAAAGATTTTGATTTTATATAAAATCAAAAGATTTTGATTTTTCAAAGTTGGCTGACAAATCTTTCAACTCAATTGAATCGTGTGTGGGCAAGTTCATCGACAAGCTATCAAATTTAAGAAATTTCGGTAGACATTCATTGTGAAATCGTGTGTAAACGAGTTTTGTTCTGTGTTAAAGTGAAAAAATATGTATAAATTGGCAGGTTTTCAATTCAATTGATGTAGTGTGTGGCCAACTATCAATTCAGTTGACAACTCAGTTTACAATCGAATTGAATCGTGTATGGGCTGCTTAAAATAGAGGTGCAGTACTCAAAATGAGGCTTCACTATCGTATTATATACATTCACAGCGGTTATATAGTCCATTTTGTTGCGAATTCTCTTGAAAAATCCGATTTTAGTCCCTATTTTCCACATGATTATTGAAATTTAAGTCCTTGTCAATGATAATGCCTAAGTACTTCATATCATTTACCTTTTCAATCATTTGTCCATTCAGTTGGAGGCTATTTTCTGTATTCGAGTTTATTTCCATCCACTTTGTCTTTTGTTCATTAAGTTTAAGTCTGTTCATTTAGAGCCATTAAGTCACCTCGCTTATGTCTTCCACTAGTTTTTTCTTACATTCGTCCTGATTTTTGTCCTCTGCTTATATTAGGGTATCGTCGGCGTACAACACAATCTTATTATATTTTTATATGGTCGGCAAATCATTGATGTACAATGTAAATATTACTGGACCCAATATTGACCCCTGCGGGACACCCAGGTTTATATCTGTACAACTTGACATGCTATTGTTTACTCTAGTCTAACATAGATTCCCTTTTTAAAGGCTTCAGTCTCCAATTTTAAAGACTCAATTCAAAACTACAAGCTTCCTTAAGTAATTTCCTGTGTTTTTTCCTTAATGTATACTATTTTGAATAAAATAAAGGCTTCTAAACAAAAAGAAATATTAATACCTCTAACTCTAACTAATTTTGATATCCTGTGAAAGTTCGACTTACTCGACTGTAGTTTATTCTTTTGCTTTGTAGTTTATTCTTTATACTTTAACTGCAGCTAAAGTGAAAAGTTTGTTATTGGAGAATATTTGTTGCAATAGGTTAAAAAAAATCTAAGAGGTTTCAACTCCACTTTTCCGTGTTATACGCATGATACTAAATTTGATAATTTGCAACGTGAAACAACTCCCGCTTTTTCTTTCCAACAGTACAGTTATGAAACAATCATAAAACAAAAAACATTCCATATCACTTTCTTAAAAAAAAATTTAATAATAATTTACAAATAGTTACAAACAACATCTACTCAATAACAATTAAGTCTTAGGCCACCGCCTTCGGGCGTGGCTCACGTCTCCTGGTAGCTCACGAAACACTGCAGGTGTCGCAGGTCCTCCTGGTCCTCTACCAAATTCGGCATGTAATCACCGAACACCGTGCAAATGCGATACAAACTCCGCTTCACGGCGTTCTTAAGCGTGATAAGATTCCTGTCGAGCTTCTTTCCGTTCAGATTCACGTTGTTCAGTTTGTCGAGCTCCAGCTTTAGCTTGAGGAGCGCTTTGATCACATTCGGCAGCTCATTTTGCACAACGCCATACTGGTCCTCGTGCAGAGAGCTGGCGCAAATACCCGCCAGTCCCTGAGTCAGCCACACGATGCTCTGTGAGTTCGAGAGGAGGAACGCAGTCTTTGCTCCGTCCTGCTCGCCGAACATGTACAGCAAGCCGGGGATTGAGTAGACCACCCCTTTGAAGGTCTCCTCTATGGATTTCTGCATCCGCTCGAGGGTCTCATTGACTCGCTCACATACCTTCAGTCGAGTCACAGGAACGCACGACGGCTGGAGCGGTACGACGGGATCCGGCATCATCCTCCGAATGCCATACGTCTCGTTGTACTGCCGGAGGAGTATCTTCTCGGCGGTTTCGTTGGGCGAAGGCTTCAGTTGAGCGTACAGCGGTTGGTTCTTCATCGTGGAGATCCGTTTGACGGACGTAGCGAGCTCCTCCGTGAATTCGTTGATCATGCACAGGCACTGCGCACTGAGCTGTTTCCAGTTGTAAGGGTGGCCACCGGGCACTGAGAGGGCAAAGACCTCTCGCCGCCGGGTCGCTGCTTTGGCCACGGAGAGGTTGTAGAGGTTGAGGCTGGCCATCCGCTGGATGATGGGCACATCTGTGAGGGCGAGGGCCTCCACGAGGGTAACCTCCGGCTTGGCGGCCACCATCATTGGCTGCTTCTCGATCACAAAGTGCAACTCCTCTGCGAGGGCGATGGAGAAGAACTTCCGCATCAGTTGCATGTTGCTGAGGATCTGCGAGCAGAGGATCCACGCGTAGAAAAGCATTCGGCAGTTTGTCATGATGGCGAAGAGCGAGTCGTATGTTTCGTCAGTCTCGGTGCTGAACAGGTTGGCCACTTTCTTGTTGACGGACCCACCTAGGAGCCAGTAAGTGAGCGAGAAGCAAATCGTAGACCCAAAGGACTTCATAAAGGCCGTGTAGAGAGTGGCGTAGAGCAGCGAGCGGATCCGCACGAACTTCAGCTCCTGAATGGTTGGGAATTCGATCTCAGGCTCGCTCTTCAGATTCTCCTTGACGAAGAAATAGAGTCCAGAGGACACTCCGACGAAGATGAGGAACATGTAACGGCTGTTGATGCACTCGCGGTCAAAACGGCTGAACAGGAGACTCCTGGGGAAGGGGGAGAGTCAGGGAAAGTTGTGTGGAGGTGCGAAAACTTACCTGTAGTCATCATGAAGAAACCTCGAGTAGAGCCAAGCCGTGAGGAAGCCCACCATGAAGTGCATTACAAAGAACGCGAGCTTCCTCAACGCTGTGCCACATATCCAAGCAAACCGCGTAGCATAGTACTTCTGAACAGTGAGAAAGGACTTGCCCAACAGGATCCCGAACACGATCACAGCACTGATTAGCGGCATTATTGAGAGCCATGTGTAGAAAGACACCATCAATCGGAAGGTATTGATGATCCAATCAATCGGGTGGAAGATATTGAAATTCACGAAGAGCAGGAACACTGTCAGCAGCATATACTGCATTCCGATGCTGAGGCCAACGGCCAACAAGCACCGGAACATGCACAGCTTCTTGCATTCGATGGCGACAGCGGAGGTCATCTCCTTTGGCGGCTTCGGCCGGCTTTAGGTTATTCTGCGAAATGTGCGGGTGGAGAGTGAAAACTTTCTTTGAGTGGATGCTTGCGCGGGGTATATTTATTCGGTGTGGCTTAATTTTCTTGTTGGATTTTTGTTAAGTTCACAAATTCCACGTCTTTTCCGAGAAACTCGAGTGAAATGAGTTTCTGTTAGAAGCGCGATTTTGAAATTTTTGACAGGTCGGCCGTGATGGTTGTCATTTGGTGGTGGAAAAGTGATGCCAGGTTAGGGGAAAACGTAGAATGCTAACGAGAATTCTGATGGGACAAATGTCTAGGCAATGAAGTTTAGTGCAATGAGAATTAAGATGAAACTCATTGTGAAAGTTGCCTCACATGATTTGTCATTCATGTTTAGCTAAACTAAGAAGAAAATAAGGCTACGTACAGATTTCTCTATAAAAAGAGAACTCTCGATGATTCGAATCTCATCGAACAAGGGATAAATATCGAGCTACAGACACTTTCGAAATAAGGAGGTTTGACTAAAAGCATTTTTGTCACGTACGCGTTTAGACTAAGACTGGTTAAAGGAAAACAAACAGATTTGACTTCGAATTATAGAGGAAAAATAGCCACCATATTCAAATTAGAGAGGTTTCCATGTTATTTTGCACAAAAATAAATTCGAATTAATGAAGGGGACAAATTGCATCGTTTTTTTTTAGATTTACAGAGGTTTTTTCAGGTGACTGTGTGACTGCTTCCATTTACAAATGTTTTTGAATTATGGAGGTTAATTTGATCGAGAGTTAATGGTAAATAATATCCGTACATAGATGTACAAAAAATTTGGGCTTTGTCCCTCTAACTGCTTTTACACAGATTGTATTACATTTTGTCTTGCGTGAGTGGATAAAAAATCATTTTGAATTATAGGTTATTTTGACACAGCTGTTTCACGCTCGAAATCTTGGCAGAAAGTTAGTATCGTGGCTTCGCGGAAATCGAAATAAGTTCATAACGTTAGGAAATGTGGAGAACTTTATTACGAACTCAATGTCGTGTAGCCCAAATAGTGCGATTTAAAAAAAAACGTTTGTCCTAAATCAAGTTGCTACAAAAATTATGTTAGACTGGCATGCTAGTGGGCAACATTAAGAGTGTAGCTGCTGTATCCGAAAATCTGAGCTACTATCCATGAAATCAACTCACCATCGCCATCAATCGAAGAGCTCAACATTTCCCCCCACTAGCCGAAGGAGAATTCAGCACAAAGAGCTCGAAACTTCCAATTGGCTTCGAGTTCCAAGTTCCAAGTTTCAATCGAAGGCGTACGATCATCGTAGTTAGGGCTTTAGAGCTTGAATTGACAATGGTTTTGGGCAAAACATCATCTTTCTGACGAGGCACATTTTCATCTCGTCGGCTGCTTAAAAAAAAAAAATTGTCGTATCTGGACCTCGGAAAACCCGCACGTTACGGTCGAGATGCACCCACAGAGAGTGACAGTTGTGTGCGAATTGTGAAGTGGGCCATCTTCGCTCTAGGTTTCCTTAAACCATGCAGAAATATTTCACCCCCTCTGCTTTGGCTTGCGTTATAAGGCCTATAAAGAAATAAGAAATAATCTACGTAACAGCACGTACAGGGCCAGAGCCCTGTACACACCTTTTTCACACCTCTACTGTGTTATGGCCGACTTAATTTGACACCTGTAAAGATGACGCAAGTTCCAAATGGCGAATTGCGAAAGCTTTCCATGATAGAAGATCTCCAGCAGGATTGTCAGTCGTTTGCTGCCACCTCCAGCACTGAAAATAGACGGATAAGGCCTATATATGCCCCAAACTCGAGTACAACGCTCATCTCTTGCATGGTGCGTCTAAGACTTCCTTACACCTACAGGACAGAATACAAAAGTGAGCGATATTGCGAAGTCGATAGACTCGCTTGAACACCGTTGCAATGTTTCTTGTCTATCTTCGTTTTATCCAATAAGTTTTAAGTAAGTGCAGTTGGACTCCGTCCCTTTAAACATTCACCCACAATACTTGACTCGTTAGGAATGTTCATCAACATAGCCTCAAGCCTGGTTTTGGACGTACGATAAAGATAAGAGTCTCGTTCTCCAGCCGTACCACACGAACATGGAATACTCTTCCAAACTCAATTTTTCCATCTGGATGACAAACTCCCAAATCGTGTTATCAGCCGTCTTGGCGATGCTAATTAGCTGGGATTTGACCACTTTTGGCTTTTTTGAAGTGAAGAAACATGCTTAGAAACCGCCTCTGCTTTTAGTTCTTGGGCACATTATTGTGGCATTTATTGCAGTCATTAGTCTAGTGACGCAATCAATAAAATGTGAGACCCTTTAACTACCAAGTTTCTGAAATGTCAAATAAAAAATGCCTTCAATAGCTCCGATCTCTGATTTGATCTGATTAGATTAAATTAGGGAGTGTCATTGAGCCACTTGTATCTCGGTCTAAAAGATCTATCGTACACTCTGTTTTTGTCTTGGATTTTAACGCTGCCCTATGAACTCCAAACTCTTCACATGAGTGTTGTCCACATCTAATAGGAATACCAATAGCATGGCTTCAAAAATCCAATATCACAATACCTCCACACTGCCATATCCCATCCAACTGACAATCTTATTACACACCCTGAACTTTTCCCACCATCCAAATGTCACTCTGACAGCTTTACCACCTTACCCCAATTCAGCGCTCTCATCACAATTTCCCCTCCGCGAAATGCCAAAAAAACGCCATATTGGATTTTCATTCAAAATTCATTCTCATTTTCGTAGTGATTGCGTACGCATACACACATCGTACAGTTACACAAAAAATTTTCGTCTCTCAAAAACGAAACCAACAAGAAGAAAAAAAAGCGAAAAAAAAGTTTCACAATTTCCAATTCGATCGGTGCCGTACTCGATAAACTCACCCCCGAAAAATCGTTCAAATACCGCAAAAAAAGAAAAACCGTATCCCCAAATCCACACATCACATCCCAGTGCAGTGCCCCAGTGAGTTTCGGAAAATTATTTATTCTCTCTCCGCAGATCATCTGAGCGCACACGGTCGTGCAAGAGAGAGGGAGAGAGCGAGAGTAAAGTGTGTCTTTTGGAAAAATAATCAAAAAAAAAAAAAGTTTTCGTTTTTTGAGGTCACTTTCGAGAGTTTTTCTCGCGTTTTTCGTCTTCTCCTCCGCCTCGTTATCGAGTGAATCGGTTTTTCAATCGAAGTGAGTTTGTGGAAATTGGAAATTTTTTGTACGTGGACGCGTGCGGGGCAGGTGGTGGTCGTCGGTGCGTTCGTTGTGTTGTTGTCTTTTTTTTTTGTGTATAACTCGGTCGTGCCGTGTGTGAGTTTTTCCATCACCATCGGGATTCGGATTCGGGTTCGGGCTCGGCAAGATGATGATGAGCAGCAACCTTCGGTTCGGCGGTGCGCCGGTGAAGAGAACCATCTAACCCGACACCCCGGTCCAGCCCCGGGGAGCTCGCTCGCGGTTCGCATTCCCCATTCGCGTTTCGTTGCACGAGATATCCAGAAGAAAGTGAAAATATAAATAAAAGATAAAAAGCAGGCCAGCGCTTGTAATAAATCGTAATTATAGCGCAATTAAGTGGATTATAACGCAAAGCTGGAGATGTTCGTGCGTGTGTGTGTTTTGGCCTCGTAAAAGTTTGTAATTGATTAAATTGTTGTGTGTTGTGTTATGTGCTTGTGAATTCCTTTGAATTGTGTAATAATTATTTTGTGTGGAGGTAAAGAAAATTCAGTTTGAGAAGAAGAAACCACCACCACACCGCAACCAGCAGCAGCAGCAGCAGCAGCAGCACCATTGCGCAAGGGAGAGAGGCTGCGATCTGCGTGTGTATTCATCACGTGAGTGCAACTGAGAGGCAACGATAACAAGTTGCGGTGGACAATTTGGCGGCGCAGTGAGTGAAATGTCAAACTCATCGTTGATTTCTTCGCCTCTTACGTCATCGCAGTCATCTTCAGCAATTGGAATCGCTATTGGAGTTGCAGGAGTTGGAATCCTAGAAGAGACTTTGTTATCATTGAGGAGCAGCGTCGACAGAAGTAGTGATCTTCATTTTCAATTGGATTCCGTTTTGGGATATGTCGCATAATAAATTTCTAAAGCAGGTAAACAACAGCACGGGCGCGTATCTCGTGTGTCTCGCAGTCAAGATTGAGTGGAATGTTGTTTAGTTTTATTGAATTTGTTGTTGATGTTTCGCTCCGGGGATGGCCAGGTAGATGAGGAACACGTGTGGATCGGTGTGCTATTGGAAATCTATTGAAGGGCGAAGGAGGTTCTTTCTTTCGTTTTTTTGTTGTTGGTTTATCTGATTGTGTTGGGAGTTAACATTTGAATTAAGTACAAAATTTAGATCGGATCAGCTTTTTGTTAGTGATGACGAGTATTGTCATTGTGTGAGATTTTTTTTTTGCAAGAACGAGCTCCTTGTGTGACTTTACTTCGATTCATTTTAGTATTCATTTCCTTTCTTGTGAAGATAGCAGCTTGGACGAGCTTATGGAATTTGCATTTTCATCTGATTGCAAGTTTAGGAACAGTACCAAATTTTTGGTTCAGAGTGCCTCCAAATTCAGTTGCTTATCGAGGCAAGAGGTTCTTTGGTGTATTCTGCTGCTTTTCTGGTTAGTCTACGGTTTGATAAAAGATTTATCGAAATATAATATATCGAGGAAAAACCTCTATTTACGTTAAGGCATGTTCCAAGAAATGGAAACGCAAATCAAGACAACGTTTGCAAAGAAGTACGAAAATATTAGTTAAGTCGAAAAGATTAATTAATCTTGCTGTTTTAGTTAATCTAATAAATAAATATGAAATAAATTTAAGCAAGGAAAAGCAAACCATGGGAATCCCCGATAAATTTTCATTTAAACTACGATTTTTTTTTTAAATCCCCGAATATGGCAAGTCGAGATGTAGGAGGACGAGGCAAGGTTCATAATTTTACACAACGTAAATCAGAACGATGTAAACAGGTAAAGTAAATCAAACGGTTGCAGTAATTAGGAAAAAGAATTCTTTCCTGTTTTCATGTAAAGGGTGATTTTTTAAAAGCTATAGGAAAGTTTTTCAAAAAAAAAAAAAACACGTAAAATTCAGAAAAATTCATGAAATCTCTATTTGAATCGATAGTACGGTCCATATAATTTAATGTTTGAAGATTATTTCATGCAAATGTTGACCTTGACTGCGCCTCAAATGGTCCATCCGCTTAGTCCAATTTTGGCATACTCTTTCCAATATTTCGGCCGGTATCTCACGAATAAATGCTTTAATGTTGTCTTCCAATGCGTCAATTGAAGCGGGCTTGTCTGTATAGACATGAGCTTTAACATAGCCCCACAAAAAATAGTCTAAAGGCGTTAAATCGCACGATCTAGGCGGCCAATTGACCGGTCCCGAACGTGAAATAAAATGTTCACCGAACTCGCCTCTCAATAAGTCCATTGTTGCGCGTGCTGTGTGGCATGTGGCACCGTCTTGTTGAAACCACATGTCATGCAAGTCAAGCTCTTGCATTTTGGGCAAAAAAAAGTTGGATATCATCTCACAGTAGCGCTCACCATTCACAGTTACGTTACGATTCGCATCATCTTTGAAGAAGTACGGTCCAATGATACCACCAGCCCATAAACCGCACCAAACTGTGACTTTTTCTGGATGCATTGGTAGCTCTTGCAATGCTTCTGGCTGATATTCATTCCAAAATCGACAATTTTGCTTATTTTACCCATTGAGCCAAATATGAGCTTCGTCGCTGAACACTTTCTTAACTTTCTGAACTTTCTTAACAGAGCATGCAGTTTGATCATAAAATTCAATAATTTGCAAGCGTTGTTCGTTTGTAAGACGATTCATGGTTAAATTATAGACCAAACTGAAGATGTTTGACAGTGAAACAAAACACGAAACGTGCGTCAGCTGTTTAAACCAGTGTTGCCAAAAAGATAATAGCTAAAAAAAATCACCCTTTCCAATCATTCGACGTAATCTCTGGGAGTCTAAAAAGTCGTTTTAAAAACATCTTGAAAATCAAAGTTTTTTGACTTAAAAAAAACAAAATCCAGTTTTCATTTGCACCATACATGTATAAGAACTACTTTGCGTTGATTGAAAGACCTGAAATTTTGACTTAAGTAATATAAATAGCAGAAAACAAAGTACTTGCTGTCATCAATAAAGGATAGTGAATACCGACGTGTTGGTCAAAGTGCCGGCATTGACGGCCGTAACTTTAAAGTAGTAAAGAACTTTGTCTACTTAGGCTCCGATATAAACGTGGAAAATGACACCAGCGTTGAGATCAAGCGAAGAATAACTCTTGCTAATCGCTGTTTCTTTGGGCTAAGAAAGCAATTGAGAAGTAAAGCCCTCTCGAAAAACCAAAGCGTCGCTGTATAAAACCTTTATCATCTCGGTTGTGTTATATGACTCGGAAACATGGACTCCTCCCTAAAAAGCGGATGAGGTGTTTCGAGAGGACAATTCTTCGGGCGATCTATGGTCCTGTCTGCACGGACGGTGGAGGAGAAGGTTCAACTATGAGTTGTACGGGCTGTACAGCGACGCTGATCTGGTCAAACGAATAAAAGTCCAACGACTGAGATGGTTAGGTCATACGGACACCAACATTTCAGCCCGAAAAATTTGCGAATTCACCCCAGAGGGTCGGCGCCATAGAGGAAGACCGGGGAACAGATAGCGCACCCAAATGCAAGCTGAACAGAACGTAGTCTTTGTCAACTGACTGTTTTTTTTTTTTCAATCTTTCGACTAGTAGTCCTTGCAAATTAGAGTATTTTCAGCTATCATTTTAACAATTAGCTTTCGAAACTTGCCTTATTTCGTCCAATTTCTTTATATTAACAACGTACCAATAAATCAACAAAATCCTGCCAAAGGCCTTAGTTACTTAACCCTTTCATGCCCACTGTTGTTTGTGTACAACATGAACTTCATTAATCAAAAAATATTGACGCAATTAAAACAAATATGTGATAGGTACCTGCAAAAACTATTTCAATCCATTTAATACTACTGCAGGCTTACTTATTGGTGCAATAAGAATATTATATTCGTGATCCATTACTTTGGTTTTGGTGAAGGGCAATCTCAATAAAAAGCTACATTTCAATAGATCTCATAACTTGTTTTAAAATCACAAAAGCATTCTGAGATCAATTTGGATGTATGTATGTACCTTATGATCAAAAAAGAACCGAAATTTTCATTTTAAAATTCCCGCGCTTGTCCAATCGGTAAAATTGTATGGTGGTGGTGGTATAAACGGTTCAAAGGTGTCGTACAAGCTTGGATCATGATGAGATCCCTGGCCGCCCAACAACATCTGTTACTGAAGAAAACATTGAATCGGCGAAGCAAATCGTGTTGCAAAATCGTTCTGCACCGATAAGAGAGATTGCTGTGTTGTTGGGCATCTCTTATGGATCAACCGAACACATTTTAACTGATGTTTTGGGTTTAAAATGCGTCGCTGCTCGGCTGGTGCCAAAAAACCCGAATTTCATTCAAAAACAGCGTCGTTTTTGGCCAAAAACTCAACCAATATCATCAACCAAGCACCGTACTCTCCAGATATGGCCCCGTGTGACTTTTTCCTCTTCCCCAGACTCAAATTGTCATTGCAGGGAACGCGTTTTCAGACCATAGAGGCCATAAAAGAGAATTCGCTGCGTGAATTAAAGGCCATACCTTCGGCGGCCTATAAAACTTGTATGGAAAATTGGATCAAGCGTTGGCATGCATGTATTGCAGCAGGAGGAGAATACTTTGAAGGTGATAATAAAGAAAATTATTAAAAATTGAAATTTTGCGTTTTTTCATAAAATTCCGGTTCTTTTTTGATCATAAGGTATTTCAAAAATTAAATATAGATTTTAGCAAAAAATATTGCTATTTGGTTTTGAATAAAATGTGGTCATGAAAGGGTTAAAAGAATTTCACTCATATTTCAATTCATTGGCTTCCTAACATGTTCTTAACATCTCTAAATTCAGTAATATTGTAATATTGAATATTGTAAATTAGTCTTATTTATTTTTCCATTTAGCGTCTTGACCTTCTCAACTCACATTTTAACATAAACATTCATTTGGTACAAACCCTCACAAGATGAGTAATTTTACATCAAAATTCAGTGCCATCACAAATTCTAATTATTGAAAATTTATATTCACTCTAGATTACTGAATTATTTCTTCTTACATCTTGTGTTCGAGTATTGCATCGAGTATGAAGGTTTTCCTGCAGCATTTTTTTTTCTAGAGATAGACAAAATATCGAACAGAGGTGTTATACACTTAACTCTTTACAAATGTTGAAAGATTTTCTTTTTCTTTTTTTAAAGTACGTTTGTCTGAATAACGTTCCCCTCTTCTACACAAATCTAATCTAGTTTACTTTAGATTTTCATTGCATTCACAGCAGCTGACGTAAAATGTTTCGCTTCTAAAAAAACGCTGTCATAGACAGACATTGTCCATTGGAGGTGGGTTTCACAAATGTCGGATTCGAATTTATTCACTACCTGAGAAAAAAAATTCAGTTGTGATGAGCAAATTGTGTCTATTGACGTATCAAGCAGCTTAAGTTCATTGATGCATTTAACGAAAATTTATTTGTTCAGTACACTCCCCTATAATCGGACAGGACTGTTGTCTGCTACTACTACTGTCTGGTTACTAGAAGTGCCCCGTTATAAGATGTATCCGTAAGGAGAGATTTCACATTGTATGTGTTGCTGCACAACAAACGAAGAACACACATCTGCAAAAGAAATTAATTCATCAATAAATGTAATCAATTAAAATATAACAAATTGTACTTACCTTAATTTTGTAATATAAACACGATGTTAAACTATTATATAAGCTAGTTGTCAAATGCATAGCATATGTTCTGTCTCTGCCATGCAAATTTATGGAAACATAGAAATTCGTTCGAGAGGGTGAACATATGCATGCAAAATACAAGTTGCAGTGATAAACATTGCACGCAACATTTGGGATCTTCAACTCACGAGAAGTAAATAACAGAGCAAAGGGGTAAATTACTCCTTCCTACTGATGTTCGGTGATCAGCGGTAAATTCTTATATGTGCAAAATATAAGGTTGTCAAATATCTTCCTTCCGCCTTTTTGTCTTTTGAATTTTCCGGCTATGTACAAAGCGCTACAGAGCTTGTATCCAAACTAATCATGCATAGCGTCGTTTTGTAGGTTATGTCAAGACCTTTCAAATGATGTATTGCCAGATACGAGCTCTGTAGCGCGTTGTACATAGCCGGAAAATTCAAAAGACAAAAAGGCGGAAGGGAGATATTTGACAACCTAATATAAATACGACAGTCAATTGAGGACCTAACCTTCTTTTTGTAAACGAATTTAAGCTGTTACCTTGCCACTGCGACAATATTATAACGGTAAACGCAAAAATCATTCAATCGCCTATTTTTACACTTCACAATTTTACTTTCAATCATGCCTTGAATATTATATATCAATTTTATAGTCAAGACATTGGTCCTTCGAGCCGGATATAATCGCGCCTACTCAGGGTATTGGTCCTTCGAGCCTTTATAATAGCCCCTAATCAAGACATTGGTCTTTCGATCCTTTATAATCGCGCCTATTCTAAAGACATTGGTCCTTCGAAGCCGTCAAGACAATATGGTTTAAAAAATTGGAATCCTACAGTACTATGTTTCCTATCTTTGTTTTTTGAATTAAAATGTGTGTGGTATTGGAAAACTCCGAAAGTAATTGAATTAAAAAGGTTTCTTTAAGTTCATAAACCAAAATCTGGCAGAAATAAAAAATATATCAAACAAACCGAGCTATTTTCAGTAACTGTTAAAATGTTGTTTCATGTTGTTCACTGAATTTTGCTTAAGCGCATCTAAATTATTTGGATTTTTCATGCTTTCAAACACGTCAAGAAATCTAAGAGTTATAAAACATAAATTCCAGAAACGTTGCATTTAATGACCGAACGGGATGTAATATTTGCCAATCGACGGGCCCATTTCTGAAAACAAAATTGTTCTTTCTCAACGTTATTTCTGTAAATAACCAAGGGTCCTGGACCATTTAAACAACAGCATGTCTTGTAGACAAAAAGAAATACGTTTGTGTCATCAGTTTTTCTCTGCTGCTCGGGCTCTTTTACATTTGTTTTAAATTTTCAGCAATATTTTATCCTTTAACAAATTTTTGCCGCGGTCATACCTACCTAAGACCTTAACCATTTAATGCCCAATGTTGCCTGCAGGGAACATTATATATTTAAGCCTCCGCCCGTAGTCTTAATTTTTCTCTATGGCGGTCTGTTTTTGTCAAAATAGCTTGAGATGTTGTGCAAGGTTATTGCTAAATAGTTTAATATAAGTTTGTAGCTGATTTGAGCTCAGTGTACACTCAATAACGTACACTTAAACAACGCTTAATCGTTTCGTTGCGAAGTTAATTCGGGCATGAAAGGCTTAATATATTAACCGTATTCAAAATTCCTGCATCTTATTTTAAAACTTCCGTACACAGTCAATAAAGCCTTAACCCCTGCCCGTTCATTTAACGTCCCTGTGTATGTTTTTAATAATTTTTTAATTAACCCCATCAGTAGGTAAATCACCGTCCTTGTCTTGCAGCCGCAAAACAAATTAGCGCTACCTCACAATAAAACTAACACTTCCGCCTCCATCAACGACTTCGCGCCGTGACCGGCCAGATGAAGCCGTCCACCGCATGAATATTGCACCAATTAAGATTTATTGCGTTTTATTGCTGCTGGTTGTCTCTGGGGCCTGCCCTCTTTGGCTTCCAAGCATCCCAGAAATTTATGAGTTAGTTTTCGGTGTGTGTGGGTTATGGTGCGATGGATGGACCTGCACGTGGTCGCTTACGTGCTTCTCTTCGTTCGCATGGAGCAATCGAGGAATTGTGAAATCACAGCAATATGCGTGCCAAAGGATTCCCCGCTATTCGGCATTCTTTCCGGGTGACATTTGCTTTGAGATTTACAACTCTTCGGCAGATGATTCCGATGTCGTGTCGAGTCGAAAGGTTCATCACAATGCGGGCAGGTAAACATGTGTATCTGCGATGAGTCAGGGGCGGGCACAGTAGGAAGCCGTGCTGTCGGTGACGAATTGCAAGGACTCTGGGTTAGGCAATCTGTTTTTTTTTTTTCGTTTTTGTTCTTTTTCGTTTTTCGTAGAAGTCAGTTTGTCATGCCAGGGTGGTGTAATATTTTATTTATGACCTAACAACTCACATTCCTTGGTGTGACTAATGTGCGAATTGTCTTTTCTGTTTGTTTCAGAAACTAAAATCCCGATCGCAGCAGAATAAAAGTTCAAATGGCCGCGGCTAGCGCTGGAACGCACAAAATCAACGCCAGTCCTGTAGCTATTTCTGGTAATGCTGTGGTAATGTCTCGGGGACAATTAATGCAACAGCAACAAGTTGTGATGCAACAACATCCGCAGCAGCAACAACAGCCACTGCACCATCACCACCAGCAGCATCACCATCATCCCTCTACTGCGCCCCATCAGCAACAGCAGCAGCAGCAGGCTGTCCTTCTGCACCACCACCAGCAACAGAATGTCCACTACCAGATGCAACAGCAGCAGCAGCAGCAACACCAGCAGCATGCGATGGTGGCCCAGCAAATGAATGGCCACCATCCGCATCCGCAGCAACAGATGATTCATCATGCGCCTTCGTCGCCGTCGATGCAGGCGAGGCAGCAAGCGTACGCTCCGCGTCCCGGCGCGAACTCCACGGCGATGCAAGTTCTCGCGAATAACGTGCTCGCACGGCTACAGCAGCAGCAGCATCCGCCCTACCCGCCGCCGCAAACGCAACATCAGCCGTCGCCGCAGCAGCAGCAAATCCAGCAACAAACGTACGCCAACCACTCGCAAATGCATCATCACCAGCAACTACATCAGCAGCAGCATCCTGCTGAAGCTGCAGAAGCTTCCGGCGCAGGAGGTGGCAAAGTGCAACTCCAGCCGCCGCTGAAGCTTCCTCCACCACCCACAATAGCGTCACGGCATGCGCTGGCGAACAAACAGCAAACTTCCACGGGAGCAGTCGCGGCGCCGGCACCAGCACCGGCACCGGCATCGGCACCAGTGGCCACGGTTCCACCGTCGCCCAATCTAGCACCTGGATGGCGAAGGATAAACGCCAGCAACGAGATCATCTACTTAAGGTAAGTTCCCTTTGACTTTTGCCCACCGTCGTTGTCTCGATGTCCTTGAAAGTTGTTAACCTCTCCTCCTTTCGCGCGGAACGACAAACAAACAAATTCGTCCTTGTCGACACCATTTAACGCATCCCAAGTGGAACTAATTTGTGTTCCACTTCGGGGATGCAAGCAACACAAAAAAGAAAAAGGAGGAATAAAAGTCAAGCCATGCAAGAGATTCCGCCACTTGGACAAGATCTCAACTTTCACGCTGTGCAATCATAAAAATGATTTACAGCCGCCAACCAGAGGGAGGTGGCAGAGAACGAGGAAAATCCTCTCGCAAAGGACTTTAGTTTTTGTGGGTCTTGCTAATTGCCGGCTATGACCTCCGATGAGTCCTTAATTTTTCCCGTCTTAATCTCTTTCTCTCCCTCTCTTGCGGTGGCTCTCGGATGGTACCTTTAAGATTTTTACGAGGATCGTAAATTTTTGAGAAACGAAACAAAAAAGAGAACAAGAGAGTAATCTGTGTGTCGCAACGCGGAGGAGGAGGATGGAATGTGTTTATTATTCCACTTCCTGATTCGCACTCTGTTCACCCTCTGCAAACACTGGCTGGAAGTCTCCTGTCATTATCCTTCTTAATTTATTATTATCATGTTTTGTGTTTGGACTGCGCTGTGTTGTAAAAGTTAGATCCTTCTGTGTGTATGTTTGTGTGTTGTGTTTGCGGCTGACGCGTCGGTATCTCATCGTCATCGTCGTAGTCGTTGTCCTTGTTTTTTGGTTCTGTTACTCGTTTTAATAGTGTCATATGATTTATGGGTGAGTTTTTGTGGTCTGTAAGTTTTTATTTATGATCCTGTGTGACACTAGAAGGATGAGTGGAAGTTAATTTTTGTTCCGCCTCTCGGTGGTGCTGGTGACCTCAATGGAATTATTGATTTTCCAATTAAAACTCAAAACGGGTGGCTCTGATTTTGAAGTGGATTACGAAAGGATGTCGAATTAGGACAGTGGGTGAGAGAATGGTGGTTGAAAGTTTTTGTGATGGTCGTCCAGTCGTGACTTTCAAACAGTTTGTCAGTGTTTTTGTTTCAGTTGGTCCGGAAACAGTGTTTGGGACATGAGAGGTGAAGAGTACTCTGCTTTTGTTGGCAATGGGTGGTTGTGGGAAAATCAATTTGGTTTTTGTTGAAAAGTTCCAAGGGAATGCAATTTTGTTAGTTCAATTCTTTGAAAGTAACCGGGTGTCCAAGCAGAGCTAGGTATTTTAGCAATTAATAAAACAATGTGGATTGTCACTGGCACACTAATGGAGCTGCTTGTTTGCGGCGGAAGGTCCATACAATTTTTTGATAAGATAAATTCTTAATTTGCGACTTGAGGATGGTTGTTTGAACAGAACAAATGTGCTTTAAGCAAACAATTCACTTTCCTTACCTTGAGGTAAAATTAAATCGTCTTATTCTTTCTTACTGTAAATCTGGCACCGAAAAGTCCAAAATCATCGCTAGTTTGAAATTATTTTTGGTTATGATGTGATCATTTCTCTCGGACTAGAAATCGAGTCAAAAATTTAGTAAAAGCCGAATGGTCCATTACAGTTCTTTAAAAAAATACGTTAGGAATCGCATAAAATATGTCGTTGTATTTATTGTTGTACACTCCGTCTCATAACTTAGTAGCCACCCGAAAAAAAATGCAGTTTCATGCAGGCGTTTAATGAATATAAGAAAATAAAACAAAGCCAATATTTTAAGCTCATTTAGTTATTTAAGAAAGTGGATAATATTTGTTTAAATCGACGGAATTCGAAAATCTAGTGTTTCATAACTATATAGCCCGTGCGAAAACAAGAGCTTTTAATAAGAAAAAAGGTATAAAAAACTGGCAATTAATATGACTTCGAGCAGTCTCGACTTTCAATATAACTAAACAATCAATTAGACATACTGACAACCTAATTTTTGGGTCTTGTTGGCCAATTTTATCCCCAGCAGTCTCCACGGCCCTTTTTTGATAATTTACTGATCCGTAATAGGTGTTGTTGCCATAAAATTTTATGACCATTATTTCCCAAATATTTTTCACCAAATTTTGATCCGTAGAATATTTTGGTCAGATGTTTTGGTACGTAAGCTCAAACCACAATTTAATGGACCAGTCTGTATGTCAAGAGGCATTTCCCAATCGAATTGGAATTGGAATATCAGGTTTTCCTCATCGTATTGCAACCAAAATGGTACTAAATTCTCTTGAATAACTCTGATGCACTCTCAATCACTCATTTTTGTTTACGTAAAGTCAGTACAAGTTTTTTTAAGTTTTTGGAAAATGGAAAAGCATTCTAAACTGTAAGACTCCTCAATCACTCTGGAGCATCAACGGTGGCTTCTTAGTCATAAGACAGAGTGTAAAAAATTTGTTTGATTTCTGAATCGGAAGCATTTAATGCCGATAACGAAATTAAAATTAGCTTACAAAAACACATTGTAGATAAAGACCATCATCATCTTCTTGACCGTGTGATCTACTAACGCGGTCGCGAGAACAATGCAAGCAAAAAAGATCTTTAGGCAACTCGATCCTCCGCCGACTCTAACTCATCAAGGTGTAGCCAGGCGAGATTATAGACTTGGTCCAGCCATTTCATCCTGGGTCTACTGAGCGAGATTTAAAATTAAATAGAAGTAAGCTAGATTTAAAACACTCATTCATAGCTTGCTTCAAACACTGTGAATACGATCAGTATTAGAATCTTCCCATTTTGCTGGAAAATCAATTTAGCGTTTTCTGTTTACGTCTACGTATAAACCTAAGCCGCGATACCTCGTCGAAATAAATAGCAATCGAAAGGAGCCTGGTGAGGAAGTCGCAACAAAAAGGACTTCTAGGTTTGAAAGATCAACGTGGTACGATATTGCATATGATGAAACCTTTTTATACACGAAAATAGCATTGCAGTTGCCAGATTTTTATCTCTGTCCTTTTTATTTAAGCCGCATACTCTTTAAACTGTACAGCTTATAAGAGACTTCATCCATATCTTCGTATTTTTTTGCGGCTTTCCACGTTTCTTTTCTGTAACGTCAGAGTTACTAATCACAGAAATCGTCCGTAAGTGTTCGTCGTTGTTAAGAAATTCGACATATTGAACACAATAAAACAAGACCTTGCACCAATTTATCTCTCGTGCATAGCTGACACTTGTTGATGTCACAACAAAACAGAGCAATGTTAAGGCATAGCACATTTATGGCTGCTCTTTCTTACCGAATATGTTTGAAAAGGTGTAAATCGGAGGGCTCTTTGAAAGGTGTAATTCGAAGGGCTCTACGATAATTCGGAAGAGTTAATAGTCTTTTATAGTCTGCTAATCGAGGCCGAGGTTCCTCCTGGACTGTAGCGCCAGCAATAAAAGAAGAAGAAAAAGTTATAGGTCATCTCCGCGAAATTAGTGCTGTTTGTAATGTTGCATGCTGTGGTTTTCTTTTTATTTACGCCTAGAGGACTGAATTTGAACACTTTAGCGAGGCTCACATTGTGCGATTTGCTTGAAAACCTTCACACAATACAATTTGCTTGACAGAGTTTATTTGCAATAGAAATTTGAAAGTATGAACATGGCGGCCCGGCCGCTATAATTATTAATGAAATACTCTGAAGGAAATTAAGGAAAAGACCTAATACAGTATTGAGAAATGCGCTTCCATACTTCTGAATCAACCAATCAAAATTATTTTTTATATCGTTCTTTCCATTTAAAATTGGTGTTCATTCTCTGAAGTCACCAGCAAAAGTGAAAAAAATTCTCTGAAGTTGTACGATAAGTGTTCACGCCTTATGATAAATCGATCAAGCAACCATAAAGCCGAAAAAATGTAACTTACGACGAATCTGACGATTTATCGTAAATCGTTCACGCGCTACGATTTAGCCCATTAAGCAAGGTCATCAAACAAATCGTATCGACAAATCGTGCAATGCATCTGCTTTTTAGATGATTTGTTTTCGTTGTCAGGGAATTCTTTGCTCCCCTTTCGAACATTTCAAAAGTGCTTGTCCTCAAAAGCGTTGGATTAAACGTTCGTCCTTACAGATTGTATTTTGTGCAATTTCTCATCGCGCAACTGAGTGCAAGAGATCGTCCTAATTTCATTTAAAAACAACGACATTGCCCTTCCCCCCAAAAGTGTTGGATTACACCCTCTGTCGAAACGATTACGTTTCTCATTATCTCACATTTACAACGAACTGCAGGAAACTTTCAGTCCGAAAACAAGTACTTTTCTCCGACAACCCTGACCCCGAGCACGGGTGGCCGCCTTCTTCTGAACTGCGATGCTGGGGGATGCTGGGCGCTGCCGGAAGGTTGTACCGTGTCAAGGTTGAATGAATTATGCTTCAGGTTACCTCCTACACAGCTGGTATCTCCACGTTCCACTACTCATTGTTCACTTTCCATATTTAATGAAGATTGATTACATTACACTCGACGATTCTCATACTTATACATCACAACAAAGCCCGGCGGCGATTGGATTTACCCGGAATTGATTCTAGATAAGGGTGGCGGTGATGGTTTCATGGAAAACATTAATATTGGGGTCATTGCGAAATTAGTTCGTCATATATGTGACACGATACTATTTGTTGACCACCCCATTTCATTCATTCGACGAAATTCCAGCACCACCAGGTGATAAGCTGAAAGTTGCTGTTCTCGGTCCCAACTGCTTCCCGTAGACACATTTTTAAATAGTTCTTGATAATGACATTATTGTTTAGGAACGTATTGCTAGTCAACGCCACTCACTCACTCGGTGAACTGATAACAAATAGAAAAAAAAAAAAAAAAACGTGAGTGTGTATCTACAAATAAAATATAGAATTTACAACAACAATTAAGTGCAGATGTCTACTGACAAATATAGACACGAAACTACATCCAAGCAAACAAGTAACAACCGCGATACAAACACGATAAAGAATCGCGAGAAGCAAAAGCAAATACAAGCTAATATCTGAGCGATAAAGTGCGCTCGGACGGGTTGAATAGATAGATACGAGTACGAGTAGACAGATACACGTTAAGAAATCGCATGTGCGATTTAGGGTTTGATATTTGTTTGAGAATCTGAGGAAATCTCAAAGAAGAGATCGCTCCCCCAGAAATGATTTACAACGACGCCGTGTATCCGCGTGAATTTTATGACACAGACACGGTGAGCCCCCGGATAGACCACGAGGTGTAGTCCTCCTCTGAGAGAGAGACAGCGAACCGTAGAATGTGATAAGGCAATAAAAGCAAATCAAACGGATATAATGTGAGAGGATAATAAAAAAATTTCCTTTTTTATGGCATCCGAGTCGATATTTTGAAAAAGTAAATAAGAGCAACTTTGGCATGAGCGATTAAGTAAATAAATTCTTTTCTGAGAATTGAGAAACAAGCGAGCGGGGTCGAGCAAGTGGGCCTGGGCTTCAAACTGTTGGTAGCCGCGTAAATTTCGTGGGGTGAATTTTATCTGCTCAAACGCTGGGTGGGATATTTGCACGAGTGGATACGCGCTGGAAGTCTTCGAGTCGTAAAAGTTCTGTCGATGCGTTGAGGTTGCTTTGCGATGGTGATTACGTGAACATTAAGGTGCTTGAGTTTCGTTTGATTGCTGGATTTGTGCTGTTTAGTCGACGGAGAGATCAATAGTGAGGGTGGAAGTTAGGAGCTGGCGTCATTCAAAACAGGAATGTCGTTGAGGTTGTAGGGGAGGTACGAAGTATAATTTCTGGAGAGACTGTACAGCGAATTGTTGAAATTCTACATCAAAATTCAAACCTTTTCAAAATTCTCATAAGAAACTGTTTACATACTTTTTTCTAAGCTATTCTCAAAATGAAGTCCAGGCTCACGGGAACATAAATAAATAGGATACTAATCTAATCTATGTCATCTATGTCAAATTTCAACAATGTAATCTAAGCCTCAAAATGTCTTTTCTGTAAAGGTTGAGAATTTTACTCAACAGACAGCAAATAGGCGTAAATGCCTGACAAAACCGCCATAAAACATGCTCCACGATATTTTTTTTTTATCAAAACATTAAACCCGCCTAAGAAACCTCCTACTCAGCCACTGTGACGGTGTGACCGTCATGTGTCACTCACCAGCAAATCCATTCCAAAAAAAACAAACAACAACAAAAAGGCCTCCATAAGCACGTGCGAAAAAATTATAATTAACATGTTAATAAACAAAATGAACCCATTGTTCAAGTAATTAGCGCAAAACCCACTGTCTCTATGACAGAGTTATGGAGCCATAATAGCCCGACATCATTATGACGATGTCAAGAGCACGACAACCCGACTGATAATCAACAAAAACAAAAAAATTGCGGACACATCATCGAGTTGATTATCGCTGTTGTTAAAAATTAAAATATTTTTTTTTTTAATGTTCAGCGCTTTCGATTGTTATTAAAAAATTAAACGGGTACAAAAACATGGGTCTAAATCAACCCCACCAGCCCCATCAGACGGCTGTCATGTTGAATGGATTGAATGACTGTCTTGTTGAACTTACACGACTATTAGTGTCAAGGTTCACGGCTTGACCTTTGTTCGGCAGTTGGGCTGGTGTGGTGGGCACAATTTTTATTTTGTTTTAGAAGCCGCCGTGTAACAATTAACGTCGTTGTTTAAAGGCGGTTACATATTTTATGGATGTCTGTTTTTTTTATTTCTTTTTATTCAAGGAGTTTTAGTTCAGCTTGTGAGGGGTGTTCGTGAATATTGTTGTCTTGTGTCTTGTTACGTGGAATACTCTCCTTTGTCGCTGTTACACTTCTATTTGAAGTGTCTTGTCTGATTGCACTTGACGAGTAACAACAAAATTGCACATTGGGAACTGTCACCCGGAATCATTTGCAGACGTTTGAAGCGTTTAGTGAAAGACTCACGATGTGGTGTCACGACTCTGTCATGCTGAGCGGGGGTGTTCTCTAATGTGTTTAGATGGATGGATAAATGACTTGAAATGTTCTAACTATGGCCAGCCCTTTGGAACACGTTTGGCACGTAGAAATAGGAAGAAAACGGAACAAGAGTGACGTGACAGAATAAAGAAGCAAAGTCTATTAATGAATCAGTAGCTAAGCTGCTCATACCGAAGAAGACAATGTTCAGTTGATTACATAAGGCTGATCGTATTTTATTTCATATTTCATTAGATTACATTGTGCGGCGTAACAGCCCGTTGAGGGTCAGAGCCCAGCGTTTTTCGCCCGCCACCACCGTGTTGTGCGCGTTATAATTTTTGTCACATGCTCCGAACGGCGATTTCATATTTCACATTCTTATATTCGAGAATGTTTGGAGTCAACTTTGTTCCTTATGGATTCTAACAAAAAAAAAAAATATTCTTGCCTGCTTTGGCCTGCCACATATCGTACCCTAACCGCCAAATTATCGTAAGCGACATTTTCAGGAAAACTGAGTTAATGATGACGTTCGATAGTTTATTCGATTGTGCGTCTTTCTAAATTTTTAGCTCAAACAAAAAACAAAAAAGCCTCTCCTGTAAAATATTCATTTTGTCACTTACGATCTTTGGACATTGAAGAAAAAGTGTCGGAATCGTCAAGACCAAAATTGATATATTTTAGAAGATATTTGAAAAAAAAAAGAGTGCTTCTGATTTAAAAAGGAACGTCTGAGGGACGGATGAAGGTTAATATGTCTGACTTTTGCTACTAAACTGTCTGCGGTCTATCGACGCTTTCCAAAATTTTAATTAGACAACTCTATCTTTCTTTTTATCCTTATTCTCATTCTTATTTGTTTTATAATTTCCAAATTTTGTATTTTACGTTAAAGATTCCTATGAAGTTCATTTGAACGTCTTATCTAATCCTTTCATACCGGTGTAGTTTGTGTACAACATGAATTTCAAAAATATTGAAGCCATTGTAGTAAAAGCGTGTAAAGCTCTTTGTAAAACTCAATTTCAATCCATTTAATTCTGTATCAGGCTCCTCTTAGTGCAACAAGAATATTCAGGATCCTTTCCTTCGTTTTTGGTGAAGAAAAAAAACATTTTTATTCCTGCGGCTAAAATTAAGAGCGGCCATGAAAGGATTTAAAAAAGTCGTGTAACTAAAATCGTCTCCAGCCCAACGATTGAAAGGCTGCAACTAAGTTTGTACAGTCGCATAAATCGAAGTTCAATTGCTGAAGAGGCTAAGGAGACATAAATGTGAAAGCAAACCCCCGGAACACTAAAAGCTTATGAAAAGCAATAACTTGCTTTTGCCTCAGTTAAGAATCACATTTTTTGCGTTCTAAAATTTTAAACACTCAACTGTGAAGGAAACTCCGAAAGCTCCATCTTCGACTGTGCCTTACCCTTAATTCCACTTCATCTAAGAATTCCCACTCCAACTCTCTACGTGCTCACCTCGAGGTCTCGGTTTCTTAACACCACGTCTAATCACTCACCTAAACCCCCCGCCGGGCATCTTCATCTATTTGCGGACTTCACGTGTCATTTTTCGAGCTAACCTGCCAACTCTCCCATTCAGCTGATTATTTTTGATTTATATCGCCCCCCCCAACAGAATTAAACTCACAAAACCCCATCGAAATCTAGAAAAACCAGTTCGCCATATGCAAATTACCCCGAGCCCGCCACCGTACAGCTAGTTCCACGTTCTTATGGCACCTTTCAAATAAAAATCTTTATTTTTTGTTTGTTTTGAGTTACGAGTTGATTCACAAAACTCATTCAGAACAAGATTCCTACCTCAGCACCAAAAACAGGTTCACAATGGTGGCTGCTTTATGTAACTTTCGAGGCTCCTCGCGATTAATTTGAATTTATTAGAAAGATGAACCTCGCACTAATGGCGGCCATAAGATTGCCAATTTACACTTTCGATTCGGTGAGGAGAGTGTGGCGATCTTTCAACAACCAGTTGGGTCTCGTGTACTTGCAGGATGCACACATTCCCTGAACACACGCAGACGCTTCACAAACACACGCAGAGACAGTGGTGATGATGGGAATCATCATTCTCATCATCGTCATATTGCCTTGGCCATTGAATTTGTTTTCTTTTTTTTGGGGGGGGGGGAGAAAGAAGAATACCCCGAGACCTGGTTCGGTCACTTTTCATGCGTTTCCCAGAGTGTTGCCAAAAAAGAAAAAAAAAAACTGTAATAATGCAACCAAACCGGACTTGGAACCAGAAAATTATCGTCCCCGTCATCTGACCAGGGGCAGAGAGACTCTCAGAGAGGCTGAGGCTGACTTGATTCGTGTGTGTGTTTTGGTTTTTCTCCAAAAAATTTTCGAGCATCTTTGAGGTTTTTCTTGCGTCGAAAGCGCGCGCAACGAGTAAGTAAATCGACCACAAGGTGAACGTGAACTCATCAACGAAATTAAAATCAAGTTTGGAATTCAATAACGAGGACACAACAACGGATACATCCTTGGAAACGAGTGAAGTGATGTTGCGTGCGTTCAGGGATGTCATGCGTGTTCTCGGTTTAAGTAGGCATCTGGGTTTCATCACGGCGAAGGCTAACCGCAAATAAAGAATCGAAATTCATATAAAATTAATTCACAGTAATAATAATGCCAATGGAAAAGGATATCTCCACGTAGGTTCTTCTCGCCAAGCGTCCACTGTTCGCCGTCTACCGTCAGCCGTCAACCGCCAACCACCGCGTCCAGTCACCTTCTCGATTGCGCCTTTTTGTCGTCGTCGTTGTTGTTGTGGTTGTTGTTTTTGTTTCTCCTACAGAAATCTGCTGCACATTCGTGGTGGCTGTGAGGACGAGAAATCAAAATTCCTTGTAATACCTTTCAGTTTGTCTTTTGATGGGCGGTTATGCAAGTTTTCGGTTCGGAGGCCGATGCTGATGCTGATGCCATTGAAAATTGTGCACACGTCTTGCCCTTTCGTATGCAAAAAAAAAGAAAAAAAAAAAACCCACTGCGGATTGAGGCGAACACACCAAACCAGTCCAGTCCGGAGTGACGGCCCTGGAGAGAGGAGCAGAGCACACACAGGACAGGGCTGCCGTTGTGCTGTGTATGCCCGCGTCGATTCGTTGCTGCAGCAGGAGGAGTTGTGTAAATTGCGCGCACAGATTTCTTGTATCTGCCAAACTACTTTCGAAATGATGTCTTCCTTGTGTGCTAGTTGTGATCTTAACATCCCACGAGAGTTGTACACTTCAATCCTTTTTGCGAAACGTCGACGTCGACGACGACAACGACAACGACGACGGTCTGTGTGAGATGTGCGCCCACTTTTTTGGTGTTTTTTTTTTTTTTTGGCCTTTTGATTGCGTTTCACGTTCGCCTTTTTGGCCTATGAAATGCATGTGAGCATGTATCTCATATGCAAATTGACTTTTCTCTATCGAAAGGCGTCCCTTGGAGTTGGCACGACTCAGGGGAGGCATTCAAATCAATAGAAAAGGAGACAGGCCGAGATGGAATTTCCATTGGCAGTGCAGTGTTGTCGATGATAAAATCCCCTCAAGGGTGAGACACCGATGTTTCTGTTGTCCGAGTGACAGCGTTTGTTGGGAATAATGAGAGGTAAGAGTCGGGATTGAGAACTCGTTGTCGTTTGAACGTGGGGCGCATGACATCGAAGCTTCAAGCAGTGATTTTAAAATTCTGTTGTCCAGAACTGAGCTGGATCACAGGTAGGAGTGTAAAGTAATTGAATTTTCTGAAGTTGCATTCATTTGACATTGTTTGAGTATATAAAAGATATGCTGTCAATGCAGAGATGTCAATTCCCACAGCTAACATCTCTGTTTTAGATATTTGTTCGTGTAATATTTCTGTAAAAGAAGCTGTGGTCAAATTAATTTCTATAGGGCTTTTAAGAACCATTCTGTGTGTCGTGGACCACATTGCGTTTATTTGCAGTCACGTAGCACTGAAAATGAATTTCTAAGGCTGCTTCTACTTGAGCAAGAGGATTATATGTCAAAAGTGAAGGATGAAACTCAATTCTGTCTGTAGTTTCAATTTACAGAGCATGTTTGCATGTAAAAGTAGCAAAAGTCTCATTAAAGGAACCTTTCTGTAGATGGTTTGTGGCACATTTTCGTGAAAGTCACTTCGACCTAAAACCTTCGTAAAAGGCCCCGTTGTAAAGAGAAATCATAATCAGAAGTCTAAGAATTTATATCGTGTAATAAGCATGGGATACGTGTATTATAACAGTTCTGTGGAGATGTGAAAAGGTGTGGGCTTTCACGCAGATTATTTATTTTCACTTATATTAATATGCAAAGGAAAGAATAAAGGCATTTCAGTTAATAGAACTCTGGTTTTAATTCACTGGTTTGGTTTGCTTGGATATTTCTAAGTGTGTGTGACTGTACCAAATACACGTTCCTTTTTTAAAAATTAAATAAAGGAAACAAGACTAAATTTGTACCATGTATTATTGCTTTATTAGTCAGAGCAAACATGCCTTTTAATTATGGAACACAACTTCGCTCAAGTGGCTGCCTCGGTTCGCTTCGCAATAGCGCATTTTGTGATTTCAATTGTCCACAGCTCTCAGTGTCAGAATAACCTATGATTTAAAAAGAACCACCAACCAACAAGTAGATGGCCCACACTTTATTTAAGATTGAAATGAAATCCTATTATCAAAGGTCTCACTATCAAGTTTCAAACCTTGCTCTCTATTAAGCAAACTCGATCTCCTAAAAATGTGTTTCAAAAACACGAAATGCATAAAATGCACGAGAATCTTCTCCTCAAGAAAGGTTTGTCATTTTATTTTCTTTTGCGTTGACTATCATCAGACGATTTTTGACTCGATAAAAAGGTAAATCAATTCTGGTCTTTTTTTTTCTTTTGCTAAAAAAATCGTGCTCTGTAGTGAGTTATAAATAACAAATTATCCGTGTTACTTTACCAATTTGAAGCTGTTAATAGCAATAACTTTAACCACTCGTAAGGCTGGTTTTTTTCTGGTTAGTATGGTTCAAGAGGTGGTTACTAATGATGACTATTAATAAAAACCTCCAGGTGCTCTGGAGTGTGCCCAAGTAATCAAGTAGCTTGATTAAGTTTGAGTTCGGATTCAGACAGATGTAAACGCCTATTTATTGGTTTTAAGTAAATCGTGGCTGGTCTTGGTGGGTTTTTACTTGTAGCAGACTATAACTTAGTCTAAAGCAGACTATAACTTAGCCTTTTGTTTGATACTCATCAATTTCCTTTGCTTCTAAGTCCCAAAGATCCTACGGAGATAATTGCGATCCGTAGCAGTTGTTGAACCGATGATCCGATGTCAAAGCTGATCTGAGACACTTTAAAAACCAAATATTTCACTTTAGTAAATGAGTACCACATTCTCCATCTTTTTTGTTCGTAATGGGTATCACCAGCACGGAAATCTGCAAACAAAATAATCAACAGAATGAAAGTAATAGGGGTGTTCTTCGAAAATATCCCATTTATGAATATAGTCAAATTTATGAAAACAGCCCTAAAATTCTAGGATCACTGAAAGGTGTACAATAGATTTTTAGGTCGCAGGACAAGTAGCTCTTTCTTTTTTCTTTAATTCAATTCAATTGAAGGCAAAAGAAGAATGCTTCCACTTCATTAGTACATGTCCCATCAGTACATGAGTATATGTTTGCTGCCTGCAAAACTGCATTCTTTGGAAAGAAAGCTATGACGCTGCAAGCAACAGTCACAGTTCTAAACGAGTTTTCCTGGAAAATACTCTATTCTCTTTTGAATGCTACTTATAACTGAATTTGTCTGGATTTATTAAATTTCATTTTTAAATATCATTCACACAAATGCATTATTTATTTGATTTGCTAACCGAGCTGTCGGCAATGCCATAACTACAAAAAAAGAAACGAAGCAATAAACAAATCAATGAAACTGCAGGGACTCATCGGCTATCGAAACGCTGGAGGAGGTGTTCTGTACCAGCGGCAGGTACTAGTCAAAACTAGATTGAAGCCGCATGGTGGACACTTCTTCAGCTTTTTAGGGTTTCGTTCCAAAGGAATAACGAAACCCTTATAGATTCACTTATGTGTCCGTCTCTATTTTGTTAAGTATAGCCTAGCAGTTATCTTCCAAGCAATTCCACTCGTTAATTACGCGATCGTAACTAAATCCTTCTGTCTTCTTTGCCAAGGGTAACTGGAAGTTTTATTTTTTAAATTGAAGAAGCTCTGGTATTTGGGGATACACTATGAACCTATAGAGGTCTGTGATTGTCGACCAGTTTACACCATATAACATAACAAAAAAAAAGTTGCAGTTCTCTACTCCTAAGACGTTAAAAAAATTTGCTCAAGAATTTGAGACTTGATTGATTGATTGACTCAAACTTCAGGAAGTAAAAGTTCCTTCGAGAGCAGAGCGAAGCTTCAAAATTATCACAAAAAAATTTTAAATTACCTCAGCCGTAGCTGCTTTGACCGTAATTCGTAATGTGCGCTTGCACAATTAATTCTGTCATAGTTTTCCATTTAAAATTTGTCATTTAATTATCACTGAAGCTGCTTATTTCTAACGTAAAAAGTCGTATAAGGCAAAGGAATAGGTGAGATGGAATGTAACTTGGACAACCAATTTCTTTTTTTCTTCTACGTAATCTGGAAATTTCATGATGGCGGCCTGTCAAATCTCATCTGTCAGTGTTTCCGACACTTGGATCCACAAACACAATCCAGCGCCGACTTTTCGAATATAATTCTTTCATCATTTGAGAATTTCTTGTAAATTCTTTTTTTTTCCGCCAGTGTTGTGTGCCAACACGTCATGATCGCTATCTAGTAGCAAAGAATCATCTGTCTCCTCTACCCAACGACCACCCACTACTTGACGTTCTGTAAATAACGAATAACAAGATGCGACAAGGCGCAGAGAAACGAAGGAGAGGAGAAGAGAGAAAAGAGACGCCAACAACAACGGCAACAAAGTCCAGCATATGTCCACACTCTGGCCCTGCTCTTGCTGTGAACCGAAACTGTCCAGAAATCAAAGTGAACAAAGAAACGTTCCTCCCGACTCGGTTTGTCCACATTAGAGCGACATGCACATGCCTTGAACTTTGAGTTTTATTCAATTTGACATTTGCAGTTCACTTTTTTTTGTGTGTTCATTCTCTGCTGCACATTCCTCGTCTCCTTGTTCGTCACTTTGGTTCTTTTTTCGCTTTTTTGATTTTCATGCTCGTTTGAGTACTTGAGAGTCACAATGTTGTCGTCAGTTCTCCTCGTCCCTCTTGAGAATCTCAAGTGACTCAACTTTGGGCTTTTTGTTTTTTTTTTTTTTTTCTTATTTTGAAAATTCCAATTTTTTTTTTCTGTGCGCATACATTTCTCATTTGCTACTATGAGCGTTAACGTGACGACAAGAACTCTCCAAGTTGTATGATGATATCACCACCGAGGAGCCGAGAAGTCCTCATGAGTAACGTAGCCGGGTGGAGCACCAAGGGCTGTCTGAAATCCACATGTGAAAACTCATTTCACATGTAATTGTAATCAACAAGGACGACACACAGAGACGATGACGACGATGATGGTGCTGAAGACTGCCGGGTGATTCAAGTCAAAGAGTCCTGAATTTGAATTTTCTTTTTTCCTTTCGTATTTTTTTTTTCTCATTTTCGTTTTCATTTTCTTGAGTAAATTGCCAATTCCTCGAGCAGTGCTTTGAGAGTTTTCATAACATCTTCGACGAGTCGTTGCTTTTGTGTGTTTAAAGGACTCCCATGTGCGAGGGCAGATGAAAGCGGTTGGAAAACCTTGTCGGAGACATTAAATTCCGGTTGGGTGGTGGTATTTTTCCAGTAAAAGGGTTGTACATCTTCTTTTCAACATCGCAGTCTTTTTTCATTCAATGCTTACAATCCCATCTGTGGTGTCTGTCAAAAAGAAAACACAACACAGAATGTTTCTTCAAAAGAATGGGCGACCAGCTAAAGAGACTGCTACAATTTCTTCGAACCCAGGTAATTGCAGAAGACGACAAACACAAAAATGAAAACAGAGAATTCTTAAGATTTATCCGACACGAGGGGTTGCGAGCAACCCTCTTTTTCTTCATCGTCTCCCAGTCGAAGGAATACGCAACAATTTTTTTGTGTGTAATCAAAAAGTAATTGCGTTTCGAAATTGTCTACTTCCCTTTTTATTTTTTTTGGGGCTGTTGCGTAGGTAAAAGAATTATAACGCAGACGATGTCAGAGGAATGGCTCGTTCATCATCTTCTACTTACAGGGCGCGTTTTTTTTTTTAACCTCGTTTATTTGATTTTGTTTCTTTGCCGGTGAGGTGGGGAAAAAGGCTCGAATGTCCTTACATCGAGTGGAAGTGATGTTTTCTGGCGTCGATTAAATGCGAGGAGTTTTATTAATAAAATTAAATGAATTTTGATTTCGTTTTTGATGAGATACGGTTGAGAAAATGGGGGTGTAATTGTATTTTAAGTCTTGATGGGACCGAGAATGGAGGCGGGTTATTTACGACGCAAGGTTTAGGTCAGTTGAATGGTTCCGCGTGAGATTTGTATTTTTAACAACTTGAAGAGTGTAAAGTAATGGATTTATTTGAGAGGTATTTTTTTTTGGAGAGTGGATTATCTAGGATTTGTTTTAAGGAATGGTTGAGAAAAAAAGTCGCGGTAGGTAATGTTACTAAGTCGAAGGATGCCAGTGTATTAGAATGGTGATTGTGAGATGGATTTAGTTGTTTTATCTACGAACAAACCATACACGGATTGCACTGAGGCATTAAAGTTTTTCATTAATTTTTTTGTGATTTCTACAAAGAAAGTTCTAAGTGATGTGGACAGAAGCCTAATGCCGTGACTTTAAAAATCTTTTTGGAAACTACATACATTTATCTGCGAACAAAAAAGCATTTTAGCATTTCTATGAGTAATTTGAATACTATTGAGTCTATTACTAATCTAGTTTATATTTGGCCATAAACATACGGAGAAGGAAAAATTTTATTTTTTTTTTTTTTTTTTTATAAAAAGTTTGAGTTTGCATAATAATTTTTCAAAAATTATGGACATGAGTAGTTTATCTTAAATGTACAGTTACAGAACAAGTTTCTGGCTTTCAAACTTGGTATAGTACTCCATTGTAAGTGCTGCCGTTGTTTTTTAATAATTTTTTTTATCATTTCAATTAATCTTTTCTTTAAATTGCCTCTACCTCCTAAACGGGGCGAGATATACCTCTGTTCCGAAAGTAAAATATTCTTGTTTTCGACCCATCTACAAAAGCCCATAACAATCTTTTGACGCCAAAGTTATCTTACTTTCCTCGACTTATTATTCATAGAATAATGTATTTCAAAATGTTCAGATTTTCTAAAAAAAAATATTTTTTGGTCGAACCCATTGAGATCCCAACTTAAAATTTGGAGTGAAGATAGGTGACAAATTGTTTTTTAGCATATAAAAAAATTAAGAAAATCAAAATAAAATTTTTTGAGATATTCAAAGATACGTGTCAGAAAAGCGATTTTGAACTATCCTTTGCCCTTGCAGTTACCTAAAAGCTCACACTTTCTTGAATTCAATAAGACATAGTTTACAAAATTCTGATAAGCAGAACAGAACCAAAGTTATGATTTTTTTTGAAATTTAAAACAATCTTCAATTTTGACTTTTTATCAATTTTTGAACCTTTGTTACTCACAAACTTTATCGAGTTGAGCAAAAATTTGTTGTCCTATTACTTCAACCACTTCAAAAAGTAACTACACCAATTTTGAACCAAATCGGAGGGGGGTCGTTCAGAACGTTGGGCGACCCTGCGTGGAATGACCCATTTGCGTTTCATTTCCAACAATAAATTTTTGTACCAAAGACTCTTTACTTTTTTGGAAAGTGTTCAGAGTGCCCCAAGTTGCAATGGCTGGTAACCATTTACATGGCGTGACCTATTTACTTTTTGATGAATAACAAGAAAAGCAACGAAATTATAACAAGAAAGGGCCCGTTCATAAAAGCAGCACTGCTGAAGTCCTGCAAAACAATTACGAGCAAAACGCTTTGCAGGACTGCAGCAGTGTTGCTTCTATGAACTCAGCCAAGATTTATAACCTGACCAAAGTTAACTATTTTAATTGTGTTCCGCTGGCCATAAACAATGCAAAATACTTTCTTTTAAACACTTTCAAGTTTGTTTAAGGCCAAATGTTGTTCAAATAGTCCTCGATTAAAAAATTACACAAAAAAGGATTCCAATTCCACTACAAAACTCCAAAATCCTTGCATCTGTTACCTTTCTCCTGCCAGCCTCTTTATAACCTCTACGTTAGATTCCAAAATGACGTAAACGATCATTACCATAATAACCTCTCTGGCACTTTGAAAATCTCTTCGCACCTTTGCCGACTCCGAACCATTCAACCTCCACCCACCCATTCAAACCCTCACAAGCCCTGTCATAACTTGTGAAGAACATTTTCAATTAGGCCGTCCCATTACCCTGCCATCAACCAGCTCATAAACCACGTCAGCTTTCTCATAAACGCTAAAAATCTCGTTCATCTTCCCACACCACTCCCAAAGGGGAAGATTAAAATTCCTTGAGGTGATTTGATGATTATCCCTGAACCCCAAAAACAAAAAATAGAAACGAAAACGAAAGCAGCTCCAAGCAATTAGCCCGCGAATAGCGATTTCCATAACTAACTCGGCGCACATTCCCATATGCTAACCGCCGCTCGCCGCTGCGGCCGCCGGTGAAAAGCCTGGTCTGGGCGTGAAAGAAGTGGAGCGAGTGCGCCTGCTGATTTGTCGCCCTCGTCGTCGTCGCTTGAATTAAATTTTATTAATACGACAGTAAATTTATTGCAGATACACGCACACGGGCGCGCACAAACCGAAAACACAACCGATAATAAAATTCAATGTTTGCTAATCCCCCTTGGTCGTGTGTAAAGTCCCAGAGCAGCGTTATTTATCGTCCTTTTTCGCTAAGACCTCCGCCCGATTTGAGTTCGTTTTTTTTTTGTTTTTTTTTTTTCGTCTCTCGGTTTTGTTTCGCCAGACTATTTGCAATAGATTCTCATTTCACACTCACACACGGTCACAGACAAAGTCCCACACAGGATACCCAATGCACGCAGGGATATGCAAGGATCTCGTTTCTCACAGGACACAGGAGGAAAGAATAAACATTCGAATAAATAACAAAAATGCTGTAAATAAAAACCAAATGCAGTACTGGGGGTTGAGAATGGGGCTCCTCCATCCAATGGAGGATTTAATTCTCAATGGAGTCCCATCGAAATCCTACGTGAACCTACTGTTGTTCCTGGTCCTGGTGATGATGGTGGTGGTTGTGTGGTGGAGGCTCGGAGCATGACACACACAGTTTATGGCGAACACAGAGCTCCTCTCGCTGGTGACGTGGGTAATTTTCGAGTAAATTTCGGAAGAGTTGGTGACTACAACGAGCACGGCGCGGCGAGCGGTGAGCGTCGAACACGCTTTCACGTAGCTCCGGGTGTGAAGATAAATTCTGTTTATGTGATGCATATGCTGCTACTGTTCTCGTGTGGCGGTAAAGAGTGGTCCTCGACGATGGAGTGTGTTTTGCAGGTGAAATTGTTTTCGGGGGATAATGACTTTTTCGGTTCGAGTTTTATTGTTTCGAAATTTCGTTGATCGTTAGAATTTGGTGTTGGGCGTTCGGTTGGTATGAGGCGAACGATAAGAGTTCATGGGGTTGGAGTGGAAATTAGGTTTTGGGTCGTTGAAGTAGGCCGGGTGAGATTGTGCACCTATCGGAATAGGAGTTTTACCAATCGCTGAGGGGTAGGTTTTGTTCATTAGAACGTTGCTGCTGTGGGTGGGTGAGTGGCATGGACACGATGACCACTCGATGTAGAATTAATCTACGACAAGGGTGCCCGTAAGACCAACAGGGATTCTTTGGACATGTGCAATCTAGTGTTTGATGACATTTTCCTGATGTACGTACACCTTTACGACCGCTGAAAGCTTGGAAGAATCTAAGCCTGCTGGACTTAGTTCGTGTGTGGAGTAGTTTTCTCATTTACGACCGGAAAGTGTTTCTGAAGCTGATTGCATTCCATTAACTCCATCACGTTCAAAATTTGTCCATTTTATTCTGCCCTTAATTCATTGGGCTATTCATTATTGCATTCGAGATCGAAAATTTAAAAAAAAAACATACTTTGTGTGCCTAGAGCAGGGATGAAAAAAAGGTTTCTGAAAATGTATCGAAATCCAAAAGAAAATTGTGCTGAAATTGTACTGAATCATTTTTTACTGAAGATAAACTACAAAACAACGAAATATTTTATTTTTATTGAATTTTGTGTCTAAAATTTGTTCGGTATCACCATTAGTTGTAAAAAGATATGGAACTAGTTAATTTCTAGAAACTAGAAACTTTTTTTCTTTTCCCAACAGCAATCCCACTGGAAACGTGGGAAAAACAAATGAACTACTTTTGTTTCATTTAACAACTAATGATCAAAACAGCCGAAGTAGAACAAATTTCTTCACCATTAATAGCTATAGTTAAACTTCAACATATTAAAATGAAAAAAATATTTCAGAAAAAAAAATTATGTTATGATATTCAGTCGAATCCCTCTAAATTTTTTCACCATATTTTGCAATTCCCCTTCCCAGTTTTCTATACAAAAATCTTTAAGTCGAACTCCCTCTAGTTCGAACTAGTTTTGATGTCCCGTGAAAATTCGACTTTCGATTCGACTGTAGTTAATTTTGTACCAAAAGCTCTTCCGGCTAAAGGGGATTTTGAACATTTCTAATAGTAATAATGTCGTTGTAAAATGTACTGAATTTGATGGAAGTGTAGTTGTGAAAATAGTAGTTTTTCATCCCTGGCCTGGAGATCTCTTCTGCTTTAATTGCCCTCGCCACACCGTTAGTGGAACATGTGGCCACAGAAGATGACGATGAAGACGCTTTTAACTAAATTCGATAACAGCGGGGTTAAGAATATAACCTCAACATTTTCCTTGTAAAATAAAAGACAAAAGTCTCAAGTATCAGAATTTTAAAACTTCCAAATGTTTGGTAAGATCTGCTCTCATGGATGATGGTCTGCCATAATTCTGATTCGATATTTAGATAATCGTTTTATAAAAAAACATGTTTAAATAGTACCCTGGCTAGCAATTCATTGCTTAATCTAGCTTAAATTTAAGATCTTGTAGACAAGTTCCAACTAATATCTCTTTCTTTTTATTTCATGCCAGACGTTTTTTTTTCTTGCAATAGAAGAAGAAGACACAGCCAGTGTATCATTCGTGGTGTTGAGAAGGTTGCAGAAAAGTTGACCGTCACAAAAATTGCATCAAAATTTTAGAAACAAAAAAAATTCATTGCAATGGTTTTGTGTTCATGTAAACTTAAAAGTCAAAAGTTCTTAAATATACACTCTCTATTTAGTTAGTTAAAGCACTTCTTGATACATTTTGAAAATTTAGTATACTTAGGACAAAGCTAGGTCCATTATGCTGCCAATCAATTCTTGGGTCCTTGGGTACTTAGTTAATTGCTATATCAAAAAATTAATTAAAAACTCAACGTTTTTATATGGCAAATTAAATTAATTGTTCACAGTGTAACACATTTCCTCTTAAGATTATTTTTTTCAAACTCCATATGCTAATATAATGTGATGAATACAAAGAGACACAGTGTGAAATAGTGAATGAGCCACATTTAAGAAAATAAAAAAACTGAGAGGATGAGCGAACAACTTTTTTAAACGAATGTATGATTCATAAATGATATTTATTGTTTAATAAAAGTTTTAAACGAACGAGTAATCTGAATCTGTTGCATTTGTCATCGAAACAATGCAGCTCGTTAACAACTTAAAAAAGTTTTCAACATCACTCAGCTCAAGTTTATTGTTGTAAGAAAAGTTTTTGCAATTCATTTTGTCGGGTTTTAGGTTAATGTTTTGCTTTGCAGCTCTTCTATTGATATATATTTAACAGAATACATTTATTCTGAACGAAATAAAATATGGACTAAGATCGTTTTGCAAAACCTACAGCTAATATTTTGAATTGTCCCGTAGCTTCTTCAAGAATTTACTTGTTTTTCCTAAGTTCTTTTTCAAAGTAATAACCAGTTTCCAAGATATGTTTGTCTGATACAAACCCAGAAGGCGGAAAAGCTTAAAGGTTATTTGGTATGTCGCAATGATAGATGTAATCTCAAAAAAATTACATATTCTAATCACATATGGTGCGCAACTGTGCAACTATTTTTTGATTTAAATCTTCAAAATAAAATGCTTTCGTACTCCTCCTTTTCATGACTTGCAGAACTGAGTATCGACACGTTGACAAATCGCGTGCGGCTTACTTTTCGTGATCTTTGACGTGAAAAGATAAATTTTGTGACTCGCCCTAATCCTGTCAGGTCGATGTCACTTGTGATAAATCGCAGAGGTGTGCAATCGTATGCGTATTAGTCGCTTTACTTTCACTCAAATGATTTATCAGTTTTTTTTTTGTAAAAATGTAAAGACGTCGTTAATCCCTGGCGATCTCAATTTCTGTTAATTTATTGGGTTGTCTAAGCTAAGCCTCATAATTGGATTTCTTTATCTTCATTTAAATTGTATGCATCAATGACTATATTTCATAACTGCTGCTTTAATTCGAAGAAACTCTAACTGTGTTTTAGCTGATAGAATTGAGCTGCTTTTGAATTACATTTCAATTTGGCTAAAATTCTAACTAAACTGAGTAAAATCAGCATCAATCAGATCCGCAACTTCGTAAGAAGCTCTAATTGGTTTCATTAGGGTGTGGAATGGATTTCCGCATTGTGGTATCACAATGGACCTAGTCTGGCTTAAGTGTGGCTGTAGGCCTTTGATGCCCCAGCCAGCCACTCTAACCTAACCTAACCTAAGTTGTCAGCCTTAAACAAAACAAGTCTGCTCCCGTTTTATATGGAGAAGGTCTTAGAATATTTTAATTAAAAATGTCCATTGAATCTATTTTCAATTTTTATTAAAAATTGCTTTGTTGTTTCAATTCAGGCGTCTTTTGTCGTTCCATATTTAAAAAAAAAACTTGTTTTCAATCTTTTGTTTGCGAACTAAATTATAGCCAATTCATCTGATTTTTTTGAAACCTTGCGCTGTTTCCAAACCAAAAAAATGAATTAAAAAACAGGCTTAGAAGATTAATGTTGAAAATTCAAATTGAAAGGGCAAATTTAAAATAAAAAAATGTAAACCGCTTTGTTCTATGATTTATAGGGTGCAGATTATTTTGCACGAAGTTTTCAGTTTTAGCGCATAACGCAAACAGAAAAACAAAAAATCCTCTCCAAATTAAGCAGCTTAATGAAAATGGTATCGTTTTTCTCGTATTCTGAACGTGTAACACATTGCTGTTGAAAAGTGCTATTAAAAATTCGTTACGCCTCCCTCTGCCCAACCCCAAACAGACCACCACTCTGTTGTATGCAAAAACTCATCACATCTGCTACTAAATTATTTTCGCATAATTCAAAACCAATTTCCCCACAAAAAACTATTCACTCAACAGAGAGAGGAGAAAAAATAAAAAAAAAAAACCAGCGTCCAATGTCAACTATTTAATTAGAGAAATATGCTGACCCCATCTCTCTCCCCCACACAACGACTGCCGCAAAAGCCCGAATAAAAAGCCAAAATACATTTTTAATTACTTGTTCGTGTTGCACACATGTTCCCAGCTCCTCTGGCCTTCAACTTTCAACCTTAATTGAATTGGCTGTCGTCCAATAATAGGTCAGCCCTAACAACGGCATCAGTCCCCCCACTGTCGCTCGACGGACGAACAATGGAGACCATTTAGAAATTTGCACACAGACTGAATCACAACGATAACGAATTCAATATTTATTCCAATCGCTGGAGCATCAATGCAATCCCACTATTGGAATTTTCGTTTTACGTTATTTTTTTGAATCTCTCCTGTCCTCGGTGGCCGCTCTGGCCGTCCCCAGACGCGAGTCAACAATCTGACAATTAATTAAAATTGTAATTAATAATAGTTCTCTCTCGAGTGCGCATTTGTGGCCTTTTACATAACCATACACAAATTATCTATACGTAACATCCGAGCTGTTTTAATGTTTATTAGAGTCGCACGGACGGGGGAGGATGGGACAGCAGCAGCCCTATAAATGACAGCTACCAACAGCGTGCGCCCTCTGCCGCTGCCGCCGTTGAATGATTGACATTTAATTACGCTTACGTCGGTAGATTGGCAGAGCGCGCGGAACCACTCGCTGCTCGGTTCGGTAAATTGGACAGCTGCACATCTTCGGTGGCTTATTTAGGTCAGGGCAAGAAGCGGCGTCGTATCGATTCGAGCGGAGTGCCGCGCCGGTGTATTGATTGACTGACCTGTCCCAATGCTGCTGCCAACTGAATTAATTCCCTGTGCCTGTCAACCGCGTGCACAGTACGCCCGCCTCTGCCGCTGGCAATGTCAATTAGAATGCGCCGAGAAAGCCCGAACGAATTATTACCATTACCGCCACTATGGGGGTCGGTGTGACTTGAGAGGTGGTGTATCCTGCGCCCCCGCCGCACCCCAATGAATATTTATCGGTAATCAATTGTCGCAAATGGAGTGGGCCGACTTGTGGTGACTGGCGGTTAACGTTAATGCGCACCAAGAGATCCCAGAGAAGCTCATAGCGGCTGTCGCCGTCGTCATTGCCTAATGACATTTTGTGTAAATATGGCAGTAACAAAGTGTTTTTGTTAATTGAGCAATTCATTGCCGTGTATACAGCGCACGTCGTCTAGGCCGAGATGTGACACCTCGACTCGGCTGCATTTGGCAGCACTGTTTGGTGCGGGCTAGCGAGTGATTGCCATTAAATCGAAGTGTTTACTGGATAAGTGGGTAAAAAATGTCGTAATTTGTATAATTTGTTAATTTATTGGCCAATAAACCGACGTGCAGTGGTGCGAACAAAATGCATTTTGTGGAATTTGCCTCGTGGGCATGAAACCAGTGACAGGGTACAAAGAACAAAAAAAAAAAAAAACAAAATGTATTCACCTCAGTCCGTCAGGCCTTAGGCCAACTCAGAGGTGCTAAAGTTGCCTATAAAGTCAATTAGTTTGTGTTAAGAAGTCCTCCAAAGTATGAGAGGGCTATCCGACCGGCGAGCTTGACACGTCCTAAACAAGGCTATGAAATTTATTTCTTCTTTCTGAGCCACAGAAGTTCTGTTGATGTTGCGGTATGTTGTCGGTTTTATTGGTTGCAAACAAATGTGGTGGCTGTGAAGGCATAAAATTTAGTACATACTTACAGAGTGCCAACCATTCATTTGGGGGAAGCTGTGCTGTGAGGGAAGAACACGAATAAAAGTCAACGCAGTGCTGAAGTCAACAGAGATGCGAATGATTTATGGTGTTGCGAGATGGCTTCCAGGCGCAATGGGTTTGTTGTTGCAAAAGTTGGGCCTTTAATGAGTTGAGTCTTTTGTATGGACATGCCCTGGAGATGTCATTCTGTTGGCGCAGCTGCTTAGGGAATTCCAGTAAAAAAAGGATTTTGTATCTAAATATGATCCAATTTAATCAGAAACAACGATTTGATTTTGAGACGACGACGTATTTTTATGATCAGGTCCAGGAACGTGTTTCTGGGTGTCTTTCTTTGTCCTAGTCCAGTAGTGAAGCCCTTAGGGGTTCTTAAGAGTCTTTCGATAGAGATTAAGACCCATGTGCTCAGGTGTTTGTGAATTTAACTGATCTCGGGCTTTTGAAAAACAAGTCAATTAATGACTTTAATGCTCTAGGCTTCGATTTATGGTATTTCCTCATAAATCTGTCTTAGTTTTGAGTACGTTGACTTTTTTAGTCTAGTGTAGCATGTGGCTAGGTGTGGTTCGTGTTCTTGCACTTGCCCACGGAGTAGGAAACTAATTCTTTCGGAGACTTCTAACTACTGCATATTTTTTTGACGAATTTTTCAGAGCATTTTGATGTTGCTAGAGTGATAGTTCTTATTAAATGCTTGGCTGCAATGACAAACAACTAGTAATTGAAGATATTGCAATTACAATTGCATGTAATAAAACTTTCAAAACTAGCATTTGAATTAATTAAGTTTGCGTTAGTATTATTCAAGATACAGCATCCATTAATTTTGTATCAGTAATTGACCCAACTAAAAATACTTCTGTTTCTTTGTTATTTATTACATCTGGAAAATTTTCCAAGTTATTTAAGAGATTTCAATTTTGTGATGATAATGACTTCAGAGCACTTAATCTTAATATTATTCTTTTTAAATTATCTTTGGGAATATTCTTATAATGTCATCATTATTGCAATTCAATCATTCAATTGTGACCTTTCAATTATATCATCAATTTTTCAATTGAAAGTAATGATGGGTTCTAATTAATGAAATTTTAATTAAATTTAAGAGTAATTATAATTGATCTTATTTAGCTATTATATTTTAAAATTTAGGAGTAGTAGTAGTAATGAACATTCTTGTCTTTGACCACACTTCTGTCTGACCACTGAAATTAAAAAGAACCAGATCGCTAAAAAGTCCTGAAGGCGGTTTATCCTAAGTAATTCATGCTAATCGGACTATTTAAGAGTGTATTTAATTGTTTTTAATTGCGCCTAAAAAGCTGGCCTCTAGCCTTCAATTGGTTAACGCAGATTATTTTTCTTTTTTGTAATTGCCCCTTAAGCAATTCTTGGGTTTCAGGAAGTTAATCTTTAGCTGAAAAGATGCAGACTAGACGTAGAATCAAGATTTCCATGAATTTATGGTTTTAACGCAACATTCAAAAATGTTTTCCTTTTAAAAGCAAATCGATCGACCGAAGACGGCCAAACTTCGTCTGAATTACAATTTGTATTAAAGGCTATATGTACCGCTCATATGCTTATTTTTGACAGAACGCAGCTATTGTCTAATCTTGTAAATCCTATCCTATCCTAACTTCATCTTAAAACTATCCGCCCTTCAGTGACATCAATTGCCTCAGGCTTTCTCTTATCATATTCCCATGCCTTCTCAAAGCCCGATTTAATTTCCATCAACTTCCGAAATTGAATACCTCGCCAAATTCTTTTAAAAAAATTGACCATGAGCCCCATTAAGGACACATATCGAGTGTTCAAATTGGGGCCAAAAATAAGAATGTTTACGACTTTGTGAAAAGTAAATAAACGAATGTGAAATCAACACTAACAACAAGTTGTTTAGTTTCAATTAGTGACATTTTGAAAGAATCGATGACCTTGATTAATACAGCGCCATGGGGCCATGTTTACGGATCGCGTTCTGTCAGAAGGTTTCGATTTTGTTTACGAATTTGTTAGCTTACGTAATGAGTCAGCACTTAGTCACTGGTGGCGAATGACGGCCAATGGACTGGGAATGGGTCTGTTGAGATATTGATCTCTGTTCATGCCTTTTTCGTGACTTTTAGTAGTGGTAGGAAGTTGCAGTTGATTTGCAGTTTTCGTTCATTTTTGTTAATTATTTCCTTTTGGGTCCTTTTTGATTTCCTATCTGTAGAGATCTGACATCATGTTTCAATTATTCAACATGACCAATGAAAAGAAAATAGGGAAATCAAGGGACATCGATTTTTTCCTTTTTTTTCAACTATATTTTTACCCAATTCATTGCAAATTTTTAATGTTCTCTTCTTTTTTTTCCAGGTAAGAAATCACACAAAAATGGTTCATGATTTGAAGCAGCATGTGTACCAGGCGAGTTAATTCTCATGAATTCATTCTTGTTATTGGAACCTGGTACTCTAATATTTAATTAACGCTATTCTGAGGAACACAAAGAAATTATCAACTAGACAAAAAAGTTCTCAAATATCAAAGACATCAGAAGTACATGTGTATTAGAAAAATCACTTTTATCTTTATAATATTTGAAACTTTTTTATAACTTTTTGTAATCTTTGTAACTCTTATAAATTTTGTAACTTTTGTAATTTTTGGTATGAAACCATTGTTCAATCCGTACAACTTCTGGGTACGGGAAAATTTATCCAAGTGTGTTTTACAGGACTCTACGGAATTTAAAACTACACCATTAAGAGAGCTCTGCAGAGATCCAAACAAATGGTTATCGGAAGTTTGGGTTGGGCTATATGGTGGATGTATAAAAACTTCCCAGTCAGGCTCTCTTAGTTTCTACCGGGTCACCAAAGATGAGCAGTCTGGCGCAGTTTTAATGGAACACAATTCCTTTGCTGTTGATTGTTGGTCTGGCCGTTTTCATTGAGTTGACTTGTTCAATCTTGTCAATCGTTGACAGTGGTGAGCAAAATCAAGCATTTGACCAGGTGGTAAAAGCTCATAATGAACAATTCCCTTCCAATCCTTCCAGACACACAGCATTAGCTGTCTTGTTGTCAACCTTGGCCTTGTTACAATTGCCAAGCTTCACTTTTCTTTTTCCACAATCTTTTTCGCGCAATATTGTCGTTTGTGATTTATTTTTCGTCGCTTGCAAATATTTGATTCAGAAAGGGTTCGATTTCGTTTCGTCGCAAATAGAAAATCCGGTCCATTAAATTTTTTTACTGTTCGTTAATGTGGCGCTGCAACATGGAGCTTCTTTAAATGGTCGATAACTGTTTGGTAATGAAAGCCTACTTCCCTAGCAACGTTTACGTTTTTTATTTACCGGTCTTGCTCAGTTCTTGCATGATTTTCGAATTTGTACTAAATTGGTCAAACAAAGCGACCAGAGCGAAGCGCATTCTTAACATCAAGATCAAAAGCGGACAGAAAACTTCATTCCTCTCTGCGAAGTTCACAAATTTTTCAGTAGTCGCTGACGCTTTCTTACCTTTTCTATAATACCAAAGCTAAACACGACAATGATGTTCTGAATTTTCGCGCATTTTTAAACGTAAATAACTTTTCACGGAAAAATCAGATAAAAATTAATAATGTCTTTTAACAAAACGAAGCTTAAGATGTCACGTTTGAAACAAGCTGTAATATTGTCAAATACAATTAGTATTACCAGAAATATTACATTTTAGAGTCATCTACCGACAATTTATTACCGAACTTTTTCGAACACTCAATATATTAAAATTAATACAAAAAAATCTGGACTGTAGCCAATCCAGCATTTGAACAAATTATTTGGCATGTGTTTTTGATAACCGTAGTCACAGTGACTTCAGTCCAAAAACCTGTCTTGGCTTATACCCCTTTTAACCAAAAACCTTGCATTTACTTATTTCTTCGAAAATCTCTTATTCTTTTTTTTTTGTGAATGACTGGCCATGACTTATCTTTCACTTCTATATCCGACAGAGTACATTCGATAGAAATTAACTTTGCCATAAAAGAATCCCAACAAGAAAAAGAGAAATTCGTTAGAATTTTCCATTTGCAAATGGAGTAGGACACAAATCCAGAAGTTTTTGATGTAATCGGATTTCATTTGAAAACGTCTTCCAGAAAGCAGTCAAATGTTCGTTCAATGATTTCTTCTTGAGAATATTTGAGATATATTTGAATTCAATCGTTAAATTTACCCTTTTAATCGCTTTTCCTAGACGAATCTTTTCCAAAATTCACCTGCTACTAAGATAACGGTCGAACTGCGTCATCGATCCCGCAAATACAATCAAGTCAAGATAGCATTTGGAAGGAGTAAAGCCTCTTCGTTCTTTTTCAGAAATCTGTTGAAGTGACACTAAAATAAAAGCACCATCTCCCACCACAGTGAAACAAGATTACCTGTTTAATCGGGACAATTCACCTGCTCTTCAAGCAGAAGAGAGCAAGCAAAGCCCACTTAGAACGTCTGGGAGACAACGAACGCACCGTCATGTTCAGTGTTCAGTGTTAAGGAACAACTGTGCACTCACAAAGCACATGTGTACGTTGTTGAATCGAATGTAAGGTACCCTCTCTCAAGTAATTACCCAAGTTTCGAGGACCACACCACTCCACTCCACTCCCACTTAACAACACATTTTGCAATTCACATCCGTTATTGCAATTAATTCGTCCTTCTTCCGCCAGGAACGTGCCTCATGGGGGTCTTCCTCTCAGACACGAGTTGAAAACTTTGAGTTGGGAAATAAAAAAGTGTGTTCCAGCATCGGTGTGCTTCTTTGAAAAAACTCCCGCAGTCTCTCCTGCCGTCCCTCACTGTCAACATGTCCGCATTCATTTGACGAAAAGGACAAGGCGCAGAGACTCACTTCCCTACCCACTCGCCTCCCGCACGTATGTGTGTGTCCTTTAGTTTTAATTCAACGATTTCCCATTGCTCCTGGCACATTCTCTACGTATCCTGTTGGCGGTGTGCTAGCCGGTCCGTGAAGGTAGAGCTTCTGCAGTAACAGTGGCATGCACACAGCCGCTCCCCACCCCCAACTGTCTCTCTAATATGATGGCAATTAAAATTTAAGTTTTTCCAGAAAAGAAGCGTATGTTTGCGTTTGTCCTCGCACTGGGAGTACATAAATTGTTCCTCAACGACAACGACGATGATGACGACGTACAGGAGACACAAACCAAGTGAATGGGAAAAGAAAAAGTTTCTTTTTGTATACAAAAAAAGTGGGAAAAAAAAAAGAAGAGATGAACAGGCAGAAATAGGTAGACAGACATTTCGTCTTTCGTCGTGTGGGTGTGGCAAGGCATGGCACAGACATCGGTTGGGCGCACTGCAGCACGGTTCCTGCGTAAAGTGAAATGAATTGTGGGAGCAAACAAAAGGAGAATGCGGCTGGGAATTTCATAAATTTAATTGGAACCAACGAAATTGGTTGAATGTACCTTGAATCGAGCGCAAACTGCACGGAAATGAGCCACAACAATAAGAGCTGAGGTCAGAATGGTGGCTGTGAGATGGGATGTGAAAGTTGTAAGTGATGCGACACAGTTGAGAAAAGGACTCCCAGTGGAATAGGAAGTGGTGATGCTGAAGAAGTCGCCGGCAAGGAATCCAGTGACTATAGTCAATGTTTGGTCCCTTGTCAGTTTCATGACCCCTGATGCGAAGCAATCAAGAAACCACTGAGCGGTTTGGTTAAGGAACTTTGAAAATTTAATTGTTTCTGATGGGGAGGATTGATGGGCAAACAAAGAACGTAGCGACGAGGTTTGTCGATGAGTTCTGAATTTTGGTTTTGATTTAGAAAGACCTTTTTTTTAAAGTCCGATGAAAGAAACATTGATTACGTCTAACAAGTGACCGCCCCAAATTCGTTCGAAAATTTGTTCACATTTCTCAATTTAAAACGTGTTTTTTAAAAAAAATAGTGTTGCTGTCTTTCACTTTAAAAAATAAATGTCCTATAGATAAGTGAAGCAATCACTATGCCAAATTTCGTCGAAATCTGTGAACCCAAAATCGTTCGGCCTCGTTATAAGCTTAGTGCTGCTTCAGCGAAGATCATAATCATAGGAAAGAAAGCGACTCGAAGAGTTTTGAAATCAGGAGTTTTAAACACCTATGACGTATAGTTTCACGTAGATGTTAGGTAAATATGTCAACTCAACACTATAATCTTCCCGCAAAACTGTCGTCTACTATCGTTCTGAAGACTCCTTTGTGGCGATACCTATTTCCTCTGTGAAAGTGTGGTGATTAAAAATTACCTCTTCTTGGACCAGAAGATTCGGATTCCAAGACTCATACCTGGAGCTTTTTTTCGCTAGATGTGAGCGAGACATTGTAGTTGACGGATTTTTGCCTTAGGGACTAAAATTTTGTTCATTTGGTACACTTAGGCCAAAGCTAAGTCAAAGCTAGGGTTCCCTCAATTAAATGGATAACGAATTTGGTGGATGTGGCATAATACACCGCCTTCTGTATACATCTTTGTGCAGCTCAAAGAGTTTGTGGGTATGTCTGCTCCTCTATTTGCCTTCCTCGTAGAAAGGCCTGAATATTGTTTTCAAAAGGGTCAAGGATCACCTGTTCTATCCTTATCGTCCAGATCTTCGCTCCAAATAACAGAACTGACAGAACAACAACTTCTGTGGCCTAGGGCTTTAATTGAGTGCTCTGGGTCTTTCCAGTGTTAACAGATCGAAGTGGCCGAAGTTGCCGAGGGTAAATCTGTGTCTGATCGATAAGCATTTGCCCCAACATCTTCACATCATTTGATGAAAAATATCAAGCAATGTTATACTTTTCTGAACTTAATGCTTTCCCCTTTCGGAGTGATCTGTCTTTAATTTCATGCTCTGCTTATGTGTTGGTGATCTAAAATGCAGAAAAATATGGAAAAAAAAAAACACTAAAAACTATATACACGTATATTAATTTATTTTATGAATTGGAGAAGAAATTAAAATTGCTTGAATAAAAATAACTAATGAGGAATGACAACACAGATGCCATTTTGTTCACAGTCGTACTTTGGATAAATTCAACGATAGACGAGACAATATGGATGAAATTACTTGAAGCAAATGGCGGACGATATTGTTTCAACAAATTGTCTAGAACAGAATCGTTCAAAGAGTTGCATGATTTCACCTCAGATTTTGGCTCAAAAAATTCCGACAAAGGAAGCTTAGATTTCAAAGAAGGCTTTACTGTGCGTTGATCTTGTAGAAAATCTGTAGTTGTTTATATTTGACGGTATAGCGCATTTCTTAGCGACGTGATATGGTTAGTGTCTGTTCTATGGAACGTATTCGGTTTAAGGCAAAAACCTATGTTTATTTGTTTGTTTAAAACATCGGTAAAATAGACTTATTAAATAAACGAATGAACTAACTATTAAGCAAATATCACCAAGAAAACAAAGATTTGTCCACCTACGAACTGTGAATCCAATTTGATTGATGACGGAGTACATTTATCATAGCCTAACCTAAGTTTCTACCACAGAAAATGGATTCAGAGCTGTGTTGAGTTCAAGGGCGGCCAAACACCTTCATCTGATGATCTCGGTTTCCAAATCAGAGTTCTTACAAATTTTGGATATTCTTTTATGCTTCAAGCAAAAAAACCAACACATCTGAACATAACTTCCACATTAAAGAGCTTGTCACCACAAATTAAATTTCAATCCACTGAGTGTCCTAAACTATTTCCCAAACTTCATCCATGCAATTTTTCTATTCTTTTACGCAATTATCCCTTCCTAAGGACCCATTTGTCCTTCCTTCCATCTTACCAAAAAAACAAAAGCACAAAATTAATGTTTTCCTCTAATTCAATTATCCACTTAGCAGGATTGTCGACTGTCGGCGATGGGCTGGCTCTGACGCTGGCGTTGGCGTGTGGATGCCTGAAAGAGGGACTTAAAAATTACATCCTTCATCCTTGGCACAAACTTGATGTATGCATATTAATTTTTCATAATCCCTCAGCTCAAGTTCGGCGACATGACTCTTTTTTTTTTTTTCGAAATAATATGTATGACGACATTGTGCTTTTAGTGTGTGTGTGTGTGTGATGTGCACTGCCCTCATCATGCCACACCATGTCACCTCTCTTGGCCTGGCTACAGAGAGGTTCATTGTCAAACTTCCAACCAGAAGTTTTCTGTTCTGTTGTTTATTCTTTTTTTTTGTGTCATTCTTCGTCATTTATCCTTCGTCCTGGCAGGAGTCTGAGTGGAGGTCTAAGAGGCGAAGAGAGTATGTATTGCAGTGACAACAACGAAACAAAACATTTTTCTATGTGCGACCGAGGAGTGGGAGGAGGACTACTTATAGTCTCCACGGAGTAACTGACTGCATAAACTAAAATTTTATTGTGTTCCCCTCATCCTTCGGCCTGGCGTGGTGCTGTTGTTGTTGTTCTTGGCAAGGAGCGACTTGAAGAAGACGAGAAATCGACTGAACGTTTTCCATTTCTCTCTCTCGTGTCCTTTGGGTGAAGTACGAAATAAAATTCCATTATTGTTGGTTGTGTGTGTCGTAAAGTTTTAACACTTCTTTTATATCGCAATTGAAAAGTGTACTGAATTTTATTCTATTTCTTTTTTTTTTTCGTTTCGCTGCAGTGCTTATTTTTCATTGTCTACTCCCCGAACTCCTCCGTTCTTTACTTTGCCGGGGCAATTTAAAAAGGATTTACTTTACGTGGTGGGCTGCCGTGTGCTCTTCGTGGTGAAATGAGGGCTGTTCACTCATAAAAGTCGTCCTTTGGATAAATAAAACGCATTACGAGGATCAAAAAGGACGACGACAACGACAACACGATGAAGTCTGTGGCCCTTAGGCGGGAATTATTGTAATCAGATGGGAGAAAGTTCGTCTTAAGGGACGAAGGTGCCGAAGGTTTCTTTTTTGCTTTGTCAGAGTGATTATGTCCTGATGTGGAGATAATTTGCGCTTGAAAAGCCCCGGCTAAACTATTCTGTTGTATCCTTGCTCATTTGCATGCGAAAGGGAATTTACATGTTAAACACATATTTGTGCCGCCAGAATCTCACCTCAATTCAGAGAGTGTCCTTTGAGACGTCGAACCGGTGTGCATCCAGACATCCATCCATCCGTCCGTCCGACTTGTCGAAGTGATTTTATCGAAGCTCTTGGTTGTTGGCCAAGTTTTTCGGTGGAGTCCTTGTGCGCTAGTGTGTGGGCTTAGTGCGAGTTCATTACAAGAGATGATACTTTGGAGGTTAACCAAAACAACAGACACACACGAAGCGGGAGGGAGATACACGCTAGTTGAAGTAGTTGGACGAGCTCCAGAAATGCTAATGCCGTCAGAGTGGTGGAGGTCCTTTGTGAGCTGGCAGACAATTACAGGACGGAGGAAGCCGCGCGGGTTGGCGGACTTGTAAGCAGCTGAAGAGGTGGGATTATTTCGTAAATACTTTGGCAGAAGGTTACTTGGCACATTATAGTGCTCGGCTTGATGTCTATGGCCGCACATATGGCTGTGTGATTCGACCTTTTTGTGTTAAAAGTTTTATGAAGGATGTCGGTGCTGTTGGTTGGGGAAGTTGTAATTTCCTGCTGAGTAAAAGGTCGTCTATTGTGTTTCAACGGATGTGATTTGGTAGTGATGGTCCGGTGATGGTTGTTTGTTCTGTTTGTTGGAGTGAAGTGCCAATAAAATGATACATTACCGTGAGTGGATTTTGATTTCAGGTGGGCGGACTGTGAAAGGGCATTTGTCTGATGAAGTTTTTTTGTTTGTCGGTGGCACGAGTTTACCATTCATTAATTTTCGGGGGATAAAAATAAACACTGGCGAGTAATTCACAATCTCCTTGGGTTTGAGGAAAGAAGGTGAAGTACTCGTTTGCTGAGTTTATATCTAAATAAAAAGACTCGTCATTTGCTGCGTCGGATCTTGTAAAATCGATTAATGTGATTGATAACCTGTACTGAACGTGTTCATGTCGATTTACGTCAGAAATTGTGCTTTGGACACAAGCTCTTTGTGATCCATTAGGAGCTTAGCTGGATATTCAACAAATTTTGATTTTCAGCGTTACACTACCAGCAATTTTCACAGCTCCACTACCAGCGAACGACTGACAATTTGTAAGAAGACTGAAAATAAAAGAAAAAAAAGAAAAAAATCCACATGGAGTACTTCTGTCATGGAAAGTTTTCGCAATCCGCTCTTCGGACCCGGCAACAAACATTATGTCCCTCCACACATGTCAAATTATACCGTATAAAGTGGAGGCGCGAAAAAGCTGGACTCTGGCCTGTAAGTCCACCAAATTATTATTAAGAATTTAAGTCTATAAAGAATTTCTGAGCAGAGAGATATGCATTTTTTTTCTAAAGTCTTATCAGTCAGTGCTTTTCTAAATCACTCAACAGACCGCGTTAAATTCCCAAATTCGAGCTGAGTGAATGAGCTTTTGGGGGCATTCCCGATGACGTTTTCAGCAAAAACACTTCACCGCTAGTTACAATCAATCATCATAAACAAAAATAAAAGAGTAAACAAAAACTTCCTCGCAAAGGAACCCACAACATTCATCCATTATGCACCCCTCAGCGAATGTTGAAAGCCGTTTAAACACCGCTTAATTGAATTTGACATCAAACATCAATTGGCAATTCCTTTCCCTCCCTCCCACAAGCCCCAACAAACACACTCACATACACGACATCGACATCGGCAGACTGGCTGAACGTAAACTGACAGAACATGATCGTGTGTTGACAGGGCTCCGCAGTGTACACACAATGGGCGGCGGAATGCGCATACCGCGAGGCCAATGATTTGTTCCACATGGGAAAATGCTGTCCATCTTGTGTCAATTCCTGGCAAATGGCGATCAAAAGCAAAAAAGCCGCCCTGCCGCTGGTGCTGCGATGCTGTGGCAGCTGTTCCAGCTTCAGCTCCAGCTCCAGCGGTGGACGTGGCCTGTGCACTCGCATGCATCATCACGTGAAAATGGATCACGACAGGGCGACTACTGCGGAAGTCAGTTCGGTGATTTGTGTGATCTACGGACAGCGCATTTGCATGCGGAGAATTAGATGACGACGACGCAATGTTTTCCATTGGGAGTGAGCTCAATTAAATCGAGCTGCGCAGTCACCTTGAGTGCGGACTGTCGTCGCATGTAAACGCAACTTTGTTGGCTTGGGTTTATTTTTAAACATTTATTTTTCTGAATCTCACCAAGGTCAGAGCTCACGAATGTAACGTGAGACAGAGTGGCGATTCGGAAATCGTTATTGTTGGTGAAAGATACAAAAAAAAAAAAAAAATCCATCAGCCTTTCGTTTGGCATCTTGAAAGGGAGTATCTGGATCTGTAACCGGATTTCGAGTGACCGGCGAGTGGTGGTGGGAACCAATTGCCAATGGCAGTTTGGAAGTATAAATCTCTCGTGTCTTATAGACACGCAGAAGCTGTGTGTTCTGCGTCGTTGGCACAACAAAAAGCTGACAACAATTGCGAGCTGTGTGTGCCGTGTCTCTTGTGGAGTTATGCGCTAACATGACAGCCTCAAATGAGATGTAATTATTTAGATGAGTTTCGTATGCTAATTACTGGACAGACTGGGTTTTGATTGAGGCTCAACGTTGGTGCGTGCGAGGAGTGAGGGGTGAACACCTGCGGCGTAAAGAGTCACAGAGACGAAGCAGCTTCCCTCGGCTCGGTGTAGAATAATTACGTCTCTAAATGGGGTTATAAGACGGAGAATGTGTGATGGGATTGTGTAGTACACTCGTTTGTACGTGTTATTATGCTGGTTACAACGGTTATTGTTGATATTGTAATTTGTTTATCTGCGGAGATGTGACGGACGTTGGGGGGCGAGATATAAGTCCTTGATGGAGTTTATTGGAGGTAATTATTGCGTTAATTGGTCGAATGAAAGCACTCTGACGAGAGTTGCATTTAATTTGGAGGCAGTTTTTTGCTTTGTGTGTTGCTCAAGGAGACAGGAAGAGGAGGACGATCACACTTGAGCTGTGATATGTTGCTTTGTTCGCAAGTCTGGTGTGGGGCGGGGCAGGACGAGTTTCTGTTGCATCTGAAGCTATTCTGGGCAATAATGTGGGTTCGTTGGTGGATCGTGATGGACTTGGGGGTTTTCTTTTTGTTTGGACAGTCTAAAGAATTGTGTTTTTAATTGTAGCAGTTGAGAAAAAGTGTTATCATTTGGATTAAAGATGTCGCTTGGGAATGAAGAACGTCAGTTTTTCTGACTAACAGATTCCTGAGTGGCACTTGTTCTTCTGAAGGTAGGCATTAAGCTTGTAATGTACAATTTTGCTATGATGATTACATTACATTGCGTGTGTAAGAGTAATATAATTTTCTATTTTAAAGTATTTTATTTAAACAATTCATTTGGGTTTCTTGAATATAAAGGCGTCGGGAATCAGGTGGTTGAGCAACGCTTCGGTGAACTTGGCCGAGTCTGAAATAAAATAAGTGCAACAAACAAATGAACATCTGGCTCGCCAAAATCTACTATACTAGTATCTACTACTAACTACGGCTGAACACATTTGTTCAGTGAGATAAACTCACCCTAAACCACTATGCACCACACACTACTTGTACCACGCACTCGCAAGGACACAACTGAGGATGATTCCGTGAGTGAACAGCATTTTTATACTGCTCACAGGTCTTCAATCTGTCCTTCCGGTGCTCTAAACTACGGAAATACCCATACTCAAATTCTACCAGCGACCGAACCCTTTCTCGCGTCGCCACCAAGGTTCGGAGGGTTTTTCCCATCCTCTTCCTGTTCCGGTCACCCCGTCACAAGCCGGGGTGTCGCGCATGTATCCGCGCCGGCGTGTCGCCTGGAAGCCAAACAATCTCAGCTTTCCCCTTACCATGCGTCTGGGTTTTCGCCCACGACTGATGGTTGCTTACACGTGCTGTAACAGCCCGTTAAGGACCAGAGTCTAGCTTTTTTGCGCCTCCACTGTGTTGTGAGACCACGAAATGATAACTGTATAAAGTTATAATTTGGTGTAAAAAATTCAATTATTTTCTTGAAGGAGAACGCACGAAAACAAAAAAAAAAAACGAATTCAAAACCAGGAAAAATACGCAGTCAATATTCATGGGCATGAAGAATTGGAGAAAAGGAAAGGTTTAATTATCTGTTCAAAGAGAAGGGGGTTTTTTTTTGAGTTCAAGGTTGCTCTTCAGCACCTCTTTTTGGTACACCAAAAAGGCGGACAAAAAAAGGGAATTTGTAACATGCACTGAATATTGATCCAACTTTTCTGCTATAGTTTAATGTCAATGCACTCTAACCTAACAAGTTTTGTTATTCAGATTAGTTCGCACCTCGGTAAAACCTTATTGGTTACAATATAGCCTCTGCGCAAAGCTTTTGTTATTTAAATATGAAAAACAGATGTTCGAATTGTCATAGACCCACTTACTTCTTATTGAAGCTGGGAGTATTGTCTGTAAAAAGTATCTTTCAGGTGCTGACTTTGTTAGCTTCTTACATTCCACTGGGATTCGGAGTAATGGCTCTGAAAGATATATTTCAGGAACTGAAAGGGAAATATCTGAACAAATACTTTGCTTCTATTCTGTATAACCACCGAGAATCTGCAAACTACATCCGGATATAATGTCAAAACCATTACGACCCATATCTCAAAGACGTAAATATATGTTTGGCATTGTGTATTACTGCGTATTGTACAACTTGAAGTTGAAAATGAAATAGGAGTATTTAAAAAGCGCTCTGCAATAAGAAGTAAAAAGTCTTGCACAACTAAAATGAATTGGTGTTTCTGCCAGTTTAAAACTACATCAGTTTTCAATAAAACTGAAACTCGTGTTAGTATTTATTTCTTATTTATTGTTATATTTCGATCTTAAACTACACTCCTTCATTATTTTAAGTAGACCAAAACGATGCCTTTTTTCGATGTTTTGTCGGTAAAAAAAAAATTACAGTGGTTACGAGGCTACGTCGGTTTTATTTCAGTTTCCGTCGGCCACAAAACTACCATACAGGGGAATCGTGAATTTGTCATGTTTTTCTGGTCCCAATAAAGGACGCAAAGAGTGTGGCTTTGGTGTATATTTTCATAAACAGTAAACGCCATTTGTTTCGCAGCATTGGAGTAGGTTGCTCAAAAAATGCATTCTTAATTCATGAGCAGACTATGATCTTCTTTCTCCCTATTACTGGAAGAAAACAAAGTTTACATATTCTAAATGCACCCCGTCCTCTTAAACCCGAATGTACCTATTTCTCTACACGACCACATGAAGACAGTCATTGGCAATTCTTTTATGTTTGTATGGCCGTTGAAAATGATTCGCTCATTGATTTAATCTCAACCTCAAACCAGTGAACTCATTAAGCTTGAAATCACCGTCAACCACGAATGGGTGGACTATTCTTGGTTACCGATGATTGGACAAGGTCTAGACAAAGCAAACTTTTATTTATAATTTATTTCAATTATCGTCGTGGTTGACAAATCGATGTGCATTCAACTTCTCTCTTAACTGTCAGCCACACAAAAGTGATTCGAGTCCAATCGATTTGTATTTACGAGGAGAAAAATTCATTGTTTTCGTTCGAATAAAATCCCATCAGAGGCACAACGAAAAAATCTTACTTGTTTGCAATCGGTGAGTTTTTCGTATTTTAAATTTAACACATTTGAAAAGAATTTGATGTTTATTGACCGTTAAGAATGGTGGAATTGAAGCAGCTTTTCTGATAGAAAATTGATTTGAGGATTACCAGTCGCTCACAAGATGGGGGCGTAAAACTTCTTTGGTGTTTGACGGTGACATTCGAATTTTTAATTTTGCTGAATCAGTTTTTGGCTAAAGCAATAACCACTCAAGTATTTTTTTAAAACTTCTTAAAAAGAACGTTTGTAGTTTAAAATCTTTTTGAAAACTCATGTGTAAATTAGGGAGTCGCAAAAAATTCTTTTCAATAAAATAAATTCGTTAAATTTTCTTTGAAAAGTGTCTTAAATAATGCAACCATTTTCGATTCTCATAACAACCGAAATAATCTAAATTTTGTCTTAACTTGACTTAAGTGGCTATCACTTGAGACCATAGAATTAAGGGCAGGAAAAAAAGAGAATTGCCGGCTATTTGTTCATCGTTTCAATGAAAATTCTCATACGATGCCATCTCTGGTTGGCCAAGATGACTACGACGGAGTGGTTAAATTTGCTTTGGAACTCGGATTAGAATGTGTGATGTTTCCTTGAGGGCTCACTGCATTCGATTGATGAACATTGACGGCCAAAAAGCTTGTTCGAAACTAAATGTTAAATATATGATAAAAAAAAGAAACAAGTTGGTACAGTACTTAACGGATATAAGAAAAACTAAAAATCCAAAGAATCTTTTTCTTTTAACCATTTTTTACTTCTATCCGAGTAGTAATTCATATGGGAAAGAATCTTGATGCATTGTTCTTTGTTTCTTTTAAGTGTTTTTTTTCTTATATGAGTTTTTATTATATCCGCTAAGTACTGTATGATCATTTTAGTTTATTAGTTTAAATTTTACAAGAGTGCAGTTCGGTTGAAAAAGTCAAATTAGATTAAATATTATGGCTTCTGAATCTTAGATTAAGGAAAAAGCTCTTGAAACTAAAAAGAAAAAACTACAAAAAATCCACAGGAGAGCGTCAAAGAAGAGTGTCAAAATATAAGACATTTTCGACCAAGTTCTATTTATCATAACAGTCATCCTTTTGGCGCTTACACAACAATATCATTTGAACTCTTTCGAAAAGTCGGCTGTCTAGCCCAACTTAGGTCAATCGGAAGGAGATGCAGTGCTGTGCAAGTTTATTGGGACAAACACTTTTTTAAGTGTAGTTTGAAGTAAGATATGCAACACCCCAAGAAGCCATACATGACATAATTTTTTAGTTTCAGAGGTTTCCTAAGCTTGAAGCTCATCAAATGTATGATAAATAGTAACAAATATACAGACTTCCTTACAGATATGTTCCTGTTAACCATTTCAAGAAGACTTTTGACTGAAAAATAAAATCTTCTCTTGAAGTCAATCTAATAAAAAACCTGCTAGTCGTTATTAAAGCCAATTTAGAGAAAGAGGATTGCATAGTCCAATGGAGAAGAAGAAAATGTTAAGGTAAAGAGGCAAAGCTAAGGCAAAGAAATCAATGACTTTAAAGAATAATGGAACCTTAAAATGTGTTGAAAATTAACAGAGTAATAAAACTCTTTAACTTTTTAGTGGATTCTGTAGTTTTGTCGCGGTTTTGTGTTTAATGAAGTCTTATATGTAATTTTTTTCGGTGTTTATGTTTATTTTGTTTATTTTTTTTGTAAAGTTAAGGAAATGATGAAACAAATTTCATTTTTTTAACTTCCTTCTGTCATTCGCTATAAGCAAAAACTTCAATTTGCTTAGGGGGTTCTTCTCTCCGATACTGTACATTAACGTATCGCTGACGTTACGTTTGACTGTCCCACTTAATTTGCACAGCTCTGTACTTTCGTTTAGTTAACAATGAAACGGATTAGAGTAAAGTATTTCGTAGACGTGGCTTCAATAAAGTATTATCACGGTAGCACCTTTCTGATTTTGCTTTAAAAGTCTGTGAAATAAATTTTGGTTGGAGATCTCGAAAAAGCTAGGCGCTGGCCTTCCATGGACTGTAATTCAGATTATTTTGATATTTTCTGGAGATCTCAAATTGCACTCTGATCATTTATCCTTCTTCGATTTACGAATCTATGAAATCCATGACTGGATTCATAACTATGACAGCGCCATCACTGTGTCTTACCAACTTAAAGACCTATTCACTCGAAATTTCCAGACCACACACGGGTTGCAAAATTATGGCAGGTAACTTTAAAGTGACCGCATAGAAATGCCTTTACACAGAAACTGAAGCAATCTTCGAACACTTCCTAATTTCATCTGAGAATCGGTCGTCGTTCTTGTGAAACGCCGAATGGAGTCATCGTGCTACCAGTGCTCCTCATCCGCATCACTTCCAGCAGCCCCACTTTCGCGATAGTCGTCTTTTTATGGATGTCAATAAATTTTTAGAGCACAAAAAAATGCCTTGTCCACACCCGGCAGCTATTTGTAACCCGATATCCCCGAACATTAAGGTCCGGTCGTGAAATCAATAAACGAAATGAAATGTCGCTGCGAAACAATCATCGAACCTTTATTTCCTCAATAACCCAACTCGTGACTCACATTTGGCTTTTTTTTTTTCGGACGGTATCTCCTGCTGTTTGATTGGCCACAAATTAGAGATCAGCTTAATGTTAATGGGATAATGCGCTTAATCCTCGCGCTTTAATGTGGCCCGAGTTTGTTTCACCCCGTGAAAGGACGGTTCAAACAATTTCCGGCTGCACCGACAGCTGGGTGAGTCAGTTCAAAGGCAAACTAATTGATTCCATTTATCCGAGTGTTGTTACCCCAGACAAGTCTTGAATCTCTCTCTCTCTCTGTTGCAAAAGCCCTTAGAAGGGGCAAAACAAACGATGGATATCGAGGTAATTACGTGCATATTCATCGATTAATTCCGTCTGCGAGTCATCAATTAGTCGCTCTCTCGAAACGAAGAAACGACGAACGGAAGGCAAACGGCAGAGAACTAAGGCGCAGCAGCACATTGCGCCGAATTAAAGATTCAACTGGCAAAAATGCAAAGGAACAAAAAAAAAAAAAAAAATAAAATTCTGCCATTGTTTCAACTGCTCATAGACAGCGGGAAGAGCCATAAGCGCTTTATTGGAAATTATGGCGTCTGCGTTGCGAAATCCCTTTCTATGATTTGAGCCGTGTCTGCATGTGTGTGTGTGTTTGTGCCTGGATGCCTGAACGTTGGAAGCTCTCCTCTTCGTCCTTCGAACTTTCTTCTTCTTTCTTTTTATACGATTCTCTTGGTTCTTCGAGAAATCATCTTTTCTTAAGGACTGCGTGTGGAGAAATTATTGATTAGCTGTCGGAGGAGCTGTCGACTGTTTCTCTTTATATCGCCTCCCATTTACCATGAGGAGAGGCAACGCCTGGCGTAATGTTTCATTTCGACGTCTTGGCGCGACTTCGGCAATGGTGGTGGTGGTATGTGGACAGGGTTGTTGGCATTAAACTGCTACCGTAGAACAAAGGATCAATCTTTCTCCTCTCTCTCTGTGTACGTTTATCGTCGTTTTCGTTTTGTTTTTGCCTCTTCCCTCTCTTGCTCTCTGTCTAGATTGAGATGTAAAGTAGTTGAATGATTATCTGGGGATTTACGGTTTAGCCAGTTGAGGCGTATTATTAATCATTCTACTGAATTTTTCTGCACTTAATTTGTGTTGGCGGCAGGGGGTGGCAGAAAGATGGATCCTCTCATCTTCGGAGGGAGTTTGTTTTGTGAAACTAACACTCACCACAATGTCAGTGGAAATCACAAACTGACAGGCATTTGATGTGCTCAGTGGTGACTGACATTTAGCGTGCTCGGTGTTGACGTCTGTGAGTATCTCGAAGCGTAAATGATGATGCGTAGGCTCGTTTTGGGAAATGTGCGAACTTGGGCCTTGAATTTCAGGTGGTACTGATGTCTTGTGTGCCTCATGTCTTGAAAAGTGTATTAATCTTTTTAAAGAGGCGTGTGCTTGGGATTTAAATATGAAAGCTTAGCTTTTTGGTGTTTACTATGGAAAAGCATTCAAAAGATGATGAATTTGACTTTTTATTATGTAAAAAAAGAAATTAAAACACTGTGCTGTCTTATGAAAACAAACAGGAAGTACAATGTGGTCGAAGTCGATAAGTGAGCCAAAATTTTTTCAAATAAACTGACGAAGCAAATCCTTTCGGAAGTACACTCCAAGATTTCCATTATTAGAATTGTTTGCCCATAAATATTCAATATTTTTATGGTTAAAAGAAACATTTCTTAACGCGAACTGACAAATGAGTGAACACCCGCAGCTCACTTTTACTCACAGCTTAATCAGAACAGACTTAAATAGAAATATACAAAATACAGTAAAAGACAAAGACTGAATATAGTTTTGTTGGTATTATAGCTAAGTTTTATACATGAAGCCTTAAAGTTAAACATTTTTTAGATCATAAATCAATTGGCTTGATTAAATTCATTTATTTTTTTTCAGCGACAACGACGCGCTCAGGTCGCGATTTAGACGGGCTTTGGTACGTGTTTTATCATTTCTATGGAAATTTTCGTCAAGACGCGGTACCGTCGGTTTTTTTTTTAAATGAAATAGAGTTGACGCATTTGAGAGATAAACAAATTTTTATCGTTTGTGGCTCTGCAAATCAATGCAATTGCAGCTGTTATTTTAGTCATAAAGATGAAATTGATGCAGAATGGTTGCCAGTGGAATGGAATTTTCTCTTGTGTATTTTTGTGACTGGGAGTATTTCTCAATTGTCGGAAGGCCCGACCTAACACCTTGAGTAGAAATACACTATTTCTACTCAAAATCACTTTTTTTTTTTGTTTTTTTTGAGCTCGTTTTCTGGGTGGCACAATTTTGATGGAAAAGGTGGTTATTTTTGGTGTTGAACAAAGCGTAAGCACTGATTTTTCGTACAAACTGCCTTGCTTTTTCTCATGATGAGGATTTAAAAAAAAATCTGGCTACCATTCTGTAACCCCGGTCGTAATCGTCACAAAAATTCCGCTAGTTTTTCGTTGAGAAATGGTCAATGACCAAATGCAAGTGAATTCTTACTTGTGGTTTTCGTTTAGATTCTACCACTTCAATTCTCTCTCCATTTTACATCAAATACAATTCCAAAAAGTGTCATGTGTCATATTTTAAAACCCGGGATAAACTCAGTTAGTTTTTGTAAATTTTGTTGATACCACTTTTATCAAAAAATGTTCATATTATTTTTCAGTTCATTTCACAAAAACTGAAATTCCATCCAACACAGTTGAACTGAAAATATAGAAAAACGCTGCTTCTCCATCTCCCGAGCATCATTCATCCTTTGTGTCCCCCTGTGGCGCAGGACTCATTCGGATCACTGATTGGTTTGGATGAACACACCAACACGCTCTTCGATTTCAAGTCCTGATCCCCAAGGCTTCGTTCGTTTTGTTACGAAAATATACACCCCCGAGGCGTTTCCACTCACCATTATTGTTCACGGAGCAGTAATCCTCTTAGGTCACTCAGCACAAATTGCAGAAAGAGGAGTCCAGTCTCCCCAACTGACCCTTCCTCTCGGTTCACTCGCAATTTCCCACCGACAACGAACGATGTTCCTAAATGAATTGAGGCGCTTGTGTCCGACGTGTGTGTGTGTGTGTGTGTGAGTTGCCATCCAATTAAGCGACATTCCCCAAACCCGTCCATTACACGAGATGAAATCCTTTATCGATGTCATATAATTGCACACCAGCAGCACCAGTCAGGCCTTGGAATGCACCAATTATAATCCATAAACAGCTGCAATTATGAGGCGCTCCTCGGAAAGGATCCTCCTTCGTGTATGGAGACTGCGTTTATTTATAGAAGAATGCGTTGAGAATATTTTTTAATTACGACTTTATGTTCGTCCTGCTGTTGCTGTTGTTGGTCTTTCATTCATTAATTCTTGTGCCAGAATTGAAATCTCAGTGAAATAATCATTCAAACGAATTAATTAAAAGCGTTCAACGGAAAGGAAATACAATTTCCCCTTTCCCTCTTCCTATTTGATTCTATTTTAATGTGTTTTTATTTTATTTTTTTCTACTTACAGTCCCACTGGTGCAACGTTACGTTCACAGGTGCAAATAAAGGATTACTTATTGTCACCGGGCACCTGCAAATGTGGTCTTCCATGTCCACTACGACCGGAGTTCTTTTTTGAATTCAATTCTCAGGTGAGTCTTCTGTGCTAAGTTCGTGTATGTATATAGCTTTGTGTGGTGATGAAGATGATGAAGAATGTGGGGAGGAAATGAGCAAATTAATTTGCAAAGACAACGTTTCTTTTTTTTTTTTTTAATTGTCGAACGAAATTATGTTAAGAAAATCCGGGTGCAGTAAAAATGAACCAAAAAAAAAACAAAAAAAAACAAAAAGAAAAAAAAGAGGAGCACAGACGGAGATGCATCGTGACAGATTTTCAGTCAACCAGCGTGTACGGACTAATTGCAGTGCTGTCAATTAAAATGTTAAACTTAATTATCCCTGTGGACACACGAGCAGACCGAGAGTTGCTCCGTTGTGCCGCGCCGTTGAGACCGACGAGAAAAAGGAGTTACGAGAGCACGAAACACGGGAGTTATACATGCATGTAGGACATTTTCATAGGACCGATGATAATTATATTGTGTTGACCGGGTTTATTTTTTATTACGTTCTGATGTTTTTTTTTCTTCTTTTCGTGCTCTTTGCTGTTTGCATAAATGCAGGGCAGTTGCACAGTGTGGGGATGAAGATAGGGTCTGAGATGGTGGGATTTTTCAAACATTAAATCGGAGATCTTGCTCTTCAGAAATTTCGATTTTATGTGCTATTTATTTTCAGAGTAAAAGATTTGAGTTGCTTGAGCATTGTGGTATCCCAATGCCTTTCATTTCTACAATAAATCAGATAGGATGGGCGGTTATTGAAAAGCTCCAACAATGGACAGAAATAAATTTTAGGAAGAACGATTTTAGTCACACTGTCGTCTGCGTTGCTTCAATAAAAGGCGCTATTGTCCTAGATGAGTTGAAAGCCACATGGAGTCAATAAAGTTCCTGCTTTGTCAGATTATAATGAGTTGGTATTTTTTATTGCCTAGTTTTGTCAAGTTCCATTAAGACCTATGATTCGAAGAGACTCAACTAATGTGCCATGCTTTTTTCTGTAGATTGTTTATTCAATTGAAAGCATAATCTGTGCTAAACGTTAAATCCTTGTCAAAGATAGCATGTAAGAAAAGCTAAACGCTACAAAACCTTATGTTTATATTAGGTTGTCAAATATCTCCCTTCCGCCTTTTTGTTTTTTGAATTTTCCGGTTATGTACAAAGCGCTACAGAGCTTGTATCCAAACTAATCATGCATAGCGTCGTTTTGTAGGTTATGTCAAGACCTTTCAAATGATGTATTGCCAGATACGAGCTCTGTAGCGCTGTACATAGCCGGAAAATTCAAAAGACAAAAAGGCGGAAGGGAGATATTTGACAACCAAATATTTTATATACAGTATTGTGAAGCAACTTGGCTTGCGTGATTTCCTTTGCTCCCTTATGTCTGATCTTTAAAATTTTTTGTTGCTAAATTCTCCACGTTTTAAACTAGAAAAAGAAAACATAATACAGGGCGATGTAAAGAAAATTATAATCAAACTAGTTCAAGCTCCATTTCCAGGCTGACCACCACTAAAACAATTGAACTTAAAAATTCAAAACAAGTTTAAAAATTTTTTAAAAAAATGTACTTGGTAGGAAAACCCTTATTTTTCATGATGATGATGTTTTAAAAAATAATGGATTGCGGAATGCCGTTCCAAGCCTTTTGGGAACCTTTTGGAAAAGCATTTGATTTTGCAACTCTGATGAACAATTCTTCTGTCTACAATGTTCTATAGATCTCAATAAGATTGAGTCATTTCATAACATCAACATTTTGTACCCTAAACCACTCCTTAGCCACATTTCGATATGCGATATGCTCGGTCGGAATCGTCCATTACAGAGGCATCTCTTCCTCAGTATAAGGATGCATGACACTTTCATGTCGTTGTACTCAAATGAATTCCACCTATTTGATGGTCTGGACCAGAGAAGCATCCCCAAGACTTCGACTTCTACTGACGTTATTCCCAATATAAGAGAGGTTTCTCAAGTTCTTTTTAAAACGCATTTGTTGGTTACCAACTGCACTGCAAATTACATTGCTTCACACAGAACCACCATTGTTGCTAAAGACTCTAAAGCTGCACTTGAACTACATCGTAAAGGTGATGGGGATGGATGAAAGGAGGCTAGTTAAACTAGTTCTTCAGATCAAGGGAGATATCGTAAAGAAGCTGGCTTTTCGATTCGAAGAAAATTTTCACTTTTTAGCCGCAATGAACCCCTGCAGGCTTTTCAATTCAATTCAATTGTTTATTTCGTTTCAAAATTTACAAAATGTTGTCGCACAATTAACAATTTATGGTACAGAGATATGATCTATGCTTTATCTTTCTGCTGAACAATTTTATGTTCGTACTAAAAGGAATAAAAGTACAATTATAACAGGGAACAGCTTGAGGAGAAAACTAAACAAAAGCAATATAAATAATGCAAAAAAGTAAAAAATCGCACCATGTAGGAGAAATCGAGCCACTGCATAATTAATGTAATGTAATTTTCACTACAAAAATTTTCAACAAGAAGCACAGTCCTCGCAATACAGGCTGATCTACAGCAAGCCCAATAGAGGTATTCAGAAAAAACAAATGTCTATTGAATCGACATCACATAAATATGATAGATGCAATATTAAAAGTCCGAGACTAGCTTTTAAAATTGAATTACAGTCCACACCGACCTGACCTGCCGAATCTATCCGATCTTTGCAACTTCAAGGAGAGAGAGAAGTTGTATTTCATTGCACCCCCAGATGCCTGATTTTGAAAGATTCTCGCTTAAGGTACTTTGTTATGGCGCCTTCTACTAGTCGCCAATCGCATAGACCTATAGGTCCGTCGTGTGTACTTTAGACTAGCTGTGATGGAAATAAGCCATACGTTTCTCAATGCAAAGCTAGGCTGGGATATTTTAAATAACTAAACCTCAACCACACTCAAGTATTTTCAAAGGACATTTTTAAAATAAAGTAATAAATATTGCATACATTGAAGGCTAAAAAAATGTCAATTTGGTAGACGGCTACTAGTCAAGATCAGCAAATCGTAAATTTTAAATCTTCAAGTTTTCAACTTAGCACATCCACATTAAAGAATTTTACCGTAGTTCGTCCACACCGATTCTTCTTTTTCTGATGCTCAGTAATGGCTGGGCAAAACAAACAGAACTACTAAGCATGTTAACTCAAAAAAGGATGAATTAATAGAAATTTGTGATCAAAATAACAACTACTTCTTTGTGAGTTTATCTCTTTTGATTGAACTTCGGTTTGTAAAAGGCGAAATTAATATCATCCACGTTTCGCGACTAATTTCGTGCTGTCATCCCTTTCCATATTCATCCAAAAATCAAAACCTTTGAGGTTAAAGCTATTCAACGGACACATGGAATGATTTTATGACAGAAATGGCATGGAGCCATTCCGAGTAAAAAAGACTCTAAGCGAAGCAGAATTAAATGACTTGATAACGAAACACTAGTTTAGACCTTAAAATAGCCGGCGTAACAGCCCGTACAGGGCGAGAGCCTAGCTTCCTCGTGCCTCCACTGTGTTGTGCGTGATATAATTTGACACATGTGGACGGGACCTACTGTGGAATGCCGGTTCCGAACGACCAATTGCGAAAGCTTTCCACGACAGAAGTACTCCAGGAGGATTGTCTCGAGGTGGGGCCTTGAAAAAATATTTGTGGTGTTATTTCCCCGAGCTGGATTCGAACCCTAGTACTCTCGCTTAACAGTTCGGCGCACTAACGCTTAAGGCACGGCACCCACTAGTTTAGACTTTGAAGAAGAAAAAAGTTAGTGATCTTTTGTAAACTCGAATCGTCTTTGAACGCAGTCATTTCTTGCTATTCACAAAACAACCGTTTTGCACTTCAACCGAATTTTTCTTGAGAATCTATATTTCCGACAAAACTATTGAATTTTTGTAGTCTTAAACCAAAAGTAGACGAGTGATGTTAATCATTTAAAATCGAATTTTACATGCTTTTTGTTCACCTATCTTGTTAGCCCCACTGTCAGCTGCTTAAAAAAATGAACTATCTGCACAGGATATCTTAACTGGATTTGTGTGTCCCTACAGTAAATATGATACTTCAATCTAAGGATAAGTTCAACGAAAAGGAAGAGAACATCACGCCCTTTCGGATGAGTTACATCCACTGTCCGTCGAAGGACGAGTGTTGGGGTAATGATGCTTCTCGTTTTCCTCTTAAAAAGGGAATGAAAAAAGTTCTCCCTGTCCGTTGCAGGAAAATTTATTAAATTTCTTCATGAAACTGGTCGAGCATCCTGCCCGCGCAGGAAATCATTCCTCTTCGACTGTAGACTGCAGTCTCAGGAACATTTTGCATTCATCTTTGATCTGAGACAGGCCAACAAGACGATCTATTCTCGAACCTTAACGACGACATTAAGCCCGCTTCCCCTTCGTATTTCAATTTGTTTTTTCTTCTTTTTTTTTTTGTTTTATTCAATTGTGTGTACACTACACACATTGCAATGACCTATGTCGGCTTCGACTGACGACAGTTGGAAGGTTCTCAAATCCCTCGACGGCACTGTGCGCATGTAATGCCTGGAATTTCGTTACGGCAAAACAAGAAGTCGAACAAGGTTGTCGGACATGGGATTCCATCAGATTAAAGGTTGTTAATACTGTCGCCAATTTAGTAGATCTCCCCCACCCCGCGTGTATGTTCGTGTACATTGGTGGGGTGTGAATGTTGGCCTTTGAATTAGCGTGTATCTCTGTCGAATGACGGACGGACGGACGGACGGGTGGTCGGAGTGGACAGTGTACAAATGGGAGGGCTAATAAAGCAGGTGTAGTTTGTTTTGATAAATTACTTAAGGAATTAGGATTGCTAATCCGACGTGTTTCTGTTTCTGTTTTTGTTGATTTGCTTTTAACTTTGCCTTCTGTGTGCATTCTGCTTGGATTTTCGTTCTGACGCTGAGGTTGGTTTTATGAGCTCTCTGGTTGTTGTCATGGCAGCACTTTTCTGTCTTTGAGTTGACTCAAGTCATTAGGACTAATTAACTGCGATGTGTTGTTAATCAGAGCTGATTTTGTTACAAAGGTCGCCGGCTTATTTTGATAATTGCAAAGGGACGTTTATGTGTACGTTTTTCGTCTTAGTGAAGTGGAAGAGAGTCGCTGTTGTTCTTAATTGTGCATGGCTTTTTGTTTGCCGAATGAAATTACAAAGTCAGAAAGAAGAGGAGAGGATTTAGTAGTAAGTTGCTTGAAAGGTGCTTAAGAAGGAGTTTCTTTTGTGAATGGGAAGGGTTGTTGAGAGGGACTTATGGCACTCTGTGTGCAGTGTCTTGTAGTGTTTTTCTTTTGTTAATGAGAGCTGTTTTGTTGTCTCACTGATTTGGCTTCACTGTGAATGGGGCCTTTTGTCGTTGGTGCACTTGTCGTTGGGTGAGAATTGTCTGTCGTTTATTTAAAATTGAATCAAAAATTAACGTCGTTTGAATGAAAGTCTTCGAGTCATCAAATTTAGCGCAATATTTAACGCGGAAACGACGTAGAATTTGTTTTGATTGTTTTAGGGTTACATTTAATCTGTCTGTGTTGGGAAATGCAGCCGGTACATATGAGAATTTCATTTGTTTATGTTCGTTTGCGTACTTTTGAATTCATCATCATTAAATTAAATCAGTCGAATAAGTTAAATAGGAGACAGTTTTTATTTGTGTTTCACAACTCTATACAAAATGTTCAAATTCAGTGAGCTTTTGATTTAAGGATCTTAAGAAAACACAATTTTCTTTCGAGACGTTAGTGCATTTTTGAGCATTACCGAGTTCCAAGAATAGGTTTTTCCGCAGAGTTTGAAACAAAATTATTATATGATCTAGATTTATCTCTCTTTTTCTTTTTTTCTGTTCGAAGAAAAGACATTCGAATAACCCAGTTTCCCCTGGACAGTAACTACTGACTCAGCCCTACTTTTCTCTTCGACTTTGATTATGTTTTTTTAAGAAGAATGTTGTCATATAAATGGCATTTACAATTATAAAGAACGTGATTTGTAGAACTGATTAGAACATTTCAAGAAATTAATTTCACTAGCAAACTGAAGAACAGTTTTACTGAAACTTCCCAAGAATGGATTCCATCTTTGTCAGAGAAATTTCCTCCGTAGTCTCAACGTCCAACGCATTACGTCTACGATTTCAGTTGAAATCTAAATTCTTCTCCGCTGTTTGTAAAGAGCAGAATTCTTGAGAGTAACAGATCTGTGATTCTATTTATGTATTTCATGTACTTGCAAGAGTAAGCTTCTAAGATACTTATTAATTAGTTAAATAAGTGAAATATATTTAAAGATGATGAGTGCCGGTGAAGATACTTAAGCTAAAGATATTTAATGTTAATTGTATTGATTTATTTGTTTAGTCTTTTAAGTTTCCATCTTTATAAGACTACAGAAATAGTGGTAATACTTAAATATTGATTGGACTTGGAATGAGATTTGTTCATCCTAAACGAATGTAAATTTGTATCGAACTGCATGAGTTTATAACTCATGTTGTTGTCAGGAAGTTTTGCTGTATTTATAAGAACTTTACTTTTTTGTCAAAAATTTAGATGGAGCGATGGAGGAAGGAATTGTAAAATAAAAGTGGTTTTTCGTTTTGTTTACCACTCTAAAGTGGCTGTTTTCTTTTTTACTGGGGTTTGCCAAAATTGTTATCCTGGCTATTAACTTTAAGGTGATAGTCGGATGCAAATTCCAACTAAGAAACTCCAAAAAATAAAAAGGATAACAAAGACTTAGATGGAGAAACAACTCTAGGTTTAAAAAAGTTCTTTGTCTAAGCTGTGTTTTTGCAAGTATTTGAAGATCCGGTGCAGATTGGAAAATAAGGAGATTGTTCGATCCAATCTAACATGAGAATCTGAGACTGGGAGAATATTTTATCTAGTGCTTTCTAAATCGAGTGTGTCTTACGCTCTTCTTTGATACAAAGTAGTTTCTTAAGAAATTCAATGTCATTGAAGGTATCAAAGGTAAAAGTTAAAGACTACATGAAAGCAGGGTGGCAGGCATATTATGGTGTGAGCCTGCATGGCTTACAAAGGAGCTGGCAGGCTGGCTTTTATGGATGAAATTTTGAAGGGTTTTAAGATCCTTGATATTTTGAGATATAATTTGACCCAAAATGCCACCGATTTTAAAATGCAGGAGCCGTTTTCTTCGAACAGATCAAAGGGGGGCCTTAAAAATGGGTAACCAGCGCAAGGTTTACGAAATAATGGCTATTATATATTGTCCACCAGTAACTGGGGACGTCTCCCGGATTAGGAGAAGTAAAGTAGGTCATATAAAAAATTCGTGCATTACTTTGGATTGCGAAGTAACTAAAAGGAGACTTTCAAACAAAACCAAATCAAACACTGCATTTTTGGAAAAAAAGCTTCAGATAGGTCCTGAAATTTTTCATAATCTTATCGATTTGAGGCTTTCGAGATTACAAATCAGTATCGAACCAAATAGACTGCACACAAAATATCACTCGTACTTGTAACTTATTTATTTCGATTATTCTTTGCTCACAAAATAAAGTGTGCAAGTACTTTTTTGACGTCAATTTTGGTGTTTTTCCTGAATAATTCTTAGCGGATTTGAAGCCTTATATTTTAAGAAAGGTTTTTTCCTCTTCTTTCTTCACACATATTATATACATATTAACATTCCATAGCAAGCTTTTCAGATTACCGAGAAATCATTGAAGAAACTAGGCAAATACTTTTTTTTACCCACTGTAGCTTAAAAGCTAGCCGATACAGTAGCTCAAAGTAATAATGGGACAAGCAAAGTAATCTGGAACATAAACCTTTGTCGAGTTTTGAGTTTTTTTTTTTTTTTTTAGTAAACTAGCAGTATATGATTTCAAAGTGCATTCAACATTTTTTTGTTTTTAATTTTAGGAGTTCCGAGAAAGAGACGAACAAAAGTCTGGAGCATTATGTTCCAAGATTTTGCCTGTCCCATTATTACTTTGAATTACTGTACTCTTTTTTGAGATTTAATATTGACAAGTAAAACTAAAGAGTTAAATGTTTAATTGTGATTGTGGAATCTAAGATAGGGGGCGTTTTTGGCTGTATCCATTTATATCTACTTATCCAGTCACCAAAATGTGAATATTCGAATTTCCTTCATCATTCATCATTCATTTCCTCCTTCATTCCAGCATCTTTGCAGTTTGCTTCTACTGACATTTTTAAACAACCTCTAAACAATATTTGATTGTACCATTGAACTTAAAAGTTGGGTTTTTGGAAAGTTGAACAAATTATTGTGACAAGTCTCCGATTAATTTGATTCTAAAAGTCTTTCGAACACTCAAGATTTTAGTTCCAATCAATTTCCAGAGCCTCAAACAACTCAACTAGTAGCATTTTCCCACTAAGCCATCCTCTTAAGCCTCACGCCAGCTTCTATTACAGCCACTTTCCTAAGCAGCCTAAAAAATTAGGCTTCAAAGCTCGTGTCTCTCACGTGTAAATGTCATTAAAACACCAACCCCATGACTCGCGAGAATGCCCGATTTAGACCGAAAAACCCAATCCAAACAAACAAAACCAGAAACCGAGACGAAAAAAAAATGTTTTCCTATCTTATCGTTGAACCAACATCAGCATTCCAAACAGCAGCCGAAATAAGAACTAGGTCACGCCGCGTACACCAACAAAAGATGCTGCTTACAACGAGCTACACTTGATTAGCTCTCTCTCTTTCGAAATAAAAAAAAAACACCCGTCGCATGAATAAACACAAAACTGGGCCTCTTCTCCACGGCCGCGCACACAGTCGAGCTAATTATACCCCAATAAACGACGCTCTCAGCCATCAAAGCAAAAGCCCCACTGTCTGAGCCGCGATCAAAAGACCCATTCAAGCCACGGCGAGCCCTCCTCGGAAGCGACGACAACCTCGACGACAAAAAAGGTGCTAAAACAACCCGAGACAAAGCCTATCCCAGCCGAAAGCACACGTTGGATGGTTTCACTTTTTATTTTTCGAAAAACACACGCTGGGGCATTGTTTGATTGGGGAAAAAAAAAAAGAAAAAAAAAGAAAAAGAAAAATGTTTACTTTTCAGCTCTGGCAGGCTGTTGAGGTTCTGTTGCATTGTAATTTTAAGTATTTTTCTGTGGCTAATGTTAATGATTCGGCCATTAAAATTGTTGTCACGAATTTTTTTCACACACAGCAATGCGGGCGAGAAGAGAAGGCTGACACCGAGACAGCGGGGCAGCGTGACAAGTACTGACAGAATTGTGAACAATAAGGCGAGCGTTTTAAGTAATTTATGCGCATAGGTACCCACAACTGGCCGAGACCACGTTCGCGTTTTGTGGGATTATTAGTGGGTGAAGTGATCGTGATCTGTGCACGGTTTGCTCGTTGCCATTCGTAACACAAAAAAACCGATTTTCGATTTATTTTTAAATATTTTTGTGTTTTTGTTGCGAAACGCTTTGTGTTGGCCGGAGACTGTCAAATCATATTATCGTTAAATTTTATTGTTTATGGGAAACAAGCTTATAAGGGAATTTTACTGAGTGGTAATTTTATTATGAGAGTTCAGTGTGCATGAGGCTTCGAATGTGTTTCGGTTCAATGGCTTCGGGGGTGGATGTAATGTGGTGTAACCTTGAATGCGATCGGAGTGTTGTTGATCGAGAAATGAATGTTGGGGATGTGTTTGGCAAACAATAGAGGCGGTTGTAGACACGGATCATTAGACGATCGTGTGAAAATTTTAAACGAGAGTGATAAATTGACATTCAAACTATATTGGAATTTGTGGGAGTGCGAAATTAGGTGGTTTCAAAGAAGGCAACCTCGTGGGGCATCTAGAGCTTCTCAAAAAGGCTGACAATGTTTGGCAATTCACACGTTAAAGCGATCTGATGCTTTCGGAGCCAGACTTCAAAAAGAAACTTCATAAGTACTAATTTCCCGCTTAGATGAATGAAATTGCAATTACCCGTCGTTGTACGATGACGCCCAGAAGTATACAGATGGATCGAAATCTAAGTTAGGACAGGCTTTATAGGACCAAAATGTAGCCCTTACATCTGTGTCTGCAATAATTCAACAATTTAGGCTAAACTGTGTGTAATGAAACCTTATTCCAAACTAAAAAAAATTGTTTTTTTTTTACCAGAATCTAGCTTAAAAGTTCTCAAACAAACAAAAATTTATATTCAAGGACGAAAGGATAACTATATATAGAATGTTTTTCCTATGCAACATTGATTATCCATGGTACCTAAAATTGCGTCATATTCGAAACCATGTATTTCAACTGAAAAAGTCTTAATTTTTAATATACATACATACAACCGAATTAATTTCAGAATGCTTTTGCGATTTTAAAACAAGCTATGAGATCTGTTGAAATGTAACTTTTTATTGAGATTGCCCTTCACCAAAACTAAAGTAATGGATCCGGAATATAATATCCTTATTGTACCAATATATGTCTGAAGCAGTATTAAATAGATTAAAACAGTTTTAAGCAGTAACCTAACATAAATTTTGTTTTAATTGCGCCAATATTTTTTGAGTTCTGTGTAAATGAAGTTCATGAAGCAGCAAGGGTAATGAGCGCCGAGCTGGACGAAATCGGCAAATGGTGTCATGATAACGGACTAGTTATCATGGCAACAACTCCAAAATCAAGCTGATGCACATTCGAAGTCCCATGTACCAGGCATCTCATATTACCCTGAATATTTTCACCTGCGACAGAACAGCAAATCAAGAGACGATCGAAGTTGTTGGCTCGTATAAATACCTAGGTATTATGGTCGACTGCCACTTCCTATGGGAACCACACGTCAACTTCCTCCGCAGCAAACTAAGAGGTGCAATTTTCGCCCTAGCATGCCTCCAATATAAAGCACCAGATTCAGTTCTGCGACAGGTGTACTATGCACTTGTGGAATCCAGAATCCGGTATGGAATAATGGCATGGAGGGAGCAGCCCGCTCCCACATAGAGAAGCTGCAAAACATTCAAGACAGGGCCATCAAAATCCTGTCGAGAAGAGGAATCACGAGTTTCAGGACGCTGAACGTAACCCAAATATTCCAGATGACCACGGCGTTGGAATACTATGAGAATAACTGACTACAAATACCAATAGCGCATTCTCTCGAGACAAGGAGCCGGGCGGCAGGACTATTCCAACTCCCACCGATCATCAACGATTATGGAAGAAGACAACTGACGTACCAGGTGCCGAATATACTAAACAAGTTACCACAAAATCTGAAGAGCATAAGAGCAGTTAATGTTAGAAAGCAAAAAAAAAAAAAATGTTTCCTAGAAAGCATAACATAATTTGTAATCTCTTTATATCCGTATATGTTTATTTTGTCAAACTAATAATATTGTAAAGAAAACAAGGGATGATCTTGAAAGATACTTTATAATACCACTTAAACAACCACCTGCAGATAAGCCTTTGGCTTCGCAGGTACACATTTTGTCAACTTATTTTATATATTTGAATCCCAATAAAAAAAAAAAATTGTGCCCAAACAACAGCTTGGAAGGTCTATCATCAGGAAGGCCGAGCTTGGGGTGAAGGCCAAGTTATCGGTGTTCAATTCGGTATTTGTTCCAACTCTCACCTATGGTCATGAGATATGGTTAATGACCGAAAGAATAAGATCGCGAATACAAGCTACCGAGATGAGATTTCTGCGTGTTGTTGTACGAGTTACTCGCCGAGATAGGGTGAGAAACACGACAGTACGGGGAGAGCTAAACGTTGAGCAGCTTTTTCTCCGAACGGAAAGATCCATACTTCGATGGTATGGCCACGTGGCACGAATGTCCCCTGCAGTACGACTTCCGGGGCGTGCCTTGAATGATGATGATGATGAACAACACTGGACATGAAAGGGTTAATGACGATTAATTTGGGAAAATTAGGGAAAATCTCTGTAGAATGCACGCAAGTTGTGGTTACGTCCGCAGTGCACAACAGCATTTGCAGAAGATTTCAATGAAGAATAGATTTCGTATCCTGAACTAAGCTTGCCATACGTTCAGTGCATAAGAGGCAGAAAGAATCTCATAATATTATACTTCAGTTTAAGAATTTTTCATGCGGTTCCAAGGACGCATTGGGATTGAAAACTACAGCCCATATTAGAAATTGTATACTAGCTGTAAGTCAATGAAATCTATTTCATATATTTAATATACTAAATACTAAAAAAGATTCTCATCTTAATGTAGATTCCAATGAATTAATAAATGAAATGAAATGAAATATTATTATTCAAAAGAAGGCAGCAAAATTATTGCATCATTTACTGGTGGAGAACAGCTATTAGCAGCGTCAATACTACAGAGGTCTTCAACTTAGAGTCGTCTCAATTGCTCCCTTTGAGTGAAACATTCATAATAAAATACAAATGATGTGCTGCCACGTAACAGCTTTGAATACTGGCGCTTTTAGAGCTTGTGCTATGAACAGACTTCAAAGAAAATTTCGCTTGTCGTCAACTTGTTTCTGCATTGGTCCTAAAAACGTATTTTCGTAATCAAGGTAAAGCAAGCCCGAATCTTTAGGAAGTTTATAGACAATTGGAAAGCATCAATTCAAGTTGCCTTGAACTACGTCTTATCCGGGAACATAGAAATTTGTATCTAGATTGCTATTTTATAGTTTTAAGTAGAGGCCTGTATGAACTGTTACGCCGAGTATTGATTTATTTTTTTTTTAAGTAGAGGATAACCTACTCTCCAACTAGCCCGCTCTTTCACCAGCCGTGTATGGAAATACACTAAGCTGGTTGAGGTTCTTTGCCGATTAGGTGAACCATTTTGTCTACGGTGTCCTCTGCAGTGTTGTCGCAATGGCTTGATTTTATAGTCTCTTTGAGCCGGACACGCTTGATGCCCATATGCTTGATGTTGTAACAACATGAATTTTGTTTCTCGTTAGCTTTAATGACTGAGAGACTTCGGCCTTTGATGAAAGATAATCGATTGCCTTACTAGGCGTTTTTTTTTTGCCTTGCTAAGGTGGCTTCATCATTTCGTTGGTTTTCCTTCTGCTAAAAAAGAAAAAAACCAAACAGACCTGTCGGTAAAAAAAGAACAACTTTCCAAAACCACCCTTAAAATACTTCAGGCAAGCAAAATTCTGCAAATCGAGATTTTTGCATATCACAACGGCCAAGTGCATCTCAGCAGAAAAAAAAAGACATCCTGTCTGCCATCAAAATGTCACCGAACAACCTGATCCCGTCCACGCAAATCGTTCGTGACTCAATTTGCGGTTAACGACTCCGTCCACTGACATCCCTTCACTTTCGGTGGACGACCTCCAGGAAGTGCCGCTGCCCAAAAGACCAATCCCTCAAAACTAAGCTCCATCATCGTCCACGGATTCCCAGGATTTGCCAAAGACCACGCAAAAATAAAAAAAAAAACCCATCGCCTGTCGTTCCAAAGAAATTTCTTCTCTCGCCACACTCTTTAATCACGTCCCGTGCTCACTGAGCCATTCCTTCAGTCTCCTGCATTGCCTCCTCCCCCCGGCCCGGCTCTGTATCTAAGTAAGCGAATGCGCTTGCATTCCCATCCGAAGCCGATTATGTTTTTAAAAGTGAAACCCCTTTTTGCAACAAGATAACATGTGCGGTCTTTTGTGAAGGGCTGCACAATTCCTCATCGATTTTCTCACCATCCATCTCTTCGTGGCCGGTGACAGGACGAAGCCAGCTCAGCGCCACCACACACAAGCGCCTGTCAGATATTTATTTAGAAAAAAAAAGAAACCAACGAGTAGTCCTCCCCGCTTCCATCCAAAGGTCAAAAGTCTTGTGGCTTCATATTACAAGATGTAAATTTATCCGTTTTGCGCACACAAAGAGATTTCTGCATTCTCTTTTTCTGTGTCTGTGTGTTTTTTTTTTTGCTTGTTCTTCATACGTTGGCTTGTCAATCACTTTGTAAACGACTGTCATCGTAAATATTCGCAAAAAAAAAAGCAAACAACAACAAGGACGGACAGGAGAGGGCACAAGAAAAAAAACGAAACAAAATCCGAAAAAGAGTCGAAAGAGTACTAAGCAAATACTGTTAACACACACTGAACACACTCAGCGAGGGGGAACGCTGCACCGTGCCGCTCAAACGCTGCTGCCCGACGATCTGTCAGTTCAGACGTGGCAGGCAGGAAGGACGAACGATGAGTTGCTGGTGCTGGAGCGGTAAGTTACGACCAACCGGTTTGGACATTGGCTAATTTCCTCATTGTCCGTATCGAATTCGCCCCATCCACAGCACAACAACAAAGCAGCACACAAAAAGAGCCCATCCGAAGACTGCACACCGGACTGGACCACGTCCAGGCCGCAAGAGACGCGCACACACACCGCAAATACGCGTTAAATATTTGTTTTGACGTTTATTGCGTAATGTTTAAATGTTTACCTGTTGGCATGAGTTATTTGTCATTGTTGTCTTAGGATTTGGCTAAAAGACCGGCCTTTGGTGGGAGAGCTAGGCGTGTGTGTTCCTGCGGTGGGATTAATGTGGAAAAGGAGGACACATCGGTGTTGTTTATTGGTTATTTTTTTGTTGGCGGATGTTGAAATTTATTTCAGTCTCGAGTGGGTGATTGTGAGGCTGTGAATTGGGAGGGGTGTGTGTAATTATAGCCGGATGGTGTTCGTTTGCATGTGAAAGGGATATAAGTCAACTGGTGGCGAGGAGGTGGTAATTTGATTGTGGCATTTGAATGCAGTTTAGTGGCAGTCCCAGGGGGTGGACTTTTAATTTTGGGCGTAACTGATTTACTCGTTGGGGGCATTTTAGGGCGAATATTTGATTGAATTTAAAGCAAGGCTCATATTTTTGAACTTGCCAAGGACAGGAGACAGTAAAATGGTTATTCGTTTGAATATTTAATCAGTGACAAATTGGGCATAACTGTCAGTCGAAGTGGCAATCTACGACAGCCAGTTTTTGCCTTATCATTCAGCTGAAAGTTTCGTAGTTCTTGCCATCTAGTGGTTCTTTTTTTAAGTAAAGGTTTTTTTTTATACTGACAGCTGTTCCTAACAAGACATTTTGACAGAAAGTCAGTAACACATTGCTAAAGTGCGAACTTCAATTACCAATTACCCGTGGTACCTTTTCAATTTTTGATGACTAGGTAAACTGATTAAACTGGTACTTATGGGCAAATCTGTGAGAGCTCGTAAGTTTTTGTTTTACAAATAACAAACGAAAAGCAACAATATCAACTTAGAGCACATCCAAGAGCCAAATATTTTCAAACACCTTAATCAGTTTGAAAATGTACCTGGGTGCCTTCATATGAAAAAAAAAAGATAGATTACCAAAATCAATGCTTTTTGACAGGATATGACAAATGAACGCTGTAATTAAAAAAAAAGTTAATTGAGAATTTTGGAAGTTGGTGATGCATTCCGCATAAGACTTCGAATGCCAATCGCTCGGATACAAATGCTACAAGCTTTCCTTATTTTTCTCTGCTTTTGTTGTATGCTGAGACACAGAAAACCGTAGCAGTACGCCCACTTGCGTCGCGTTTTTGCGACGTTGAAGTGCCATCAAATATGCAGGGATAAATACTATGCCCAACAATGTTAAAGAATGCCAAAGGCCATCAAAGTTATCTGGTGTTTTCTGCTGACAACTTATCTATATTATCAACCCACCTTTCGTTTCGTTGTAATATGTTATTATTATTAGGCTTTGTTGTAAAGTTAGTTTTTTTCTTCTTTGGCACACACAGTAAGCTCCTGATAATTCGAATCCCTCTGTAAATGAAAGCATTCTCACCTCTGTAGAGAAGAAAACCTATGCAATTTGTTTCCCTCGTTAATTCGAATTTATTTTTGTGCAAAGCAACATGAAAACCTCTCTAATTCGACAATGATGGCTTGTTTAACTCTACAATTCAAAATCAAGATAACTTTTTTTTTCTTCAACAACGATTAGTTGAAAAGCGTCTTGACTAAAGTGAGCAATACTTTTTTTTTCGTAAAACCTCCGTAATTGGAAAACCTCTATAATTCGAAGTTTTTTTCTGGCCGCATGAAATTCGAATTATCGAGAGTTTACTGTATAAACAAAGAGTCATGGTGAAACGCAAAGTTGCTGTTGCATGTCGAAATATTGGTATTTCATGCGGTATGACAATTGTTGGAAGAAAACGATGATTTTTTTTTTTTTCATACGGTCGCTACGAGCGACATGTTCCATTCATTCAACATGCGAGCCAGTTGGAAGGACGTAAAAAATTGCCAGTGTTAACATTCCTTATTGAATTTTTATATTTTTAAAGGATCTTGATGACTTTCTCTTCAACATTTATCAGTTTTTGTCTAATTATTCGTCCTTCTTGACGTAGTTTTCCGATAGAAGTAAGGGTAAGAGGATTTTGAATCGTTTTGGGTTTCGGTCTTAAGTTGATATTTTGATAGGGATCATGTTTGAAGTTCTAAAAAGAATCTTTAGGAAAGTCTTATGTAATGTGAATCAAAACATACTATAAGGGCGAAATGATAAAAAAGAATAGGAACGACGTTTTCGGAGCAAGTGATTTTATTACAAGAACTGCCTAACATCGAACATGAGAAATTTTTATGGTAAATCAAGCTGAATTACAAATGCAAAAATACAGTATGTTGAATTTTCGAAGAGCCGTGTTAGTGTGTTAGTGATGTTTAAGCAATCTGTTTTTTATTCTTTCTTAATTTTAATAATTAGTAGATTCTTACAAAAGGTACCCAGACTAAGGTGTTTTTTCTTCACACACATGAGGGCTAAAAACATGATTTTTAACTTCGTATTGAAAACAAAACCGTACACATCATCAGGCGAGGACCAATTGTAAAAAACAAAAAAAAAAAAGGATTTAGTAGTGGTGAATAACACTGAAACTTTTTCCGGACCAATAAAAAATGGCAAACTTTAAACATCTTCAAGTGTTTCCCCTTTTTTTTTTTGTTTAAAGGAATCCTAGTTCCGCTTTTCCATTTCAAACGCCTTACAAATAGTTTTAAGTTGATAATCATAAGCCACTTGCTGATTGATTTTGCGCAAGTTCCACAAGAAAGCCAATAAAGTCCCATTCTTTCGCCCCGGCCTTAACCTCCGTTGAACCAAAGTGCTCCTTCAACTCAATTTCACAAAACTTTTTTTTTCTCGCACGCAGACATAGTCGACTCCAATCGAATCCTGTACCATCCACAAGAAAACTGAATAAAAAATCGCATTTCAACCATAATTCGATGATCCCTATATTTATGGACGAGTCCCAACAGCAACAACTTCCGTCCAGACAAAATGGCCGCCATTAAATTGAATTCACCCCACTGGAGTGACTTTTTTCCCCCCCGTTTCTCTAGGTTTTTCCACCCAAAACGTCGCATGTGTGTGTACGGACGGTTAACATTTTCGGTACATTGAATATAAAAGTAACCGAATACATTTATTAGAATGGACACAAGTGGTCTCCCAGTAAGTGTCGCCCCCCACAGACACCCAAAAGAGACAATTTATTCTATTTTAGATTCTCCGTCTGAAATGGTCCGTGAAAAAGTACCCATCCGGAGGCTAACCGCACAGACTGTGCAACTCTCTCAATCGGAAAGTAAAATATAATCCCAAAAGCCGTCCTAGGCTCCCCCCAGCACCTCACATCCAGAGATTTAATTTGTTAATTCGTATTTAACACGTCAGCTTTGTCGTGCCATGGAAACACCTTGGCTGTGTGTACCCTCAAATCGAGGAACAGAGTGGATTACAAAATTGCATTCCATCGATGAGTGTGGAGGATTTCACTCCGCGCACTTCCTCCGTGCCATTCTGGTGACGGTGACGGTGACGGTGACGGGAACGATGGTGGTGCTCCTGCCTCGTGTATTTGTTTAAATTAATGAGATTTGCCATGAACAGCCAGCAGGCATCGGAGCCCGAATGGAAATGCATCTAAACGCTCGGCGGAGAAGTGGGAAAACTTTCGAATCTCTACCGATCCCCACAACTCCCCATCAATTCGCCCGTCACCGAGACACATGGCCGGAATGGTTAGAGTGAAAGGAAATCGTTTTGTCTTACAGATACATTCTAATGCAATTAGGAAATACGGGATTTGCCATTGTTGTGTGACTGCCTGCCTCCATTGCGCGACGAACGGGAAGATTGTTAACTATTTTGTAGAAATTGTCGATGGTCGATGGGAGAGACAACGACAACGACAACCACAGCGACAAAGACAAACACAAGAACGTCATGCAGGGGCTGATGGGAGGGAGGCCATTGTGACATCCCAGGCTAAGTCGTTGGAATGTTGCTGCAGTAAATTGAGTTTGTCGACAGTTTGCACACAAGCACACGTGTTCTTTTCTATCACGAAGAAGTGGCGCCCCTCGCGGTGAGCTTGCTAATTTATAATTGTCGTCATAAGATGGCTGTTTTGGGGTCGGTTTTTCGTTGTTTTGTCTTTTTTGTTGGTATCACTTCCATTTGTTGGTATTTGTTTTTAATCTAAAGTGGATTACAGCGCCTTGGGGAGAGAAGGGTTGACGACAATTCGTGGCTCTGTTCTTTGTCTTGTAAAGTGGATCAACTGCAGGAGGTGACTGGGAAGGGAATCTGAATGTAAAATTACGATCCTTTTCACTATTAAAAAAGGAAATACTTTCTGAGTTTAGCAAGGGGAAGTAAACATAAAGCCTTTCATTTGGGAACAACCACAATGATGAGAGATTCGACTGTTACTGATGCATTGAACTTGTCTGCCTGTTTTCGACCACTGAAAAGAGGCATGACTGCAGTGAAGATTCTCGTATATAAAGCCCAATGCGCCATCCGAATGGTTCCATAATTTTTATATTAAAATCAATTCAATACTTAATAATAATTGAAGTGCGTGTTCTTTTTTCTGAGTGACTTTGTGGACGTAAAACAAAGAAATGAAAATGAATTTACACTACAAGAATATAACTTAACACAGATCAGTACACAGCTCATGTGAATAGTTCTTAACTTGATGTAGACGAACAAGTAAGAAGTCGCCACTAATTCAGCTTAAAAAAACTAATTTCCAGGCATTACTGCGAAGCTAAGTTTTGGCAACTGACAAATGATCAAAAAAAGAAAAACATAAACTCAATGAATTTTAGCATAAGCTTTGGATTACTAAAGACTCGAAAGCTAAGAATAAAAAAAAATAAATACCTTGAGATGCTTGCAATGTCTAAACTTAAGCCTTGATCTCTGTTTGCTCAGGCGAAGAAACATTAAGCCGCAATCAAAAACTTAATGAAAATGCTAAATGCAGTAAACCTAAACCATAGAATCGAAAAAATGGCACAAACGGATGAAATAATGAATTGTCTTTTTTGGTGGTTAAATGGGACTCACCGAAAACAAGTTACTCCGGAACTACTTTGACAGGTCAGACTTTTCTCATTCCTGAAGCACAATGAAACGCTTAACGTGCTAGTTTTAGTCACATGAGACGATGAACTTTGCTATTCAAATGATTAGCAGTGGGAGTTTGAAGAAACCTCCGATTACTTTCTCGTTTTGTTTACAGAGTCTGCTGTGTCTTTATCTTCGGCTCTTAAAAAACGTACAACTTTTCTTTATCAAAACTTTGATTTTGCAAGCAATTTCTATTCAATAGCCAAAACATTTCACACTCACTAACATAAATTTTCTTGTTTTCTTTCAGGTAAGAGCATGAATGTCCATGACGTTATCGTAAGTTTTTCTTTCAATTGTTTGTCAATTTTCCAAGATTTATTTTTTCTTCAAAGATAAGCATTCTTTGAAAGCCTGTTAGTTTACCATCGAAATGCTTATGCCTTTCGTCACCGATCACAGAGATTAGCTGCATCTTGCGAAAGAATTTCCAACACCTGCTTCCTGTCAGCAGCACGAATCGGCAACCTGTGTAGCACAGTAATGTTTGGGATGTTGCAATGAAATTTTCTTCAAATGGTGTGGGTCTCACTTATTAGCCATGGCGGTGTTTAAGCGCATTAAAGTGACAATGGAGTACCAGCATCTCTGCTTATGTGGGCTTCAGCTTTCGCTTAATGGTGGTGTTTGCCTTCTGGCGAAATACTTTGGATTTGGCTACGGCTTGGGTGACTAAATGACTGGCGTTACATTCCACACTGTCGAGGAAGCTTCGGCTTCCTGACCATGTCATTTGTTGTATCGAATCGGTGTAATGTTTGTTATGGTGATTTGCATATTTGCTGAAGGCGGGGTAGGCTGGGTGATTCGTTACGCTTAATGGGGGCAGATGTTGGTGTGGTGACGACACCGTGTGATTTGTGTGCTCAGTTTTGGGTTGAAGTTTGATCATTTTTGTGACAAAGTGCGATAACTTTTTTGTGAGCGTGACAATTTTCGTAAATCTTGAAAACACTGCTTAAGGAATGAATATATTAAGCCTGAGGATCTGCAGATAGCAAAAAAATCTGTACTTAATCTTGTATATGTATGGTACACCAGTCAAATAGAATTTTAAGTTTTTCATCAACATAATAAATTTAGAACATGCAAAAATATTGCTTGGAACTTCGACTTCGAAAGCTGATTCTGGATGTGTTGCGTTCGGAAGGAAGTTTAACTGGCGAGATCCCCCCTCACAATTATCTTCAGACATTTATAAAGTCTTGTTAAAACAAAAAAAAATGTTGTTTTTCGTCAGCAAGATAGCTTTGAAAGGACTGCGACAAAATTTTAATACACATGTATTGTATTTTCGAAGTTTTAAATTTCACAGGAAGCTATAGCTTTAAAGTATACAGGGTGGGCCAGATACAAGTTTCTGCTTTAAAAATCCAATGAAAGGAACAAAATTATTTTTTTTTTTAGCACACGCGAACATTCCCATTATTTATGGAATATAACGTCGTTCAAGTGGCTGCCGCTGCTGGCTTAGCAGTAGCGTACACTCCAATTTTTATAACCTTGATAACGGTTTCTGACTCTACCGCGGATTGCTTGCATGAATCCTTTACAAGAGATTTGTTTTGACATTTTTTCATTGACTTATGAGCCAAAACGTCTTGCATAAAAGTGAAGTGGTGCTTAAAATCAAAGCAACTAAGAAACTGAAAATAACTCAAAAAAACTAAAAAAAGGAGTTAAGTTATTCTTGAGACCTTTGAAGTTCTTCTTTTGACAGTGGTGTGGACTTGGGCCTCAGGCAATATTCCTCGCCATCTATCAGGGTCTTGGGCTAGGCGCCTCCAATATTATACACCAATTTGAGGTCATTATCTAGTTGGTCATGCCACCGGAGGCGATGTCTTCCTCTACCGCGTTGCTACTCGGGATTGGACTTGAAAGACTTCGCGAGCTGGAGTGTTAGTGTCCATTCGCTCCACATGATCTAGCCATCTTAGTGGGGCACTCAATCCGTTTGACGTCGTTGTACAGCTCCTAAATTTCGTCGTTTAGTCTTCTTCTCCAAACTCTCCCTGCAAAAAGGGCCAAAGAAATAAGAATCTGTCGAAGCCAAGAATCGTTTTGTCCATGTTTCTGCGTCATACAGCAATACTGGGACTATCAAGGTGTAATACAGTGCACCAAGAAAAAAATGGGACACCCGTGACAAGCTCAATTTGCAATATTTCAACCTTTTATTAACATATAAAAATGAAATAAATTGCTGATTTCTCTACGACTCAAGCTGATTTTGTAGTTGTTAAAAAACGGCTGAGATATTGAACCTGTGGTGCGTGTTTTGTTTTTTGTTTGGTTCACTGTATATTTTGAGAGAGCGCTTTATTCTCAACTGCCGCCTAAGCTTAAGGACAGAGCGATTGGTCAGAGTGATCCTTCGTTTTATGTCCGCGTTCAGGTAACCTAGCCTATCTCCGCGGTAGTATCATTTACGGAACTCCCTTGGAACCCTAGGCAGACGAATTCATTGACAACCTCGAATTTACACATGTCTTTTGTAACGTTTTGCTCAAGATGTTGGCGTTGTTGAACTCTTTGTGTTTCGTGTTTCGTCTTACCCTCAAACAACAATTAAAATTTATACTATAAAAGATTTCGTACATAAATTTGGGGTTTTACATCTAAAAAGTGTGCAAGTATTATTGTCTGCAAGTTCTCTTACTTTTTCGTATGTCTTTCTATATTTCCCTTCGAATTTTGTTCTTGTATCTTGATCTTCTCTAAATATTTGTGTAGAAAGTACTCATTGAAGTTGAAAAGTTTTGTATAAAATAATCAGAATCATCGATTCACAAATTCGGGAAAAATTCAGTAATTTGATTTGATTGCCACTAATTCTAAAACACTAAATAATTTCATTAATTGATTAATAATTATAGAAGCGTTACAAGTAACTAAAAAGACTGGCAACCTATAAATACTAAAGTCATTTAATTGATCGTTTATTTGAGTCGGAATATCAAAGATGACAGTAGTGTTGAAGTCAAAGTCGTAAAACTAAGGCCAGAACTTTTATTCAAAGGATTTAGTCTATAATCATGTGAACACTTTCACTCTATTTCGTTAAAAATCAAATGTGAGTTAAACGTACAACTCCATTTTGATACGAACAGAACCCGAACAAAAAATGTTAATTTTGCTAGCTATAAATATTTCTTTAGTTTTTGCAAAATTAAAGGTAAATTTTTTTGACATACAGTAGACTTCGACAAGGCATAAAAAAAAAATGTTTATGTTTAACAAGTTGCGTCTGTACAAGTTTTAAATTGTTAAGTTCTGGTGAACATGTGTTCTCAAAATTCTTTTCAATAATTTCGCAGGTCTCACAATCCCGACAACTGCCTTACCCTGGCTCCAACCTGCTTTGCGTGCTTCTGCATCCACCGATTCAATACAACACCGCTCTAAATCCATCTGCAGCACATTTGTAGCCTGTGCCTTTCCATGTTGCCCCATCGTAGTTCTCGCTCATGAAAGATTCATGTTTAAGTGAAATTCATGATTTACTCGTGGGAACGAAAACGATGTCCCACAATCGGACACCCGATTGAAAATTATGCATAAATTTGCATTTAAAATCAGTCGAAAAATGAAATTTTCGATCGCTCGTTAGACCAAAAGCAGGCCAATCAAATTCTGGCTAATTAGTCATATTCCTCCAAACTCCGTTCCCTCTTCAGTGCGTAGGTTCACACTGAACACACACACCACACCAACGCCAAAGACGATTTATTTCTCGGTTCATTCGCATCCATTATTCGGTGTGAATTGCACTCGCTCAGCTATCGCACAGTCCTCGAAATAAATTACAATTCAATCGGAATTCGCAATCGGAGTGGAAAAGGAGAAGATCCACACATCCATCTGCCGGTGCAAATTGATTTTCCTTCATCGTCGACGAGGACAACGACGCGACAACATCGCCCCTACACATGACATATGACGAAACATTTCTCATCTGATGTCTAAATTCAATTAAAGTCATATCGCGAGAGGGCCAGAGATAAATCCACCGGCCAAAAGAGGAGTCTCGTTGGCGGTGCCCATGTATGGAGGCACGATCTGCGCGCTGTCTGCTTGCCTGTCCGTCTAAGTCAAGTCCGAGACGACCACTCAATGAGCCATTAAGGAACCACGCTGTCAATCTTAACGCAGCTTCCCCCCTTCGGCTTGTCCGCTGCCGGGCTAGGAACCTTTTAGTTTGAGACCCAACCAATTGAACATTACGCGCAGTCAGTCGTCATATTTGTTTAGCCTCCTTTTCCCCGCTGGCTGAGGACAACTTATGTCAACTTTATGTAACATCAGCGATTTCTGAGAGTGTGTTTGTACGGGTCTATCTATCCGGTGGGGGTGAGAGCTCACTAACAAAGTGTAATTTGTTGCCATCAATCTATCGAACCCTTTTGCGTCGGTTTTGCGTTTGCCCCCTCCCCGGCCGTTGGTTTATTGATTTCTCCGGCCCCGGAGAGTGTCTAACACACATTCTTGTGCTGCATTGTGTTCCGCACACACATGGCAGGGGGAGCGCGTGAAGTTAATCAACTTCATTCGACTGAATGTATCTATTCATGTCATATCCCTTTTTGCATAGTTGCTGCTCGCGCGCTACCTCTCGCATTATCTCGCACCGCGCCGTGTGCGCGCACAGCACCGTCCTCTCTTGGGGCACCGCCATATTTCATGTTTGCATTCGAAGCCGGAGAGCTCGCCTGCCTCGTGACGATGAGGGGGCGGCCGGGCGGACTTAAGCGAGCTCTCTGGTATGCGGCTCAGGCTGCAGATACTTTCTCACATTCTTTTTTATGATTTATTTGATCACGAATTTGTACTCTGTCAAAACGGTACCAAGTGCTCGCGATAAACCATTTAAAATTCACGTGCTTCTCGCCGGCTTGATAGGCTCGTTAGTGTTGTGGTGTGTGCGGGAGGGCGGGCGGGTTTGTGTTGGTTGTCGAGAGATGTGCCGGGCTTAGAAATTATGCAATTTTCGATGTTCGACGGAGGAAATTTTATGCGTCGCTCTTGTGCTGCTCTCGGGGATATAAATAGAAATGGTAATCGTCTTATGTATGCATCGACAGATACAAATTTCGATTAACAACAACACTTAGCAATGGAGAGGGGCGAGGGAGTTTTGTTGGGTTGTTTATGGAGTCGACGGTGTTTGGTACAGAGACGAGTTCATGTATCGGAAGGAAAGTTTTATATCGACGTGCATAGTTCGATAAATGTGAGAGGGATGGTGAGCTCTTTGTGTCTGCAGCTTGGGAGCCAAACTATCGTTGTTAAAAACTTGGTCCTTTTTGGGTGGTCTTGGTGGCGTGGATGTTTTTGTTCTGCTGGTATCTCTTTTCAGGAGTGTTTTGACCCTTTCGGAACGAGGGTGTGCTTAGGGTTATGCATCAAGTGCAAAGTTAACAGGGTTGGAGTCTTTAAACATATTTCAACCCTAAACGAAGTCTTTTCGGGATTGCTATTGTTCCAATTTTAATTAAAGCAACTTGTGCTCAGATATTGGGGATAGTTGAAGTTGAGATGGGCGGTAGCTCAACAATCACTTGACAAGTTTTTTTTATGAAGTAAATTGTTGTTAGTGGGCAACCATCTTATGGTTTGAGTACATCTTCCAATCCATTGGCTAATTGTTTGTGTGGTTAACTCGACTCGAATTGACTTGTATTGAAATGGTCTGCATCTAATCTGGAGATTAGATAACTGAGTGACACCTGGAAATGTGTTCATGTGTGTTCAATTGCGTGTAATAAGACCTTTTTCATTCTTCAAAATCGTGAATGATATTAATTGCAAACGAATTTCAAAAGAATGCTGAAACGGCCACAATATATCTCTCCCAATGATCCTGCCAATTCTTATTGCGTTTGACTCAAGTCTTGATCAAGTAATGCCTCCAATTCTGCATTTTCGAAAACCTTCTCTGCCGTGGTGGCGCGTGCTAAAAATCACCTTTCTTGAAGCGTTGAAACCACTCTCGGTATGTTCTTTCACTAATAGCAGCCTCACCATAGGTATTTCAGAGCATTTGATGAGCCTCAGCCGCAGAAAATTAAAACCTCCCGCAAATGACAAGAATTCGGCTCGTAAGCTGACATGTTTAATGGAGAATAACTTTAAGATGCAGACATAAATTGACTAATATTTAGATGGCGTTATGTTTACAAATACCTAAGCTTATTGTATGACTTCTACGATCTATTTATTTCGATTACTACTTACCGCTATAGCCATCTATCGCAAAACGTCGGAAGCAAAGTTGTACACCTCATATTTTCATGAGTATGTTTGAGATGGACTTCGCCAGTATTTCGAAAAATTAACTTTATTGATTCAATTATATTAGGTTGTCAAATATCTCCGTTCCGCCTTTTTGTCTTTTGAATTTTCCGGCTATGTACGAAGCGCTACAGAGCTCGACAACCTAATATATAGCTTTTTTTATGGTTTTATCTGAAACCCATAAATGTTGTCCAGATAATCTAGGAACATCTTTACTTAGTCCCAATATTATTATGAAGGAAAAACCTAAATATTTTTATCCCTATCATTCCAGATAAAAACCTACGACAGCATCATAACTTTTTTTGAATGAATGAAGTTTATGCAGTTTACAATCAAAAATTTGCTGAAACCAGTCCTTAGCGTCTGTTCTTAACAGTTTTTCTAACGGTGAAGTTTACATTCTCCTTCATTGCAAATTTAATGTTTTGAAATGTCTTAATTTAGAAGAGTTGTAAAATTTTACGGGAAGTAACATCGTAAAAACAATCTGGGGTTTAAAGGACTGCACTAAAAACGTTAACCTTAAACCTTATGCCAGCGATTTAAGCGTGCTGGAGTGTAGTCCTAACCCCGAATAGGGGCCAGTCAGGTAATAACTAATTGTGAGTAGAAAACACAGAATAACGAGCAGAAGCTTAGGCAAAATCGTTTAAGCAACCGAGCGTATAAAATATTCTTTTCAAAGCGATTCTCTTTAATCACCCCGTAAGCACGATCAACACACCTCCACTTTCGCCACTATGCCGCAAACAGAACCCATAATTTTCCTCTTTTAATTCCCATAATTAACCACTTAAGCCCCGAAACGATTATTGATGACCTCGCCTCAAGATACACTCATCAAACTCAATCATCAGTTTGCCTCCGTATCTTAATGTCAAATAGCACCTCGAAAACCAATAAAACTCCATCAAAAAGAACTTTTGAAAGAGTTATCTGCGTAACAAAAATTAAATTACATCACGCTAAACGACGGAAAAAAAAAAACCAAAAACAAAATCACTTTGCAAATAATTAATCAAGACGAGACTACATAATTAATCGCCAGCATTATTTTCCGCACTAAATCGTGCAGCCGAGCAATTTAAAGCAATTTCTATTCACGAGTGTTTAATTTAATGAGCTCTTAGTTCTGCGGCACACATTAATTAAGCCCGCCGACGCCACTGTAGGTTTGGGGGAGGACGTCCAGTGGCTCTGCTCTCTCCGTGTTGATGAATCAATTTCAAGGCCAGCCCATCGACAAAACACCCGCGCTGGATTTATTGCTAAAAACGCAAACACACGGCTCGCAGGTCGGAAACCGGGTCTAAATTAACGACGGCTATCAACCATTAGCGCCCGCTAGCAGGCGAAGCGTGTGCTAATTGACGTCATGTCAACATTATCGCCATTTGAATCAGACAAAACTTTTGTGCAAACAGAAGGAAATGGAAGGAAGCCGCATTTCTTAGACCGCAGTCAGTGACCGGTGGCTTCGCATTTGCATTCGAAATTGCGTTCTTTTTCTTTTTGGAAGCGTCGTCGTGCGTCGTGTCGGTGGTAGCGTCGCCCTCGCTCGGGTGAACATTGATCATTAGAAACATAAATTCCACTGCGACTTCTGGGACCACTTGACAATTTGTTTTCAGTTTTCAAAAACAACTCGAGACCCCAAGACGACGACGATTGAGATTGAGCGGGAGGTCGAAAAACAGAGCTCATTAATCAGTGTCACTCGAAGCGGAGCCGGGCTGGAAAGGATTCGTCGTCATCGTCGTCGTTGTGGTTCTTGCTCCGAGAAGTTAATGACATCGATTGCACAGACGACGAAAAAAACGAAAACGAAAACGTAGTCGACTTTGGCAACAGCCTCATAAATTTCCCATGTAAATTTCCCCAAACCACCCTCGGTCGACCTTTGTAAAGTGACCATGGGTACACTTTTCCCGTTGGGAGCAATAAATTCAAATTAACGGTGAAGGGCTTTCAGTAATTAGTATCGGGGTTGCTTCCTGAAGGAAGTCGTAAAAAATCTTTGCATAATCGATATCTTCGTAAGATTTTATGAGCCATTCTCTGCTCACCCTCTCCACGTGTCTGTGTGCGGCATCTTCTGGCCGTGTTTATGAATTGTAAGGGGTCCCTTGTCGGTATTTTGCGCTGGTTCAGGACACATGTATCTTTTGAATAAGCCCGACAGATGAAATATATGTTTCTCTTCCACGAGGGGTGAGTGTTGTCAAATCCGCGAGTCAAATAGTCAAATATTTATGGGTGTTCTGTCATTTACGAATAATCTTTGTGAAAAGGGAAAAGAAAAAACATTTTTTGTTTGACATGGACGGGATAAAGTCGTAGCCAAAGAACCGAACTATGATCGATGACAGCGGTGGTTGTGACACATTGGCGGGAAATGATTTGCGATGGTAAATCATGCGGGAAATTACGAAGAACAAACTTATTGAAAGCAAATTGCATGCATCATTACAACGGCGCGGCGGTGCACAGTAGCTGCTAAAGGGGTTGTATGCAAAGTGGCTTACGAGGGGGTTGGCTGGCAGACAATTGGATGGCATACCTCAACGCTGAGGTAGTTTATACTTGAGTAAGCAAAGGCCCTTTGAGTTGAGAGCTTTCAGAAAGTGAAAATTATTCAAATGCACTGTATCGTGAGCGATTGGAGTGACTGAATTGCGTTGAGGAAGACCAAAGTGAAATAAAATGTACTTTGTTTGTATAAAACACCGCGGTTTTCCTTTGCCATCATCCTAAAGTAAAAGAAAAGGCAAAATATGCTCGTAAAACTACTGTGATGGAAAAGCAAATAGCAGTCTTGCATAAAATTCACAGAAATGTCGACAGGCTATCGATTAATGTAAAGACAGTGGAAGTTATCGTAAATATGTTTGGGGGTGTGACGCGGAAATTTTGGAATTAAAAAATTAAAAAAGTAAAAAGTTCAATCTTACTTTTACTTAAATTAAGTACATAACCACTTGCTCTGGTTGGCAAAGGCTGCCACTGTTGTTTTTTTGGCAAATACGAGCCTTTCAGGGCTCATTTCGGTTAATTCCGTAAATCTACAAGATGAGAAATGCGATGAAATACACTAAGACAAGAATCTTTTATAGTACTAAAGAGTTCAAATTATTAAGGAGAGTGCACGAGATTGGGGTCACCGATTTTGATGAAATTTGGCGTAGTGATAGCTCCCCCATAGGACATTAATTTCACAAAGTGAGGAAAACGCCCCCAAAGTTTTTCCAATGACTTCTCAAATTAGAACATCGAAGTTCGGAAGCTGCAAGAACCTAGTGGGTGTGCGTCTGCTCTGTGCACGGGAATACTGGAGTTTAATCCCCGATCAGGTCGTAAAATAATATATTGGATAGGACTACAAGCTAAACCCTAGACAAGCAGAGTTGCTTTCTACGATCTGGTTCTACATATCGTCCGCAGGGGATAGTTGCACGACAGTTTGCAATTTTGAATTTCTCACATAGAATGCCTTTCTTCTTCTTCTGATGAAACAGTCCGTTGTGGATCTTAGCCTAAATACTTTCTGTTTCTTAAATTTCACATGGCCTGACTCTAAAACTACGCTATTTTCCTGAAATTGAATTGAATTGAACTTACAGGTTCCAAACAATTTATCAAAATGTTCACACCCACTCATAAACCTCATGGATTTTTCTGCGAAATATCGAATTCGATCTCGCTCAAGTTTCCGGTGATTTCTGCCAACACGCACACACAGCCTTAATTGCTCTCTTTTTCAAATTGATTCCCAACGCACTCCGTTGCCAGCAATTAAATTTAAATACGCACTCCCTCCGCTCCGTCCGGCATCCTGTCGAAAAAAGACAAAAGCATCCAACAAATGCACGCGCAACTTCTCTCAACATCAGGCGCTCCGCTCCAATTTAATCCCCGCAATGTTTCACTGAAGCAAATCGAGAAAAGAAAATTACAAATTTTCACTTCAAAATGAAATAAATTACGGTTTTGCCAGTTTTTCGCACTTTTCCTTTGCTCTTGTGGTGCGTTCGCCCATCGCCGCACCGCATCTCAGTTCCAGAGTCGAGTAAATTTCACTTCTCCCATCGACGCAGTCTCCGCTTTCGTTTTCGTCATCGTTGTCGTCGTTGTCTGGTCGCACCCAAACGCTATTTCGCCATAGTTGCCCTGAGATCCGAAAACAGCGAAACGTGAAAATCCGTATCTGCGCATACACATTTGCCTCGGTGATGATCTTTAATTACGTTGCGGCATTTAAATTTCGTTCACTCATCTGTTTTATATGTGCGCACTTATAGTTTCACAATGCGCATCCCACAGATCCATCCGTACACAACGAACTCTTTTCTCGCATTCGTTTCGGGTGGTCGTGTGTAATTACAACATTAAATCTCTCAGCCAAGATGTTCTACAGATCTACAGATGTTTTCTTGTTGGACGAATTCTTCTTGTGGTGTTTTCCTCAATCGGAAACCACAGTCACAGTCACAGCCACAGCCACAGCCACTCTCCGATTACGATAATATTCATAAATTAGATACTTTATTAGCTCCGAGGCGTTTCCATCGGTGGGTTTCAAAATATTATGCTGCTGCTGCTGCGGACCGCTCGGGTCTGCGGTGGTGGCGCCATAATGGCTCGGGTTCGATCAAATTTCATAACTGCATCATGTGACTGCGAGTAGATTGAGTCCCGGAGCTCCGGAGCAGTGCTGCAGATTCACTAAAGTGGCGGCGGTGGGGCAGTGTGTCTAAAAATAAATTTCGAGCGGGCAAATGTCTATGTGGATTATGTTGGCGGCGGTGGTGATGATGTTTCAGACAACAGATACTTCGCATGTGCGTGCGTGTGCGTTGGTTTTTCTCCATAAACACTGGACTTGATTTGGGAAAGTTTGTGCAGTAAATTGGATAAAATTAGAACGTCGATGGTCTCGAATCGGGAAATCGAATGAGGAAAAGTGCCTTTGGGGTGATTTATTTGTTTTGTTTTCGACGAGGCAGAGGGCGGAAAGTGGTGGTCCTATTATTTCAACACTGCGGGCACGTCGATCGGCGTCTTAATTTAGCAGGTTAGATGAATGGATTAAGTCATCGACGGAGATGAGAACTTTTTTCTGGATGTTGGTTGCTCGGGGGAATTGTGTGACAACATTGGGAGAGGATCCTCTTTAGGCGACAAGTGTGAACCACCCAAGAAGATTGCTTTTCTGATCAGCTGCATCTTTCATGCATCAATTGTATTCTTATTTGGTTTTTGTTTTTTGGAAAATCAACCAATGATTCTTTGGTTTTAGCAGCACACAATGGGCCTAGTCTTGGTCTAAGTGCACCAAATGTTGAAAATGACAGAAGACATGATCGTGAATTTTTATAGCAGCCACTTACAAAAATTCTACCTAAGATCTAAGACTTAGAAGAAGTACTTAGAGCGGCTTTGTTGACAAACGATAATTTTAACTATATTTATTTGAAAGTACTCTTTTTTGTGTGTTTTTATTTTGCTTTTGAAGGGCCTCTCCACCCATTTTGTATAATGCCTTTCGAAAATCGAATCATATGATATTTAACTCTGTTTTTTCTCACGAAATATAAAATACCGTTCATTTTATTACGAGATTTTCAGTTATATATTTACTTATTTTGAATTTTATATATTATTGAGATAAAGAAATAATTACATTTAAAGTCCTTTAAATATCACATTAGGTCTAAAAAAAGAGACGTAAATGTTGCTAGTAAATCTCTTTTACTCGGACATAAAATCTTACCCCAAAGTAATTGATTTAGACTTTTTAAGTTACACGTTTTTGTAATAAGACTTCATAACCGCGTCGTCTTTAAACTTTAGAAATGCTCTTCTATAGTTTGCAGATGAACTGCTGAGTCACTTCTATTTCTTGCGACATATTTTTCTTGCTTATTGGCTAATCGACACATCAAAAGCTTTAGTCTTTTTTACCATTGTGACATTTTTCAGTAGGAAATATCATACCTTTTTTGAGGGACTAGAAAGTCTTAAAATTTAGAGATAAGTCTTTATTTCTGTCCAATGGGCCTTGCTTAACATTTAGTGTTTACTTGGCGTCTTTATTTAATGAGCTGTTATCCAGGGCTATAAATTCAAGAAACCAGCGTCGTAATTAACCCATACGTGTGAGTAATCGTGAATACTTGTGGTTAGTCTTACTTTTTCATAAGAAAATATCACGAAAGTTAGATTTGAAATTATTTTGCTCAGTTAAACTATTTTCAAAGTATAAATGGCCGGAACAACCACAACAATTATTTTTGCTATTTTTGCGGTTAAGTAGTTTTATGAAAAAATTCATTTACAAAAATCTTCATGTGAGCTATTAATCTCAAATGAAAGAAAGATTCAGGCCAAAGACTGAAAGAGTAAAAAATGTCAGTTCCAAGTTTCAAACCATTCCGGAGTGGACCAGATCCTCACGTAGCAAATCTCTCCAACCGGCTCTGTCCCTAGCTAGCTGTTCCGATCTTCTGGGGTGTACCTAAAGCTTTTTCGAGGCAGAGCGTTGTCCATTCTTCCGCATGACATAGCCCATCAGACGTTGGACTTTTATCCTCCTGACTAGATCAGCCTCCCTGTACATCTCGTGATGGAAGCTTCTCCCCCATTCACCGTCCGAGCAGACAGGACCTTAGATAAGCCGAAGAATTTTCCTCTCGAAATAATTCAGGGCGCTTGCATCCTCTTTTGTTAGGATCCATGTTAACGCGATGTATAACACGACCAGGAGGATCAATTTCATCATTTCGATATTCTCAGAAGATCTAATTCCGGTGGTAAAATTGTAATTTTTCTAAATTTAAAAAAAAAGCCCCACATGCAGCCGAGTATGATCTAAAAGTAAGTCTTACAAAACACTTGTTACGTTCTTAGAGTTCCCTATTGTCATTGGGGTTATTTAATGAGTAACCTAACCCGCATTAACTTGATGAATCCATTGTAGGTTTCGTATTTACGCAAATATTATATATTTGCCCAACTTGCTACGAAAAATCTTTCCGTATTTCGAGATGATTCACTTGAAAGGCACTTCATTGACATTTGCTAAATTCAAGCAACGACCAGTAACCAAACACTGTTGAGATCGCTTAAAAAATAATGACCTTCTTAATCTTGTTCTGGTTGTAGTGTGCTCGTGCTGGTGATGTGTTTCTGAGATAACACATCACCAAATAGCCAAGCAACGCAATTGTGGTAACAACTCAGCATTTAGCTGCTAATTGGATTCTCCCTTTTAAGTCATCGCCTCAAATTTGTTCAACTAATTCGTTGAGTCACCATTTAAGAAAGTTACAATGTCCAAATTTGAAGAATTTATTCGACAAAATACGCAGTTTGAAGTACGACTTAATTTGTAAATGTCAAATGGACGACGAGGGCCATTTTTAAAGACGTCAAAAAGCTTTTGATACGCTGTCTAGGCCTGCGCTGTGTAGGCCTGCGAATTGTTGTCAAAACTTCTACGTGACCGCTTTGCACTTGTAGGAAAAAAAGGGGACGCTGGACGAAACCAAAAAAAAAACACTTGCTACTCGTCGTTAACTTTATTTTAAAAGAAGCCAAGGAATTACATTGCGTGTGGTATTTATAAAAAAAAAACACTGAGCCGTCATCCCCATCACCTGATCAGATGGTCCCAGCATATTTAAGGACGTAGCCAAATTTGGTTGGTGGGATGTTACATCGCTGTACTTTGTCCACAATGTTCTTAAACCTTTACTCCAAAACTACAACTACACCAGCGGAAGGCGATGAAGTTTGGACGAAGAAAGAGAAAATTAGCATGGAGCTACAGTTTGCTATGTCACATAAAAATTGGACGGGTGATCCTGGCAGCAAAAAAAGTTTTTTTTTGTGTAGCAAGCAAATTTTGGCTTGGGGACTTCTAACGTTCCTTTCACACCGCACAACGTGTGGAGCGGTCGTTTTATTTTATGTTCACAACGCTTCATCCGGAAAAGTGCTTTGAGACTGACCAAAAAAGACCACTCCAGCTGATGATCGCCGAATAGTAAGTAATACTAGAATAAAGTGACTCTTTCAACTCATCTAAACTGATTTTCGTAGAAATTGGCAAAGTAGTCTGCGCTCTTAAAGCAGAACTATCGAAGTGTATCTACGTCTTTGATCACCTAAGCTCACCGTTCACCTAAGTCCTTCACTAATTGTGCCACACATTTTGCAACGAAGGACACAACGCCCTTCATAGTCCATCGAAAAACTATCAATAAACTTCCCCACCCCATTTGCTCAGCTACATAATCGCCTCTCTCCAAATATTTGCATCCGCGTCGAGTCGCTAGACAAACATTTAAACGGGGCGTGTTTGCCTTCTGTCACAAAGGACGGTACCCCACACGTCTGCCTACTTTCGAGACTATTTTCGTTCCTAAATCGTGTTTTCGTTCGGAAAAATGAAATGAAAAATGAAAAACCAAAAACAAAGCAAACGAAACGAAAAAAAAATAAGACTTTCCTTTGAACTTTGCATAATGAGCGTCGTTGTCGTCGTAGAGCCATGCATGTCTGATGTTGATACACGACGCTTGAGTGATTGCCTTGAAACAGGAGAAAAGAAATATAAAGAGCCATGTCGCAGACAGACGCGTCCTCCCCTTCTCTCTCGGTAGCCAAAAAGCAAGTGGTGGCCTTAAAATAGATGAAAAATCACGATAAGTCATCGACTAATGAATTCAACAGCCCACCAGCTTGCCAGCGTGTCCCTTTGCACTTACTCGCAGCTCTCCGGGGAACATGTGTGCTGGGTGCTCCTCTGTTCAGTTCGGCCACGCTGACCCACTCCCGGCGGAAAGATCCCGCTCGCGCATCAAAGAACACGGGTCAGCGGGTGTTTCGCGTGCGTGTGTGTCCAATTTGGTCGAGGGAAGAAATTACGATGTCCAGTGGACAACAAAACAGAGGCGAGGGGGTCGCGTCGTCGCTCGGTAGGAATTTGTAATTCAAGATGCTCGTTGATACGCGCGGCCAACACGAAAGGTTCACTCAAGAGGAACGCGATCTCGCGAATGGAATTAGCATAATCACCCACTCGCATGGTTGTTCTCGTTTTTGTTATTTTTTTTTTTTTTTTAAACAGCTCAGAGCTACATCTGTCTACCGACCTTCGTGAGAAGTTAATCACCAGTCAGGCCCGTCAGAGGACTGTCTCGCACTAGCGGGGTGATAATTACACGATTCTGGGTCAGGAACGCACAGAGAATGATCTGGTTTCCATCTGGAGATGAACGCCTGCTCTCGTTCCTCTTTCAAGTGTGGGAATCATTCCACGGATGGAAGTAAAAGTGTAATTTATTCCTCGCGTATGTTTGCGAAAGCACGGCAGATAAATCGTTCTTTTTTTTTCGAGCAATCAACGAGAAAACAGGAGCGGGGGAAGAGATCTCTGCGAAACGATTACACAGTTGGGCGTTGCAAACAAATGGCGCGCAGAGATGGATCACCGATCGCAGAAAAAAAAAAATGAGACGAACACGAAAAAGGCGAACGACTTGACAGAGGAAACTCAGAGGCCAATGTGCCATACATGACATCAAGACAAGAGCACTAAACATGTTAATAAGGAGGTCTTTAGTGTCAGCGAGAGTCGCGACATATGTTGCCGAGTGTTTTCGCACATGGTATGCCATGAGGAATGTGAATGGACGCGCGGGGATGTTCCGGCGGTGGTGGTGGTTCGCCTTTTTGGCGGGGTCACATTCCGCGGTAGGAAGAGGAAATTGTCGAGAGAGGGCTGAGGACTGGGTGACGATATCGAGGATTCCATCAACGATGCCAAGAGCTCTCGAATGGGGTTTTTGAACTTTGGTGGAATTGTGAAGCTCGTCTTGTGTTGAATGCTTGACATTTCACTGCCGATTGATCGTTGTGCGTTTTCCTTTTGGTTCTTGTTGCAGTTGCCTTTTATCGACATGGAAGGGACCTTCAGCAACATCACTAAAAAGGTATTCGCCATCCAATGTTTGTGTAAATTACTATATCCGTTCTTCGTCTGGGTAGACCATGCTAGGTAGAGGGCCCTGATCCATTGGTAGACATGACTATGTAGGCATCCCTGCTAGTGATTTTTGTCGAAACTGCAGATATGAAAAGGAGGAGAAAACTACAGCTTGTGCAATGCCCTAACGCTTCGCAAAGGAACACATCAAATATACAAATACTCGGCTTAGCATTCTCCGGAATAAGTAAGATAAGAAATTTTATTTCCTGGTGAAAATATTTTAAAAGGCACAATTTCTATTAATGTTAAAGCGATTTTTACGAAGTATTACAAACACTTTACGCTCTCACAATCCATGATGTCGAGTTGTAATGAAAAGCTGGTTAGAAAGTTTGGATACTGTTGCAAATAGATGACTTATAGCTCCTGATGTACACAAGAATTGCTGAAGCCTTGTAAAAACGAGGCAGCTGTGTTGCTAAATCTATTCTTAAATCTATTTCTATCAGTTTTAGGATCACATTTCTTAGCCTATTTGCTTGAGAATACATTTAAAGTCAAGAAAAAAGCTAACTATTATGGAGAACGACGCATTGATTACATCCTCAGTTCAACTCTATTTGAGAAACCGACCAATGAACCACATTATCGGTCCAAAAAGCCTCTTTATCGATCATTTTAAAGAGCTGTTTTCTCTCAATTTTTAACTAAACAATTCGACAATAATTGTTTTACAGAACAATTTATCTAAAGTGTGAAATAAAGTATTTTATGATTACGATTCCCTATTGATTTAGAAGGAGAAAAGATTGATTCACGATAAATTAATTAAAAAATAAGAAGCATGGCGAATGACAAACAATATTCCTCGCTTTATTGCACTGTCCGAATTCTTCGACCAATTCTGTGGTCACAAAAAAAAAAAAGTCGCATAGGTCGATTTAAGACGAAATTTAAATTAATTCGGTTACTATGTCATAAAATCTGAAATAGATGTATAATTTTTAATTTGAAAGAAGAATAAGCAAATGTTTATTCAGTACAATTTTTGCTGTCTTAATTACTACATGAGTTTTCCAGAAAGATCTCAAACTTCAAACTTTTGAAACGCATGGAAAAATTGTCTATCTGTTATTCCTTGTGATCACATAATTTTCTGGGTATCGAATTTATGAAAATGAAACCTATAACTTCTATAGGAAATATTCAAGCTCCTTTTTATATTTCTATAAAACGAATAAAGAAGCCAAGCCAGTGTAAATTAAGAGTGCTATAGTGTAAGGATATAGTTTCTCACAAACATCCACTATAATTATGTTTAGTTATAAATAAAATACACTTATACTGCAGTTCGATGCACAAATTCATTCACTTTATTCTTAATTCAGTTACTTCGTACATGATGATCTACACAATTTATAGGTTTCCCTATTTACGTACTTGAATGCCACAATAGCGTACATTATCGACTCCGTATTAATGAGCTGGCATCATATTTAAGGTTCCGATGAGTATCATACCGGCAAAATGGTAGGAGGCAAAAGTGTTTTTATGAAACTTCAAGGATTCTAGGTGTTAAGATATAGATAGATGGAATACATATACGGATTACAAAACCGGCAGACGAAAATATATTTTCAACAGAAAAAGAATTAGGAAGTATAGTTCAATGTTCCTTTTTGTTTGTTCTCTAAAAATAAAAGTAAATTAGTACTTTTTTCATTTAAAATTTTGTTCAAGCAAAGTTCTTCCTTCTGCACCATCGTATGTTTTTTCTTCGAAACCAATTCCATGTGAGTTCTTGAATTATTTGATGACGAGGAAAAGCCATCAGTAATCCTAAAAACTGCCGGCTAAGTGCAGCGTTTATTTAGGACGAACTACTAATCGTCTACAAATCCCCTAAAAACCCCTAAAAAATAAATAGGTTTACGTGAACATTTGCATTGGAATCAGATGGCAGACGAAGAACAATAAAGTCGAAAGCAGCCTTATAAAGCTTCTTCTAAAAAAAAACCTAAAAAAAAGGTACGTCGCGGCACTAACCAAATCCAGTCAATAATTTATTGCAACGCATACGGCCTTACATTTATTTTTCTTTAACTTCTAAACTAACTAATTTTCATTTCTATTTGGACTTATTCAACTGTATTAAAAATGCAGCTTTTTCTTCTTTCAAATTCAGGCTGTTTGTGTACTGTTTCAGTGCTTGTTTTCACTATAAAAATTGCGTGGAGTGTAGGGTTTGTAAAGATTAGGAAATTACTACAGGAGTGTGTTTTCAAAAACAGAAGTTATTTCAAAGCGTTCTCTTCCCGTATAAACTTCATGAGAAATCACGACTCTTGATTCTCAGATTTGAGCCGTAAAGCAGCAAAAACAATCTGTTAAGAACTTCAAAACAAAAGCACCAAGCACGAGTGTTATTGAAATATTTCCTACCGTCATCTGTTGCAGTCCCAGAAAAATAACGTTCCGTTTTACTTATTTCCACATCTCTCAGACAGATGAAATTTTCGAAAAATTAAGAAAGAAAGAAACTCCCTATTCTAAGATCTTTTTTTTAATCCCCCTCTTTTTCTGAATAGAATTATTCCAAAAAACTGTCATTAAAGCGTTTGTATCTTCCTCATCTGACAATAGAGCGGCTTTCCTTCGGCCCAACTCCCATCCCATTGTCATGTTTGTTGTTGACTCATCTGTCCATGCCCGAACAAATAGTCTCTCTATCAGATGTCCCAATTCCTTGGGGGAAAAACAAAAAAAAAAATCCCAATCAGTCGCTTCGCATCTTACCTCTGACCCAAGTCCCACCACCACCATCGTCCACCCCACAGCTCTCCGTCAAAGCAAAGAGAGAGAAAAAAAAATGATGAGAAACTAGGGCAATCCAAATAAACTGGAGCACGACCTAACCCCGATGGAGAACTCAAATTAAATTCCTTTCGTATCCTTGTCCTCTCCGCCGCCAATGAATATGTGCATTCGAATCCTTGGATCCATTTAATCACACTCCGGTGTTATTAGTTGACAGACTGGTCGCCGGGGGGGAAGTGAAATAAAAATTTCTGTCTGCACTTCTGTTTAGAGGACGAAGATCCACTCCCCCTTTCGACTGAAGGTTGATTGAAGAAGTTGCAATTTATTGCATTCGATTGGGGTGTGCTCCAACAGGGATGACATTTTGAAGAGATATCCTCGTTTTGAACGTAAGTTCAAGCAGGTCCAATGAATTTCAACAGCGGCCGCGGTCCAACACGCTTTTGTTCTTTCATCGCGCACGGATGGCATTCTTCGCCGAGCGTGGAAGGATATTTGCCGTCGCATGTCACAACGCATGAAATAGCGTCCAAATGCGCCATGGCAGCGGCACCCGCACCAGAATCTGACACCATATTGAGAGTGGCGGCGTTCTGTCGGTCGATTGTTGTATCTGAACTGAGGAGTCACCCGCAACAAAGAGCCAGAGCAGTGGCACCGTCACCATCATCATCACCACCAGCAGAAGCAGCATCAGGCTTCAGTAGCGCCAGCCGGGTGAACTGTGTGAAAAAGATTAAGTGGCATTCTTGGCGAGACCATAAATTTCACAATTGAGTGCATTATGCCACCATTATTCTCGGGAGTAATATTTCTTTATGTTCTTTGCGTGATGGTGATGGAGGACCGATGTGGGGATGAGTGACAGGACAAGTGTTGTCGCCGGCGAGTCAGCGGGACAGATGGGAGTTGGGCGGTGGGGATGGACTTCCTATTAATCGCTAACATGAAAAAGGGACACAACTGAGACGGATTCGCGTGGAAAATATAATTTTCTTCCTTTCCCCAAGGTGCCAGAGTAATTAATTTTAAGAAGACTACAAAAGAATGACACAAAGAGTCTGATGAATGTTTAGAATTCTGTCCTGTCCTGTCCACACAAATCTTTTTTTATCGCAGCCAAAAAAGTTAGACATGTTTTCATCGGAAAATAAGACCTTTTTACTAAATGCAGTGGACTTCGCAATATATAGTTTTAGGAAGACAAAGAAACTAACTCCTTTCTACTTAGAAACTGGATTAAAAACTGGTGGTCATATGGTAGCTTATAAAGGAGTTTTCATAAATTAAATTTTGTATATATAATTTGACTAAAAAGTCCATCAATTTGGAAATCAGTAGAGCGGTTTCCTTTGAACAGGACAAGGCAGGTAGGTAGGTTGTGTGGTGGGCTGCGCAAGGCAGTCGAGCACTTACGCCAGATGAGGCTCATTGTGATACCACATGGAGCGGATGCAAAAACATCCCACTTCTCCAGAAACCAATTGGAGCTATTAATATAGAAAGTACTGACCAAGATGCCTCTTTCTACGGTTCGCGAGAGCGCTGCAGGTACCTAAAAGGTGGAGCGAGGTTTCTTCCTCTTCTTCGTCTCTGCAGCTTCTGCAGAAGTCGTTGGCCGGGAGGCCCAGTCGGGAACAGGACAAGGTCGCCATTAAATAAAAGGAAATTTAGCTAAACTGAAAAAATGGTTATTGACAATTTGAGACGTCTCGTCAATAACCAGAAGTAAACCTTATAGAAAATCTTTGCATTATTTTGGAGTGTGAAATAAGGAAAAAGAGGCTTTCAAACGAATCTGGCCTAAAAACTGCATTTCTTTTTTTGTGAATTGCTTCAGATTAGTCCTGAAGTTTTTCGTTATCTTATCGATTCAAAGCCGAAGAGATTACAAACTATTATCGAAGCAGATAGACCGTACACAAATGTCATTTGGAGTTGTAACCTATTTATTTCTATTATATTTCGTTCACAGCCTAAAACGAACAAATATTTTCAGGATTTTCCTTTGGCGGCTTTTTCGTAGTACTGCTACTAATTTTTTTTTTAGTAGCCGGAGTAATTTTTAAATAATGTCAATCATTTTGGTATCATAAGACCATGCTTGTTCTTAGAGTATATAACAATGCATTCTGACTTTTGAAATTACACTAAAATCATGGAAAAACTGGGTTCGTAAATACCAAATGAAAAAGCTTTGCCTGTTCCTTTTTCTAGCTAAACTCTAGTTTTTAACGTGCTCGTACGCCACTTAATGGAATGTTTCTTTTTCTAATTCCCTCTTGTTTTGGTTACCTTTCTTTTTAAGGTGTGATTTATGGCTAGCCCAAGTCTATTTGGGAATTGGTACGGGAATTAGAAATATATACAAATAAATTTTGCGGTCACAAGGTCACGCCTAAGTAGCTACGTAAGAAATTACAATTTTATAAATAACAGTTACAGGTTTGTTAAATAACACTCACAATACGAATAAAATGTTTTTTTTACCACAAAACTATTTAAACACATGAACTCCCAAGAGATTTAAATTTGTTTGTATGGGGAGATTCGCTATGATCGGATTTTAAAATGATGTGAATCTCAATTCACATTACCGACATGCAGACCCTGATCATTGCAGTTAATGAATCTTATCTTTCGCGCTATATAAACACCCTTGAAAAACGGACCTACCATTCACCTCGTTCCAACTAAAAATTCCATTCGGCGAATTTTTTTTCCAAAGAAATTAATTGAATCCAATTCATTGAGTGCAAACTTGATTTATGAAATAATTCTTCGACTTAGCAAATTGAGTTGTTCGTTACACATCCGATTAACTGGTTTGCACAGTAAAGTGAATTAAATGCAAATAAAATAAATCTATAATGGTCGAATCAAGAAAAGATAAAATCGATAAACACCATAAATAAGTTGTCAATCTCAATAAAGAATTACTTATATCAAAGTAGTAGACAATATTGATAATAATTATTTAAAAAAAACAACACCTTATTTTAATTAATGTACAAAGTTCTTTTGAATAATAAGCACAACACAAACAGCAGAAAATTGCTTTTATCTGTCACTGTTTACAGTCTATTCTTTATGGATCTAAGAATTTTTGTATAAACTTTCCTTACCATAAAATATAGATACAACCATTTATCTGTACTCAATTAATGAATATTAATATTTAGAATGAACTTAGTTCAGAGTCCTCTTTTAGAGTTTCGTTTCAATAATATAACAAAATTATGAGAAAGCCACTTCGGTGTTTGTCTGTCTGTCAACTTTTACATATCTGCCTCTAACGTTTACTTGTTTTGCAATTAAGTGATGAAATTTGGACTGGGGATTTTATAGACAATCCAAAAGTCACGAATCTGTGTCAGAATTAGTGTTATATTAAGGGAAAGGTTAGTACTGATACTAACGGACGAAACAACTTTCATTCGCTTAGACGTTCCATATGGGTGTCATTTTAAAGGGAGCGGTGTCTAGATTTCGAAAATGTCAGCCCGTCATTAAGTTTCAATTTTAGTTATCTTGTTTCTTTTTTTGCATAAAACTATATTTTCGACATTTTAAATTTGGGAACTTGAAGTGTCTGCGTTTAACATTTAAGGGAACGTCTCATTTCTTGGCAAAAGTTGGTAGTTCAAAATTTGACAGCTGAAAAAAAAAAAAACTTATACTTTCTTTGACAGTTTAGAGTGTCATAATTTGACATTCCTGACTTGACAGTTTTGAGTGCAAATATTTGAATGCTAATGCAATCCTTGAAAATATCAATTAAGCTCATAAGCCAACAGCAGATTATCGAAAATAGATTTCTTTCAATTCCAGTTCGATTTGATTGAATTTTCAAAACTCATTTCATAGCTTCCCTTCCCATCACTTCATAAATCTCCTCCCGGCTGCCAACTAGACAGAGAACTACAAAACTTCACATTCAACTGCAGAGCTTAGCAAACACCATTAAATAAGTTCACTATAAATTTTATAATTCATTAACTTGCAAGTGCGGAGAATTTGTTTCCATTATGAAATATCTATTTATCTGTCAGATTGCGTCGTCGTCATTGTTGTTGTGGCTGCTGCTGCTGTTGTTAGTTTGCATCAGTGTGATACAGAAAACAAATTACTCTTGAAAAACACTGAAACACGCCGCGCACCGCACAGAGTCAATTAAACTTAATTGGATTTTATACAAAAAAAAAAAAAAAAGAGTAGAGAATAAAGAAAAACAGAGAAACAGAATAAAATAGAGTTTCGTAATCCATTATTATAATTAATTGCTCCTCAGGCCTCCTGACATGATTTCTGCCACCATTTTCACTTCAATTAAGCTGTAAACGGCTTGCGCTCGAGTAGAACTCGACCGTCGGCTGTTTTTTTCGCTTTTCATAAATTACAACCGAATGCGTTGACGATTAAATCAATAGGTTCCACTACCAGACATAGAGAGATACATTTAATCAACACAACTCGGGTAGGTTGAGATACTAATAATAGTTCTTACTCACTTCGGTTGAGTGGTGTTGTGGTGGAGCAGAATAAATAAATGAAACAAAATATATATATTCACAACAAGCGAATGACGGCAGCGGCGGCGACAACGCAAAATTCGACAGAAAGGTGTCACGGACAGTCGTTCCCCTCGCAGTTTCAAAGTCATACACACACAATGCAGTGGCAGTGGCGAAGTTGCATCAAGTGACGACAGTTGGCAGTGCATGCGGCAGCTACAGGGTGACGTGCTCAGACATATTTTATCGATGCCACATGGTTGTTTCAGTTTATTGGATTTTTATTGCGTTGCCAAGTTGGAGAAGGGTAGATGGATGTGTAAATATTCGCGAGCAGCTGATGAAAGTTGCGTATACGACAGAGGAGTCGAAGGTTTGTTCGATGAAAACATTGTTTCGTTTTAACCAATTTCGATGTCAAATAATAAATGAGGAAAAGAATTGAAATGATCATGCGAAACATGAATGCCATCCGGACAGCATCGTAAACCGTAGAATGCAACTATGGAGATGATGGCGCCTTGAAAACCAAGCTAACACGACGCGTTTTGTTTTGATTTGAAAGAAACAAGGAAACTCCTGAGTACACAGTCGTTAATGTAATGGCAAAGCAAATGTACATAAATTTTGAAACGATGGAGAGATCTGAAGTCAATGAGTCATCGATGCAATGTAATCAAAGACACACAGCTGAAGACGGAAATGTAGAAAAGAAAACAGACAAAGATTCAAAAAAGCTCACAATGTCATAAGGTCTTAAAGAAGAAATTCTGATTGAAAATTCTTGAAGGTTAAGTTTGGTTTTGAGGTCCAAATGAGAGATGAGTTTATGAAAGCACTAAAGACAAATCGATCAGAATGAATACCATACCTTTTCAGATTCGAAAGCTGAGATCCGCGCAGTTTCATTGAAATATAAAGTGAAGTCAAAATCATAGCTTATAAACTGTTAAAACTGAAATATTAAGTTTCACCAAACCTGAGATCTCAAAAATAAAGAAAAAATACGAATTTAGGATAGACCCAGACGTGTTTGATAACAATAAACAAAGACTTTAAAGTGTTCGAATGCGAAGATCAAGCTCTAAATATCATGTCGTCAAGAAAAAACAAGCGGTTTTGTGAATCGGAGTGACAGACAGACAGACACCGAAGGAATTCGATAAGAACTTTGTTTATTCCTTTAGAACGAAACTATGCTTACTGCAAAAGTTCAAAACGTAGACGAGTCTGAAAAGACTTTAAATCTGAGTATTCTGGTTTAAGAAGCAAACAAAAAATCGTTAAAGAAGAAATAAAACTGCAAATCCGAGACGACGAATAAATTTTCCGTGTTCTCAAATTAAAAAATAAGTTATACCGGCGATAAGGCTAATCCGCCTTTCTCTTCCGTCAGCAATGCATTTTACTGTATTTTATTTCTTGTTCGAAATTTATATTTGTTAGTTGTATCGTTAAATGTACAAACCTAATATCTATTTTTGTGACACAGAATTGGGAAAATAACGATTTTACTATATTAGCAATGATAGATTATAAATTTGAATAAATTGTACATTACAAGTAATTAAAAAATGTTATTAACTGTCAAAGTAATCAGAAAGAAATACATCGTCCTTAACTTTTCAAAGGTATAACGCTAGGTTATAAATGTAAAAATTTGCCTCAATAAACATCAGACTTCAAAACTTCGCTATAAAATGGAAACGTGCGAAAAAGTTTAACTCTGGCCCTTAATTGGCTACTATGCAATTATTTTTTATTTTATTAAATAAAACGTAAGGTCTTGTCATTAACATACCTTTAATTGAATTGTGATTTTTAAATGAATGTTTTCGCTTTTAATTTTAATTATTTTTTACTTTTTAATTTTGATTACTCCCAATTGGAATACGTAAAGTTTTAAATTTGAATTAACTTGCAGTTTTAATCAAAACATTATTTTAATAATTATTTCCCAATTCTGCAAAGGCCATTTTATGAAGGTGATGTAATGATTAAGTGCTCGCATCTATAGAGACTAGGGTGGATAGCAAAATTCCTGTCCTCAGTTTCAAAGACATATTTACGAAATACCCCTACAAGCTAAGAATACAATTGTCTTGTTGTTACGGATTTCGCCTGAAATTTGATCAACAGACATTTTTAAACAAAGACTTGACACCTTTCTGGACTCAATCTACATAACGTCGCAAAGAGGTCGGTTTGTAACAATTAGCTGTCTAAAAGTTAATTTTCCAGTATAACACTACAGATATAAAAATTAGTCATAAACCTAGAGGACAATGGTGACAAGAACTATTTCTGATCAGTCATGGAGTTGTCCATTTGAACCGACGCGAGTACTCAACGAACGATGACCGAAAGAGTTAAATTCCCATATTGTACTTTGTCAACAAATTATTTTAAAAATTGGTGACGGACATGAATACTTTTAATTCTAAAATTATTGTGTCAGAATATATTTCAATAAATTGCTTTTTCTTACCACTTGTGATATTTTAAATTATTAGTTATCTTAAATAAACTTCTGAAAACATTTTTTGTAAGCATTATAATACTAATTACCCCCGATCGCAGTCTTTTTTATGTCATATAATTACATGTACTTAGCTAAGTAACGATGTGAAATGTAGCTGCTAATAGTTACTAATTACAAAGTTATTCTCGTAGATATGGTTACACAAAGAAAATAAATACAGTGCCTCCAGAAACTATTCTCCCACCGACCCATTTGAAGTAAAAAATTGTCATAGAAAAGAAAATACAAGTCCTACAAAAATGTACATGGACATGTATTTATTCTGCGTTAAATACTGAATAAAGGGACATAAACAGAAATACAATATCATGATTATCAACAAAGCTACCTACAAAAATGTTCACTAACTTTACATTTTAAACTCCAAAATGTATTCGCTCAGCCTCAAAATAGTTTCAGTTCTAGGTTCATGGCCCAACTTTTTGCAAAATAATGTGTATTGATGCATTTAAAATGGAATCCAATAGTTTTGAGCTACGCCAGATTTTATATGCTACCATTCAATACATCCAACCATTGGTTCCATTCGTTAAACTGACTTCCACGCCAGTTTCGTTGACACTCTCATGTTTTTTCTTGCGTTTTGCTCCAAAATGTCTGAAAATTTTGGATTCGATTTATATCTGCCCTTCGGACATGCACTAGTTTTGGGGTGTGTCTTAAGAATTTGAGTCTGATTTTTTAAATTTTGAATGTCACAGGACACCTCAGTGATTAAGTAATGATTCATAAATATTTTTATGATAAGAAATAAGAGTGGAATCACGCTAATCTAAACTTATTACAAATTCAAGTGGAATAACTTCCATTTTTAAAATAAATCAAAAAACAAAATTTTTCTCCACCTTCATCGACCTCTAATCCGTTGTTTCCTAACTCATATTTTTGGTTCATAGTCACCCTGTCTGCTGAGCCCCTTTGACGAGGTTTTCAATTCAATTGAGGGAAAGGAAAAAAAAAAAACTCGCGAAACATAAAAATAAAGGGAAATTGAAACTTTGAAAAGAAGAAAACGCAGCACAACAACAGCAGCAGAGCACAGAAAAGCGTTCCTTTTGCGAGAACGTGAAAATTGAATGACAGCGAGCGAATTCAATTAATTCTTTTGTAATCCCTCTTTGATTCCATTTTAGCTGAACGGGAGAAAGATGCAAAGTGCACTATGGTCAACGAACTGTCGTCGACTCCTCGTAAGTTGCATCAAGTTCATCTGCGTCGTTGTCGTAGTCTCCTTGTCCTGGGTAATTGAATGGAAATCCATTTCATCCATCGAATATGTGTGTTTGTTTGCCCTCAAAGTGATGCCTTCTGAAAATGCTGAAAATGTGACATTTCTAACAAAGTTGACATACTTAAGTCAACGTCGTTGTCGTCGTAGTCGTTGTTGTAGTTGACGTTGCCTCGGCAGAATGTCACTTCTAATCGTATTCACAAAGTTTGTTGGCTCGAACGATTAGTTTTGCTGCAGATTATGTGACACAAATGTGTTTCGAGTGTGTGTTGTGTGCTAGAAAAGACAACGGAGGCTGCAAACGAGTTGCAGAAAGAGCAAGAGGGGAGGAAAGACTTTGTTTAGGCCTGTTTTCTTTATTTCCATTTTCTAGGGCACGTTACGCAAGCTTTTGCTGGCGAGGAAGACCTTCGAAACCTCTCGGTGCTTTGCTTTGTTTCATCTGCTTTTGTGTGTGTTTTTCCATGAAAGAGCGTCGAGAAGTGAAGTGACAGAATAACTGAAGTATGAAGGTGCTTGTGTCGCAGGAAGGTCGTCGAAATGTTTGTGTGCGATGTGAGCATGACTTAATGAACGCGTGAAATGTGTGATGAAAAGTTTAATTGGGTTCTCTTCATTAATGAAGTGTGTGTATCGTTTGAGTTTTTGAATGTTTTTACAGGGGGAGTGATTAAAATTGTTTTTTCTGTGTTTTATGGTCGGTAATTGTGGGTAAGTATTACCGGAGCGAAGGCATAAATGTGGTCATACCTTAAAATTTATTACTGAAATGAGTTTTATATGGAACAGCGTACATTTTTGTGGCGGTTTATGGGTTTCATTTGGGAGGAATGCTTGCTTGTCTATTGTGGAGTGCAAGGAGGGATACTTTCTGTTTGAATTGAGGGAGAAATTTTGATTTTTTTGAACACTTGATGGGCATTTCGGAACAAATCTTAGCAAAATTGATTGAACAATTAATTATATAATATTATAGTGAATTTTCCACCTAACAATGCTCATTACTATAATTTTAAGCGTATTTTTTTTTCTTTTCAGGTAAGCATCAAATTTTAAATTTACTGACATGTTTGATGGGTGTTGGAGTAGCTTTGAATCCTGAGTAAGTTGAACTTTTTAAGGGTGCAAAGTCAAATGCAAAATACGCCAAAATGGTGTGCTCACAAAACGATCGATAGACTTGGGTATTCTGTGGAACTTCTACTTCATTTCATTATCATCGTACATAGACTAATCAAGAGTATTATTTAAATAGGAAATAGGCATACCTCCTGATGAGTTAGAGTTGGCGGCGGAGGATCGAATTGCCTGGAGATGTTTTCTGCGTCGATTGCCCCCGCGACCCCTTTAGAGGAACACGCGGTCAAGAAGGGTTTCTAGGTTTCTTCCTTTTCTTCGTCTCTGCAGCTTCTGCAAAAGTCGTTGGCCGGGAGACCCAGTCGGGTAGCATGTTTGCCAAAAGTAGATTGCCCAGTTATGACACTGGTGACGCGGCAAGTAGCGCCATTCGACCACCTAAAATTGGTTGGCGCGATGGCCTTTGTTTTGATATAGAGGAGCTCGGTGCCCAGAGGTGCGCAGACACCGACCTTACCCAATTGGATGGTTTCACTGGTTCCGCGTTTGCCAAGATCCTCAGCCAGGCAGTTCCCCGAGATGTCACGATTGTGTGATAGAAATATAAAAGTTCGTCTAGTCCTACAAAATAAATCCAACAGCGACAAACTGGTGAACTGGTGAACTGGTGGCCCGGTTTTATTTTAAGTCTACAAAGAAACAACATAATGCATAGGATTTGCCGAAGTTTTAATTTTTCTTTTGTCTAACTATCGACCGACCTTAGAGGCAGCTCTGGAACATCGTTGCCAGTCTCTTCGTCGGTTGCGATCCCAAGTTCGATCTTTTCGCATTCTGGCTTTTTGAAACATCGTTGAACCATTTTCAGGAAAAATTGTTTTAATTTGTGATTTGTTGTCTCAAATATACGGTTTTCATTTTCAAATTTGCAAAATTAAATTGAAAAATATTGACTCCACATTTTGTTATAGCTAAGAAAATCCGTAGTGACAGCCCATATGTTCGAAAAAAATGTGTGCACCACTAGAGGGCAAATAGCACATGATGAAATTACTTTTTGTAGATGTCCTTGGTTTTCGAATCGCCGGTGGGACAAATTTGTTGGTTACACCATCATAAGACTGGTTTAGCCAGAACAGAAATCTGCAAACGCTGTGGTCAGGTTAAACAGACTATGAATCACTTACTTACCATCTGCCCAACCCTAGACCTAATCAGATGTAGAAGCACAGATCGTTTTGTAGATTTCAGTACTGACGCTCATAGACGATTGTGTTGATCTGCTCTGAATGTTTGGAGCTAGTGAAATCATTTGTTTCTTAGAAAATTTGCACAATTTTCGTACATCGAATGACTTTTTATCGACCCACACTGTGAAACGGCGAATTTTGAAATCGTTCTGAATCAAAAATGTATTTTAGTTTGGCGTGTGTTGTTGAATCAGAGCCTCTTTATCCCGGCAAATCTTTTGCGACTAAAAAAATCAAACAATAATTTGGTAGAGCAGAAAGTGAATTCCATACCATCCCTAGAATCGGCGTCATGCCTACAAAAGACCATTCAATGTTAGAATTCATCTAAAAATTCACGCCTCATAGCTTCGGCTTTTTTTTGTTTTTTTTTGAAAGAATTATTCTACGTGCTTAAGAATTACCACAGGATAGGATTAAGGGTAGCCCCAACCCCTTTAGCACGGCCCATAACAAAAAAAAAAAAAATTACCAACTTCATGGTATGACTAGACACCATCATTCTAATCTCTTCAAAGCTGTCGGCGTCGTTGTCATCGATGTTAATGACAAAGCTGCCCCACAAAGACTTAGAAGGCCATAAAACACTTAACCAACAAATTCCTCACGACAATGCATCGTGAACATAAAAATAAACGTCTCTATCGCCTCGTTTACGATCCAAGCAAGCGTCTGCAGTCTACTCAAGTCATTGATCGTCAGTTTCTGATTTTTATTAACGTCTGGCTGCGTTTGGCAGCTCCCAAAACAAGGCCGCACTCGATCTCCACCGCCCACCCCCACAGGACAACACTTGAAACACAATTTGCGCTCATCAGAGCGGAATGACCTAATCTCCAGCATCCAGACATGCTCCAGAGCCGCCGCCGACAACAACGACGATGCCGCGGCCACTAAATTATCATTATTCGTGATTTACGAGCACCACTCACTGTCACACAGTTCGCATCTATTAACACCTGCAACTATCTGTGCCTCTGGCAGCCAATTACTTGTCGACAGGGTGGTGCATTCGACGGATTTCAATAAAATCGGCCACCCGGCCTTCCGCCCGCTTCTCTTTTTGTGCTGCTCGCTGCTATTTCATAATCCGTGAGCGCGACGCGACCGTTAAATAATCACATTATCCCCTTCGGCCCATAGAATTGCAGAGCATATCGCACTGGCTTTGACTCACTGGCACTGGCACTGGAAATGTGAACGCCAACGCCGACGGCGGCTACATAATCGATTGTGTTTAATAGTGAAAAATGTTGCAGCACTGTCCGACTGTCTGTCTGTCTGTCTGTTGGTTTGTCTGCGTGGATGGATGGGCGACCGGCCGCAGGTAGATAGACCCATTTGGATGAGTGAATGCCTACCGGCCATGTCTGAGCCTGCTGAGTACGATTGACTCTGCAGTACGTTGGCTTCGGTTTGTGTAACCATTTTACCCTTAACCCAACCACAAAAGAGTCACCCTACCACCCACTCACAGAAGAGGATTTTTGCTGCTTTACATAGAAACGTATGTACCTTGGTTTACATGCAGTCATTATGCTACGCGCCAACACGACGCGACGGAAGCGTTAATGAAATTAAAATTATAACCTCACTTCAGCGGCAGTCATTGAGCGATACTCAGACACCTGACACCTTTCAATCGGCGGGCATAAAATTGCTATAATTGCATTCCCTTTATGGTTTTTATGGCTGGCACAGGATTATGAAACACCGGTGGGAGTGGGTGTACGCAGTGGGTTTTCTTTTTTTATATTTTTGCGCAAAACGGATTAAAAGCTTACAAAGATCGAGTGATGCGATTACGGCTTAAAATGTGTGCGTGGCAGGAAACTCTCAAAGGAGCTAATAGTGTGTGGCTGATTGGATTTTCTTCGAGTTGAGGAGGTGTGCGTTTATTTAGGGGTAGCTAGATGTGTGACTCTGGCTCTTAACGGGCTGTTACGCCACCCAATGTAGGTACGTGTGTAGATGTGATGGACGGGCAGTTTGATGGAGTCAGGGCAAAGAGACAATGGAACATCTCAAATATGAATAACTTTTCAGGCTGTGGAATATGGAGTTTAGGAGCAATCTGGAGAAGCCTTATCATATCAAGGAGATGCGCAAGTGGAGCCCGTTAAGAACAAAAGAGAACTTATTACACCTGGTGTCAGATTGTCCCTACTGATCAAAAAATGAAGGACCCTTAGGTTGTAGTGTTACTCACAATGGTGCTTAGGCCCTAGGAATTGAGCGTACGATGAGCGATTCGTTGGTCCCAATGAGAGACAAGTTTACATAGAAAACCTGAGTAACTTTTGCAAGAAGAGATTCCGGCGGCTGCACGTAAATTATAGCTAGTAGCCACATGTAGGTGCGACCGCCGCTTAGTGAGAAGAATGAGTAAAATTTCATATCGAAAAAAAAAAAATAAAAATCTATTTGGATCATACTGTGATTAGAATTAGTTGATGACAGCAAAACCACATAAATTTTCAAATTAAACACTTTGAGAATAATAAAAGATTAAATGAAAATGTTCACAACATGTGCCTTACTTAATCTGGTCGAATTTGTGTTTGGTTTAGCGCTAACTATTTTTTTGTTTTAAGAAGTTCCTCCAGAGGTAAGAACTTTATACATATATAACCAATTTTTAAGCGTGCTTTAGTGCAAAAATCTACCAAGTTTGCTCTTCAACTGGGCTTGCCTAGTTTCTTCTTATAAGCAAATGTTTGCTAAGCTATAACTTTCTTGGTCCACCTACGCTCACCTTCTGCTTTGTGGCATATGAAAGAGGAATTCGTTACGGATACCATCTAGAGCTATCCGTCTTAAAGAGAAGGGTTATTAGGTCTAAGGTATAAAATAACATTGGTTTTACAAAAATAACTTTTTGTCGTGTGGTAAAGTAAGTATTTATAAGTAAAATATTTTAAAGCTTACAATAGATTCGCAAATCTTCAAAGTCATCGAAATATCCTTCAGCTCAGGTGTGGTGCAGTATTTTACAACAAACGAAGCTACGAAAGCTATTCGATAAATAATTGACTTTTTAAAAACTACGAATTTTTGCCAAAAAACAGAATTTCTAAAAATTACTAGTCGCCTTTTGAAGTTTATGAGCGATGTCCACCGGGGAGATTCGCGACCCACCAAGGCCATAAATTGGCCCATTGTGCTACCACTCATCCGGCTTTTCTCGATTGCCGGGAATAATGAAAGTGGTGAACGTAAACTCTACGAATGATTCTAGTGGAGATTCGTCATAAAATCATCCTTGGCAACCGCTGCTACTTCGGTTTGCCCAGCTAGGGTCAAAACTCTTGACTCGATGAACTAAGGTCATACTCTACAAGACCCCTATCCTGCCAGTCCTGGAGCCGAAAGTTGGACGATAAGCAGGACTGCGGATACTTGACTCCTTCGAAAGATAAATTCTATGGCGGATATTCGGTCCAGTCTGCGAGGAAGGCGAATGGAGGAGAAGACATAACCGCGAACTTTATGAACTTTACAAAGATGTGGTTATAGTCCGGAGGGCAAAAATTGGCTCTGCCACATCGAGCGCAGGGACACAAACGCTCCAGCTAAAAGCGTCTTCGAATCCGAGCCTCCTGGTTCGAGTAGAAGAGGGAGACCGAACCTCCGGTACAGAGATCAAGGGAAAACTTTTGTAATCACTTTCAACTTTGCAGCCGCCTGGAAGCTCTGAACACCTCTAGACCTTTCAAATGGAATCGAAGCACAAAAAAAAAAGAAAACAGTTCCAATTCCAGTTTAACAAAAAAACACCCCTCTTTCAGTTCATTCACCCGAAAAAACTAAACACCAACTTCTGTTGAATGCTTTTCATTTAAACTTAAACGAAAGTAATTTCAAATTCTTAGCAAAATATCTCCCCAGAGCCTAACACAAACGTCAAAGTGTGTCAAACTTTTTTTTCGTCTCTCCCCTTCTCCGAAAAAAAGGTGTCAAACAAATTAGGAAGTTGTACTAAAAAGTTGCACATGCGACCTCATTGTTATTCCTTTCAGTTGAATCGACTTAAAGTTAAAGCAGCTAGTTGGGGAACTTTTCAATCTTCAAACGTCGTCCTGCTGCTTCTGGTAAATGCCCAAAGTAATCATTTCTCTTACTGTCTGCCTTGGCAGCCTGATTTTGTTTTTTTCTTGTTAACGAACTTTTGGTGACCTAAGGCAATGTTCCTTGAAAAATCATCGTCACTTCGTCTCTGCCGGTGACGGTGGAGTGATGATGCCCACAAAGCAGAGACGGCCCTTTAAACAGAAAAACGATGTCAGGAAGTCGGGTAATGGAGGAAACTTTCTTCTGTTTTAGTGAAGAATCGACCTCTTCGTTGTGAAAGAGAGGGTCCTCGATTTCTTCGATACAATACACAAAAGTTCAGAGGACTTTTAAGAAAGTTCAACCTCTCCCTTACTGGCTTCCGAGTGAACTTCATTGGGCAATACTCTCAACGAGAACGACGAAGACAACGTGGTGTTCTACTCGGATGTGGCTGCGGTTGTTTTGCTGTTCTGGGACACATCATGCTGTTGTTTTTTGTTTTTTCTTAATCACTTAATTAGATTCGAATTGTTTGGCTGATGTTGGACTTATCCCCCCGTCCCAGAGTTGACCATGAAAAATGGCCAACTGATGAGAGGAATTAATGCCCCTGCCCGACGGGGGGTGAATCTATGGCACTACGAATCTATCGGGTTTCGTTTTGAACTTTTGTGTCTAGTCTCATTCTTAAATAAATCACTAATCGATGGAATGCCTCAGGGCAGACATCTTAGCGTCGTACGTTGCTTCTCGCATCGGAGATCGTATTTCGCCAGAGCATTGTCCTACGCTGCACGGGGTGGCGGGGCTTCAAATAGAGAGAAACAGATACAAATTACCCAGTCAATTCGGTTGTCACTCTTGGGAAGCAAGAGAAATCGCTACAAGAGATACGTTGCCTGTGCGCGTGTGTATGTCGGGGGGGGATATTTCCCATATGCCACGGAAGATGTGTTTGCAGAAATAAAATTACGGGCGATAAATCATCGTCAAGGCATGTCACTGGCATTACAAACATTAAAAGACACCACCAACACACACACACACACACACAAGCAAAGACACACGGCAAGGATGCCATCGGAGAGAAGCAGCAACAAAGAAAAAGGACAAACGAGCGTATAAAATGCCAAAGGCACTTTACAATCATCAGCGTAGCGCTACCAACCAAAGACGTCGACGACGACGACGACCAAGACGAAGAGGCAAACGCCGATGGCGACTGTTGGTGCGGCGCAAAATGTTGTGTGAGGTGAGAGATACAGTATCTGATGAGGAGTTAAATTAATAATGGAAGTTAAGAAAAGTTTCGTTGGTTTTCTTTTTTGCCTTTTGTGCGTTGTTGGTGTCGCATTGCAATGGAATCGTTGATAAGGAAAAATTCGCTTATCGACGGAGTGTGTTTTTAATAGTTTGGCGGGAAGTGGTGGGTGGGAGATGTCATCGGGTTTGTTTTCAGGGGGTTGTGGTGCCATAAATCATGTTGACATATCGCTACGGTCGGATGTGATTGGGGTTTGTCGTGTCTGGGAGAACAATGGAGGGGATTAAGTTGTTAAATCCGGTGACTTCTGTGAAATGAGGTGAAATTGGGGTGTCTTTTTGTCATTTGTATTTGTGATTGTGACCAAAAATTTGTTTAACGGCAACGATAATTAATTTGTTAAAGTTTTCGTTATAATGTTTTTCCTTTGGGCTTGGCACTTAAATTCATATATATGTGAAAGTTTGGCCAAAACCGATTATCCGATTCACCCGATCAATAACGAAACCATTGAGATAAAAATGAGCTTCGTCGCTGAAGATGATTTTGCGATGAAATTCATCATCTTGGCGCATCTTCTCCAGGCCCAATCGGAGAACGAACGTCGCTTTAAATGGTTCATCGGCTTCAGTTCTTGAGTCAGCTTGATCTTGCATGGGTATAAACCAAGATCCCAATACGCCAAAATGTAGTCTTAGCGATGGCCAATTCTTGAGAACGCCGTTGAATTGACTGATTTGGATCGTTTGCTACGGACGCCTGAACGGCAGCGATATTTTCGACACTTTGACCAACCCGTTGTCGCACTGACACGGCAACATCACACAGCAAACACAAAATAGACTCAAATTTTTGCACTAAACTTGCTATTGCCTGTCTACTAGGGCGAGAATAACGACTATAAATTGGAGTTAACGCTCTTAAAGTTGCTGCCACCGACTCTGATGTTTAGTAGAACATTTTTATAATTTGCAGACGTTCCTCGTTCGTGTATTTTACCATGACGAAAAGTTGAGTTTACTGAATAAATTGATAATGACATTTCGATGATTAGTGAAGGGTGCGTTCACAAATTAAATTCACATTCTCGGCTACAGTAACCATATTCTCTTCTGTGTGCACTGTACGGCGACGGGGGCTATGAGTGTTGTCCATTATCATGCCCGTCTCCTGAATTTTTAGCACAAATTTGAGCAGGCACGATAAGTGCTTCACTTAGGCCAAAATTTTTAAAGTGAAGAAAATTCGTTCGTTAGTTGACTTTCTGTCAAGGAAACCGCAGTCAATGTCAAAATATGCTACGACTTAAAAAGAAACCACAAGATGACCCACCCTTTACCAATGTATTACAGAGTTCTTTGCTGCAAAAGAAAAAAATAAACAAAAACAGCTGCCACTCCTGTTTGAATCTTAACCAATGAAATGCCTGAATTCCAAAGTTTTCGTCTGACTTACGTAACGAAATTCCTTTGCTCAAATTGGCAGTGCCTAAATTAATAAAGCTAGTCAAATAAATACGAAAACATTTCCAGCAGTTTCAAAAATTTGCTCTCCGTGATGCCTTTAGCCGCAACCTCAACGTGCTCGGTTCAGGAATGTGTTTAAGACGCCAAAAGTCGGCTGTAAAGCACCCAAATGGCCAACTATTTAATGACTCGAGTAAAATCATAAAACCTACAGAATATGACCAGTCTAATGGCGAGTATCGATGTTTTCATTTGAGTGATTACTTAATCCTCTTACAACAACAATTAAAATGATATAAAACGAGGCACACTCGCCTTACGTCCATCTGCAGCAAACGACGATCAACGGCTGGCACTCAAAGAAATGCGCAGTTGATGGCAATAATTTCCCCCGTCAATTACCAACCACCATCAGCCAATCTCGCTGCTGCAGTTAAGAGCACAGGCCCCACCATGTACTCTTGTGTCACTCGGAAGACATTAAATTACCTCACCTCACATTTGCGGTGATTCAACATGCAGCTGTAATTTACAACGTGAAAGCAAGTTGAACTCTGCGCTGAACTACTTTCGACTGTGAAACACAATCGATTTCGCCGTCACCATAATTTTCAAACAAATTGCCTCAAAGCCACGACGGTGGCATGGAGGCATGGAAGCATTCACCACAGCCGCTCTATTTGGCAATCTAATCGGGGTATCTTCCGCGGTATCCGCGCTTAGCCGACCGACTGTTGTGCGATCGTAAAACTTCCTGGCCCCGTTGTATTTATGGTTAAGTTAATTAATTATCTCATATTAACAACCAAACCGATGTTCATTAGTCGCTTGTCAACTGACGAGTGTAGCTTCGTCGTCGGTAGGTTAGCAAAGAGCAGGCTTGATTGACCCAGATGCTCATGGCTGTTTGTATCTTTTTTTTTTTCTTGTGGCGACACTGCCATTAGTGGCGGGCATCCCCGCTGCCATTCACTCAATCGCCACTCACTGCTGTTGCAGCATGCCGCCGCAGAAGAGACGACGTGAAAGCCCGGTGTCAAGTCGAGCGTGCACTGTTCGGTGTTCAGCATTTGCTAAATTGAATTATGCTCACTAAAAACAGTTGACAAGATGATTAGATAGGTTGACTGTGTTGTGAAACTCGCGCGCCCGGTCGCCAGTAGAAAGTTTTACCTCCCCAAAAAAAGAAAAAAAAACAAGGAAAACAACGTACGCGGGCAATTTCCAATTTAGAAAGTCGCTTCTGACGCCGAACAAATGTCCGCGTTCGCGTTCGCGTTCGGGTCTGCGTTTGTATCCCTCTTTGTGTGTGTGTTACACAATTGCATCGGGTCCAAAACTATTAAATGGAACGATTAACAGAGGAGCGCTGCACCCGCGGAGAGAGCGCATTTCAACACCAACCGACTGATTAATTGATCCCGTGGACTTCCACTATAGAATTACCGTTGATGAGGTTTTCTTCTCGGTCGCGTTCATAGTTGCAACAAGCGGCTTGATTAGGTGTGAAATATGGCGGCGGTGGTGGAAGAAAATTCAAAATTCCACCGAAAACCTTTCACTTTGTTGCGCGGAAAAACCTCCGACGCCATCGCCGCGCCGCCGTCTTAAGCACGACGATGTTTTTCCTTCCATTTTGAGGTTAAACCGAACGCCGCCAAACATGAATGTGTGAAAATTTTCATCTGAATCATCACCCGTCGGGACGGGACGGCGTGAAGTGGGAGGAGGAGAAGGGTAAATCTCTCAAAATGGAGTTCACCGGGGTCAGTTTGGCTGGCGTTTGTTTGCCTGCTGTTTGCTGTGAGCGCGCTGTGTGCGCGCCTTTGTTTGCTATTCGGTCGGCGAAAACTTGAAAACTCGTAATGCAATTGGACACTGGCTGAGTGTTGTGTGCCAAATGGGAAATGGGAAAATCGTGATTTGCGAATTGGAAAATGCTTTTTCGATTTGATTTATGGCGTTTGGTTTTTTTTTTTTTTTTTTTTTTTGCGGTGCTCGGTGAACTCTTTGAACCGTCATTGTCGTCCTCGTCGTCGTTGGTGTAGCCACCCGCCTGTTTGTCCGTCCGTTCGCTCCCACGAAGGTGCATTATTGAGTGGATTTCTATTTTGATCTTTATTAAAGTGAAGAAATAAGAAGGCTGGAGTCGCCTTATTGGTTTTTTTTTTATTTTTGGGAAGGTGTGAATGGCGGGCGGGTAAGTGGTTCGGAATTTGATTGGAAGAGATTATTTGCAATTTAGTTGGATTTGAAAGGTTTTGCGGTGTGAGCGAGAGTGGGGGAGTAGAGAGAGTGGAAATGTGAAAGGTCCCAATCGATGGCAGGTTATTCAGGTGGCAGCGAGTTCTTAATAAGGACTGTTTGTTGGGGGAATCGTGAGAATTAAGTCGTCGTTTGTGGTGTGGATGGATGGTTGTGGACGGAGGTTATTGGACATGTTCGCGATTGGGTCGTGCTTCTCGTTGAGTTGTTTGCTTCGAGGAGGGCAGCAGGAGCTGTGAACGTAACTTCAATAAAGTAAGTGGTCGTTTTCCGGTATTATCTTTGCTTTCTATTAATACGAGTTAAGAGATTTTGACTGCATTTTTTGACATCTAAAACTGTGGAATGTTGATCACCGTCAGTTAAATAATTTTGAGACTTTGATGAGTGTGGTCTGCCTCAGTTTGTTTAGACCACGACAAGTAATAAGTTTTGGACATTAATTGGAAAATCGCCCATTCTTGCGTTTTTGGATACTTTGAAACGTTGCATTCACATTGTTTTTAATAAAAATTCGAAATAGTTTCAATAAAAAATCAACGATTTTACTGATAACCGATTCATTTATTCTTCAAAACCACGACAAAAATGAATACACCACTTTAAATGAATATTGATCCCACATTTTAAAGCTTAACGAAGCCGATTGACTAAAATGAATGCAAATATGTTTTGATGGGTTAAATTGTTCCCATTCTAATGAATGTAAATGGTGGGCCATCTAATAGTTTCTTGTTAAGTCATGTGCTATTTTGACACTGACAGCTGTTTCCCACTCGAAATCTTGACAGAAAGTATCATACCTTCGTGGAATGAAATAAGTCACTTTATGCCTAAACCAAGTCGGAAAATATTGAAAACATATTTTCAAAGTGAGTACTGTGTAGCCCAGTGCGTTTTTTTGAAAAGAAATCTTATTATCAGTCCTCATAGCGATATCAATTTTGCTGCGATTTGATCCTTTTGGACTTTTTCTTATGGGAAATCGCAAAACATCGATGTTATGCTGACAATCCGTCATCGATTCAAGGACTTAAGGCCTGCTCACTGCGTGAGCTACAGCCCGAAATCATCAAGAAAGTCTTTCAAAATCGGAGTGGCAGAATGCGACTGGTAGGCGATCTAAAAAACACTTTTGTAGCCCCTTTTTTCGTCCAGAACTGAAATGCTGCCCTCAAGAATTAGCTAACCAATAGTTCTGACATATTACCTTGATAACATTGAAGTCATGCCAAAAGTGGTAATGGCTTCTGAGGACTGAGATATTTTTGGCCTGCTTATAAATTTAGAAGGCACAAAATACCACTACGAAATCTTTTTCAGTAGCCCAAAATCTCGAAAAGTATATTTATTTTTTTGGAGGCGCATGAAAGTCACATCCAAAGCTATAGCTAAGTTTAGACAGTAAAAAGATGAGTGCCAATTTTCTAGACAGCCCAAAGATTTCAAAGCCACCATGTAGTGACTTTTTTTTATCTACATATCCCCAGAACTCACCGAAACGTACGTTCCGCTTTCTAGCACATAATTTTTTAAAGCTTCACGCATATAATCCAGTCCACTTTGACTGTTCCATCACAAAACAATCCCTCCTCCTGCGACTTCACATCAGACACCAGACAAAGTCGTCTGCTGCCGCAAACTCGACTCCCCCCAGGATTTCATCCAAACCAAAGAACATCCCCTCATCAAACACGAAATGAAACAAAAACCGTCTGCTAATTATATTCCCACTCCTGTCAGAGGAAGCCATCAAATTGGAAAAAAACATGTGCACCACTCAAAGTCGCTTTTTGAATATTGATATAACACTCCCCCTTCCCAGCCCACCACGTGTCTCCACTGATTAACCCAACTGAAAACAAAATTTTCTTTGAAAGCCAAATGTGCATCCACCCGCATAAACACCATTCTCTTGCAACACTTCCACCATTGACAGCCCATAAACCATAATGAACAACAAATGCACACGTCACACTTCGAGGGTAATCCCCAACAAAGCCCGAGAATCGAGCAGCTCTCCCTGCATGTGTCTGATTCCTAGAAGGTTCCCTTCTCCACTTCACACTACCACACAAAACAATTTCGCATTGTTTAACGGTCTATGCGATGCGATTTTTATTACCACAACGTGTTGAATTATTAAAAAAAAAAAAAAAACAATACACATGTCTTCCTCATTTGTCAGAGCACGTCCTCCCCGACATCTCCCGCGTGATTCACGGGAGCACCTTTCCACAGGAATACGTAATGCGGACAACACGCACTTCTCCCGTCCACATCGACGCTGACGTTATCGTCCGCTTGAGGAAATTTGAATTTTGATTTCGATTTTCTATTCGGATTAGCATCAAGCATTAGCAGCGACATCACTGATTGCTGCCACTGTCAATAACGAACGCAGTACGCGCATTCAAAATGTGGCGCCTCGACGCTGAACCGCGTTTACGTTGCATGCTAATGCGGTTCAATTGAAACCTGAAAAATCGACGGAAGTTTTGATTTTGTAATTGCAAAAGAGTTTTCTTTTCGACTAAACACATTTGCGATTTGAATTTTTGACGTTTCACCGATTGACGTACAAAGTGAACGTCAGAGTTCACCGCGTGGTAAATGAGTTCAATTAGCAGCTTGCATTTGTTAATTAAATTTTATTAACTCGGTTGGTGTTTTATTTGTGGGGAAACAAAACAGAATATGGAAATTTCAGAAAATAAATTCAAAGCTAAAGAGCTGGAAAAAAATTACTAACTTTGCGGTTTATTCAGGAGGAACTGGTTGGAACTAATTGTTATGCATAACAATAATTGGTTTGAAATTAATTGGAGTGTCAGCGGGGTGTGTGTTTTAGTCGGGATGAGTTGTTATGTGAGTAAATTAAATTTTTTTCTTTTCTTGTCACAGAAGCAGAAGCTGATGAGAAATACTTTTATTCGATTTTGTTGTCAGGGGAGGAGGCATGGAAATCTCACAATTCGACGACTGGTTGTGGCAAAGTGACTTGTTTAGTTCGGACTAATGAATTGGAGTGCGGGTGTTTGTGAAATTATTTTGATGCGTATTTTCGCTGACATTTAGAGACAGGTTTTGTTTTTAGATTTTAGGGAAATAAAAAGCCAGTTTGGTTAAGACTGTCAGAGGGTCATCGGAGAGGGTCTATGATGACAGACAGAGATAACAGTATTTGAGAGTCACAACGGTGATGAAAGTCAAACCATAATTTGTCAATTTTTTAAGGTTTTACAAGACCAAAATGTCGTTTTATAAGATATTTTCGCCAGACATGGACGAAAATATGGGCAATTTTTATTTTGTTTTATACAGTATTGGAAAACTAATTATAAAGAAAAATTTTAAATGGAAAAGTAATTTATGTTTTATTAAAATACGTAGTAAATATTAGGTTGTCAAACATCTCCCTTCCGCCTTTTTGTCTTTTGAATTTTCAGGCTATGTACAAAGCGCTACAGAGCTCGTATCGAAACTAATCATGAATAGAGTCGTTTTGTAGGTTATGTCAAGACCTTTCAAATACTCTGTAGCGCTTTGTACATAGCCGGAAAATTTAAAAGACGAAAAGACGGAAGGGAGATATTTGACAACCTAATATATTGTTTTTTTCAGTAACGAGAAGTGCAATATGTCTTTGCTTACATAATCGAAGAGAAAAAATACGATTTTATCAGAAACACAACCACATATACGATAAAAATATCGAAAGAGTATGTTCTTGAAAATATAATTAGAAACAAAGTTGAGAAAGATTAATAAAAAGACAAAAAATTGTTTATTTTGTTTGTTTATTTGAATAAAAAAGACAAATATTTGTAGAAATATCCCTTATTGGCCGTAACAAAAAAGCAATGTGTTGATACAATGGCTGGCAAGTATTGGCATCGTTTTGGTAGAATATTTTTTCCAAAAATGTTCGATGTTCTTAAAAAGCTGCTCTAAACTTGCAGATTTTGACACTTCTCTCCGCATCAGAGAGAGACACGGAGAGAATGGGATCGGAATTCTGTGCTGGCCTACGCAAAACATTTACACTTTCACTCTCTTCTTCACTTACACTTTCTTCTTCTTATAAGAGTGAAGTGTGTTTGGGATCATTGTTTTGCACAAAAATGTCCGTGATCGGTAAATGATCAGATGCGTATGGCTACATAACACCAATCAACATGTTTCTATAAACATACTGATCCATTCGCTCGCTTATGCGTACGTTTGGACCAACGACATCCCAGAAAATGCACACACCTTGACATTTCCACCCTTTTGCTTGATGGTGTTGACGGTTTACTTAAGGTCGAGTTATATGCAGGCCGTATCACGCACTTCTGACCATCAGATCCAAACATGTTGCACTGGAATTCGTCACTCCAAAATACTTTTTTTTTTCGGAAGAAGAATAATCTTTTGTAAATTCAAACAAACATTTTAATTTTTTTTTAAACATTTGGCATATTGCGCTAAATTCATCCCCGTGAGTCTTATGCAAGTATTTTGTTCCTATTGGTTCTGGGTATTATTTGACTACTTTATTTAGTCGCTACAACTAAGTGAATGTACTTACTAGCTAAAAATGAATTTGCCTTACTCAGCCGACAAATAGGTTTATCTTTTCTCACTGCGGTTCTCCTCACTGCGGTTTTTTTTTCGAATTTGTCATGCTGGCTGTTGGGTGAATCTTATTTGTACCGTAGAATATTTTGGAGCACGTTAAGGCTCCAGCAACAGAATCTATGGACGCATCTTCCTGGCAGTATGATTATGAACTTCCTTAATACCGGTGTGCAGCTCTTATTTTTCCCCATTTTGTTGAATAATGTGTGTCAAAGACGTTAACTAAGATAACACAACAGAATAAATATGCGCTACCAATTTACCGGAAAATAAGACCAAAGTTCCATTGTTTCTAAATATAATTTCAAAAAGTATCAACCAAAAAATACATGGACCCTACTTCGTTTTGCCAAACAATTTATAGCAGACAAATTTCAGTGATTAAAATAATAGGCAAAACAAGGGGCGATGTTAGCTGGTAACGATGATATATTACTACTGCATTTATGTGTAAGACAAATAAAACAAAATGTATTCAGTATTTTGCTTGATTCTAATTAGTTTTCCACCACTGTTTGTAATAAATGGTTTTTACCTAAATTGTGGAGAAACGAAATTAAATGTCTTTTATGCCCCTTTTTCTAATTGTATTGTGAAATATACAAAGTCGATTCTGACTTTTTTTTTTTAATGAAATTGTGTTTCTTATGTTAGGACCCGTTTACACCTTACAGGTCGAACGAAAATTATCTACAAAAAAAAACTGAAACTCCAAAAATCGATCCAAAAATAAACTAGTTCTCAAAACAGAAGTGTGATCGCCTCTTCAAACGAAAAAAAGATATGAAATAAGTGTCAGTTAAACTCCCTACAAAATTTGTGTGAAAGCAGCTAAAGTTAGCGTTTACAGTCACTCTCTGTTTGTACAAAAAATATGTCATAAAATATCGGAAGAGTTAATTTCTTCCTTTAAGTAATCTGTAAGCTATTTCATCAGACACGTGCAAAATCGCATCTCTCAACTCATTGACTCACCCCGTTAAATCAGCAAATCACCTCTCACCACATCGCCTTGATCTGATGTGATCCCAACCTCTCCACACATTCATTTGCTGCCATTTATTTCTGCTTGTGCCTTGATCATCAGTTTGCACTTTGTACCGCCCTTTCACGAGTATGACAAATTACACAAATCCAGCCTAGCATGTCAAAATTAATCACTTCATTCCGCCTTGTGATCTTCTAAATACCCATTCATCCATCAATCACCGGCAACAATGACAAATTGCATTCAAGAGAAACAAGAACAACAAAAGAGCTTAAGAAATTTTTGCCCAATTGACAGCACCGTCGTCGTCATTAAAGCCCCCCCAAAATAAACATCAAGCCTACCTCCTTTGAGTTGGCGGCGGTCCCGAAATGTCAAAACATGATGTCACAATACACAACCACATCCCCACGAGTCCATGGCACCGGCCAAATTGAGGCCATTGATCTTCGCATAACGATAAAAAGATACACGCATCGAGATGCCCCCTAAGCCGTCGTTGAGCCGCACTTAAACCAACGGGCGGGTAAGCATTAAAGAGGACGACGAAGAAAAAAAGTCAATTCCTTGCCCCAAAATGCCAATCCCACTTTTGTTAGCTAAGCGACAACGACAACGACGATGACGACGAGCATCGAGCTCCAGAACGCACAACGTAAATACCAGTCCAACAGACAGATACTTCGAAGATCAATGGAGAAGAACACGTCGATCGTCGGCGCTGCCGTGCTGCGCTGTTGGGCTGCCGGGCTGGTTTAAGGTGCAGTTAGAGCCCCTCTAAACACACCCATATGTCATGAATACGATTAACCGCACGGCATAACGACAACGACAGCGACGACGAAGGACGGTGGTGTACAGGCCGAGATACATATCGTCCGTCGGTTTAGAATTAATCGCGCGCTTAGAGAGATACTCTTTTGGCCGATCGATGGATCGCAGAGAGACCCGAGAAAGATCCGAGAGATCGTAGCATGCTTCCGCTACTGTTGTTTGGTTTTTTAAGTGGCACCCTTCCCATGTTCCGTGGCACTGAGGAACAGATGTAAGTCACGCGGTAGTTAGTGAGATAATTAAAGAAAGGAAAACCGATCGTGCAGCAGCGTGATCTGTGATGTAGATCGAGAGCTCCACTCTGTATCTGTTTGCTTAGGCGCTGTGGTGGCCCTGTGGTCGTCGATCGGGCGAACACTTAATAACAGCAACAACAACGTCGACGATGAGTGGCTTCCCGGTTGGATGGCAGCATCACGTGCAACTAACAAAGGCCCAGCGGTTCACTAAAAGGTGGAAATTGCTTTTCCAAGTATCTGCCGGAAATTGATCGCCATAGAGTCTCTCATATTATATTTACCGCTGCTTTTGTTGTGGTAAAAATATCATTTTTTTCTTTTTCCTCCGATCGAGGGGGTGTCAGAGATCGTAATTTTTTTTGCAATAAAAAAAGATCCAAATTCAAGCCTGCTGCATAATGAGCTACGAGTTGTCTAAAGTGCCAGCTTGAGGGGTCCTAAAAACGCTTTTACAACTCTATTTGTGGGCTATGAGTGTCTGTAAACCGCCACGATCACCGTCGAGTCACTAAAAAGGTTCCGCGTGGGTGATGGCGCTGCGGTGCCGTGGCTGTAATTCGTTGAGGCGCTTCGGCGGCCACATCGATTGTGGTCAGATGAACGGAATGGGAATTAAAATCTCGGAGACACATGCTTTAATGTGAAATTTATTGTTTTCGGTGTTACGTGTGTTTTTTTTTGTTTTTATTTGGCCTCAGGTTGGGAGTTCATCTGCGGTTGATGATGAAATTTGATTAAGTATCTGGAGCTACGCATAATGGTCAGTTCGAGTGGGCGAGTTAAGACAAAGAGGTGTGTTGCTTAATGTTGTTTCTGCCCACTTTGGGTTTATTTTTGTTGGACATTGTTTTGTTTTTTGGCCTTTGTGCTGATGAATTAATTTGATTGTGGTGTTGTGTAACTCAAGTGACATTTAAAAAAACAGCCCAAGGAAAAGGTGGAAAATTTGATTGTGGATACATAAAGTGTCTTACTTTGGAAATGTCAAAACAAGTGATGCCAATTGCGGTTGCTAATTTATGTAATGCTGATGGTCATCAGTGATGCAAAAGACAGAAACGCTCTAAATGCTTGAGAATGACGGATAAATTTAATTAAAAGGGCTAAGTTCATCTTCTGTTTTCGTGTTGAAAATGTAAGGGAGTGCATTTTTCTAGTGTCTTTCATATGTACAGCCCATTACAAAAAATTGGAAATATATTTTCGTCTACATAAAATTTCAACAAAAAAGTAATGCGGAAATATATTTTTGCTCGAGAAAGCTTTTCAAAGAAACATATGTTTTTTAAAACGTTATAAGACAAATTTTATACGGTAATAATGATGCTTTGGTCACGTGGCACGAATGTTCTCTTCACGACTTTCGAGGTGCACCTTGAACTAGACCATTTAAGATCTCCTATTCAATTTTTAACCACTTCTCCCTGAAACCTTGTTTAAGCTGTGCTATCAACTCGAATGTTCTTCTATCTGTGCGCATTCTCCTCACCAGGATTCCTCAAAGATTTTCGATGTTATTCACATCGGCGAAGCATACTGGTCAATTGATTTAATTTACTGAATTGAACCTCAATCAGTTGATAGGGTCCCCACTTTTATGAATCGGCGGATATTCCTATTGGCAAAACCAAATGATACCTTTGTTATCAGCCAAAAACAGCATTCGACTTTTTCGGAGTACATTTATATAGTCGCGACTGTTCATTTTTGATGGTGTCAATTGCATCTTTGAAGAGAAACCTCCTTTATTTCTGAGGATTCACCAAAATTGTGTTTTTGGAAATACTGGGGTTCCTTCCATAAGTCACGCTTATGTGAATGTACTCCCTCTGGGCCATCGAAATTCCTTTTTTTGTTATCAGAAAGGATTACTTAATTAAAGAACATGAAAGTAAAAAGAACAATTGATAAGATTGCAAGGAACTTAAGACAGCTCTTAATTTAAACTAGGCAAATTTCAGCCTAGCAACCTTTTGGCGATCTAAAAGTTGTGGAGCGATATTCATTTTAGATCGGCAAGGATTTGGATGTTGAGGACTACCTCTCTAGACTATGGCTTTTGACACTTCTGTCTGAACTAGTTTTGCACCTGTTTGCAACTTGCACTGAAATTGGAGGCTCTAGCAATTATCTGAACTTCTCGGACACTGTGCTTTATTTTTCTTCCAGAACGTTTTGCTGTATTCTACGTCTCTCGATTTAAAAAAAAAAATGTCATTGACTCGACGGCTTCTATCGATTCTCCTGGAAAAATGGCTAATCGTGTACTTTTCTTCTTTCATTGCCAAAATTCTTTCTATGTCGAGGTCCAAGTGGCACCGCGTGGCACTTGTTTTTAACTCATTCTCCTCACAAATTAATCAAACCTCAAACTTTTCTTTGAGACGAAGCGCTCAGAAGTGGGTTAAAAATATCGTTCGGAAGTGGGTTAAAAATATGAGACCATATAATTTATGCATTTTTTCCTACATAAAGTTTGTCTTATAACGCTTTAAAAAATAATATGTTTCTTTAAATATTTATCTCGAGTAATAGTACATTTCCCCATTACTTTTTTTTATTGAAGTTTTAGTTGCTTGTTTCCGAAACAGTCCAGTCTTCTCTGCCCCTAAAAGGACAAAAAGTATTTCTCTCTGCTATAAATTTGACTCCGTGTCAAATATATATATTCCTGCCAAAAATTAACAAAATTTTTGCTGTAATTAGAAAAGAGTGCAATGCACGAAACCTTTGCTTTGCGTCTTTTCGAAGTTGTGTCCTTTCCAAATTATTGTGGGCCGAGTTTACGTCGTTCAGAAAATTCTAATACATGGGAATCGAATCGTTAATTCGATTTGCGACATTTCAATTTCCATGGTGTTTGTGGTCCTAATTAACGAAATAAGCCGATGCTTTGGTGTAAGGTGAAGGTGCCATTTTAAAGATTCTTTTTCTTTCCTTTGTCTTCTTAGGGACCTTGATCTGATTCGAATAAATCTGGCGTTTGTAAGAACGGAATTCTAGTTATTCTATAGTCAGGTTTGCTTTGAGGTGATTCGTTTACAAGTTTCATTGCACGCTTCCTCTTCTAATCAGTCAACAGTCACTTTTATTGCTCTCTGCTAAGAGAATCCAACTTAAGACATTTCATTTCTCTCGACCACTGGAATGTCCCGCTGAGTTGAAGAACCTCCGGACAACGACTCAATCCGTCGAAAGACAAATATCCATTTCAATAAAAAAATACAAAACGCCAACCTCGCAACAAGCAATCGAACATTCCTCAATCGAGAGAGACCTAAGACGCCGCGCAACGTCTTCACTAAAATAACAACCGTCCCCCTGACAAGAAGCTTCATGCGAAAATTAGAAACCCATCCATCGAAAAAAAGAAAAAAAAAACAACAAAAAATAAAAACCCCAATAAATTCCACTTGCAAGACAATTACAAAAATTTTATAATCTACTAGATGCCAATAAGCCGAAGAGTCCTTATTCGCGAGATAAACCCACTCGCGGTAGTTACTCAACGAGTTCCTGGACGTAGTCCCCCCACACACACACAAACACAGAGTTGGCCTTGCTCCGGCAGATACATTAATAGACATGAAAACTTAATTGCTTGATTATCTCGTTCATCGCGCGCGCACACAACCGCCAAGGACTGGAAAGAACAAGGAGAGTGGGCAACTAGTGCGCTCCAACTTGAGGAATCCTTTCAAACGATGGAAGAGAAAATAAAAAAATAAAAACGAGCGCCTGGATAAAAATTCCAATTGGCTTGGATAAAGGTCCGTGAAATAAATTTGCTTGAGTCGCGCTGCCGCTGGTCCTCCGCCCCCGGGGAGGAACATGCCAAGGCAAGGTAATCCGGTAGGCCTCCTGCCAGGCCCGCGCATAAGTAAAATACTTACCTACCTACCTTTCGTTTTTATTACTCGGCTCGTAACGTCGTTGGCTGCCGGCTCTAGGACTGCTCAACAACGACGACGACGAGGACGGACTATTGTTTTGCAAGGCTTGTGGGTTTTATTGACTTTTCTCCAGCGGCAAGGAGGCGCAGGCGGCGGCAGAGATATCGCCGATGCGATAAACTAACGCTCGAGAGAAACAAAAGACTTCCACGGTCGAGAAAATACCCGCCCGTCGCGTCCATATAAGGGATGCTGACGCTGCGTCCCGCCACCGCCGCACCGGTTCAATTATTTTATCTTGCCACGATCGAGTGTAGTTAATATGAGGAGCCGAGCCGAGCAATGAGGCTGCTGTGGTGCATCTACTTTGGAATTTTCGTTGCCCCTTTTTTGCTGGCTCACCTCTCCCGGTCTCTCGAATAATGGAGAGATAAACTGCAGTGGACTCCTTTTATTGACACGGTACACCGAGTGGTTGGGTTGCTGGGCAGTGTAAGTCCATAAAAACCAATCAATGTACGCAACATGGTTAACTCGGATTGGAATTCATCGCCGCGATGATCAACCGCATTAACAGCAACAGCGCAGATTAAATCCGCGGCCGGTCCAGTCCAAGCCCCGGTCCTTGTGCCGCTCTGTACCGCGATGTCAACAGAATCACGACATAATGGGTTACAATGTTTGGCGCGGTCTTTTCCCGGGGCTGAAAAAGTTGTCGTCGTCATCGTCGTCGTTGTCGTTGTCGTCGTCATCCTCTGCGTCGTTTGGCTGAAAGTTGAATTATGCGCATGCGGTTGTGGATGCGTTTCGCACTGCGTGCTGCGGTGCGTTGCGTTGGGATCAGATTCGGATCAGTGGGCAAGACGTGTGTGTGTATGTGGCTCGGAATCGGTATGTGATTAGCATAAGTGGCGATGCCTAATTTGGGCGGCTTCAGAGGCATGTAGCCATGAGATGGATGGCTGGCTGACGTGTAGGGAACGAGGAGAGAAAAAGGGAAAGTCGCCACAGATTCATTAGCGTGCCCGGCTGTCTTGGGGAGAGGTCTTACGGAGGCCATTTATGGAGTGTGTCGGAGATTGTGGGCAACGGCGAGGTGTTAATTTTCTGCTAGATGTGAACAGATGTGTAGTTTTAGTTGTGGTAAATTTGTGTCACAGGTTGCTGTGAGCATTTGAAAACTTGAACAGATGTTTGAAAGTTATTAAAGATGTCGGCTAGAGTGGTTTCGCAGCCAATTTATGAAGTTTAACACCTTTCGCCATCAGAGTGGTCTTACAACAGCGTAATGATTGCAACAACGAAAACCGAATGGAAGAAATTGAAAATGTTCACAAATTCTATTGAAATCTTGAACTGCGTAGCTTGAATTCGAATTCTTTTTACATTCCCTTTAAAAGAGAATGAAAGAATTTAAAGTGAACCAAAAATTGACACTACTCAGGTTTTAAAGTCATTCGCAGGAAGTCCAGGCATGGCGGCATTTCAAGAATGTTCTGAAAATATGGTCATCGTTGATGAGTTATTTTTAAATTATAACCTCTATGTCATGAACTAAATATGTATCATAATCAACAAACAAGAAAAAGGCCACACTCTGAAATATTTTGATTTTCTTAAAAATACACCGATTTGAGCAAAAGTAGCCTGGGAATGTGTTAAAAGTGTAACGTTCATTCACGTTCAAAACTTTTTGTAAAAGCAAAAGACAAGATGTTTACGATCTCTAAGTAAATTAAAATCGCTTTAATTCAAAAACTAAAATAAAAGGCTGTAAGACAGCTTAGACGCATCGAACCTAATCGAAGCCTTAATTGAAGATCTTAAAACATTGAAGCAAACCGCAATCTAAAAAATTGTCGTTGAGCAGCCACAAAAACCACAATATTTAAACAAGAATACACCAACATTTCAATCACGATTCCGTCAACCGAAAAAATTTGATCTCGAGACGCAGAAAAAAAATACAAACTTTTAAGTGTGTCACTCGATAACCACAAAGACCACAATGCATCAATCTTGTCATTTTTCAAGTGCGATTAGCTAACATTTTACGAAAACAAAATAAATTGTTGACTGATTTAGGTCAAATAGGTTGCTCTTAAAAAAATTAGAACACAGGGCATTCGCGATCTAAATGTCACACACAGGTGGAGAGGGACCTTAACCAACTTTGTGTGCAAAATTTAAAGCGTCTGACAAAAGATCGTGCCGGCAGTACATGACATATACTTTTGAAAAATGCACACATCAAAGTGATTCAGCTAGTCAAAACATCACTTTACTCCTTGTCTTAAACTGATTTAATTTCAGTCAGATATTAACTCAGTCAATCTGAGTGAAGGTAAAGTCAACAAATATAAAACTGATTCAATTAGCACGCAGAATGGATCTAAAAATATAAAGTCTATTTTCATCACGAATTAATTATGAAAACTTAGTTAACGGCATTCTTGGACACCGCGTGACTTTGATTTGATTATAGAATGGCAGCTCACGCGAACACAAATGGCGGTAAATACGTGGGCTCTTAGTAAGAAATACTGATGAAAGTTTGATGTTGGCAGTTCACTAAAAAAGACAGAGTGATTGCAGCTCAGCTTGATTGATGAGCAGATTCTTGTTTCTTGCAAAGCGGGCTACAACAAATATATTCATGATAACTTAAAATTAAGAAAAGATATATTTAACTCTGGCCGAACTCTGAATGGACAGAGGATACCACATCACATAACCTGCAATTTTTTAATTGAATAAACTTGAAATTAATTTTTTTGGGTTGTAAATTCCTAACCTATCAACCCAATTACTTTAAATAAACTGCTTAACCTTATAAACTACATAAAACAAATCTGTGGCCGCAATGAATAGTCGCCTAAGTCGACTTAAGACAAAATTGAGATTCTTTAGGTTTTTACGTCATAAAATCTGAAATACCTGTAGTATCTTAAGCAAATTTTAAAGGAGATTAAATGAACGTTTATTCAATACCATTTTTGCTATTTCTTGATATTCACACGAGTTTTCAGAAAGATCTTAAGGTTAAAACTTCCGTTAAAAAGAAAAACGTGAAAAAATTACTTAGTCAGTTTGTCCTTGTGACCACAGAAATAAGAATTGATTTGACTTAAGCAAAACCATGACTATCGGATGTTCGAAATGTGAATGGTTTTCAATAAGGACAAGATGATGTTTAAATATATTAAATAAAATAATCTATATTTCAATTTCTCTTTTTGTTTGAAAAGCCTTTGCATGCCACTCTTTATAAGATGTAAAATCATACAAATATCTGTGACAAATTCGCACGAGATCGCACGAGATTGTTTTGACTTTGAGGGCATTAGTCGATTGTGTTTTGTTGGCAGGCACCTATGACTTTAAAAAACTCTAAAAAAAAGTACGCATGATTTTTGATATTTAATTCACTTAATTGTGTAACTTGTCATTGTAATTACAAATGGTTACTAGTCACTGTCACTCTTATAAAATCTTTTAATGGCCTTCGTTTGTACTTTATTTCAGTTGACATAGTGAAAAAAAATATAAAAAATTATAACTGTCATACCTTTTTAACTTTAGCATGCAGGGAGGTATTTTTCCGGAGTCCTTAAAAACTGCAATAGTGATTCCTTTACATAAAAAAGGGGATACCGTCCAATTTCCCTACTATCAGTTTTTTCCAAAGTTTTTGAACGAGGTGTTAAATCTCGTATGTTGACATTTCTTACGAAAACAAACTTTTTTAGCGATTTTCAGTACGGCTTTAGAAGTGGACGTTCTACAGAGGATGCTTTGCTAAAGCTCTGCGGTGAGATTTACAGCAGTATCAACCATAACGAACTTCCAGCTGTTCTATTTATTGATGTAACTAAAGCATTCGATATGGTTGATCACGAACTGCTGCTAAAGAAATTATTTAATGCCGGCTTTAGGGGCTTTTCGCATCGCTGGTTCTCGTCCTATTTGCATAACCGTAGGCAAAAAGTTGTGATCAAGTCCTCGCTAAGCTCTGTTCGTAATATCGATTTGGGTGTCCCTCAAGGATCTGTATTAGGCCCTTTACTGTTCTTAGTTTTCATTAACTCCTTATTTAGTCAACCTTTTAAGGGAAAAATAACAGCTTTTGCTGACGACACTGCTCTGTCATACACTAGCAGATCCCTTTTTAACTTATACGCAGATATTAACTTTGACCTAGATATTCTCCGTAGGTGGTTTGGTTTGCATAAGTTGTCCATAAACGCTAAAACTAAGTTCTTGTTATTCGATAGGGCCGACATATGCGAGGACTTACCCATTAAATTCCACTCTCCCTGCTGCACTAAATTTTGCTTAAATTGTGGCGGTTGCTCAAACACATTCATTGATAGTGCTAAGTGCTCAGACAATTGCTTTTATATTGAAAGAGTACGTAGTTTTAAGTATTTGGGTGTAATATTGGACCACAAGCTTAATTGGTATGACCACACTTCCTATTTAAGAGATTATTTCAATACAGTTGTCAGGCAAATGTACCACCTTAGCCTGTATTGTGGCACATCGGTTCTTGTTCTGGTTTATAATGCTTTGTTTAGTTCCAAACTTCAATATGGTCTCTCGTGTTGGGGTGGTATACATTTTGCTAGAGTTCAGCCATTACTTATTAAACAAAAACATGCTATTCGTCTCGCTTGCAAAGTTGGCCGCCGTACTCCTACCTTTGAATTGTTCAGAAATCTTAGAATTCTTCTATTAAGGCACCTTTACTTTTACAAGGTTCTTAAAATATTTTTTAATAGATCGGGAAATGTTGCTGCTAGATTGCATGGAAGCCACTATCTTCGTGTGAACAACTTAAATTTCGTTACAGTACCCATTGTCAATAAAGTACTTTTTTCCAAATTTTTCACGGTGACTTCTTGTCGGATTTTTAACAAGCTTCCGTATGGACTTAGATGCGAGCAAGACAAATCAATCTTTTTAAAAAATGTCAAACTCTGGCTATTTTCTTTTAGCTTTAATCAAATTGAAAATATCATCAACCCTATCTTGTAATTTGTTTTAATATCCTTAATTTATTAGCTACTGCCCTTCATTCTCACTTTTTTAATTGAATTTTAAATATAACTACTATTACTCTTTAACTCTTTCCCATCAACACTTTTCTTCTGAATATCATCAAGTAATGGTACTTTCGCCACTTGTCCTTCTGGCAACAGTTTGTACCTAACTATTTCATGTAAATATATTTTCTAGAACTCTATACCTTAAAATGTTTGTATATTCCAATATTTATATGAAATAAAGATTATTATTATTATTATAATCTTCTTCTTCACTTTAACGTTTTTGAAGCCTTCAAGTTCTCACTTACTAGTTAGTTGACACTACAGTTCGGGGTAGACCTGGGTCTCAACAAACATGTACTTTTTTATTTTGGTTGTCCAAAATAGGGCTTTACTGCTTGATTGTCCTCTTAGTCCAAAGAAGCAGCGATTAGCAAGAGTCACTCTTCACTTGATCTCCAGGATGGTGTCATTTTAGGCAAAGCTGCTGACTACAGTCAGAATCAAAAGAAAGTGTACCTTAATAACAAACCCGAAAACTAAAAACTAGCCCTAAGACGGATGTCTTTTTGTGCCTAAAATAGCTTTGAAATATCTTAGCGTTAATTTTACTAACTCTTTGAGTCAAATCAGGAAGAATTTTATGCCATTCATCCACTAAAATCAACGTGATCGACTTTTTTCTTGTAATCTACCGTTTACGGGCCTGTTTATTAAAATATCCCCATGATTACCAATCAGATTGAAGCCTGGTAAGAGTAGATGAGCTTTCATTTGCCTGGGTGTCCATAAAAGCAACCATTCCTTATTGACTTTGGATCGTTGCCCTAGTGGAACATTTAAGGCCCTTTTAACATTATCTTCGTAATCCATGTTGGTCGATTCTGACTTAAAATGTTCAAACTACACGTTTTATTCATTTTAGTGGTAGTTAAGATCAGATTCTTATTACCGGACTCGACTATACCCGAATCTAAGTTCCAAAATCAAAACACCAGAAACTTTTTTATGAGTCTTTGAATGTTCGCAACATGTGTATACACTTTCTCAACTTTTGCAATTGCAATTGCAAATCAGTAATGCCGTGTCGTAAGCTCCAAAAGGTGATTTTACATAAAATTTTTGGCGTTGAGTTCCACAATTTCTCTTTTTTTTAGAACCTTTTTTTACATATATTGCCAGTATTACCAGCTGTTATTTTTATTCAAAGATGAATCCGTCGATTGGTCTTAAGTATTTTTATTGCAACTTTTAACCTAACCTGATGATGTTAACTTTGTTGTGCCTCTTTAGTTTTACACAAAAAAGAGCGTGTGTCTTTGTAATAATAATTGCAGCCATCCACTTTGGTGCAGCAAGTTTGTCATAATGAAACTAGAAGAACGCAAACTTGATGCATGCAGCCCGAATCGTGCTCGGTGATTCGTCACCATCGACCTATGCCGCAAAGAGCACAACGCCCATTAATCACATCCACTTGACATTTTCTCAATTGCGATTTCCACTTTCCGCCGAGTGTTTCCCAAAAGGCCAAAGTCTCTCTTAGTTTTTTTTTCTTCATTTAATTTATCCGTCTAATTGCAGCCATTACCTGCCGATTGATTCTGCGAACTTCACAATGACCACTCCCAGCCACCCCGTCTTCGGATGGACGAACCGAAACGAGAAACTCTTCGAAAAGTATTTATATCCAATTATAAAGGAGAAGAATAAAAAAAAACAAGACTCCTAAATCGATATAGCAATTTAATTTTTACAATTGAATAAATCGAAGGAGATTATCTGTGGCAACAAAGCAATTGGCGCGGAGGAGGCGGGCGCATGCAAAGTAGGAGCGGCAATCGTGCTCCTTACCGCCCGAGGTGGTTGGGATGTGTTCTTCTCTATCCAAACTTGGGTATCTTTTTATCTTTTACACTTCACTTGGATGGTGGGATGATGGACCTCGGGCAAATTGGCGAAGGCAGCTCCCTGGAGAAAATAACTTCCGTGTTCCTTTTGATAGGTGAAATTTTAATTGATTCAATTGACCGCAAGGAGGCAATTAAAATTTTAATTTCATTCTATTTCCACCGCCACACACACACAGACGCTTACGTAACCGATGAAGTTGTGTACAAAAGGAGAGTGATTAGGCAGCGCATTATCCGATTAGCACGGCCACGGTGGCGTCTAGGCGTCGCATCGTCCTGGGGGATGGGAATAGTTAAAGTTCCATTAATCGTTTCTGTTTTTCGCTTCTTCTCTCAAAGTGGGACGACGGCGAGGACGCACCTGTGCACCTGTTTCTCGCTTGCTTGTAATTTGATTTAAACTTATTCCGTTCGGTTTCCTTTCTTAGCCGGCCGATTGTTTGAATAAACATGAATCACATGGTCGGCTGTGTTCCTGTTTTTATGTGGAACTAATTAATGCTCTCGGACCCTTTTGCTGGTAGAGAAAGGTGGAATTTAATTTGTACTCCGTACGCGCGGAGTGTGTATTCACGCTCTGAAAGTGGAAGGCGCTGCCGATACGGACGCCGTTGCCGCTGCGCTGCGCAGGTGTGTTTTGTTTGTTTGGCCGGTTTGCCGGTCGTTTTTCTCGTTGTGGGTTAATTGGATATCTGAACAGGAGAAAATCGTGTGTTCTAATGGAGTCCTTAAAATCTGTTGTGGGGACTTAAGAACGAAGGGCATATGGTGGCTATGGTGAGGCTGCTGTCACGTCTGTCGCTTGGTGTAGACGAAAACGGGTTAGGTCTGCATCAAAGTGTGAGGGATTTTATGTCAGACTTAAACCTGATTTAAAGTCATACTATAAAAAAAACGAATCCTCTTTACTGTTTATGATTCCATTGCTTGTTAGTCCTCATTACTTCATTAATTATCTAGGACGTTTATCCTGTTGCTCCATCTTTTTTCAATTGTTGCTATTCTCTGGGTGGATCTGATGAGTTTCGATCGGTATAATCAGCCTAATCAGACACAATCTTTGACTACGTAATCTGCACATTTGCCTAGTTCAGATTTGTGCCCTCCTGCACAGATAACCGGAAGTACAAGACTCGATCGTTCCATTCTGTGCCTTGACGACATCCACTTACTCTGAAAACAATCATTTTTCAGAGGAAACGAAGGGTTTAGAAACAAGGACGATAAAATTTTGATTGACTGTTTAAGACAAATTATTGTATTTTTGTACTAATTTTACTATGAAAGAAATTTTGCTTGCAACGATTTAAAATTTCGTAAGTTTGCTATTTCAAATTGCAACAGTTTAGCTGCGTTTTATTGAGAGTTTCTTCCTGTGAGTTATAAAAAAAATTAAAAAAAACTCTGAGAATGAAACACCATCTAAGTTTCGTTACGATTTTTTGGAATATTACGTAAAATAAAACCCAATATAAGATCGAACATTTTTGTCATCCTCAATTCTTTACAATCTGAATTGAGTGAACTTAAATGACTTGAAATTAATTATTTTACGTTAAGAATATTCTAATTATCATCTTTTTCTCTGTATATTAAATCCATAAACAAAATGTCGGTCACTTTTTCATTGTTATTATCATTTTACTTTAATTGTTTCTGAGTTCATATCAGTCAATTTATAAACTTCGAGTGTATGCTACTGATGCTTAAAGAACATCCTTAATGCTCGATGTTCATAATTTAATTTAAATTCCATTGTCCTGATTAGAAATCTTTTCAATTGTTGCCATAAATTTCTTAATTCTATTAATATAATTGTAAACTGCTAAAAATTTGATAACATTAAGATTTCTTTGGTAATTCAAAAAGTCTTTCTTCATCAGGAGAGATCCCATTGTTTTCAAGCAAAACACATTTTTTTTCCTTATACCCGAACGAACGATTTTCTGTGACTGACAGATGAGTAATTCAGACTCACAATGGTAGGTTGAAATAACATGAATTCACCTCTGGGAATTTCTTCCATTTGAGAACAGTTCTTGGTGGAAAAATCAACAGAAACCCCACAGATTTGCCAGATTCATTTCCGACGCCACAACACACAAGGCCCCGAAAAGATGATATTCAAAAGACTCCAGCCACGCAAAGATTACCCACCCCCTGGGCGAACTGACAGCGCCACCTAAATCATCATAATTTCACCATTCAGCACCTCCATTCATTCTTAAGAGAGCATTCATTCGGCAGCCACATTTAATTAAACTTTCGCTAATCGCCTAAAAGCAAAACTCCTTCACATCCTTCCATCCCCCCAGAAGTGTAGCACACTCTGTCACCCTCTCATCCTGTGACTCGCCTTTGCATTGCAGTCTCGTGTGACGAGTGCTACAAGAGCAGCAGCGATAAATTACTCCATTAGATTAGCGAACCATTAAATCAACTCGAAAGTAAATTTCTGTCAAGTTTACCAGGAATCCACTGTGCACAGAAGAACTCTGTGTGTGTGTGTTGGATGTGCCTCCCCAGTGGCAAGGGGAGGAGAGACTTTTTGAGAAATCACCAAAGCGTGGAAGGCAGCAGGCACACTTCTAACTCCTGCTGCCACACGCGCACGGATGGCAGCGCAACCAGTTAAGCTCCACTTGGTTAATACAAACAATTGTTTAGCCCGTGGAATGTGTATCTAGACTATGAGACCATGAGACACTCTTTGCCAGTGCCGGTGCTGAAGCTGGAGCTGGGACTGGTTGTGGTGGTGGTGGTGCTCTGATATGCATGCGCTCCTGTGCTGGAGTTGGATCTACTTTACTAACAGACAAAAAACAAGAGAACAGCCGTGAGTAATAAGAAATGATAATTTATCACTTTAAGCAGGCAGCAACAACCGGAGACCGGAGAGTTCCTCCTTACGGCTGGATGCCTCATTTTGGAGGTGATACAGTATGTGCGAGAAGAAAAATTATTAGGAGGGATATGAATGTGTCGAGCAGAGTCTATGAAGGCGAGTGTCGACCTCGGAATCAAAAATATAATTAGTAGAGTCACAGAAGTCACTTTCTACGCGAGACATTTATTCCAATGAATTGGAAATATTATTTAGTAATTTAGACTAATATGTACTAGGAGTACCGGCTGGTTTATGCAGTTTAACAAGAGATGACGTAACTTGATTACTATTCCAATGATTACCATTTCAAAAACCTACTGTTGTCTTGTTTCATAATCAGTATGTGTCCTTTAGCTGAAGCGTAAATAACAATACTTTTTAGTTCACTGAGTATGTCAACTTTCGTGCCGAATAAAGTGTTTTTCCGGGAATAGTATTTGGTTATTTCAATATGAAGAAAAAATAACCGAAAATCATCGCCTTTTGATGAATGTAAATGCCTACATTGATAGAAAACTTTAGGAGAAGAAAAATATTCGAAGACATTTGAGGTGTTTGTATACCATTTGCCAACAGATTGATTCTGCGTTATTATTGTTATTGGAAATATTTCACAAATAAAATCTAAATAAATTTTTTGTTACAATTCGTAACAAAGAAAAATCTATTCTCTTTTTCGATATCAAACTTGTGTACGTGAAAAAGATTTTGTAAGATTTGATAGTCGATTTTCTATTTTGAAGGATTACACAAATCTTAATTGGAAAATAAACCTGACCGAATTCCTTTTCAAAATAAGTGGAAGGGAACTCGGATTACTTCGAAAACTCTGAACGAGTCGAAGGAAAACATTTCTTGGCATAGTATAAAACCCAACAAACAAGCCCGCGAAAAAATGTTACTGATGTTAAAATGCAAGATAAATATTCGAATTCCATTGCTGCTCTTACAAGTCGAAATCTGATTTTGAGCGCTTGTAAAGATTTAGAAAATTCATATTTCATTAACCATTCCTTTGAGATTCCTAGACTTATTTGAGATTTTTCAAAAGTTGAAAAAATAACTTAAATTCTTTCAAAATAGCCATTCTTTGACTTTGCTTCCTTTCCGTAATTGTGGTTGTTATAGTCATTTATAAAAATCGTACTTTCGGTTCATTTTAATTTATATTTGACAAAAATGTTTATCCACATCTTGAACATCCGGCAAATTTAAATCTTCAGAGAATTGTAGGATGCTCTTCAAATGGATCACTACATCACGAGCTGCGATTTGACCAACTTCCACTATAAATTCACTCGGAACTCTGTCAAATGTGATTACAGAAGTTTTTAACGTTTAAATAATAAAATTTATGATTTTTTCTGAATTCGTAAATGACACTAAAAATCGACAAAATCACTCTACGCTTTTGATAGACCCATAGCTAAGTTTTGAAAGTGCGTTAATTCGGTGATTTATTGTTCTATTCCTATCCCTTTTTCAGTTTGCATTGGGTGCAATTTTAGAACCTACTTCGTATAGGTTCTATATATAATTCAATTGGACTCTTGAGATCCAGGTCACTACTACCTTCGTACTCACTCTCACAGCGTTATATTTTATTTGACCTCTATCTTACACAATTCGTGCCAAAAATAAACTTCTCTCCAACATCTTTTTCAAACCGCCCACCTTGCTCCACCTTCCCATCTATGAACATCTGCGCCTCATCTAAATCACATTCCTTAAAAGAAAGCTCATAAATTGCAAATTCAGATGAAGTCCACGCCTTATCTTCTCCATCAAAGCCTTCCGCTCTTACCGCGCGTATCAGTTACAAACTTCTTCTTCCACTCAACTGACGCTATTCAAACACAACATCAACAAGTGGGCCCCTCTATAAAACATTTTAATTTATTTCCCGTCAAGAAAACAGCAGGTCTAAGCACTCCACCAAAGCCTCCTCCTCCTCGTAAACTCTCCCGTCCAGAGGGCGCATAAAAAAGGTGTGGTTGCATCGATTTTGTTTAATTATAAAATCCTGTCGCACAACAGCAACAGCAACAAAAGAAGACACACACCACCAATGAATCCAACAAGCGCAGGATATAAATCTAAATTTTACAAGACAGCCCTCGTACATATTATTAAAGCAAATGAGTCCACCTACCCACCAGTGCTGCCAAGCTAATAATTCTTTTATACAACGTTTATGCAATAATTACACGTTCTGTCGAGCAGCGGTGTGTTGCTGATACAACACAGCTTTGCCACACTACACCATGCCACAACGCCACTTGGAGCCGACACTTTTTCTTGCGGCAACGTCCGATTTTTGCGCGCACTTTTGCGTACTGAAGGAGCGATGGAGTGCCAGGAGTTCCACAGTTCCACAGTGCCGGAGTGCTAGTAGATATTCATGCTGTTTTTAATTATTTAAATTGCCAACGTTATCACCAGCAACATGACGTAGATATTCATTCGTGTTTTTTTTTTTTTTTTGAACTCACTGGAATGTACTGCACTGAGGTTGGGGGTCTGAGCGCGTTGCAAGGACGGATGGTATAACAAGCCAAACTTGCCTCGTGCACCTCTAAGCAAGTGATTTTATTTATTATTCTGCTAGAGCTGGAGGAACGCTGTGGCTTATACCGGTAGTCGAGAGATGGAGATACGCTTGGAGGCCGTCGCAAAGTGTTTTTAAGTGCTAGGATTAAACTGCTATCACTTGTACTTACGGTCTGGCTCTGATTTGTGGGACGCGGAACAGTCTCGCTGAGAAGAAGGGCAACCGCATGGTAATAAGTAGAGGAAGGTCGACTGAGTTTAGCTTTATTGAATGGCTTAGAATCGTGGAAAAAAGATTTAAGCTTCTAGTAGCTATCGCCCTAGTGTTCATAATTAATCGACTCTATTCCAAATAAGGCAGAATAGATTTTTAGATTAATTAATCTAGTTTTTAGGCTTGAATACAAAAAAGGAAACTATCTGCTTCTGATGGACAGTGGAGCTGCAACAATATAAGTACTCAGTACTTTTCAAAACAGAATCAGTGCTTTGACGGCATCTCTTGCTTCATCAGGATCCCGAGACTCTGTTCCCGGATCATATTGTCTGTTTGATAATAATCATTCCATTTTCAATAACCAATAACAGACGAACAAACGAATTGTAATTTGCACAAGTATAAATTTATTATTGCAATTGAAACAACAAATGAAAATTGAAGTGTACTTAGCTGTGAAGTGGGCTGTGGTCAAGATCCTAGTTACCGAGAACCAGACAAAAAGGTGTTCGCCCAGCTGGCTAAAACTCAACGATCTTCGTTGACCTTGTTTGAAATGATGGTGGTTGATAAGAATGATTGTGTTTCATGTTGCCGGTTTCACCGATCCCAAACAATATCGAATAACTCTCTTGTCCTCAAGTCTGGCTTTATTTTTTGTTTGTCTTCTATTAAATTCAATAACAAAATCCTTCAGTACAAAGATATAGAATTGTGCTATAATCATTGTAAACTGTGCGATAGCAGATTGTAATTTTCCAACGAAATAAGGAAAGAAAAAAAATAGCTCTCATGCATGCAACTGATCTGTTCCCTAAATCCAGCCGCAAAAAAAAACCTCTTAGTCATGAAAACCTTTGCAAACTTTTTTTTTAGTCTAAAACTATGAAAATGAATCGTGGTATCTAGAAAAAAAAGTTTAAACTTTTTAGGCTTTGACATATCATTATAGCACTCCCTCCAGGACAAGTCCTTTTTTGACTCAGAAAAATTGAAGTTTCATATTCTTTTTTTTAAAGGTTTTAGCTATTTGTCTGTTTTAACCTTATAGGTTAGGTATTTTGCCTTTTAATGCCATTATTGCCTTTGTTCCCTGTTTTTTTGCCTTGTTTCGGATAGTTAATCTTAGCAAAACTTGGAAAAAGCAAAAGTGCCAAGTGCCAAGTTCAGAGCGAGTTTTCAATGCATTTTTTAAACTGAACGTGATTGGGTAGGTTAAATCTGTACAGAACGGCGACTTGGATCGAACGACGAAACTTCAAAAAAAGATTGATTTTAGTAATGTTGTAAGCTTTGAATGCGCTCGACTCGTTTTAGTTGAAGTAAAAAGGTAATTTATCTTCTTAAAGTCGTTTCTAACAGACAACCGGAGAAGATTGTTATCAAATAATTTAAACAAGCTATTGGTAGTTCGATGTTACTATAGCTAAATATGCATTCCTTTTCTTATCCATTAATAAATGCCTTTTTTTGTCTTGTTGACTTTTTTTACTTTTTTATATCAACAAAATGGGTAGGATTTTGTTTATATGCTTATATATTCAAGAATCGAAAAGGGTTCACTTGAAAGTCAAACATAGAAAACCTAGCAAGTTTTTAAGTAATTTTTAAGTTGTAACTCATTAGCATTTAGTTCCAATTTCAGTCCATTTGTATACAAAAAGTAGCTTTTTCTCAGTTCGCACGCTCTTATCTCCGTCTTCAACAAAACCGCCTCCATTCTTCTTCCTCTTCAACAAACAAAGCTCTCCTTTTAATCAAGATTTAACATCTTCTGATATTTGAAACTTTTACTTACAATACCGATGTTTCTCAAACGTGAAAACCTCTTCACGACTTCGCTTCCTTCAATTTAAACCAAAAACGAAAACTAAACTCATTTTGTCATTCTGAAAGACTTGACTGTTTCACATCACATTCAAACCGTCAAGAAACTTCGTGTCTTCGTCTTTCAATTGACGTTACAGTTTGAGCCCACCTCTCGTACGCGGATAGACTCTAAAATGAATGCAGGTGTTGGAAAAGCCAAAGTGCTAAGTAACTCATATAGGCTTTCAATTTGTTGAGCAAAAACGTGGATGACGCGCATCGAAGAATGCGTGGAATTTAATTAAGACGTGACTGTGCCACAAAGTGAATGGGGATTCTCCCAGTAATTTAATCATCCGTTTGTTCGTTAATAATAGATTCGTTTTAGTTTGAGTGAATATGTTGGGGCAAAGACAGTTGAGTGATCGTTGGCGGTTGGATAGAGAAGGTGAACAAAGAATAAGGCTGCCAGAGGTAAACTTATTCGGGTCGTTTTTTTTTTTTCAGACTTTCAGACATTAAATGAAATCTATAGTCGGAAGAACCATGCTGTATGTCGTTAAAAAGGATGTGGTTTCAGGCTAAGATCTGAATGTTTCACATGTTGAACCATAACTTTAGGGACAGGTAACAGATAGAAGTTGCATTTCAAATAGTTTGCTCCCCGTCACACATTGAATTGCTAATGAACGCTGAAAGAAACGAATAAAGAAAGCCTGCCTTCAAGACGGCACGATTAAAATAGGTTCATTCACAGATGACTGAATGAATATTAGCCTTTCTACAAGGAAATGGAGTCAGCTGTGAAGGGAACTTGCCTTCAAACTTGTTGGGCACCCAAACAAAGTGCTTGAACTCTGACAAGGACTCGGCTGGAAAAAACACTTTGCCATTACACATTTTAGCCTCGAAATAAAGCACAATTCCACTTCCTGTTGAGGTTGAGACAAAAAAAAACTAAACGAATTGACTTAAATCATATTCTTTGACTTAATACGCTTCTTTTCGCTCGCAATTTGATTGCGACTATTATTATTGTTTTTGTTATTAAACGATTTTTATTAGTTTTTTTTTTATAGTATTACAGTGACGGGCACAAAAGAAATGTTAACATGGCAAAATGCCGTCGTTTATGACTTGATTCCGACTACAGTCTGCTTTTCTTTTTTCAAATGAAAAACTAAGTAGTTAAAAACCACAGTCGTTAAATTCACTCCGACCTCAAACGAGACGTTCAACGTCGGCACATAAATTCCCGAAAAACGATTCAGTTTCTTTTGTGAAGCATCCCCATGCAAAATCCACCTTCTCCCAAAAACTTCACATCTGCAGGTTGCAGCTACGCTCTGTTCGTGAAATCAAATTAAATCTCAGTCTCTAAAGAATCCACACCGCGTCGGCTGCAGCCTTTTTCCCTCACACTGTGCTTAATATGAACTCTGAATGGATTAGGACGCCCATTCATCCATTCAACTCGAATTTCTTAATCAAAAACTTTGGCAACGTTCGTCATCGCCCCTCCAAGCCGAACCCAACTTCCTCGCAGATATCCTTTCTTCCTTAATACTCCGCCATTGTTATGCTACACTTTATTACCCTTTTCCCACTATTCCGCCAGCCACCGCAATTCACCCAACTGTCTTCCAGGACCATTGTGCTCCTGCAGAGACAGTGGTGGGTTGGAGGAGTAACTTCCTCGTCACTCGACTAATTTTGAAATTCCTCGATTTTGGTTGTTTCCTCTTTTCAATTTTCTTCATCCATCGTTTTTTTTCTGATTTCAGGTTCCTAACATACCATTGAAAGTACCTCTAGAAAACGGATTACCTACACGTTCGTTAGCATGTCTGCATCAGAGGCGGTTCCTGGAATCATCACATCAGCAGGAGCACCAGCAAAAAGGACAACATCAGCAGCAACAACAACAGGTTCAGGCTCAGGCTCAAACTCAAAAGCCCCAGTCGCAGCAGCAGCAGTCGTCGTCACACCCGCAGCAGCAGCAACACCCACACCCGCACCCGCAGCAGCAGCAGCAACAGCATGAGCAGCCAGGATTAAAAGGTAAGTCCTTAATTTCTTTTCCGTTTTGCGGGAACTGTCGTGCCGAAAAACCATTCGAATCCACGAAGTGCATGTTCGATCGGGAAATTTACGCCCTCCAACCCATCGAAGAGGAGCAGTACCCCACGCCCCTTGGGACTGCTTGAAATCATTCCTTTTTTTTGCTTTTTTTTTTTTAAATCCTGAAATCGTCTTCCGTTCTAGTTTTGCGCTCGTTGACGCAATTCCCCACTGACATCATCCACCTCCCGCCCTCGACTCGGCATCGTTGTTTCTCCTTCCTCATGCATTATGCGATACACGGGCTTAAAAATGCAAACGGATAATGGGACATTTTGCCTGCAATTGCGCACAAATGCACCCCGAACGACGACGGAAGAAAGCAAAAACAAAAAAACAGAACAGGATACACACACTCACAGAGACAGAGAGAGTTGCCCCCATTGTTGTAGAGAGATACCCAGCTCGGGATTATAGTTTCCTGCTTCTGTTGATGAGAACGTTCGAGGATGATGATGATGATGCAACGCAAAACAATGCACTCGATTTGAGGCAGACGCCAACGCACCCCATTAGTGGAAAGAAGGGGTGGCTGAAAATCCTCCTATCACCTCTAACCAAGCATCCTTGCGAGGCATATAATGCTCCTTTATTCTATTGCTCTGCTACAACTCCCCACACACAAATCCCATTGCCAGCTACTTTGATCCTTCGTCACTGGGGGGAGGGAAGGAACGTACACAACCCGACACAATAACAGCCGCCATCAGAAAAAAGGATAACCGCCGAACGGGGGGAGGGAGAAAAAAAATCGTCTGCAAATAATCTGCACTAAAACCGCTTTTTAAAAGCAACCGGCTTCGAGCGCCCTATGGCTTCCTTTTTGTTGGCGCTCTGTTTAGGTCTGACAGCGAAAGCAGTTTTAGAAGCGGAGTCGAGTCCCGCGCGCGCGGATTTTCTCTGATTATACCGTGGTGGGGCTTAGACTATCACAAGATAAAGCCGCTTCAAGCACCAGCACCTCGAAACTATTTGAAGTTAAACTTTTGAACTTTTGTGCACCCTTCGTCCTGGCAGGCAGCCGTCCTCCGTGTGGAGTGAAGACGACGATTTGTCCGATATGCTTGTTCTTTTTTTTTTTTAGAATTTTTTCTCTTTTACGCTATTTGGCTTCGGGTTTATCCTTTTAACTCCTTTTTTTTCCTGTGTCGTTGTTTTGTCTCGCCGTGTCCATTGTCATTCGTGGCCGTGGAGTTGGAGGGAGCTCATTTGAGTGCCAGGATGAGCCACGCCTGTGCAAATTGTGTTTGTCTTTGGGTCGTTTTAGGGGTTTGTTTCTTACTTTTTTTTTCCAATTTTATTCGTTTGCTCTGACGCGCTTTTATGGTCTGTCGGCATGTGTCAGGACACAGGGGACGTACATTTATTTGTAGATCCTTTTACGTGTCCCTTTGAGGTGGATTTCTGTGGTTTCCTAAATGGAATATTGTTGCATAACAGAAGTGTTTGTATCCTATTTTCTCTGTAAACCGCATTTGAATATCGTTGATATCCTTTTTTTTTGTGGGTAATTTTTTTGGCGTGAGAATTACACACTTCAACTGCAGGCGGGCGCATCCTTTTGAAGTCGGGAAAAACCAAAAAGTTTTGGTTTAGCTTTCGGTCCCGAGCAGGAATCCGCTGGATAAAGTTTTAAATTCATAATAAGTGGCTTATGGAAAGGAAAGCGAAGGATGGAAGGGAAGGTGAGTTCGAGTTAAGTGGGAGTGTTCTTTTCGTTTTTGGTGTTTCAAAATAATCTATTACTCTGTTGCTGTGGCTTTGGGTTTATTTTGCTCCATTGCTATGGTTACGTACACCGGTCTGAGGCTGGGATTTTATGTTAAAATTGGATTATTAGCTTTCTCCAATTAGGGTACGAAATTAACGAGACTTTTGGGGTTAATGCGCCACTTGACGGAGCTCGTAAATGAACGCTGGAAGGTGGTAACCTGTGACCACAGACGGAAAGTATAACTTTGTGTTTGTCTACTGATGAAGTGAGAGTGTGGAAATGGGAATTTACATTGTTTCCGGGATTCATTCACTTTTTTTCTTTCGCCGTGATCTCACCTCACCTGCCTGTACCACACCAAGCCGAATTTCTGTTTCTGAATAGTCTCTGTAATCAGAGAGAGAAAGAAGATGTGTAGCACTTTTTAGGTAAATGTTCAATCCTAAATGAGTTCCGCAGGAGGTACTTGAAAAAGAGTTCCTGGTTGTAAACGAGTAATTCATATCTTAAACGGACAACAAGGATGGTCTTACACTGCAGCTGCCTTCCGCTACAGAAGACGTACCATCGAAAAAGATTTTTAAACTTCGCCCCTTATTAATTTTCACTTAGAAATTGAATCAGTTGTTGAACAGCGGCCAAATCAAAAATAGACTAAGAACTATTTTCCAGCGTATGACTGACAATCCTTCTGGAGTAACCTCTGTCATATTAGGTTGTCAAATGTCTCCCTTCCGCTTTTTTGTCTTTTGAATTTTCCGGCTATGTACAAAGCGCTGCAGAGCTCGTATCTGGCAATACATCATTTGAAAGGTCTTGACATAACCTACAAAACAACGCTATGCATGATTAGTTTGAATACGAGCTCTGTAGCGCTTTGTACATAGCCGGAAAATTCAAAAGACAAAAAGGCGGAAGGGAGATATTTGACAACTTAATAGAAAGCGTTTGCAATTCGCCGTTCGGAACGCACTAAACAGTAGGTACCCTTCACTTGTGTCAAATTATATTGCCCACAACACAATAGAAGCGCGAACAAGTTATGCTTTGGTCGTGTATGGGCTGTTAAGCAGATTATTTATTTGTATTTTTTTTTTCTAAACTGCAATAAAAGTGATTGATTTACTGTTTATTATTAGTATAGAATGTTTTTTTAGATTTATATAACTTTAAGTTGGCAACACTATTTTACTTGGCGGCCATTTTGTCAGCTGTCAATCGATTTATTTTTAATTTGGTTTGGCATTTCAACATGAATAGACTAACGGCTGAACAACGCTTCCAAATTGTGCAAATTTATTTTGAAAATCATAGTTCTGTTCCCAATTTTCCTAAGCGAATTTTGTTTAGCGATGAAGGCCATTTTTAGTTGCACGCACCCGTCAGAAAAATAAAACTACGCCACCCAATTATTACAGAGGACAAGCCTTTCCCTTTTTTTAAAAAACAAATGCAGATCAGGGAAAGAAAAGTTGCTCTTTTTGATCCAATCAAAGTTCGCAATACTCTTGGATATTAAAATTCAATCCAATTTAAGCTCATCTCGTTTTAAGTCCTACTTACCGACAAAGTCCCGCACGCCATTGTGCCAATTGTCCAATTCTCGTATTTTCATAGGTGGCCATGTGTCCGAATTGACCAGCTCTTTTACATTCATGTGGTCAGACACTTTTATATCTTTATCTATTTTATCAATTTTATTATGAATATCCTTTTACGTCCCGTAGGTAACTGAAAATGTAAAATCGCAAAAATACATGATTACAATTTTCAATTCATTTCACTAAACGCTGAAATTTGATTTATCTTTTATGGCCGCATTCAAAAAGTCAGTTTAATGTCTCACAGCAATAAAAAATCAACTAAAAATGTTTCTTTATTTCCCTGATGTTTCAGTTTTGTCCGTACAAATTAATTATATTCCTTTATCTACTGGTAAATGCTTTGTACTTTTGTGGTGTGTTGCCCAAAAATTTACTGACTACAAAAGTGATGGTATAAAACTTTGAGAATACCTTCTGTTTAGTTCGTGAACACTTGATAGTGAATATAAATAAACTGAGGCTTCCATGGCAAGGACAGTACATCGAAATTTTTGAGGTTTTAAATTAAGTTCGTTGGATGCCCCTGGGGCTTACTGGTTTGTTTCATTTACTTGGCGGGCACACTGTAGCCTCATATTATTCTACTTCGTACTTGTTAAAGAAGTTTTTCATAACAAGGGTTAATTAAGTTTGCGAATTAAAAAATCACTGGAGTCTTATGTAAGTAAATAACACTCCTAGCTAAAGTGAGTTTTTACGACTATATAGGACAATTTTATTTGGAGACATACATAATTATTCTAAATTTATTAAAAAAAAAAGATTTCACAACGAACTAGAAATGTGGAATGTACGTGGACAAAAAATTAAGAAGTTGTTTCGGATAACAGAAAAGGCTTTCTATTAGCTTTACAACCCTACAAAGAAGGAAACTTTCAAAACAATTTTACATTTGTTTCTAAAATGAGCTGCCCAGAGCCTGCAGAATAGGATACGATCAACAAATCTCCCTTACTTTTGCTTCTAAAAAAAAGTAATAGTCTTTGAAACTGAGAATCAACTCCAAAACATGCGCTCAGCTGGGCCATTTGAACTAAATCGAGACTTAATTGTCGTAGAGTAAGAAAATATTCAATGAAATAAAACAGAACTAACAATGTTTCTGGGATTGACTACTATCCGTAGCCCCTTAGAACAAAATATGTTAGGCAGCTTTTACGAATTCAAGACTTTCAGTATTGTGCAGTGTTAACTATCGAGTCATATGAGCCGCTCAGTGCACAGATTTATTAGCTCCACTTTTGGAAAAATTTCAGATTTAAGTGTTTGATATACCCAGGACTTCCCATGTTTACAATATCTTTCCTTAATAATAAAAATGCCCTGAATAGCTCATATGGTAGTTCGTGTCCTCGTCGTATACGAAGTAAAAGTCTTTCAATCACATTGATTGCAGTCGCCCAACTTAAGTTTCACTCACCCATTAAAGCTGCATCCAGTAAATTTAGCCCGGACCATGCTTCTTACAGGCTTCAACGCCACAAAACAAAAGAAAATCCCGGTGTGAATCGCCCTTCCTCCTGCGCAAAAGTCTACCAAACATTTGTCATCCATTTCGTCCGACTGAACACACACGCAGGTACAGTTTAAACTTGGCAACTACAACCCCACACGAAGGATAATAAATCTCTTCCACATCCTTCACCAAGGACAAAAGACCATTCAACCATGTCGCTCCGCATAATTTTACTCGTAAGTAAAATTGACCATTTCAATGAAGCATGGGAAAGGGTGAGAGGAAGTCCTCGTGTACCTACCGTCGTCATCGTCGTTCAAAGTTCTTCCTTCAAACTTCAAAAGGGGGGGTGGATTTTTGTCGTCCTGGCAAAGGAGCAGAGCACCAGAACACCAGAACACCACCGAACCTAAAGACAAACAACTTTCGTAACGACTTGAAGAAACTATCTCAAATTGAAATCGCGTTCAGCTAAATTGAACTATCCTGTGAAAAGGACATGACCGGGGGATGGGTTATTGACAGCACACAAATACACACACACACACGCAGCATGGCGTCCCCTGTGGAAAAGGAACTATTTTCAGTCATTTAAAAAAAAATCTTTCTTAGCCCGCCCTCGCCAGGATATGGTTGCAGAGGTTATCCGCTGCTCCTTGGCTCCTTGTAGGTAGCACGGAGCACGGAGCACTCTAATGCGGAGGACGAACGGGCATTCAACTTTGCAGGATGCGGAGAGCAGGTCCTTGTTGTTGTGCAAACATTGTGACGGGGACCAAAGAAGGACTTCTTCTTCGGGGAAACATACGGATGTGGATGGGATTCAAATAGAAAACCAGCAATGAAGGAGGGTCCTTTCGTGCTGGAGGGAAGCGATCTCTCAGAAGGAGTGGGTTGTTTGTGGGATAATCCTTTTTGGGTCGTATTTGATGAGCTGTCAGGATAGGAAATTGAAGAGCGAAACAAAACAAACAAAGATACAGAAAAAAAAAACGAAGAGAGGACACTTGGAGGCTGAAAGTTCGAATTTGTTACTAATTGAGTTTCCACCACCAATTAGATGGAATCCACCCCGCTGGCTTAATTGCATTTGGCGGCTGACTGCACCAGAACGGGTCCCGTTCTCCGCTGACACTAATCCAATTAAAGGAGCCACAGAGGTTAAATTCAATGATTTTCTTTTATTACCCGAGCTCGATCTCGCACCCTGTGCTGTGCATGTCCACCCACAGGAGGAGCTCTGCTGCTGCCCCCTTCCGACATGTCAAATGGTCAGAACGCGGCACAAACAAGTTCTCCACCTCGTGTTGGTCGTCGACGTCGACTCCGAAAATTGCTTCTTATGGAGTCCGAACGCGGCGGAGGGAGCACCTCCGTTTAATTTATGTCCTGGGCAACTCAATTTCTTAGCATGAACTTGAACGTCGTCGTCGTTGTCGTTGTCGTGGTCGTGGTCGTTTGATACGTGTGTTCAGCACCACACACCGGCAGTGGCGGCGACGGCGGGGTGCTGCCAGATCTGGTTATTCATAGTCCTAATCCCATTCTCTGCTAATGATGATTGGAGGCAATGTATGCTGTCTTGTCCGGTTCGTTTCGTTTTTGAGTGCACGCTTCTTTCTTCCTACTCCTTATTCGCATGCCTCTCTCTCTCTATTTGGCTGTCCATCTATCTGTTGGCCTTTTTCGTCGGTTCGGGTTTTGTATCCTTTTGCTGCCGGTGTCCGTGTCCGTGTTGGTGTCGATGCTAGTGCTGGTGTTTGTGCTGAGTTTGCATAAATCTACTTGAGGAGCGGTACTGCGATGATTTTATGGTTTTGTGCTTAGGTCTGCTCTTTTCCCTAGGACGACCGGTCACGATGATTCTTGGCTTTGATTTGCGACGGGGGACGGGAAGAAGGTAAATTCTGTGTTTTGGCATCAATTTTGATTTGTGAAATGGCCGTGGTGGTCCTCAGTGGGTTTGAGTTTGAGAGTGGGATGTGTTTTATCTGCTGCTGTGGCTGTCAAATGAACTGGATTGGTGGCCTTTTGTCGTTGGGTCATTTGCGATTATGGTGATGTGACATCCGGACAAATCACTGTGAAAGATGACTGCAAATGATCGGATCACTTTTGAAAGGTCTTTGGCCTTTTTAACTGAACAATGGTTTGGAAGGAACGTGGTTTTTTGTGAAATACTGAACACTCATCCTTTGTTTTGTCCGGTCTTGTTTTTCGCGGTTTCACCTTCGTGCGATTTTCAATCTACCCAAATTCGATTTGCACGACCTTGCTTTGCGCCGAATAACATTTTTTCCTCAAAGAATCATAACCTATTATGGTTTTTTTGTTCAAGAGACATCCATGTACGCTAATAAATCGTTTCGATTTCGATCTACACGAAACTTTTCATTCCAATAACTCCGCGCAATGCGATGGATGAGTGAATCCACATAGCATCAGATATGTGGACCTGTGAAATAGTTTTTTGAGTCAAATTGTCTTAACTTTTCATCACTTTTTGAATGAAATCGGAATTTAATTGAAAGAAATTCAACGCCCACAGCTGATTTCAAAAGAATAGTATCGCTCAAAATCCTAATCCTGAAGTCAACTGACTTTGAAGTTTCCAAAGCTATGACCCACGATCGGAAATTAAATTTAAAACGAAAATATTTCTTTTATGTTTCACAATGTTGTCTAAACCTCCAAGGAAGAAAAACGTGCAGCCACCCATTTGTCTATTCCTCTGATGTTCTATCCAATTCTTCAACTGAAGTTTTGTGTGACATTAAAGCCTCGTTCCAAATTTTCAAACTTCAATCCCGCATCTACTTCCCAGTATTACTCTGGAGAGTGCAAACACTGCAAAATTTTAATGGAAGTTTAAAAGCAGAGTTAGCAGTTCTTCCGCCATCAAAAAATGTGGGTGCAATACCAGATGCCACAGCAAGAGCAGTTTCGGCAGCATGCTTAGTCTTTGCAAGCACTAGATGTATTGAAAAGTCTTCCCCGGTGCCTCCAGAAGAATTTGGAAAGAAAATGCTCCCCTAGATTTTGTAGACTGATGGCATAATTTAATCATAAACGACTTTTTGTTCCTTATTCAAAGACACTCGTTTTGAATGACCTCAATAAGTCAGCAATGATCATAGTTTTTTCTCGCAAGTATTCTGCATCAAACTTCTAAAAGATAGCCGGTTTTTCTTATCCCAGCGAATATTTGGAAATTGTTTACTTCAAACATAAAAAAATCTACAATTTTATAACTTTGGCAGCACTTGTACATAACGACGCCGACACAGTTGCACAAAAAGACTTTCTTTCGTCCCAATTGAATTACCTTTCAAATCGTAAAGATACGTTCGTCGCACAAATACAAAACCAATCCAATCCATCACAATTGTCGTAGAAACCTTTTCGTGGAAAATTCAATCCGCCCGGCAGCATACTGTTGACCAACCCACCCGCCATCAACAAATCGAAGCCCATTTAATTAGTCACTGCTATGTTTTCACCCGCAGGACACACACGCATACGCATCACATCGAATAACAAATCAAATCCTTGTCGACAGACGGCTTCTGCTCGAACTCCTTCCAGCCACATTCACATTTGACAATTTAACATCAAAGACACAAACATCAACGTGTGCATTGCACATTTTCGAAATTTTCGGAAAACCACGATTTCCTCGAATTACCTGCAAATTAATTCGCTCCCTAACCCCCGAAGCCACATGAATTCAATTAGGAACCGCACCGCATCGCACACGCACACCGGTGTAGCATCAACTAAACCACACATTGATACATTCTTTTGTCAGTGTATCTAGTTCCCTAGTTTCCATCAAAACAGTTAATTAAAATCCCATTTAGAGCCCAGTGTGCACGTTTCCCTCATTAGCATTTACATGCGGCAACAGTGGCGAAGGCGAGGGCGGCAGTCGGATCCTAACTCCACCGCTCCAGCCACCCGTGCAAACAGCACAATTAAACCAGAAAATCCTCGGCCTAACCACACCGTGGGCCGGGCCAGGAAAATAATTTTCACAAAAGCATCATCCGCTAATAATAATAATTTCGGATCGCACGCAGTTAGGCCTTTTGCATGCAAATCCATTCGAGGATAATTGAATTATCCTTTTTGGTGAGCATTCACAAAAAGACCGGCGAGGAGGCGCGCTGCCGAAAAGCCTCGGAACGAGATAATTGATTCGCGTTTATTCGAGCCGAGCCGCTGGTAGGATGGCGACAACGTTTTTGGGGTTTGGTCTGAGTTATTTTGCGTGCGAGGCTGGCGCATAATCCCAAAAACAAATCTGTTAACTCTGCTCACTCGGCCGGTTACGAGAGAGAGCGGGTGGAGGTACAACCGGAATTTAATTGACCATAATTGCAATTAATTTTATCGCAAATTGCAGCCCGTAATCTCTGTTGTGCGTGGCGTCTTCGTCGACGTCTTGATGGCAGCGTCGAGGTCCGAGTCCCACCGAAAAGTTACCAGAAATACGCCAATCGGTAAATCGCTCGCTCGTCCAGAAACTGGACGCACTCGTTTGGTGCTGTGTAGCCTACGGCCTGTGCATGTCCTTGTCCGGTGAATTTTACTACATCGGGCAATCGCATGTTGGAGGATTTTGCTTAGGCCACTAAAAACGATTGGATGGACAATTTGGAGAGAGAAGTGCAACTGCAGCGTAACTCACAGATAGATGGCCGATTTGGTTTGTGGTGTTATCGACTTTTCGCATTCGTCGTCCTCGTGTGTATTCTAAATAATCTGTACATCTGTTCATTTGTGTGCAAATGTTGGGATTATGGCTGGTGGGTGAAAATGAAGGCTGGCATTAGGGTTTAATTATTTATCGTCTGCTTCTTAATTCATTTGCTGATTTTGGAGACAGAGTGTCTGTGATTTGGTCGGCTTTGAATATTTTTTTTGTCTAGACGGTTGGGTTATGAGAACAAATGGAAAATGTTTTGATGTGAAAGGAGGAAAGGGTAGTGAAAATTATTTGAAATTGCAGAATTGACGGCAATCGTGCCTAACAATTTGAAAAGTGTCTTTAATGCGGCAAGTACACCAAGCTGGAGCTGGCGTCGTTCCGATTTCCGTCGTTTTGAAGTTGCGTCTTTTCTAAATTATCGTGGTTTCGAAGCTACGTTCGCTTTATTTCAGTTAACAAAATTATTGAATTAAAATACATCGGAAGGGAGTCGAATTTAATCTGAAATGGTGATACTGAGAGGGTCCATATTCAATTTTGAAAAAAAAAAAAAACACGTTTACCAAAAGTTCATATTGGCTTATTTGAGATTGCGGTTTTTGTATAAAACAGATTCCAAGTTAAATTTGATGCATCTCCACCGGTATAGGGTACTATGGTAGCGTCTGAGGTTGGAAATTTGTTGTCCATGAATGAAATAATAATTTGAATATCCTCAAACCTAATTTGCCCAAAAAAGTTAACAAGATCGGCTTGAAAGGGTCATTCATGCACCAACAGAATAATGACTCTAAGCAAACTACGCTTTTAAGTGAACGAATGGTTGCTTTATAGTTCAGGAAGTCAATTCAAAAATCTACCAAAATTCAGAAATGTGTTTATCAATTGAAATTGAGCTAATTCGAATATTTTTGGACGTTCATTTGGACCGAAATATCAGACAGCATACAACAAAATCGAAAGTTGTTTTGAAAACGCTCTACCAGAGGGCCAAAATCACTCGAAGTATTACAAAATTTGGTGAATTCGATTCCATTTCACTTGATTATTATTGAGAAATCACAAGAGTTTTCAACAAAATTTTAATGTCATTTATATTGCGTAAAATCACTGAATTTCGTGTACTGCTTACTTAGTTTTGTGATGTATGTAAATCTTGACTTTACTTTTGTTTTTTGCTGCACAGTTTTTACAGTTATGATCCGATCGGATTAAATTTTGCTACGAAAAGCTATTGGACTTTCCAATAAAACTACATTTAAGGTTTTTTCGTAAGAGCTATTTGAGTTTGTATTTCCATAAGGACAAAGCACTCTTCATGGTGCTTACTTACTTTTGTGGCTGACTGTATGTTTACTCAAAACCTTTCAAAAATTTTTTAGGATCAACATAATTCTCATTCATTTTAAGGGCGCTTTCATTTTTACTTCCATTTAAACTTAAATGCTGGACAAATAAGCATTATAAGCGAGTTCAACTGTTTGACTTAAAAAAATTCAAAAGACAAAAAGGCGGAAGGGAGATATTTGACAACCTAATATTACATTAGAGTTCTTTTAAATTAGGACACCCAGCACCACTCGTAGAGACATAAGAACTTGGATGCGACTGTTTGATTGAATTTACAGCGATTGACAGGATTTTGACTGACCGTGACTAATCGTTTGGCTCTAAAAAAATTGTCATCAAAAGTTAATCATTCTCCGAATTATAATGTGTCCTTAAAACTAACTTTTACAATCCTTTCCATATGCTTTTTCTCAATTTAAATGAAAACTAGTCCCACCGCACATTTTTACAGGACAATTTGTAATTGACTCTGGTGTCTAATTTGCTAGCTGAGTTTAAAAGAACTTCTCTTTTGTTGACACACGTACTTTCGGCAGAGACAAAGTTTCCCCTAGCTCGTATTTGGGAACATAATTCCTTAAACTTTACTGGAATCTTTTCAGTAAAACTGAATTTCTAGGCTACTTTTTAATTCATGACTTATTTTCGGCCACTAAACGTTGTTTTTTTATCTCACTTTTCGAAACATTATGGACAGTTCTAAGTTAAAATCCATCTTCTCAGTCCACATATTTTGACATCAAAGTGACTAAGAACAATTAGTGAAGTCAAGAATGAAGTCTGCGAAGGTTTGTTGCCCCGACCATGACTCACTCAAATTAAAAATTGACTCCTTCAAACCCATCGAAGCAAGCTTTCAATGAATCCTTGCGACAAAAAATCCGCTAACAACTGCCAGGTCACCCGACCATTGCCATTCGTCAACCAAAGATCCCTTATCCTTCATTCGCAGGACGACCAATAATCTCCGAATAATAGACCAGAACCCGCCCCCCATTGCAACCCCTCGACAGAGTCCAAAGTGATTAGAAAGCATGACATAAACACAATTAAATTGAAATTCAATTTGACAACAACGTTGAGTTGATTTAGTCAAACGCCTTTTCGACATGGAAGCAAACCCACCAACAGAAGACTCCAACAACATCCACACACCACGTGAACAGGAACGAGCCACTCCAACTGCAGCCACGTAGCAGTAATCCCCCGGTCAGATTGGAGTCAACGATGTGTAACTCCGTCCGGATGGCTGCCACGGACATAAACGGCGAAGGAAAGCGAAAAAGAGAAAGGCCTGAGAAAAGAAACGACGAAAAAAAGAAGCGTCGTGTAAACGCTTCGCTTCCACCTCACCACACTCCCTCCGGAGCATGGTAATTGAATATTTTTACCGGCGTGTCTTCCAGTTTTTTGTGTTGGTGTTTGACAGAGCACGACACACGGTGTTCCCTTGTTTTTTTTGGACGGTGCCACTGCCAACCGCCGCATGCTGTTAGCTAAGAATGTTCCACAATTATGAAACCTCACTTGTGGTCATGTATGTGGCACCGAAAAATCTGCGAACAAAGTTCGAAACAAAGGACGAGAGCACAACACCCGTTTTCGAGTAAATAAAACAACAACCCATCCACCCACACACACACAACATGCGAAACACCCATCGAGACAAGTGGGCGAGGACTTGTGTCATCATTGGGGCACTTGTCCATTGTTGTGCAGCTCTCCGAACTTCAAGCACCAAAAGAGAAGGTCATCTCACCACCAGCAGGCGAGTTTGAATGAAAAGTGAAATTACCGCTGTGCGCGTTCAATGGCTGCTTAATGTCACCTTGGCTGCTGGTTGCGGTCAAAAGGGGGAGACCAGCACCCGTTGTGCTTTTTTTTGGTTTGTTTGACGAACTTTTCTGTTTAATTTCATTACGAGAATCCCACGGAGGAGGAGGAGGAGCACGCCCGGGAGTCACAGACAACAATAACGACAAAGACGCGCAGGAGCTTCGATAAAAATTCGGTTTTATATTCGCTCACGCAGGAAGAGTGAACTTTTAATTTGAAAAGTTTTTTTTGTTCGTGTGTGTGTGTGCGATTTTTTGGTTGAAACGATGACGGTTGACGGTTGGCGTTTCATTTTATTTTTTGGCGAATTTCAATTTGCGGGAATTCCCAAATTTTTTGGGTTTTATCCAAGAGAATGCTGGGGCAGAGAAGCGGAGAAATTTATGTTGACATTGGTCTGGTGGCCTGCAGGAGGACTGCAGTCAATGAGAGAGAGGTCGGGTTGTAAAGTGCTCGCACAAAGGAACTCTGGTGGGATGCTTTGTGCAAGTGAATTCCTTGTGGTTGGCTAAGCCGAGAAGTTGCCGGATGCGGATAAGTGATGCACAAGCGTGCTGCTGAAGTTTTGGAAAAATTTACGAGGCGGTGATTTAGGCGAAACTGCTTAGCTGTCCGCTCGTGGGTGAAACAAGTGCGATGTAAAAAAAAAGTCAACTTCCACGTGGAGCGTCATTGCCTTTTTATGAGGCATTAGTAAGCGTATGGAACTTGTCGGACTTGAGGGAGGCGTTTTCTTAAAGATTTGTGGGACTTGGCTCATTTTAAAGACGCTATTTGTATAGGGCGGGAATTTCATGGGATCCGGAAAAATCTTCCGAAAAAAATATTGCTTATTTCCTTTACGTACAACTAACGGTTGTTAAAGACAAAAAAAAACTTGTTGTAGTTTCCAAACAGGCAAAGAAATATTAAGTGTGAAGTCCGCTCACCTCGCTCCAATAGTATGTAAGTCTTATGGGAAAAAAAACTAAGCTGTCATAACGTAAGTTGGATAAACTGAAATTCTAACTAATTCCCACGGCGATTCAATCACACACGTGCAAGCAGCTGCACACGCACTTTCCAGGATTAGTATTCACTTGCAAAGATTAATCAACAATAAATCATGTTGATGCCTCCCATGGCACTGCCAGGAGTGCGAACACTTTACCCTTTCGCTGCAAAGTCCCTTATAGCTCTTCGCTCCATCAATACACAATTTCAATCACGTTCCTGTAATAGTGCTTTGCAGGAAATCCCTTCAAATGACCAGCACTCTCCAGTTCCTCTTCAAGACGACTGCCACGACGACAACGACGACGATGCTCGATTTGAACCTCAGCCGCTGCTGTTCTCCAAATTGAGTTTTACGACAGCTATTCCCAGCATCATGGCGCTTACCCAGTCTCCACCCACCCCTCTCGGAGAAGTGGAGGGGGGACAGCAAAATAATGGCAATTTCCTATTTCGAGAAGGAAATTATGACACGTACTTCTCTTCGGTACATGCCGGTACCTCTTGGCTGGCGTCACGGCTCCGGCCGGTGGCGGGGAAGCAGCATGTGCGGTGTGTGATGCCACACGAACTGGAATCGCCTCTTACTTAACACGTACAACCTCTTTAAATGGCCATTAAGCGGAGAGTGAAGTAAAAATAAAGTTGTATCGTCCCTGGATACGCCGGGGGATGTGTAATGATACCGAGGCCAATGATTATGATTAGTCCCACAAAAGTAATGACGGCAACGGGCGCAACGAATCGGGGTGGTGGTGCAGGCAGCTCAATCGAGGTGATGGTCGATTATGTTAAGCGGTCAGACAGTGCTGCAGAAAGAGGTTGGAGATTCGATTCAAAATGATGGTCAGTCTGGCATTGTGGGGCGATAACGTCCCCTTTCGTAACCGGGCTCATCAGCCGGGGGGAGATATCAAGTGACAGATTAATGTGCGTTGCACGTGATTTTCTGAACTCTCCGACAGATGGTGTCAGTCAGTTGGGGAGAGAATTCTCAGATTCCACAACGAATAAAATTTCACTTTTTACTTTTATCACAAACGAACTCCTTTTCTATAGAGCCGTAGTTTTATAAATTACACTTCATCTATGAATGGGCCATGAGTGAAGAAATTTTGGTTTTGAATTTAAAACATTGTAATAATTAAATTTGCAGGAAGGCAAAGAATTCTGGTAGTAAGACCAATATCAGATACAAGATCTCGTCGGAAGATTATTAAGCTTACTCAATATGAGCATCTTTATAACCAGTAAGACCTTAAGGTATACATTTTATAACCCAGTGAGGTACTGAGACCTTTGGTTAAAATTGGTCATAACCCATTTGGAATCTTTTTTTTACACAATTAATTTTCTCTTATTTAATTGTATTCACACATCGCTCAGTCTACTCTAGACACTATTTTCAAACACCAATGCAGTGTTCGAGTTAGTCATTTTTACTTTCTATTCTCTGGGAAAAGTTGAGGGTCCTAATAGAGTAGTCACTGACCGCTGTTCTCGAGTGTTTCGAGTAAAAGTAAATTCAAAACGAATTTCATTTTAAAATGAACTCACTGCAGTAATTGCTCTGCAATCCTTGAATATTTTTCGAATCCACTTCCACTTCTTGCGAGTGAAATCAGCTGTGTATTTAAAATCATTTCATTCAAATTTATTATTATTATTATTATTGTTTATTAACACGGAATAAATTACATGCTAACAATATTTTTATGAGCACAAGCTTCAATGCTCTCGGCTCGTCATTTAAATTTAGAATATAGTTTTTTATGTATGACGAACAAATTCAATAAAACAGTTTATATCAAATATAGGTGTCATTTAATTAAATGTTATCGGTGAAAATTGGAAGAAAACTGGATGGGGGGTGTTTGCCGGACGATATTGAGTTTTAGAACTGCTTCGCATTTTCCTGAAACAGTCAGAGATTACGCCAACTTCGAATCCTCAGACATACACAATCGGAGCACCACTCCCTTTTTTGTCTGAAGAAAGTTACCAACGCTCAGTGAAAAAGGATTTTGAGATTGCTCTTGGTAGATCATCAGTCGCCTAGGCTGATGCTAAAAACTTAAAAATTAAGAACTAATGAATATTGACAGCAACAAAGAACTTCGGCTAAGTCGGCAAAGTTAATGACGATATCTAACTTAAGTGAAACAAAGAGCAGAGAACAAAGATGGTAGAACAAAATATAATTCATTTTAAGACATAGAACTCTAAAAGTAGTAGATTAATACAGAACAGATAATACACACATTCGAATTTCCGAATCGATTCAAAACTCCAACCTCTTTTTCGATAGAAAATGATTTGATACAAAAGCAAGTGAACTCAATTCACAACGCAAAACTAATGCGAACTCAATTCACAGAAACACGACGATTTTTTAAATGCAGAGCACCTAAATCCATTTTTAATGCTTGAAGTCACAAAAAGTAGAACGCAGAGCAGGGGTTAAATACACATTCAACGAAATTCAATTATGGGCAAACTATTTTTCTTTAAAATGTCATCGATTTGTGATTGTCTGGGCTACTTTTAGCCATCATTGTATGACACTAATATGCAAAATTTTTATCCAAATGAAAACAGAAAATTGCGTTACTCTGATGTCAGAAGTTTTGTAGGACATTTTCAAGCTTGGCCTGAATTAAGATATAGCTGCAGTTTATGTGTTACGGACTTGTCGTAAGTGGTTTTTAGACAAAGAATATCAACTTTTAAAGTGGCTAGCACGTTCACTGGTCTTAAACCCGATCGAATCGGCATGTCGAGAAATCTGTCTCATCGTTTTTATTCTGGCTGTCGCAAATTTGCATCAATGGAGGGGTTACGAACGCTCTTACAAGAAAGTGGACTTTAATTTCAACTCAGCAGTCCAAAAACGTAGTTAATTCGACACCAAGTCGGATTTTTTAACCAATAGCCTATTCTGGCTGGATTCATTATTGATTTCTAGTTTACACCATTTTATTTTTTCAGTTTTCACTCTACTGCCTTAATCGAATTTCGCGATAAAAATTAAGTTTTGTTTTTTTGATTAATTAACCAAAAAAATTTTTGTTTTTTTCTTAAATATAAGCTATTTAATATAAGTCATAGGGCAATTATCCAAAATCATGTTTTATTTTTGACAAGTTAAGGAAAAATGGGTTGCCTTTAATTGAATCTGGGTGAGTGTATTCCTCAACTCGACTACAGAATTTTTAAATCGAATCTTGCTGCTTGTCAAGCTCAAATATAAAAATGAACGGAGAAGTGGGATGGGAAAGATTTAACTCACCCTTCATTTCTTCTCTTCTGTTTTTTTACTTCAATAATAAATTACTGTCCTAATAAATTAATGTCCAAAAACTCATTTCTTTATTTAAATTAAATTAGAGTTCCTGAAATATAGAATACTGTCATTTGAACTATAATAATTAAACTGAAACTGAATAATTAATGCAATTTGTGCAAACATCAGAAGTCTCAATGAAAACGAAACCCGAAATGCGGTAAAGAATGACACTGAGATGGGTTACTTGTTGAATAAGGAAACTTCGATTCAGTTTACATTTTAAAAACTATTTGTCATATCGAATCATGCCAGTTACCGGAGGCTAAAGACCTGCCTGCTGTTGCATTTTAATAAAAATTTCTTATTTTCTGACTTGAAATTGAATAATGATTTGTGCATCATGACGTTGTTACAATGAGCGTCAATCAATTAATGATTTTCTTTCCTTTCTCGAGGATATTGCGTTTCTATAAGACTCATACCAAAAGCATTTTTTTGCTAAGGAGAAAGTAAAAGTTCTGTTTTACGATTGTCCAATCCAATATTAAAGGCCGATCCACAGTAAGAGCATTAACTAAAACCATAATCCTCGTTCAATTGTTTTGACCGTACATTTTAAGTTGTGTTCCACGTTTAGTGGTCTTCTCACGTAACAATAACAACCTCATCCACAACATATGACAATTTTACTCTCGTCTGCCCTCTATCTCTAGACTTAGGTATTTATTTAGTGGAGTAGTTTAAATAACAGCTGAAGTACAAGTATTGAACCAAATGCAAATAAAAAACTCCTTGATTTTAACTAACGCTTTTGGTCCCCATGTTGCCTATACAAATAATCAGTGCTGATTTGGGCTGATTGCACTCTCAATCAACACTTAACCATAGTAAAAAGCTAAAGGCAAGTTCTAACGTTAAAAAGAAAACCGGTAATCAGATTTTTCAGCGCTTTACTCTTTCTTTTGATGGAGTCTACTAATTTTCTCCGATACATCCTGTAACTTGACTGCAAATAATTATGCAAAGAAATCTTTAATTCGTATCCATTTGTTGCAGTCTAAGCAGCTTTCTCGCTACAAATGCTTCATTGTAACATCGCCACAGAATCTACGGTTTTTTGTCCAGAGCATTTGAAAACGTGAATAATTCTTGCAATACTGCAAGAAATCATTGAATTCTCAATTAAATAGACGGCACAAACATTTTGCGTTGCCTGGAGTCTATCGCTTTGCGAAAACTTGGTTGAGCCCATTTGTCGTTGACCACTTTCGGGGTCCTTAATCAACGACTTCAAAACGTAACTTACTACTATTGTTCAAAGTACTTCAACCATTAAAATGATTAAAAGAGCAACCTTCGGGACAATAGTGACCCCCTTAGAAAGCTCTCAAGGCTCCTTTAGTCACTTCGTCACAACAATTTAGGCCAATGAGCAACAGAAAACCCTCTAAATTTATATGCATCCCAGAGTGGCCCTCGAACTGATTGAAATGCAAACAAACACGCCACAGGACCTCACGACAACCATTTCCTTGCCAGCCACTTACACACCACGTCAAGGACTCCTCGATTGGCGGTGCTTCACCTGCAGCAAAAGTGAAATCAAACCAAATCCCTGTTCCCAATAAACCCGACTATAAAAAATAATTAAACACAACACAAAAAACCACAAAATTTTCCAACACACTCAGCAGTAAATACAGCTCAAGGATGCCCACAACTGCGGACCGCGCAGTTGACTTCTTTTACGACATTCTACCGCATTGCACACACCGAGTCCCTCGCCCGTCCTTGGCTCGACTTGAAGTGAAATTAAATTAACAAAAATTGCTTCCATCGCATAAAATCATATTCCGCCTTCCGTCCACGCTGTGGTGGTCCTGGCAGGTGTAATATCCAAAAAAAGGAAAACTCGTGCACATAAAACGAGTGGAAACGCCGCCACCTCCCCACCAGTCGAAGAGCTTTGCAGATATTAGTATCGGATCGGGATGCTGGCTGAGGGTAAATACCCGAAAAGTGTGTGTCCTCACGCCTCCGCCTACCGCCGACGAGGACGAGCACATGAAGCTACGAAGCTACGTGTAACTTTGCTTAACTTTATCTCTCTCTTTATTTTTTTTTATTTTTTGTTCCCTGCGGAACCTTTTTATGTTCCACATACGCCCGACTATCCATTCGCTGGGTGGTCCGTCCTCCTTCTGCCGAACCATATGGTGTCTGGAAAAGTTGTTAGTTATCCTTTTTTTTGTATTTTTAACCCTTTTCTCATGATTTTCCCTCTCGCCGTCGCTCAAACTTTCCCGACGGACTGCTCAGTTTATTTTTTTTTTCTCCGTTGTGTTGCTTTTTTCCGCCTCTTCCTCCGTCCTTCCGCGCGTCAAATGCCGGGCCGGACGAAGGACCAAACAGCGCGGCTCTTTCCCTCTCTCTCTGTTGGGGAATCAAGTTATCCTTTTCGTATTTTTTGATTGTGTCCGCCCGTCGAAAAGTTTAAATTGGATTTTGACTCGATATGGAAATTTTTGTGCATAGACAACAATTGAAAATAATAGCCGGATATTTACCGTTATCTTCTCAGTGGTTATCCTTTTTTTTTTGTAAGTGAAACTTTCATTTTATTTATCCGTCATTCGTTTGTGGTGTTTTTTCTGGTTTTCAGTTTGTCGGGCTAACGGGCGGAACACGCCCATGTGAGTGGCTTTGGTTGGGGGTATGTTTTCAATTTTTAAGGGTTATTGTTTTAAATTTTCAAAAGTATGGCCTCTTTTATCGTGTAGCGGTAATAAACTAGTTTTTTGTTTTGGGATTTGTGTGCCACTTTTATGGTTCCGTTCCCAGGTAAAGGGCAACGTGATTGGAGTTCTCAAAAAGGCCCTTCGGAGAGATAAACAAAACTTGATGGTCTTACCGAAGCGGGGGGCTTATTTAAAGGATCGAGCTTCGGAAATTTGGCTAATGGAGTTTACGGGGGGCGGCTTTCTTTGGTTTGAGGGTGTATTGGGGGTTTTGGATTGGATTACGTTGATTTCACGGGTGGGAATTAGTAAGCTTGAGGCGTTTCCAATAAGTTTATCCCATTCTGTGGCGGACGTTTGGCTAATGAATTTCGTTTTCTTTCTTTTCTTTACAGGTAAGCAGATGCTTTTGATTATAAGATTGAATGCAGGGAGTGGTAAGTGGTGCTGATGTTTTTCTTTTACGATAAAATTCATTTCGGGCGGATTGTTTCTACGCGAAACTCATAACTGAGTAGCCGGAATTTCTGTGTTTTCTTTTATCAACACTCTTAACTATTGCAAGCGGGCAAAGGCAAAAAATAATACACAGCAATTAATTTTAATAGAAACTTTAAGAAATAGAAGACGCACAAAATTGTACTTCGGTTTTGTACGAAATCGTAGGAAAGACAAATTAGGGTAATTTAGTTTAATTTCTATGAAGTGGATCAATTCATTTTGCATAAATAAATCTAAATTTTTTAAATAACGATGACTTTCGTTCACAGTTGCATGTTCCACAGTTGGTCTCGTGAATTGTCTCTGCAAAACTTAACGTAAATCCTACTTAGGCAGCGGGACAGTGCAGAAATGTTTAGATCAACAAAACGATGATTGACCTCTTTGAAAGGTTAGAAAGCATTTTGTTTAATCGGCCATCATTCAATCCAAAGTATCAAAGTATACAAATCCGCACTAGCGGGGCAAGTTGGGCCAGTGCGTGTGGTAAGTTGGGTCAAGTCTTAAAAATGAGAAAATGAGATCAGTAAACAACAAATAGGATGAATTTATAATAGAATCTTATATAAAATACAAAAAGTAAGAAATACTCGCTATTGTAGTTAATGCAAATAAAAACGGCCACAAGTTCAAGTGTGCCCTTGTTATAAGTCCAATTTCGGCACTTTTAGAGAATGCTTCCATGAACATTAGCCAACATCAGCCAGTTTCATCATTCAACATCATTGAAGTTTATTGGGAACAGCTGAGCCTACGAAAAAAAAAAAGAATAAGTTAATCTTAGCTGGCCCATCTTACCCCACATCTAGTCTGATGAATATTTTGCGTCATAATAAAAAAAAATACTCAAAACAGTTCGATCTTTCAAATGGAATCATTATCATCATCGGCGCAACAACCGGTATCCGGTCCAGGCCTCCTGCAGCAAGAACTTCCACCTATGCCGATCGCTTACCGACGCCATCCAGTTGTTCTGGTCCACGCCGTTCTTCCAGCGTAAGCGCGGTCTGTGTCGTTTTTTTGTATCATGAATTGTACCGCAAAGGACTTTCCGAGCAGGACCCTCTTCGGTCATATGAGCGAAGGAGGGGCGAGAGGTACCCATCCCATCGGAGTCTACCGAGCTTTATTTTCGTTATAACATCTGCTTCGAGGTAGATTTCATTCAACTCATGGTTATACCGTCTCCGAAATTGTCCTTCCTCACGTATGGGGCCAATAATTCTCCGTAAAACTTTCCTCTCGAACGCGGCTAAGAGGTCAGAGTGTCTTTGGCTAAGCACCCAACTCTCGGATCCATATGTGAGTACTGGTAATACAAGTGTCTTGTATAGCACCAGTTTTGAATTTAAACGAAATACTAAATTATAATAATGTGATTCATAAAAAAAACTGCATTTTAATGTAAAATTTCCACCTTTTAACCTTAAGAATAAATATGATTCCTTTTCCACTTCAAAAACAAAAAAATCGCGTGGTTCCTCATCTGCTGATACAAAAATACAACGCAACTAAAACCGATTTTGCACAGGTTGGTTAGATTGTCCTTTTCATTCCTGTCTAATCTTGTTCGTGTAGTACTTGCGATTCTTGGAAAATTCGCGTGGCCCAACTTGCCCATGAGCCAACTAACCCCGCTCGACTTTACTATTTGATGATCATCTATCATCAGAAATTCCCAAAAGAAAGAGAAAAAAGAAAAAGAAAAATCATCAGAAATGTTCAAAAGTCTCAAAATAAAACAACAAACATGTGATTTACAAAGACAGTAATTTCGTTTGTTGATGTTGGAACCAGCGTGAAGAGTATTCAAAGTAGTCGACTATAGCCCTCCACACAACCACCTCTCTTCTTTCCAGAGACCAGCTGCTGTCTTATTGAAGCTAGCGAGTAGACGCGTTTTATATCGGCCATACCTTTTAACAATTTATCCCTAGCCAAAGATCTCCTTTTCTCATTTTTTGTCTAAAAAAATAAATTTTAGAAAAGCTGTGCGATTGATAATTTGTTTATACTTTGATTGAAAGCATCGTATATTTAAGTGTTTCTTTAATAAAAAATAAAAATTAGCGCAATAATAATTCCAAAAGCCGCCCCACAAGAAATCCAAAAGGAGAATAATAACGCCATTGATTTTTGTTATTGCCGCACCCATTTTTATTAATTCTTTACAAGTTCGCGCAATGGAGTGCTATTTATGGCTACATGAAAGCCTTAAAGGATCTTGGCTTTCAATGTAGTTTTTCTGAGCAGTTCACTTTTTGTCGTCGTTTAATCGATGATAAGGCATACGAAATTAGAGCACCTAAGAATCTGGCAGTTTTGGAATTACAAAATCAAATTGTTGGACTGACCACTAACTATTTTCAAATAGCTTTATAGCAATAATAGCAACAAAACATTAACCTCAAATCCTGCTAACACAATACAAACATCCCTTCGTTTAACAAAGTTCAAAGAATTCACTTAGCACATTAGGACACCCTGATGCCTCAAAAGAAACCCAAACTGTCTACAATCATCTTCACCTAAGTAAAAGTCTCACACAATCGGCAAAATGACATCAAAGGAAGTCTCCGAGCCTTAAAAGTCAAACGAAAACAAGTTCATTGAAATTGACTGCTGAAAAGACATGCTGTAGTTTTATTTGAAAGCGTATTTAATTGAAATAGAGTACCGAAGAGCTCAGAAACGCTTTGCCCAAGTGCCAGAGCTCAGAAGCGCTTTGACATTTGCTCCCTCTCCAACTGGCATCAAATATGCATGCATGTCAATAAAATCTACTCTCTGCCTTAATCGATTTCCCTCACACCTCACCCACATCCAGGCCCACAAAAAGAAGTCCTGATTTCATATTCTTCATTCACCCAGACAACCCTACCGAAGGCCTTCAACTCTGAAATCCCTCGATTCTCTGAATTCAATTGCCATTCCAAAAGGTCGGTCCCACACACACGCCTTTGATATGAACTCCTTTTTCTGAAAATCCCCAAGTCAAAAGGCTAACACTTCTTTTCTTTTCTTCCCTCGAATCTCTAGCATCTCGTCGTCGTCCTTCAGTGGGGAGAAAAAATAAAACGAAGAGTTCTTTCAATTGTGCGTCCCTCTCAAGGACCCACTCCTTTTAAGAAAAACACAAATCCAATGGCAACCGATTTAAGTCGCCGTCGCTGTGTGAGTCAAAGGGAAAAGTCCTTTTTGTGCTCCGCCAAAAGCACCACATCACCAAATACGATTAACAACTCGCATTTAATTGGCCTTTGTGTGTGCGGCGGCGTGTTTATGCTCGTCCTGTGACAGGACTTCGTCGTGTCTGACGACAGGCGAGAGTAATAAGTCCGGGAAATTTTAATTTCATCACAACGTTGGCAAGGGAACAATCTCATCATCGGCATCATTACTTAATTAAATAAAATACCAAAAGGAAAACTACGGACCACAGAAAACGATCCACAGACAGGTTGTATCTATCACACCGGCGGACGATGGTGAGAGATACACAGCGCGCAGAAAAGATACAAAACCACTGGCAGAAAGCGGCGAACAACAGACCTGGGAAAAGGTTCGTTCCGTTCGTCGGTCGGTTTATCGCCATCGTGTCGTTGGCGTTTGTCGTTGTACAACGACGCTGCCATGTTGTTTTGTGTAATTTTCCAGATTTTCATAACGAATTTCCACACTCATTCAGACCGAAGTTTTGTAATTTAATCTGCGTTTTGTTTCTTTTTTTTTTTTTTTTTGTTGCAAAAAAAAAAGAAACGCAGACCTGCAGCAAGAGTTATGGAGCGTTGACAGACTGAGACGAGCACTCTTTTTGAGCTTTCGTTGCTCCCCGCTGCGGAGTGTAACGTGAAACCAGCCACCGGGCCACCCCTCCTGGTGGTAGGCTTTTCAGTCATCGCCTGTCTGGGCGGGTGAGTGTAATGCGAATTCAGTTAAGAGGAGCAGGTGCTAAAAGCAGAGTTTTTTTCTTTTTTTTTTTCTTCTTGCAATAAACGTTGCTGCTGCTGACACTCAATCCGGTGGAGGATGTATATCTCTTTTTTTTTTTTCATAATTGCATTAGTAGTCGGCTTGGCGCAGCAGGAGGGGCCAAACAGTGGGGCTGGAGAAATGAGGAACACTTTTGGAAATGAGTGAAAATCAATTTTTTTCCGGGTTGGGAATCATAAATGCAGCAAGGCGCGTTGACGTTAAGCTGCTAAGTGGCGCCACGGTGACGCTGGGAAAAAAAATTGTGGGCCTTCGTTCAGGCGAACAGCACTCGATCGATAGGCAGGGAAATGACGTTTTACGGGAAAAGTGAAAATTTATGAAAATCTGTTTTAAATCACCTTGCCACCTCGGTGGGTTATCAATGCCCACCATGTATTACCATGAAAAAAAAAGAAAAGAGAACTGAAGCAGGAAGAAAAGCTTTGCATTTTAATGCTGCGATCATTCAACGAGCTCAACAAGATCACCTGCTCGCAATTGAGTGGTTAGCGAAATTTGAACAGCATTTTTAATCTTGATCGGTCTCTCGAATTGGTCTTTTCGAGCCAGAAGCAGTATTTTTTTTTCAACTATCTTCTAAAATATGTGACATGCAGAAATTAATTGACTTTAAGTTTTGTACGTAATTAGCACTTCTGCTAAAATTAGTAACATCAGTTATAGTACCAATCGAAAATAATATTAGGAGGAATATTAGTGATACTCAACAAGTGAGGTAGAACTTCTTACAGAAGCATGTTGATAGTTTCTGTGAGTACTTTGAAACAAAAAATTGGTTCTAAATTCTTAATGCAGACGTTTACTTCTCAGATTTTTTGATGTTAAGTAGTTAGCATCTATACATGGTTATTGAAACTAGGAGGGCAGAAACGAATCTTCAAACCAAAGTTTATAAATGTTTCCTCCCCTGAGGCATTTTTAAGAGCAGTGCAATGATCTCTCAAAGAGGTATGAGGAAATATCCTGTTATTGATTTGTTTTGCTGTAAATTGAAAAGTTTTATTGGCAAGCTGGTTAGTCATAAGGTAGCGCTGTGCTTGTGCGAGTAAATTTTGCACATGTGTTTTTTGCGAAGCCACATGTCTTGTTTGCAAGAAATTTCATTTCAACTAACGTTGTTAAGCAAAAAAAAAAAATTAAACTTGACTTCGAATTATAGAGACCAAACCAACCATCATTTTCGAATTATAGCTGTTTGTATGTTGTTTTCGCACAAAAATAAATTCAAATTTACCAATTTGCATGACTTTCTTCGAAACTGTGAGAATGTTTGAATTACAGGTTTTCGAATTTAATAGGTTTATTGTACAATTACAAATTTGGAATGTAGTACGAATAAGAAAAACAAAAAGAAAAGGCATTTATACATTATCTGTAGTTAAGTTATTACTTCAAGAAAACATGTTTCAGATTTATTTCCTACTTGATGTGTCGTAGATATGTTGAAGATCATGGGGAATGTTATTTAGAATGGTTTGGTTTAGGTGTTATACAGGAGACAATGTTTACCATACACATTTCTCAAGATTTTTGTAGTTTTCCCTCCTTGAGAAGTGATACAGTCCTTCAACTCACCTAAGCGTCTCGTACTGATGGTTGATGGGTATTAGAAGTCTAAAAACATCATAGAACTCCAACACTGCTGTCATCTGGGTGATCTTTTTACTTAACTTGGGGCATGTAATAAATTAAAGGCTTGTTCAAATAACATAGCTTTGCTGGAGGAGTTGCATATATTTTATACAATCTTAGATGAACAAACAAATCTCCTATCACGTTGTAACATACCCTAAAAAATCGTTGTTATGTTTTATCAAATTGTTCAAATTGTTGTTAGTGAAAAAGTTTTTGATTTTTTTACGAAAAATCAATTTTACCATTCTCGAATTCTATATTCTACTCCTAAATATTGAAAAAGAATAATTCTCCCAAAAAAAACATACAGTGACGCACGTAATTAGAAGCACCTAAAATGATCTTCTTGTTCTGATTATAATGCATATACTTGCCACCTGAAAAAAGTGAGTTTTGGTTTTTCTTGTAGCTACAAGCTATGTTTCTAACTATAGGCACGGGTTATTTTGCTCGTTCTTGCTTTTTTGATGGACAAACGCCCAAGATTGTAGCACTTGATTCAAAATCCATTGTTTTTCTTATACGTATAATCCGTAGCTACAAAAAAAAACTAAGAATCACCTTTCTAAAATAGAAAGTGTACATGAGTTATAATGAAAACAAGAAGATCATTTTAGTTGTTTCTAATTTCGTGCACAGCACTGTAGTAATTGAGTAGGCAAGTTTTATCTCACAAAAGTATTTGGAAATGTTAACTTTACCTTATAACTGTGCGATCAAACCATACAACGTAGAAAATACCCTAGAAAATCATAACATAAGAAACGAACGGGACTAACAAAAACATACACATGAACAGACAGCCCGAACCGTTTCCCTATAAAATCTAAATTAAATAGTAATAGCAATCAAGCATTCGTATCGATCGGCCAAAATTTCCAAAATGTAACAATTCCTAATTAAATAAAGACAACTAATATTAAAAGATCCTACAAATTGGGGGATAGTTTTATAATTGCAAGATCCTACATAATTTTAACTTTAAAGAATCTCTTACCTGTCTTTTTTAGAGTTTCATTCCAAAGGCGAAACCCTTATAGAATCACCTCAGTGACCGTCTGTCTGTCTTCTTTACATATTTGCCAATAATTTCTTAATCCTCTGTAGTTAAGAGATAAAATTTAAAATACAATAATGGATAAAATAAGCAACCCAAAAATAAATTCTGATTTTTTGTCGGAATTAGTCGAAGATTACAGAAAAATTTAGTACTAATACTAACGCTTGAAAAAACTTTTATTTAACTTTAACAAAACCATTTTTTATGTAATTAAAAAAAAAAATTTTCCAATCATTTATGTAAACACGCTGATTATCAACAATGATTTACCATTAGGTATGCAAATTTTCAATGCCGTGTCAATAAAAGAAAATGAATTTATTTTTGAATATGTGAAAATCCAATGAAATATGTGAAAATCCAATTATCACAAAAATTTTAATAGTATTTACTATTTTTGAACGATAAAGGTTTAAGTGATATACAACAGTGCAGTATGAGGATAGTACAATTAGAAAAGCAATGTCTACTATTCCAGTTGATTAAATTTTCCAGGGTTCGTAGTAAGTGCAATGCCCTCTCTGTCATTATTTGCTGGCCAGTCTATTTAGGTGAACTTTAACAGCTTTATTATTCACAATACGAGTTGATGTTTCAGCACTTAAAAATAAAGGACTATAAGCACTACATCAATCATACAAAAACGCTTGGTTTTAGTATAAAACTGGCTTCATTTGCCGTCATTGCCGTTCAATGGAAGAAAGCAACCACCTCAAACGTCTTGTAATACTATGGAGGACTCATTTTTCGGATTTAAAGAACGAAAAAGCACTTCTGAGTTTACTATTTCTAACTATCCTTAAACACAGAGAACGTCGTAGCGCCGATCCTTTTTGTGAACGACTAAAGTAAATTTAAAAGAAAAATAAAATTGCGATTTTTCTTTAATCTTCAACTATGCACAAGCAAAATGCTTCCAGTGATTTACCTATAACAGAAGTCGTTAAACTAATTCCTTTGATAGCCACATAGTTTCCTGAAACAGTAGTTAAGTTTCACCCAAAAACTCCAGACATGGACGCTGTGGAAAGAAAAATGCTCCGAAAAATTGGTGCCCTGTTGTTTCAAGAAACACAACAGGTTCTTCTGCATCTTATGATAATGATGCAAACATGAATCATAAACACAGCAACTTGGGATTATCAAGTTAATTTTATATACCGATTAACTTAATGTAGCTAAGTGTTCCCTAAAATGATGTTAAATGACCGTAAAAATCTCCATGAATCCGTACTAAATAGATTTACAAATAAATCAAAATATATATACACGAAAAACAAGCGAAACATTATTTCAGTTTTGTAAAATTATTCACTTATTGCTTATTGATTTTGCGGTCTCGCATAAAAAGGGTTGACGTATATCAAGCGGGTATTTTGATGAGTACACGCACGCAAGCCTTTATGCGCGCTGAGCTCGCTTCGCTGGTTTTTGCAGTTGGTAGTAAATTTTCCCATTGTCACATTGACCTACACTTCCACAACATCCTTTATTCCCTTTCATCCTTCATCACCTGCCATCCTCTTTACGAATATAACATCGAAATAAGTAAGGAGACCTCCCCATAAATTGGCTTCCTCCGTTTGAACTCTCACCCACCCTTTGACAGTTCAATTTCAACTTTCAACTCTTCTCCGTCGATAAAAAAAAAAATAAAACTGATCGTATATCAAATTTCGAAAGCACTCGTCGAGTTTCTTGTAGCATTTTTCCTAAATCTGTGCATTCATAAACGGATTATAGTTCCCAGATGGAGTGGAACTCCCCGCCCACCGACGTAAGCCACTTAAATGATTTCCTCATTTCTCGAGCTTCAATACATTCCGCCCACCCACCCGGTCACACACACAATCCGATGGATTGCAGGGGATGACATAGAAGGGAACGTCGGTCCTCCTCCCCCTTGCATGACTGTGATTTATTTGCAAAAGGAAACAAAAACACGTTCCACATACGCACCCGAGTCCCACGTCGTCATCGGTGTTTTTCTGTTGATCCGTGCAAAAATTCGCAAAACCGAACCGAAATGCTAAATGACAGGCCAATTCCTTTATGTTGATAGCCGGGCCGAGTATAATTTCTGGGCCGGGAAAATGCCACCCAAAGGACTACTCACTCGTTCGATGTGTACGTGTGTGTGTGGGGGGGATTATTGTGTGTGGTTTTTTTTCGTGAACGAGTGGGGGGACAATTATTGACGGTAATCCCCTGTGCGATGAGTGGACGTTAAATTGGGAAACAGTGTACTTTGTGTGTTGTGTGGCTCCATTGTTGGTTGTACATTCGGATTTCTGTGTCCTTTACCAGGGTCGGGGGGATGATGATGGTATTTATCGAACGTCATTTCTTTCGATTAGATGAAGCTTTATGAGCTTCGTGGTGGGTGGGGTGACGAGATCCACGTGGATGTGGCGAGCTATTGAATTTTGTTTTTTTTTTTTTTTTCATTCCGTCGCTCAGGGGGATTTTGTTACAAACGGACGTGACGCTCGTGTGCTCATCGTAGTCATGGCGTTACATGAATCCGGAGCGAGGTTGAATGATCTGGAATAGCCCGGTGCTCCGCCCACGGAGTCATGAATAAATTAATTTCTTTTTTCCCGCAGCTCTTAGGTTCTTGAAGGACGCTTGTTGTGGTCTTTGGTATCGTTTGCGTTCCATTGTCGGGAACACGACCCTTACACACCCACGCGATTGTACTACACACACAATTGTCTGGAACCGGGGATGGGCCACCTAATTATTTGAATACACGATTGCTTGGGGGTTGTCAACGGTTTCATTATTGTGAATGAGAAGATAAATTTCGATTTTTAAGGGTTGCGCTTGGTTGGGTGTTTGTCGGTTGACATCAATTTTTAAAGAACACCCTTGAGTAATCAGATTTTCTTTGTTTTGAGAGGACTCGGGGGATGTAGCCTTCGACTTTTTATTTTGATTGCAGATGCTCTTTTTTATCAAAATTATCTCTGTTTTTTGCTTCAGTTTTTCTCTCTGCGGATGACAGATTTATTAAAGGTCAAAGTCTTTATGGAATGTTTTGCTCAAAATCAGTTTGATTAGCTTATTTAGCTTTTGTTCGAGGACGATGAAAATGTTTCGTGTTACCAAAAAAATGAAAACGGTTATGGGCACTAAAAATCATCGAGACATTTAAGCTGTTCAGAGCACACATCGATTAATGCGATAACGATAAAACGAAAATTTTAGAACAACGATGAAATAATTTACATTCGCCTTTGAAATACACTACTTTTTCTATAACCGTCGTTTAATGATGGCAGTTTTTATTATTAGGGTAAAATATTTTAAACATACGCAGTTATGAGTATACCAAGTGCTGTACGACTTCAAAGTAACATTTTTCAAAAAGTGGAACTAATAACTCTGTACACTGAATGACTGATATAATACAATAAACTCTAGACTAAGGTAAATACGGGAGAGAAATTCATATATCCAGTTAACAGATATAGAGTTGCCCTCGCTTGACATTCCGACGCAATAACCATCAAGCCACGTTGCTAATGTTCTTAAGTATTTTTCTTAAAAAAGAATGGTTGCGTTAAGAGATGCAACATCATTATCAATGACTAAAATGTCTATAAGAACAATAAATTTTACACCGAGTTGGCTCTCATCTATAATTTCCTTTCTTATGTTTTCAAATTCTGGGTGTTGCAGAAGAATATCGATTTTTAAATCAGTTACTCAAAAGATTATAGGAAAACCACAGGAAACCAACACGTCTTAAACTTAAGATTGCTGATTTGTTTGCAACTGCAAATGAAAGAATGGGGTTATTTATTTATAAAATCTTTTCTTAATCATCTTCTGAGCACTGACTTTTTCTTTTAGAGTAACTTCGGGTATTGTGTTACTATTTTGAAAATATTTTCTGAAGTGTTTGCCTGAACGAAGTGTTGGAATCAAACCATATATGGCTTAAAAGAAGATATAAATTTCTTATTTCCCACACTAAATCGTTAACTAATTTGTTATTGCATGCAATGAGTTTGACTTCAACTCAGAAAGCAAACGCGAAACATAGCAGGCCCACATTTCCATAAATTTCAAGGAAATCGGACCGATCTACTGAACCCTTTGGGAATTGCGCACACGTATTCAACTATAGTATCTCCCGCGACTGCTGTGAACCACAACGCAATGTTATTTCAACCCCTTTCTGCTCTACAAAAATAAAATATACAGAATACGATCAAAAAATAGAAAATGAAACAAAAAGGGTCGTTTGAACACCTGCGTTCTTTTCATGATGCGTTGTATGCACTTCAAAATTGAAGTCAAACTTAATGCATCTAGACAAAACATACACTAAAACAAAGTACACAGCATAAAAAATCTACGTTCCAAATTTCAGCCAAATCGGTCAAGCGGTCTTGGAGCCAATTTTGACTAGAGAAAAATTACAAACATCCAAACTTTCGAATTAATAGCATTCGCCCCTCTTCTGCATTTCACTTTTTGTAAATTGAATCCACAAAAGTGGAATTAGGTGTTCTGCATTTCGAGTGAAATGATGTATAGTGAATTAGTTGTTCGAAAGTATATAATTAGGGATTCTGGTCTTCACTCAAAATCATAAAAGTGAATTCGAATTTTCGAACATGGAATTTAGTGTTCTACAATCCACAATCCGTCATTTTTATGTGAGTTGAATTCACATTAGGTTTGTTTTGTGAATTGAATTCACTTGTTTTTGTATCGTATCGTTCTCAATTAAAAACGAGAAAGGACTTCTGGGGCTTTGTAATTCAAAAGTGGGTATCATCCAAACAATCTATTACTCCTGGAATGCTATATTTATCAAAATAACACAGCTGTTCGTCTTGCATCCTTGTGTTCTGTTCTCCAATCCTCTTTGACCACAATTTGAATTGTAAAACGTTCGTCAGCTCGCCAAGAACTTTGCTGACTGCTTATTTATCAAAAGCAATCTCAAAATCCTTTTCCAATAACTGTCGGTAACTTTCTTCAGCCAAAAAAAACCGAGTGCATTTGCATTTTGCATTTGCATGATATTCTCATCTTAACCGGCTATAAGGCAGTTAACTATGCAGACAACATAGCCAATACATTAGCCCTTCACAAGATAGCCGGGTGGACGGCTAAGATTAGACTTGGCGTCGAAAACAGAAGTAATCCAGTTCTCAAGAAAATTCAAGTTCCTCCATTGAGCCCACCAAATATCTTGGTATAATTCTAGACAGTGAACTCAACTTGAAACTCAATATACAGGAAAACACATAGCAAGAAAAGCAATTAGTACCGGGGGTGAACCCAATAATTCGGGTGATTTCACCGATAGAAGATTCCTTCGCAAAGATAACAATAATGTACAGCGTTATTAATGGTATCACCAGTACAACTTCCTTCGTTGCCGGCAAAGTGTCGTGCAATATTTACAACGCCGAAAACATGATGGTCCATCTACTTCGCATCACGTATGCGTAAAAAATCGGAAGTGTACTATCAAATCGTACGCTTTTAATTACACATTACAAAAAAACAAACTCTTGTCTATGAATTCAAAAATTATTTTAAATGAACAGATGACTTTGACAGATCTAAGACAATTTTTCTTTTATCGTAGACAAAAATTCGAAGTGGATTCGAAAATTCTAATTCACATGGATTGCAGAACACCAAATTTCATTTCGAGTGGAATTTAAATTCGTTTTGAATCCACTTTAGGTCGAAATACAGAACAGGGGCGATTGTTAAGATTATTGGTCAGGAAGAAAGGGAATTAAAATACTTTTAACATGGCTTAGAACAATAGTAGCAAATAAGTTCAAAAGTGTACAGTTATGTATTAGCTTATAGAACCTTCAAGACTTCACTGGTTCGTTAGAGGCTTTTTTTTCTAGAGTTGGCGTCTCTTAGGCACGGACTAAATTTCAATTCATTTACCAAAACTCGGTTTGTGGTCTATTGAAGTGCAGATTAGTGGCAATTGCTGAAGAAAATGAGGAAATCTAATCATTATTAAAAAAAAGTTTGAAAAGAAATTTGATTGCTTTTCTCCGAACTCCGAAAACGTGAAAGAAAATACCACCCAAAGTAATATCAAATACCCGCTGACCATTAATGGTCATTCAATTTCTAAGACTCAAACCCGGAAGACCCACAATCCAATCACTTTCGATGACAACGTAACAACATCAAACAGTAGCGCTACTCGCTACTCCGCATCAATCATACATGCGATTGCAATCTTAATTACACTCTGTCTGTATCTCTCTGCAACCTTGATTGGCAATTTTACTTAACTGTATACCGTATTTTTTTTTTCTATTCCATTGCAGGTAAGACGAAGGCTATCTCAATTGCACATACCAAAGGTAAACCACTGATTTATAAATTCCCATTTAAACAAGCACCCGGGTGCATATCCCACTGCCTCACTGTCTGCCTCTCAACAAAGTAGTCGTCTGTGTCTTGTTGAACAACAAAAGACATGCACGTCGATGCCAATTTGTATCTGCAACTGCATTACATATCTGAATGCCAAAACAGCAGCAGCAGCAGTAGTTATCGGAGTCCACACCCAGTTACGGCGAACGAGAATTGTGCGGCAGTTCAAATCCAAAGCCGATAATGAAATATCAACGTTTCCACCCATCTCCCCCACCTGACGGCTGACAGACGTGAAAATTCATTTTGTATCTAAAACACAATTCGAATGTGTGCGCGTGTGTGTGTGTGCAGATTCAAACCGAAAACCATAAACCGTGCAATTTTCGAATGACACCACAACTGAGCCGTTCCATAAATTCACTTGACGCTCGAAATTAGCCGTCATTGAGTGGCAAGGCGGCTGTATTGATTTAGATACGAATGTGTGCCGATGGATTGGTAATAAGCTTGAATTTAATTGGCCAAAAATTCGAGCTGGCCAAAGAAAAAATGAAAATCGGGAGAGTGAGAGGCTCCTGCTGATGTGATGCAATTATCCAAAATTTGATCTCATTTCTGGCTTGATGTCATTTCGGGAGAGTGAATCAGCACGGGCGGCGGTAAATTATTCGGGAACGATGTGTGCCGGTTGGGACTTTCTAATTAATTTGCCAACTGGTAGGACGCAGCATTTGTTCATGCGGTCCATTGAGATGGGGTGGGGCGTCCTTACAATTGATTCATGGGGCATTGGTAGCGGCACAGTCTTGTGGACAGGGATGGTTGTGAGGCACAAGAGTGAGGTTTTTCTCTCTAACAAATAATTTGTTGACGGTTTCTATTGATTCTTTGGGAATTTATGTTCACGTCCACGTTTAAAATAAACAGCAGTCTGGTTCTACTGTCTTCGCAACGTATTGAATGCTTCCTTCGCGATTAAGCAATTAAAATTGTTAAAAAGTTAGAACCATAAAGAAAGTAAATAATTTAATATTTTTAATGCTTGGCTTGTTCTACTAGCCCGTCGCTTCCTGCTACTCGGCTTAGGGACTACAATAATGGGCATCTAAATTTATAATATTTTTCTGTCTACACATGTTTTACTAAATACACGTAAAAATATAAATACATGTGTTTCTACACGGATAATTTAATTAAACGTGTACTACGTGTACACAATTTCACGTGAAATTCGGAAGCTCCACGTTCCAAATTTCAAACAAAAGAAAAAAATCAAAAATGCAAGCTTTCAAATTGAAAATAAAATATTAAAGTCTCTCCTGCAACACATTCTAAGTTGAAGTCCGGTCAATCAATCTCTTTACTGCAAAAAAATCGTCTTTCGTCAATTTTGTAAACGAGTGCAACTCGAGATTAAATTAGGTTAGGTGTGCGCGTTGGCAGGGTAGGAAATCCGCCTTGCTTAGGAGACCTTGTACCTGGGTATGGAGGTTTTAGTCCCTTCTCTCATTTCGTGTGACATATCCGTCCCTGGCAAGGTCCGTCGACCCTATCTTACTCAGCAGCCTTTAAAAGTTCTTTGAAGGTAGAATTTATGTGGAAAGATCTTAAAAAAAAAATACTTTCACATCCAACAACTAATTCTTTGAAAATCCTTCTTTTAACTCTGAATAACTTTAAACAACGAATCTGACAAAATACAACCAAAAGTCCTACTTTAAAAGCCTTATTTTAAATTCAGCTCGAATCTAAAACCCACAGGGACATAAAATTAAGCTTCAGCTTTAATTGACACTTTTGTGAATTCTCTCATAGTTCAGCTTTTCTTTGACACCATATGCGAGGGACATAGAGCTGCTGGTCTCACAATCATCTGGCATTGGCCTTAACTCGACTAGCCGGGCTAATAGCTCATTTTTGTTCTAACCCACAGTCGTCAAGACATTACAGATACAGAAACCGATCTTTGAACAGTCACGTAGATTTTATTCTCATGTTCCATTCACCCTTTTATTGAATTCCATTGAGACTTGGACGTAGGAAAAAGAATTTGTCGTCTTCTCGACTCTCAAAAAAAGCACAGGACTACAACTTAAAGTATGTGGCGTCCCACACTTACCTGAACATCCAGCTTTATAGTTTGCAAATAGTTCTCCTAGACCCTCCCTTGCTGGCCCCACTCTTCTACCACAGCCCTCCTCACACACACACATTGTATACATCCGGAGGACATACGACACAACATCCTCGTAAATCGTATCCCCGCTGAAATCGATACAAATCCATGTGGTGGCAGTTGGTTTAATGCATTTTCAAAGCTTCCACAGCTCCGCCGCTCTGCCGCTCCATCGCCCGCATCACAATGCGCCGGGCACCGCAAAATCCCCAGTCGTCAATTTGTGAATATATCCCGCGAAAATCGCGTGGCTCCCTCCCAGCTTCCCCTTAACCAGCCGGAGCGTATTCCTCATGCCATGCCAGTGATTTGTTGTCTCCGAAAAACGCACCCAGGATCAGGAGGCGATTTGAAAATGTTCTCCCCCATTCGATGGAATTGTGTCCGAGACTTAGTCGCCCACCCACACTCCTCACGCAAATCAAATTTATTGTGATCCGTATCTTTCGGTCCATTCGTAACGGTAGCGGTTTTAATTGATGGATTCTGCGGCGAGGAAATAATTTTTCTCCTGGCAAGATTTATTTTAACTCTCTTGTGGTTGCCTCTTCTGACCGGTGGACTGAGGTGGACGACGGAATGATTAATTAGAGTGAACAAAATAAAAATTGTTACCGAGGTGCTGCGCGCCCGGCCCGCTCGCCTTGTGATCGTGGAGGAGTGTCATAAGTCATAAATTGTTTGCGAGTCATTAGCGTTGTAATGTTTTCTGTGTTTGTTTTTTATGCGGCAAAAATTTATCGATAATTAGGTGAGTGTATTTGTTGATGAAGGGGAGGGAACAATGGACAGTGTAATTACATTCAATTGGAATCGCATTTGAAACAATTGAACACGGTTAGCGGATGTCGTTTGTCATATTTGCTAATCGTGCCGCTGTCAGATGTGGGACTTTGTAATTTTAGCTTGTTGACCTTTTATTGGTGGCGATGAGAAGGGAGGGTAGAATGTTGCTACGAGCCTTGTTAACAGTAGGGTCAGACAAATGAAAAGAAATTATTTAAGCAGGAAGGAAATTTTTGGGCTTTTTCAGCGAAACTTGTAGCACGTTGTGTGCAAAAGAAACGGAAGGGTTTCTTAGACAAGCAGACGAAAAGATGTCTAGAAAAAAAGGGTTTATTGTTGGAAAATGTGAAAAAAGGGGTTTGTGACTAGGGTAGGCTCAGAGGTGAAGATTCTGAGGTGAAGCTTCTAAAGCAGTAACTGGCAAAAATTTCTTAAAAATTAAGATTTTTAAAGAGATTTGATATTTTTTTTAGTTTGACTGAAAGGTTGTTAAAAACCTAATAAGATAAACGAGAAAAAGCGAAACAAAATAGTCACAAAAAATTTGAACGAACTGCGTCAGACTCGCCCTCAGTCGATTGCATTTCGAGTCTTAATGGCAAGTATCTTTTAAGTCTTAAATTGGAAATTTTAAAACAAATTTTTGCTGTTTTTCTTTTCTGGTGACTTTATCGAAGGAGGGTTATTTGATAGGATAACAAGTACTTCGACTTCGATTTCGAAACTTTTCAACTATGCAAATTTTAACTTGCAGTTTTGACTGACATTATGAATTTCAATCGTAAGATTAGGTATTTTAGAATTAAGCTTCTGGTTATTGACTTGACCTGCGATGATGTTAACTGACCTATAAGATCAAGTCACGGATTTAAGTCTAGTGTAGCATATCCAGGGCTCCGGCCTCAAGTTTCCAACATTCATTTTCAATTTTAAGTGTCCGCTTTTCAATTCCTGTAGCCTTTGTTCTAACAGTGATGTCAACCAAATCTGAGGCGTTTAAATTCCTACTTTAAGCTCCCCTGGCCTCGCTCTCGATTCCCTAATACTCCCCGCGACCGCCTCAAACTACTTAACCTGACAACTCTTGAAAACCGCAGAAACGTCGCTGGCCTCCTCTTCACTCTCCGTCTCCTTGATGCGGTCATCGACTGTTCAACCATTCTTAACCTCATCCATATTAACTCCAACACTCACGTCACAAAAACCCCTCGCCTTTTCTACCTATCTCCCTATCATGCCTCCTATGGCTCAAAAGAACCCATCTCCCGCTTGCTGCGTAAGTCTAATTTCGCTCCCAACTTTGATTTTGGCATAAATCCCGCTAACTTTAATACCCATCTAGTTGTCTCCCTACCCTCCCCTTTATTCTTAGGTTCAGCTTTTCCTGTTAGCTTGTAAGGCAGATTAAGTTTTAGCTTGCTTGAGCCAATTAATGGGGTCGTGGCCCTACTAAAACTAAGACTTCTCCCTTATTTTTTTTTTTTGCAGTCACATCAACCTAGTTTCTGTAGTTTTTAATTTCATTATTTTCTTAAATAAATTAGAGCAGGCTTTAAATATGAACAACCAAGGCTTGGACCTCAAACTCGATGGCTTCGCGAAAAGCATGAAATTTCATAGATATCAATAGATTTTTTTTTTAAGTAAGAGTTCTAACAATTCTTTGATGAGACCAGAATTTTGTTTTTCCCTTAAATTTTCTTTTGTGATGTTGACCTACGAAGCTGCTTCCAGAATGTTAAATATCTGCAAACTATCAAACAACTGCCGTTGAACTTTAATATTGCTTTCTTATCCTAAATTCAACGGATGAGAAAACGATATTCAAATAAGAAGATAAAAGTTTATGTTCCACCTCCTTGCTCACTTTTCCTCCACCTTTCCACACAAACCCCAGAGTGAAACTTAAAGAGTCTTCAACCACCTACTTGAATGTGTTTAAATCACACAAAAATACCTTTTCTTTCACACTCGCTGCCGCCAAGACCGCACCCCAGAGCCTCACAAAGCCCCACCCGCCACCATCATTCCACAAACACAAACCGCCGCACAATAAATCCATTAAATTTGTTTACTAAATCATAATCACACTCAAAAAACACATACGCATCGACGGCAAAATCATTTCACGCCTCCTTGATTCCGCTTTCCGAATTGACTTTATTACAATTTTAATTAAAACAAAAATCCAACGCATTCATTGTCCGTCGCACATCAATGCATATGCGATTTCAACACCGTTCGTTCGCCAACAGCAGCAGCCGATGTAGTTAATTTGTAAATTAATTTACGAGTCAATAAGCAATTAAGCGGCGAAGGGCTCTGACGACACACGTAGTGGTCGTTGTCGCCCCCTGATTAATCCATGCACACACACACACACATATTCGGGCACATTCAATTTGACAATTTTTACGCATGACATTTTGCAAAATAAATTAAAAGCACATAAAAAAAATATTTCTTAATTTGCTTAATTGATTGAGCTAACTGAATGAATTTTAGTTAAATTAATTGAATTCTTTATTTGGGTTCATTGCAGCGCAATGGCGGGTCTTTAATTTCAATTAGGGACCATGGATAATTGTAAAATCTGTAATTCTGTTTTTTTTTTTCGGTTTTTTTGTGACTGTTAAGAAGGAATTATAAAATTTTCATAAATACATTTCAAAAACGTGTTCTATGGGGATTAATTAACGAATTATTGGGAGTAAGTGTAAGCGGCCTGTGCTCTAGGTGTCATAGACTAGGACTGGGCTTTGTCAGTGTCAATGGTCTGGCACACGTTTTTATAAACCTCATGTTTTGTGTACAAATATCTCACAGACAAAATTCTAGGTGTAGAAGATCACTGAAGAATAAAACCGAGCTCGACTTGTTAATTTTGAACCACTCATGGCACAAAATGTTGGAGACATTGTCTGTATTTAATTTGGTGACGAGTTGAGATTCACTACATGGGTTTCAGTTTTCCACCATTTTCTTAAACATTACAAATTTGCTTTTTGCCCATAAGTTCCTCTGACTGACCGAATTGTTATATACAACTTGAAAGACGCTTATTTTTTTGTTAAAAAAAAACATTTATTTGAATATGAAAATGAAAATACATGTTATTCAAAGTATAGCCCATCGCTAGCCACAACTTTTTCCTATCTTTCTGGCAATTAGTGGATTCCGTCCCAAAAGAACTGCGCCGGCTTGGCGGCCAAGAATGAATCGAGCCAATTTTTGATACCGTCAACTGAAGTGAAGCGTATTCCAGCCAGGGCATTCTGCATGGACCTGAACAAATGGTAGTCGGAAGGGGCCAGGTCTGGGCTATACGGCGGGTGGGGTAGCGATTACCATCCAACATTTTCCACGTATTTTTTAACCCGTTGAGTGCGATGTGGCCGAGCATTGTCATCATGGAAAATTATCGATTCGTGTCTAGTCGCATTTTCTGGCCGTTTTTCTTTGATTGCGCGGCTCAAACGAATCAGCTGAGTTCGATAGAGTTCACCAGTGATGGTTTGACCGCTCGGTAGCAGCTCATAATAGATCACACCCTTCTGATCCCACCAAATACAGAGCATTCTTCCAGTAATGCCTCCAATTCTGCATCTTCAAACTTTTTCACTTGGCCAGGACGTTCCTTGTCTTCAACGTCAAAATCACCACTTTTAAAGCGTGCAAACCATTCCTGACACATTCTGACACTTACAGAATAGTCAGGGTAAGCTTCAATGAGTAAACGTTGCGCATCTGTTGCACTTTTCCTTAAATGAAAGTAGTGAATTAAAAATTCGACATTTTAAACGCAAAACAAAACTTGTGTAAATTAACTTGTGTATGCTTTGACAGATGGAATTAACTAACTCCCAATAGAATAAATTGATAACCTGTAAAAAGCAACAAAATGGCATTAAGTCCATTGCACATTATATCAGCATTTGAAAATGTCATAGTAATAGGTCTTCCCCACCAATTGACGTTTTACTAGCTGTGTGTCACAAATTTGTTGTAAAGATGTATTGCTGATTACTGGCCATAAATGTTATTCCAATTTCACACGATAACAGACGCCGAAGTTGATGATAAATCTCAAAGAGCACACTTCTGGCATGAAATTCGCACTGTCCTGTCCCTTGAAGCTAATTTTGATTTAATTTGCTGAGCTTTGTCAACAAAATGTTTGCACTTTAAACTACAAAAATATTCCAGCTTTGAAGTATTGATTGAGAACCAAAATCTTTACGTTCATTCTCTCTTCTCTTCAGCATGACCCAGAGACTTCCGATTCTTCTGAACGATCTGGATACTATGTCAAATCTGTTGTCACTGTTGCTGGATAAATACACAAAGTACACGGCTAAACAGTCTAAATAAGAAAGCATTCAGATAATAAGACAACATTTTTTGTTTATTATAAAAGTTAAGACTAGAAAGTAGCCTTTTTATGGCAGATGCGGTCTCCATTTAAAGTCGACTCTTCAAAATTTGGTCACTTGATTCGAAAGAACCTATTCGTAAACAAGAAGTAAACAGCATTAAAGTGGTCTGTAAATTTTGTAGAAGAACCCACATTAAGTTCAGCTTAGTTTATTTGAAAACATTTGTGGTAGAATGTGTCATCAAGCGAACCGAATCGGCATGATTCAGAACGAGTATCAAATGAATTCCTATTGTTTTCAAATAAACTAAGACAACATTTTTTAATTCTGTAGTAGCTTCAAAGTATACAAGTTTTACAAAGCTCCTTACTGCACACAAGAGCTCGACTTTTCAAAGATCTCCAATCTGGATTGCGTGATTGGTCTGTGCTTTTTATGAAAAAAATGTTGGTAAAGCTATTGCCAACAAGTATCCCAAGCTGGCTGCCATATCACGCCCTAACTGCCAAACTGATATGATTCCAACAGGCTTGGCTGGCTGTCTTTCACAGAGCGAACGTCACAAGGGACATGGCTTTAGTTATCCATCAATACACTCAATTTTGTCGCTTCTTATGTTTTTTTTTTTTAAATGAAATGCATACCTATATACGAATCTCAGGCCAATCTACGCGTCAATCATTGAAAATTAAACCCTTTGGGTATATGACACTCGAAAGACTGGATTTTTTAAAAGCTACCAAAGTAAATATGCTTATAATTAGATTTTCGACAGTGCTTAAAAATTTACTGCAACTTGCATCGTTTGACTCATAAACTGTTTAAATCATTTTCTAATGAAATGAAATTTGTTTTCATACATGCGGTGATTTTTTCAATTCAAAACAGAACTTTTTTGAATGAATAAAAACTGTCTCAGAGTTTCACGATTCGAAATACGAAGCTGCTTCTTGTTAAGACAACTGCTTGGATTAGTTTCTACCGCGCTTTTTCGCTCGCTTCTTCTGATCATTTAAAGTCGATTGCTGCGGAGAAAAAATTAAAAAGCAAAAATATGGTAGGCCATCTAGTGTTCTTTTTTTTTTAAATCACAAGTTGTTTTGACTGGTGTTTCCCGATTGAAATCTCGACAGTAAAGCAATATCATACTTTAGCGGAAAGAAATGAGTCGCTTTACGCTTAAACAACGTTAGGAAATATTGAAAACTTATTTCCAAATTGAGTGTTGTGTTAGCAACATTTCTTAATTCTTAATTTAAACAGTGTGTTTTTCGAAAAGAAGTTTTGACCAAAATTAAGCACCCACCATGTCTACTCAACGCCCGTTTGTTGTAAACAGTTGCAAACATTAATGGAAATGTTTTCTCTTACCAATAAAGCTCAAGGAAACTTGTATTTGGCCCGTGCTGTAAAGTAAACTCTCTCACCACCGTCGCTATCCGGCTATGGGAAAGTTCACTTTGATTTTTTTATCTTACTAATCGTTAATCGTTTTTTTAAGAGCTACCAGTTTTTCCCATCCCCAAAGGTGGAAATCGCATTAATCAAATACTCTTCAAAGAGCTCACATTCACTATAAAAACAATCTTCATATCTACTTCATCTGTTTGATTAAACTCTTCACTTTGTTGCACTTCAACAACTTATGGAACTCAGCAACGCATACAATGTTTCAAATTGCGTTGTACATTTTGAAAATTTCTCCTTTTTAGCCGACACGATCATCACGCCATCAGAGACATGATCGGCATCCACTCATTTTCTCTTGTCACGAACGTGATCTGCATTCAATCATCCCTCATTGGTCGTAAACATTCCGTCTCCCTGCGGAACCACATCGCATCACCGCTTCCGATTAAGTGACTAATATCGATTTGCAGCTGGTGCCTCCATCAACCATTACTCGAAATCTCAAAATCGAAATCTATTCCAATGCCACACAAATGACGCAAACATTGCTGCCCTGTCCACCGACCCCGCCCAAAAATAGTCCGCGTGTGTGACGCATAGAAATAATTCAATGATCTCACTGTTCTCAAGCAATTTTCTGTCTGCTAATTATCAAATCGATTAAGATTAACACAATCGATTGAGATTCCCATGCGCGCCCCACAACGAGCGCACAACCCAGAGCAGACCCCCTTCGAAAAAAAAAAAAAGTAATTCCGATCATCAACCACAACTCAGTGGAGATTTATTATTTTCTGCCTTCACCCGGCACACACAAAGTAGATATCGACAGACGCAGATAATCCGAGAACGCCTTACATAAACATCCCTTATCAGAGGGGGTGTTTGTGCGCGCAGTGTTTGTTGTGTTTATTTGACACGACACAACGAGTTTGTAATTATACGTTGTCAAGCCGAAGTCAACCGGCTTCCAGTGTGCGTGGGGGTTTATCTATCGATTTGTCACAAGTCCATCCGATGGACGAAAGGAAACCAAACCTTCCATCCCTTAATTAAAGAGGAGGCTCAGGTTCAGTTGATTGAGTCAAGAGGAGTAGAGAGAGAGAATGGACCCACTCGTGTGTGTTGTTTCAATCGATTTTGGTTTTCAATTTATTAAAACTGCCAAAATGATGGCAGAACTTGCATGTCGGCTGATGTGACCACTCCACTCCCAATTGCAATACATTTAATTGCAGGTGCAATAAACATTCCAAACGATGGTTATTTGTTAATTGAATGCTGCACACATGATGCACAACACACAACAGAACGGATGAGGTTCCATTTGATGAATTTGCCAATATTTGTGGCCATGGCCAACCTCTATTTCTCTCTGTCTGGTCGGATTGGGACTGTTAAAATACTCGATAAACAAAAATAATAAAAGGAAAGTAGAAATATAGAAAGAGGAGAACTATACAGTTTCATAACGTTTTATATTGCCGTTGGTCATCGGGAATATTGCGAATTAATGAAGCGAAGTTGAATTTTATGAGGAATATTCTGAAAATAGAAACAAGTCGAATGGAATTTGAGGTTATACGTAAAGCGTGTTGGTCGAAATATTTACCCTCTCTTCTTCGTGGTGGTGGATTTTGGTTTAATTAAGTCTGGGATTTGATTGAGGCATGGCAGTGTGGTCTTAAAGTTGAGGTCAACAAGTGACGCGCTGCGGTTTTGCTTGATATCTCACAGATGGGGATGGGGTGGAAAGCGTTAATTCACAATTTTGTCGTTGGGTTGACCGCAGAAACTGGAAGGAGAAGGCCCAAGTAATGACATTTTCATTTGCATGACATTTTTTGCATTGCATTCCTGAAATAATTATTTTGCACACAACATTTTTGGTCCACAAACTTGTGGATGCCGTAGATAACGAGTCAATTTGAAAATGTTGAAGATTTTTAAAGAACTGACAAAATATATTTAATATCTACCGATTAGAAAAAAACTAAACAGTGTTCACACTATTATTTTATCCACAAATTTGTGAATTATTTCTGAACCTTTAATGGACGGCTAAAGTTTGGATGACAATTTGAGCAGAAGATACAAACAAAATTTGATGTTTTGCTGTCTTAACATGCAGTGAGGTGTAAATGAAGGTACCCTATCTATTTTATTGTCTTTTATATAAGTGCACTGCTTGGTGTGTTGCTGCTGTATACTACACAATTATATGATGAAGAAGTGTGCATGGTACCGAGAATAAGAGCTGTGGCAAAATGAGGTGATAGATTTACAGGAAGTAACAACCCGCAAGAACAGATCGAAATCATTAGCTTATGGAAAAATAGAGGCACCAATCCGTCACAATTTTGCGGAGTATTTTATGCTTTCGTTTTTTTGCATAGATGATTTTTATCGGCTTACAATACCACCAATATCTGTAAAGCTGTCTTTTTCATGGTTCCTCAAAGTTTTGCTTCTCTCTTGAGTTCCTTATTGAAGGGATAAGTACAGCACGGAAGAATGAAAAGAAACTGATTCCTGCTTATTTAGAAAGCAGCACTTTCATTTATGCTTGGCACTTCAGTTCACTGGAAAAAAAAAACTCACAGAATGTGCAATATCTGTCTTTTAAAACTGCTCAAACACTCATCGTCTACAAACTTGTGGATTGTGTCTAAGCTTCTGTTAATGTCAATTTGACAATTCGCAAAGTGTTAATTATGCAGAAAGTATGTAAAACACTCTATTTTGCTTTTTTAACATATTTCTCACAACTTATAAATGGAGGAAATAGTTTTCATACCAAAAGAAAGAAGTATATTTTTATCTTTGCGACTAGAGATGTCCGTTTACAGAATTCAAAATTCTCTTTAACCTTTTGCTTCTCTAAGCAGTTGTATTTATGAACGTCACGCAAAAGATTATCACGACGAAATTATAATTACTATATTTTAAAGTTTACATTGATTTCTACTGTTGATTTGGAAGTGTTTTTTTCCATTTTGGTGTCGGTCTAAATGTACTATAACAATTATTCCAATCTTAATATTTTTGGAGAAAGAGGATTCTTGGCCATTACTTTTTGATAACCTCGGCGAACTGGCTGATACTAGCATGAGCCGAGTCCTCAGCTCAACTGGTTTCTGGAGTACTGGGATGTTCGCAACTGCTCCATGTGGCTTCGTCTGGCCTGCCCTGCGCAGCCTAACACACAACCTAACCTAATCTATTTGGACCTCGCTGCATGCACAATTGATTATGTTTGTCTAAGTTTTACGAATCATTTTCGTGGCAATTAAATTCCCCTTTAAGGCCAAAGGTCGTATGACTAACGGCTATTTTGTGCTTTTTGAAGGATGTCTTTTTTAGACATTACAGAGAGGTTGTGGCATCAGACAATTTTACCGTACGTTGAACAAAAAATCTTTAATTCGGAAACGTGTAAATTCACTGCTACAGAATTGTTTGTTTCATTCAAACGAAACTCTTTAAATTCATCGATTTGGGTCGACCTTAAAAAGATATATTTCGTGATCCCTATTTTCCTAAAAAAAAGTCGAATTGATCTAAAAGTACGCATCAGTCCACCGAACAAAGTTCCCAAGGGTTGAAAGGATGAGTAAAATAGATCTTCAACAGGGAAAGAAGAAAATAAGAAAAGAATAGAAAATGAAATAAGTTTAACAATTTATATAAAAGCAACTACAAAACTAGTTTTTGAAGAAAATTAAAATGCTTGTGAATGTTTTTTCTAAACAAACGCCATCTACCTAGAAAGGGATAAGCAGGTTTTGCTCTGAATGATGCACAGGAGATCAGAAAAAAAACCACGTGCTGTGAATAGGAAGTTGATAGTCCTTATTGTGAATCGAGCTGTACTCTTAGACCTGAAACCAATTTCGTAAACTCTCTTACCATTAGAAACCTAAGATTTTGAAGGCATCACCCACAGGAAGACAGTGCTCTATGCTGAGGCCTAGACTTTAAATTCAATTTAGAAAACATATTTCGCGAAAAAAGCTTGGCTCTGGCTCTCAATGAACTGTTACGCCACCCAATGTATGTAATGTAAATATGTTTCGGGCGTTTTTAGTTCTTTTAGTTCTAGTGTTAGAACCGACTTTGCTGGTCTGACTTACTCAAAGAGTAGATTTGCAACGCAAGCTGATACAAGGTGCATTTAAAATCGACAAAAAAACACTAAAATTTAGTTTAAGTGTTTTTTTGTTGACAAAGCTAAACTTTAGTGTTTTTTTGCTGACAAGGTTTCATCATCAAACTTTTATTATTTTGAATAGAGCAGCAATTTCCGTTGAGTTCAAAACATGGACTTTCCGTTGTACGTCAAAGTTAATTATAGAGAATCTTTAACACGGCTCAATAAAAATCAATACGGGTCCATGACATACAAAAATTCAAATATATGTTTCCTGAACGTGACTGCCTTCCATTGAGAACAAAAAAAAAAGTAATCTTCATCAGCCGGATCTATCACGCGCCACAACAATGTGTCAAGAGCGAATTTACGTCACCGTACTCGACTAATGGCCCCCATCGCATCTATCTATCTTCTCCGATCTCTTTATCTCATTAGCACACCCTCACGAAATGACTTAAGTACACAAATTCATTGCAGGCTCATAAAAAAGCCCCGAAATCAATTCTCGTTATTCAAAAAAAGAGATTTGCACCGGGTACACAAAGCGTCCCTGTAATAAATATCAAATTTCCTTCACTGCCCCCGTCACGTAAGGCCCCAACTGTATGTCCACAGTTACATAATGGCGCCCGATTATCCCACGTAATCGATATGTTGGCACTACCACCCCAAAAAAGAGAGCCTAAAACCGCCAACACAAAAAAAAAAGACGAAAGAAAAGAAAAAGAAACCGGAAATTAGGACAAACAACGAACATGCAACAATGAAACCAAACGAGAACTTAGCACTTGGAACGGAAATTAATTTTCCTGCGAAGGATAAGCGAACGCAGCCCCTAGAGCGAACAGAACACGGCGGCGGCGAACGGAATCCACTTCATGTCAATTCAATTCGCCGAAGAGCAAAGCAACCGAACAGAGAAACTTTTCAATTTCAGCTTGTGTGTGTGTTATCCGCACGTAATATCTGCGCGTTGCCGCTACCTCATTTCAACGTGGCACACAGGACACACCACTAATCATCGAGGCAGCGCCACCCCGGAGGGGCGGTTGTGTGTGTGTGCACCGTGCCGTACTAGCGCTAAATTAATTCGCCACTTTATTTGTACCCCCGTGTGTAAAGCTCAATAAAGTGCAATCAATTAAACCGAGCACGATAAGGATCTTCGACAGGATTGCGTGTGTTGGCACTCTCGCAAGGCGTGCAGGAGAGGTGCACCAGGCGGGACTAGGACCTGGACAAGAGACCTGCCTCCACCTAAACATCTGCTAGTGGAATGCATCCGCCGTGCTAAGTAAACAAAAGGTGATTTGAATTTTGCGTTTTGCGGCGACGTTTATTTTTCGTTTGCAACGGTTTTTCTTTTTTTTTTTTTTGCATGACACGGTGCTCGGCGCGTGTGTTTGTGTCTTTACGATATTAATCAGCACGTATGATCGTAATTAAGCACGTATGCAAATTTTCCCTATGAATTGTAGACATTTAACGAGATGTGTGAGTGTTGATATGCGCGTCTGGAAAATTGGAGACTCACAGGTTGAGTGCGGTTCCATTTATAACCGCCGCTTTGTGCACGTTTTAATTTTGGCGACAGTTGCAAATGGGATTCGTGTTGCACGGGCACAGGGCAGGCAGCGTTGTGATTACTTAATGGAATGCTTCTATCGGTGGTCTAAATGACCACACGGTGCGTGTGTGTCTGAGTGACACTGGCAAGAAATTGTGCGGAAATGAGGGAAAGGGTAGTGGGGTAAGCTTGCAGCTTTATGGCGTTCCATCATTTGGGCTTGAATTAGCGATAACGAGCACCAATGAGGCGGGCATTGTACTCCAGAAGGGTATTAGCAGTACGTGAGTTTCCTCATGTTTACTGAACTATTTTAACAACCCATAAATGTTGTGGTTGCAATCATTTAAAAAAAAAGATTTGTGGTTTATATGGTTTCATCGGTGTTTGGATACTAAAAATGTGTTGCGTTTTGTTTTTTGAATCTCAAGAAGAAATTTGTAGTTGTATTTTATTGTCTAATGAAATAAGCCATACATTTTATAAAATATTCAAGATATTCACAGAAATCTCTAAATTTGCTTAAGGTTTTCGTGCTAACTCAGCAATGCTCCCAATTAAGAGGATGAAAAGATGGTGGCTTGGTTGTATAAAGTCCTAAAAATCGGCTTTTGTTTTGAAGAATATGAACGGCTGCAATAAGCCAAAAAACAAAATATATTTCTGCATTTTCAAATCCGATTCGTTCGTAGCGATCTTTTTCCACTCAGAAATATTAGGTTGTCAAATATCTCCCTTCCGCCTTTTTGTCTTTTGAATTTTCCGGCTATGTACAAAGCGCTACAGAGCTCGTATCCAAACTAATCATGCATAGCATCGTTTTGTAGGTTATGTCAAGACCTTTCAAATGATGTATTGCCAGATACGAGCTCTGTAGCGCTTTGTACAAACAAAAAATTCAAAAGACTAAAAGGTGGAAGGTGGATATTTGACAACCTAATATTTCTGAGTGGAAAAAGATCGCTACGGACGAATCGGACACCAGGATCATTGGATTTGTCGCTGTTGAATTTTTTTTTGTATCCACACTATTGGCAACCTTTTGAAACCAGATGTTTGCCAGAGTTGTGAAAGAGCACATTCATTTGGAAATAAATAATTTCAACAGAAGTTATTTTAATTTATATGAAGTCTCGGTGTTCTTATGGTAGCAATATAAGGTTTTAAAACAAAAACAAACAAAAGTAGAAAAAATTACCGCAAGCAAGACTTCTCATTAATGATTACAGCGTTCAACATAAATCAATGGATTTTTAGTTCATTTGTCTAATTAATCATCATAATAAACCTTTTTGAATATGCATTACTAACTTAATTTTAAAACGTGTGTTTTTTCCCTTTATCTCACACACATATTGAAGATTGTATTCTTCCTCTTTGGAAAATTAATACATTTTGTGCCAACTCAAGTCATATGGCTTAAAATTATTATCATTGACTTCAAAAGATTAATTCTGAATTTATTGCTGACTTCAACAAACATATCGCGCCCTTACCGCCAAAGTTATGAAAAGTGAAATTTTCTTCAAAAATTAATTAAAGATGCACTTCGTTAGTTTATTCGATTGCGGGTCTTTCTGCATCATTAGTTTTTTAATAAAGCATTCCAGTTGTAAATAACAGAGAAAACAACAATTAAGAATCAATGTTTTTTAGCTCAGACAAACAGCAAAGAAAAGGCTCTCTTGTAAAATTTTCATTTTGTCGCTTACGATAATTTGGCGGTTATGGCGCGATATAGTGTATTGACTATATTTTCAATTGTTCAAAACTTAATTTAATAATTTAAGCATTAAGTTCTAAAGAATAGTGACTTACATTTTCTTAAATCACAGTCACTTTTACCAAAAAGACTTCAAATCAATTTGGATGAATGTAATAGAAGTACAATCTCTAAGAATGTAATTCTTGTACAACTCTGACATTTGCAAATGCGTGAACCAGTGATGCATTCAATGTCAAAAAACTATTGAAAATTATTTTGTCAGTATCGAGATTTATAAAAATACCTATTCTGGAGTTATTTAAAATCTTTGTGCTCTATAAAATCCCACGCATACTTGAAAACTTTTATTCGAATACTAAGAGATAGTCAAGCTTTAGTCACATTTGCAAATCAGATGTGCAAGTAGTAATAGCACTCTAACTCTACATGCAGATAAAACTGAATTTCTCATGAATTTCCGCCTTTTTGAAGAAAATTTTAATAAGACGTACTATAGTCCTGCTCGTAATCAACGCCTTCATTAGTATTCTAGCTGGAAAACCTCTAATGTAAATAAACAATAACCAACACCACTTACATTTACTCCTCCTAGGACTAAATTTACGTTTTATAGCTAATCAACGACTAAACCATTAACGACCAAACAAAATAACATAAAAAAAAAGTAAAACAAATTTCCTCCTGACTAATCCCCAGCGATATCAATCGAAACAAACTATTATGCAAATTCTGAGAGAACATAAAAAATGGGATATGCAAATTAGAATTTATTTTTCTTTTCTCCAAGTATATGTGCAATTAGTCGTTTTCAATAAAACTGTCAGACGTACGTGATCTCGCTCGTTTGCACACTTAAAACTAAAAAAGCACCCCAGAGAGTGTAAAGCGAGGGAGGTGAGACCAAAGTCATACGTTGTTTTTAAAAAAATAACTCACTGTCGCCGCCGCCGCCGCTGCTGCGCTGTACTAGTGCTGTCAATGCCGCCAGCCCCCTGGGCTGCCCATTCTAGGCGACGCGTGCGATTATCAACAAATTACTGGACATGCAAAGCTGCATTTTAATATTTGTTTTGTCATACAGTGGCGGCGTGGCAGTGTGGCGGCTAATGGGTGGCACCACCGGGAGAAGCCTTCAGACTCGCATAGGGTTGTGGTAGTTGAGCTGTTCGCGTTACTAAGGTCCATGAGTGGACACATTCTTTTTTTTTCTCTCTGTTGTAAAAAAAAGGGTTCTGCCGGTTTGGTGGCATAAAGCATTACTTCCGCCTTTGACATTGCATGCATTCACCGGAAAAAAAGAACACAAAAAAAAGTTCTCAATTTATTTTGGTTTTTGTTTTAAATTCCCTTTTTACGTCGCTTACGTTGGATTGTGTTTTTCTTTTTTTAATTGTGCGTCGTTACACTCTTTTATGCCCACGACTGTTGATGATGATGATTGATATCTTTTACATGACGATCATAAAACAGTGTGTATTTTTTTTTTTTATTCCACTGCGATTGTGTACGGCAAAAATAAATTAAGTAGCCTAGCCAGCAACGTAGAAAGTTGTTTGCGTTACACACCTACAATTATTCTCGTTTTTGTTTGTTGTTAATAATCGTATTAAGTTGTATCTCTGGCGATGGCGGCTTTTCATTTAGCATGAGTAATATGTCTGCGTTGTTATTCTGTATTTTTTTACTTTTTATTATTGTTGTCAATAACGGTTTTGTGATTTTCCTTTTTTTTTTCTGTTTCATTGTGAGTCATGCAAAAAAAAAGAAAAGTGCGGCACAAGATTAATACAATTATGAATGTAGGATGAGTGCAATGCAGCTGAAAAGCCGATTAGCGAGAGAATGTATCGCCGATTTATTTCAATAAATTGGAAATACTTCAAATGAGTTTTTTTTCAGTTTTTCATAAGTTTTTGCGTGTTTGAGCTTGCTGCATGGGAGGATATCGCTGGGAAATCGACTATTAACTCTGCTGCATGGGATTGTTTGGTTTTTGATAATAATCATTAAAACATGAACACAAAATAAAAAATACACAATTTGATTGATTTCTATCGAAGAGTGATATTTAAAGTGTGCTATGATATTTTTGCTAACGCCGTGGAATTGACTGATATGGATCAATTGCTACGGACGCCTGAACGGCAGCAATATTTTCGACAATTCGACCAACCCGTTGTGTCACTGACACGGCAACATCACACAACGAATATGTAGACTTAAATTTTTGCACTAAACTTGTTATTGCCTAGACAGGCAAGTAGACACTAGGGCGAGAATTACGAATGAAAATTGGAGTCATCGACTCCGAATTTTGGTAGAACATTTTTATAATTTGCAAATATTGCTCGTTTGTGTTCTTCTCCATGATGAAAATGTTGAGTTTACTGATAAAATTGACAATGACAGTTTGATGATTAGTGAAAGGGTCCGTTCACAAATTAAATTCAAAGTTGTCAAGTCCCTATTGAAGAACCCTTTATAACCCTGTTTGTAGTCTTGATGCAGAATGCATTTTGAAAATCCTGTCGCTAATGGTTTCAATAGTTCTTAGCCTCGTTTTACTTTTTCTAATAAGAGAAGTTTATTTACATTTACCATATTAAACGTTTCAACGTTATGAATCTTTACTTACTTTAAATCCGGAAGCGATAAAGGTAACAAATGACAACAGAGTCCTCAATCTACATAGGAATTGAAGTCGTTCTTAATTGCACCGCCCCATTTGACAAGTTTTTCTATCTCACCTAAAATAAGATCTGAATAGGAAGTCCACAAATCCAAAAAAGCTTTGACTGTCAAAGCAGACACATTCAACTGAATTCCACGAATCTCCCAAATACGTCACATCTCAACGGCTTCGTAAATCGTTGTTGTCGCTTGCATCGATAACCACACATGCCATTTGCCATTTCTCTGGTCCGCGCCCTGGCTTTCCAATTAGAACAGAGCTTAGTGGAAATCCTTTTGACTGAGAAAAGCCGACCACCACACGTTTCACATCACTCTTATCCCAGGGCCGATAAAAAGAACGAAACCTAATAGGATCAGGCACTTTAATGGACTCCCTAATGCAGTTGAACGTCATTGCCTAGTGGCTTTTAAAATTCCTCGTCCTATTTCGGTGTGCATCCGCCGCCTACTCGGTTCTCATTCAAAGGATTTCCGTACATAAACTTCTCCGTTCTCTCACGCTGCCGGTTCTGTCTCGCATTTCTCACATAAATGCAGCCAGGAGGAAAATGTGTTTCCTTCCTGTTTTCTTTTTTTTCTCCGTCATAGGGCATATGGCTACAACTTAATTTCGGTAAACCTCAAAAGGAGCACAACTAAACGAAGCAAAAAAAAAAAAAAAACAACACAGCTAACGAGAGTCCTTGAAATGGAAACATCAAAAGGATTTTCTTTTTTTTGAACAGTATCGCACATAAAAACAAACGGATTAATGATAAATACGCAAAAAGGACTCTGCTTCTCAGTCACAAGAGGACCGCAGGTGGAAAAAGAAAAGAAAAGGAATTCGTCAAAAACAATTTCTGATGACATTCCACACAAACACACACGTTTATCGCCCCATCATCACCGTTGAGCAAGTTCAAATTACCAGGGATGCTAAACGACACGGCAAAAAGCCTCTTCGCCGTTCTCCCACCTGTCACACACTGGTGCGGCAGCTTGGCAGCACTTAAAAGGTGGCAAAACAATAACGCACATGTGCTCCGAAGAGGAATAATGTTTGTGTTTCCACATTTTAATGGAATATGCCAGGATAATGAGATTGCCCGAAACGACTACGTCGGTCGTCTACGGCTGCTGTTGGTGGTGCGGTGTTTCCGTCGAGGGTTATCTGAAAGTTATTACAGCACGCTCTTGTGCACTTTTCTTAAGTGTCACAGTGCATGGTTCCGTCGAGTCGACGTCGCCGTTGTCGACATCTTCCTCTACCTCTTAGACAGAGACTCAGCCCAGCCCAGTTGTGTCGTGTCCACAGGGTGGTGAGCAAATTTAAATATAATTGTACCTCGGTTGGCTGGATTCTCGCCGGGGTTAGGGTGCAACTGGAGACCAAAAGCAGCACAAATATGAATCAATTAAGTCGCCTGACATGGCAAGTGCCAGACGCTTTTTTTTTTCGCGTGCTGCGCCAATTTTTCAACATTTTTTTTTTAACTCCATTTTGCTTTTCTTTTTCGTGGGGTGGCAGGAATCATTGTAAAGGTCAACTGACGATTAATATCAAGGCATGAACAAGTAGCAAATAGAGCCGGAGCCGGGTCAGCCACTGCGTCTCACAAGACAGATGATAATTTGAATAGAATGACAATAGAATGACGGGTGTTCTCTTGAATTATGCATCGAACTTGTGAGTAGACGTCAGTCAGTCGCAGAGTCGACGTTTGTGGCTTTTGGAGATTGCGATCAGGTGAATGTTGTAAATGCCAGTCTCGGTGCGGAGACAAAACGCAAAAAGAAAAAAAAAGGTGAATAATGAATGCATTCGTCGAATGGAAATGAACGGTGGAAATTATGACACACTGTCATCGTAAAACATGAAACATTTGCGCGATGTCGGGCCTGACGATGGCAAGAAACGGCTGCAGATTGACGGGGTAATTGTTGGCTCGTTATAGAGTAAAACAATGCTAATAGTGGTGGGATTGTTGTTGTGCCCCCACCAGCGCGTGAGTGGCCTTTTGAAGATACAAGGAGTCGCCATTAAGAGTGGCGATACATGAAAATAAACCTTACACTTGGGAATGTCGGAGTAGCAGAGCGAGAACGTATAACGATGAAGCAGGAGGCGTAGCTGAGAATGATGATAACGAGCCGACAGGAGATATGTGCACAGAGTTAGTCATCTATCAGTCACGATCGTGTAACATGTGGCTATGTTCAATGATCGACATTTGTTAGAGAAACTGTCGGAGCAATGACGGCATGCGGGAGAATTCTTTGCATTTCATCGGTCTCGGATTTAGGTGTCAGACGCCGATTTTAAAGATTTAGGTGGCCAGAATTGCATTGTGGTTTACTTTAGCTTTTGATCATGTATTTGGTTGTACCACATGCAGCCACATGCAACCTCATCCGCAAAGTCAATACCTTAACTTGAGTAGCCTCTTCCGTATTTTCTTTTCTGAGTTTAATTTCAACAAAATTTGCTTACAATTTTTAATGTTCTTTAATATTTCAATTACTAATCTTTTTTTTTTTTTCTTTTTCTTTTCAGGTAAGTTTCACAACGAACTAAAAACGCAGTGAAAATGACTGACGCAATCAGACTATTGAGGAGTTTTGTAAACGCAGTGGACCTTATGATGAACTGAGGAGTGGTACCCAAGCCACTTGTACTGCGACCTAAAAGATCTATTGTACCCTTAATGTGGACCTCACTCAGTATAAAAAAAATTGTTACTAAGTAGGTGTACTTGAAAATGGTTGTTGAAACCTCGGTTAAAAGTTTTTCAAGTTCAAGGTAATGTTTGGAGTCAAAATAGGGTAAGGCATCGAGTAAGTTTACTTTGTATTGACTTTAAAATCAATAAGGAAAAAGTACAAACTTGTATTTATTACCATATTTAAGATGCCCTGAGATGTGAATTACAGTCAAGTTCATCTTGTATTTCCATGTTGAAAAAGTTCAACACTTAGGATGCAGAGACTGTAATCATACAGAATCGCAATAAGTTTGAAATAGAAGAGACAAAAGAACTTGACCGACTTGGGGTAGTGATCCCAAACCTTTTTTGCATTCTTATGTTAATTGTTAAATTTGTTTCTGTCGTTGGCATTATGTGGTTTTAAATTTGGAATGATTACTTATATATAGTTGACTTTCAAACAATTTGATCCCTCTATATTTTTGCCATTGTATCGTTAAGAGCAGTTCTAACATACGCGCGTCTCTGCTAAGCTTCCGATACAATGCCACATCGCGGCCAAGGGAATTCCAAAGTTTTCATACTCTATCAATTCAGATTGAAGGGTATTTTTGGAATGATGTGAGCCATGTTAGCCGTGTTAGTAAAGCAAATTGCTTCTCGCAAGCGGTCTTTCTTTCAACTCTTTTTTTACCTTATGGTTCAGCAATTCTTGATATTCTCAATGTGTTTCTAGTTTTACTGACACAACCAAAAAGCTTCCATTATTATTAATTTTATTTTTTTATTTTATATTCATATTCATTCCTTCCACCTTTTTAGCGGCTAGTTTTCATATTTCCTCTACATCGTCAAATGCTGAAATCAAAAAAATGCCCAACACAACAAGCCCCCTCCTATTTAAAATTTCAATAAACCACACTCTTCATACTGCAAAAAAGTTTTTTGATAAAACAATGACTTTGTTAATGAGTCATTCAAATGTCCGCATAATCATTTGTCATTGAAATGTTATTCAATTACGAGAGACGATTTTAATGAAAAATGTGTGCCCAGAAAGTGCAACATTAACTGAAAAAGAACTTTTGCAATACTTTTCTCTTTAGCTCAGTTGTAGACTTGGCCTGTTTCAATTAAACTCTGTTCTTGAAACTGGCTGCAGAAGCTTGACATAAATTAAACACTGAACTAAAAATAATAGAGTGGAAACGATGGTGTATACGATACAGAAAAAGTTCTTAACATTCAATACTTTGCTTGGAAATACCACTTCACAGATCTTAGGGTGACAAAGTTGAAAAGTTTAAGTTTCAAAAGAGTTTTTATAACAGCTCAGCAATAGACCAAAACGAAAGGGAGACTGTTCTGCTGCATCTAAGAGGACATAGATGAATGCTCAGATCGTACACTCGGTCACATAAGTCTGGCGTATGATTTTTCGGCGTGTTTTGGCAAAAAATTAATGAAAATGATTGTTTAATGTACAATAATTCTGTAAAAATATTAGTTGTACAGAGAAATATCTGAGAAAGAAAATAAAATAAAGTTTTGCTCTCTATGTTCTACATGAGCTGAGATACACTCGTTTAAAGTTCATGTTTCCCATTTTTTTGCGTTGTACGCAGACTTATGCGACCGAGTGTATGCTAATATGAGTAGGAACACTTTCCACACAAAATGAGTTAATTGCAAGAAGGCTCAGCTCTGTTATCTTATAGAAAAAATAAATTACAAAGCCCTTTCGAACATACCCTTTTATGTGCTGCAAACGCATTCCTAATTTATGGAGTCCGCCATTAAACCTGACCAAATCGTCCATTAAAATAAAATAAAGCTGGCAAAGTTTTTTTCGGCAAGATCGGCCATGTTGAATTTGCGAAAAATTACACAATGAGGACATTCAAGTGCAAAGAGACATTCCTAGTAAAATAATAACGCATATTGAATCTAAAAAAATGTCATTAACAAAAAATCTTATTAACAAAAGATAAATCTTACAAATGTTTTTTTTTTTTTTCATTTTAATTCTTTTTTTATTTGGAACGCGGTTTGCGACTTGAAACGCATTCAAAACTAACTTTCTAAATGCTCTAATTCTTGAACAAAAGACCAGAATTATAAACATTCTTGCAGCGCAACCAATTTCTACTCAAAACAACACAATTTACTTCATTCCACCAGATTACGTCTATCCATAGTTATAAAATCACAAATCCATTTAAATCATCCGTTCTCCTTCCACTCAAAACATCCATCACCATCCCTGCTCAACCATAAACACCTTAACGGATCATTAAATTAACCTCAACCAAAAAAAAAAAAAACGAACCCACCAGGTACCTCTCTTCGAGCACTATTACAACAAAATAATTTTCTTTCATCACATGAAATCAAGAAATTACGATCTAAAAAGAAAAAAACGCAAAGTCTGGTTAAAGGAAAAAAAACGCAGAAATACCTTCGGTAAATTACACTAATCTACCCAATTTAACGTCATCACTATTGTGTTTTCATTCCACACAACCAGCGGCCACCCACTGGCCAAAAGGGTCAGCCACACCCTGTTATAGCCTGCTGTGCTTGAATTATACTCCAATGCCTGGAACTAGAGCCAACACAATTAACGTAAGCAAGGGAAAGGGTAGAAATCGCCAGGTCTATGAGTTCTTTGACATTTTAATCCGTCGTTCATGTCGAATCGCATTTGTGGAGTCGTGTTTTTATTTTTTTTTTTGTTTTCTCTCCTATTAACCCCAAAGCACCTTGAGAGAATCTGAGTGGAAACGCAATAAGTATAGGTTTTCATTGAGAGAAATGAAAACCACTTGCATGCGATCGTTGGAAATGTCAAATGAAAATTTTTGACAGCTGTCAATGATATGATTTTATTGATGATGTTCATTTTAAGGACATGCAATTAACAAGGTTTGGAAATCTGTTTTTTATCGTTAGTTTAGTGAAAAGTGTGGTGTTAAAAGCATTGAAAATTTATGACAGCTGTCATAGATATGGTTTTATGAGTAATGTGCATTGAAGGACACGCAATTTGCAACACAATTTGAGAGTTGATGTTTTAATTATTTCAATGAAAAGTGTGGCGTGGATTGAACTTGCAACGAAAATTTGTACAATTTATGCGTAGGCAATCCCAATTTTACAGACACGAAACAAATTTTGAGTGTGATAGTTTATTTTCATTATTTAGAAAAACACTGTTGAACGAGCTGTCAAATAAAAATGTTTGACAGCTTTCAGAGTTCTGGTATTATAAATGATTTCGTTTCACTAAAAGGACACAACGTTTTCAAAAAAGAAAGAGTGTAAATTTGACTTTGACGTAGTTTATTTCCATTATTTTAACCTATGCAGAACTGGCTTTAAAGTGAGTGGTGCTCAACAAAGTTTATGACAGCCGTCAGAAGTATCATTTGACAATTGACACGCGCATGGAAATTTATTTAACATTCAATGGAACTACGGTGAAATCTGTTTAGTACGACCAACCGTTTATTGCGACGTAGACACAACATCATGTTAGGGTTGCATACAAGATGCTATGAACGCAATTTTAATTCGTTTCGTGTGTCGTCCGCTTAGTGCGACCTAATGTCGCCGGTCTCTTGACCGTCGCAATATCCGGACTATACTAAATAAGAAAAAACCGGCGACGAATGACTTAAATTATCTTTTAAATAAAATTACTTGGACTTTTGTTTATAATTGGTAAAATACTATTGGAAACAACGAGGAGTTAATTATTTTCAGTTAAACCTTTTTTCCTTACACTGAGCAAGTCGTGCTAAAATATCACCAAAATTTCATTTTAAAAGAAAAATGTGCAACAGCTGTCAATCATTTGACATAACGTTTTATGACAAATTGAATTAAATCTTTTAGAGTACAACTGCTACAAAATCTAAACGTCAAAAAAAATATTTTGCGAAACAGTCTAGAGTCCTTGACGTTCCACTGAAATGGAAGTTAACTGTTGTCTTGCAAACGGAACATCAATCATAATCCTAGCTGTTCGAGAAGGAAGAAAAAACTCGTTCAGGCTCAGTTATCCTTTCCGAGAATGTACTGCAGCTAATTTGATTGCAGAACTCGTTGCAGGAAAAACTCTCAGGAAAAAACCAAACTCAAATCTGCAGAGTACTTTCTCGTTTTTTTTTTTTTTAGAAAAACAAAAAAGCATTTTTCAATTTAGTTACTGCGCCAATAAGAGACCGTGCGCTACAAGAAAAAAATACAGAAGAAAAAAAATCAAATTATCAAACCGAACACAATTCTCCATGCAATGATGCAGGATTCCTAAAAAGTCCTTGCAATCCTGGTGCGCTTGTAAAAAATTCTCTTTTCTTTTTTCTTCGCGTTTTGTTTTTTTTTTTTTTTTTTCGAGGGAAATTTTCAATCACTATAGCAAAAATTGAGAGGACTGGATAAAGGATTCCAGCAGCAGTGAAGTAGAGAATATGCATGTGGCACAAGGATTCGAGGAAAAATATTGGAATTATTAACCACCCATCGATAGCGACTAAGGGAGTTTGACGTTACCCCTTAATGATGTGTATGCTATGCCGCCGTCGATGATGCTGCTGATGCCGGTACCATAAACTCGTCCTGGGTGGTGGTGGGTAATATTTTACGAAGTATGTGGCATTGTTTAGAACGGAAATTGACTGTTGATGGATGGTTCGCAAAGGACAGAGAGAGGATGTTGTGTTTTTTTTTCTCATTTTTGAAATCGTTTTTTTTGCAAAACATTGCATTAATTAGAAATGGCTTTCAAGAGCCATCTCGTTCGAAATTAATCAGAAATCAAATGTGAATGATGATCTGGACTGGAGGGGGAGACTTGTCGCTAACGATAAATTGATCTGGGGAGTGGGTCCGGACACGATGGAGTTTAAGTGCCATGTAAGCTGGAAACAGGGGAGTTTGAGCACTGTCTAGATGGGATTTTTTTTGTTTTTAATTCTGGAGAGCAGCGTTTGCTTTTGCAGATTACATGAATGTGAATAGCTCACAAACAAATTGGCTATATAACAAATGACAATAATTCAACCCAATCCTTTAAACAAACTATTACCAAAGTTAAAGATGCCTTGAGATGCAGTTTATAAACAAGTACTTCTTGTACTCCCACGGTAAGGAAGTCCAATACTGAAAAAACGCATTATTTGTCAATATTGCCATCCCTACCAATGACTTTTGCAGAAGTAGCCAGGATGAGGAAGAGGAGGAAACCATCCTTCAGCTCCTAGGTCACTATAGGCCTAAGTGCGGCTGTGGACTCCGGTTGCCCCGGCCAGACACTCTAACCTAACCCAGCCGAAGCCCCTGCCAATGTCTGAAAAATTGGCTGTGAACAGGACATGAAAAACTTGTCGCTACTATAAAGAGTTTTCAAGAAAGGGCTTGATAACTTTTTTTTAAATAAACAATATTTCAAAAGCTTTATTTTCAACTTGAAGTGCAATCAAAACATTTATCAATGGAACTCGACTTCGTTCATATGGCCACCGCGGGCACGTTTGCAGGAGTCGATTCGTTGGACTCAATTTTCGATGACTCGGCCACACATTTCGGCTGAAATAGCCGCTATTTCGCGTTTAATGTTGGCTCTGAGCTCTTCCAACGACATCGGCTTGTTGGCATAAACCAATGACTTTCATAATAACCGAACTACTTTATTTATACTTTAATTTGACTAAAATAAGCTTAGTTACGCTTTTAAAGTCGTCTAAGGAAGGTATCACTTCACTAGGAAAAAACTATTTTTGAACAGTTTTCTGATCCAAATGTACGCTTGGTCGAATTATCCCTATTTCCACATTTTAAATTAAATGAAAACTACCAAAATTGATAGAGCCTTTTTCAGTTGATGACGTAAGTGCAAACCACTAGCATCTACCTAATTTAAGGCGCTTTCTAACCATCAACTATGACACAAGTCGTCACAAATTTTTCCTTCCACACCACCACACAATCTACGCTACTTCCCACAGCCTCACCACAGGATTTCCTCCCCATGTAGAAACCGGCTACTTTCATTCCTGCTTCAAAAAAGCCCCTCATGTCATACGTTTCATTGAAGGAGATTGCTTCTTTGCACACAACCAAACCACATAATCCGCAGTTGACCCCTTTCGAGGAACACTCAATCGCACCTGCCTCTTTTCCATTTCAATTTCCCAACAAAACCGCTTGTTAGTTATTTTCGGTCACATCGTGATGATTCATCACCAAAACAAAACGAAAATACAAACATCCATGTATATACGTGTTCTTTTTGCAAGAATGTCATCGTCTCCCACACACCACTAAGCGAAGCCTGCACTTCATTCTCCAATTAGCCATGTTTTTTCATATTTGGTATAAAAAAGGAGTCCACACAATGCCCTACAGCACGATAAGGATAAGCAGCCTTGGTGTGTACAAGTGGGTGGTGGTGTGCAATGTGCAAGGTGCACTCGATAATTCCGGATGTGCTGTGCAGTTCCCAGGATGTCGTCGACGTCGTCAACGTCATCGTCTCGTTTGAAATTTCTCAACCATGAAAATGAAACACCATAAGCATACACACATCCCAGCCAGACCTGTATACCCCGACTAGTCGATGACTTAACTCTAGGGCGGCGCCTGTAGTCGTGCAAAAACCAAACCAAATAAAACCCCCACCGATGTGGCTCTGCAATAACAATAGCCCGACATTAAACGTCGTCGTCACCTTGTCGCTGTCGACGCAAGCGTCACCGTCAGCGCGTCGATGAGGTGGAGAATGATGAAGTGAAAGGCCACCATTCCGAGTGTGCTACGGCCATTGTATCAGGGTGCCGTTATTGTTTCAGTAATTCAGAAATAATCACAAGTACATGAAACAAAGGCAACGCCAGTGCAGCACAACACTGCACCGTCTGCACCCGCTCCTGATCCTCGATGGGATTATATGAGTACTCGCGCACAGAGCTTACCACATAACCACCATCACCACCACCACCACCATCGTCGTCATCATCATCATCACAGACCCAATCGCAGGAAGGTCCTTAATTTCGAGGACCTCTTCCACACTCACTCTATTAACGTGGCAGGAAAAAATAACAAAAAAAAAAAAACAAAAGAGAATGTAGAAACAGGCATATTGAGTGAGCCTTGCTTCCGGAACGTTGCCACTGCCGCCAACGTCAATAGAGAAATCCTTTGATACTTATAGCACCTCACACACAGACACGATACAATCCGACGATTGTGGCCCGCTGCGTCTCCGCGGCGCACTCTTCTGTATACACGAGCCTTCAATGTCAATTAAAATGGAACAACACACACAAAAAAAAAGAAATGAATAATGAACCAGACAAAGGCTGCCGCAGTGTAAATCGGGAACGCAAAGAGTGGTGCGTTTGTTCCTAGCGCGTGAAACGTTTTTTCCTTTTTTTTTTCGAATATACTATATATATTCTTTTTTGTTCTGGCTTAATGCACCCATTCAGTCGCTTCATTTTCACTTATGTGCGAGATTTATATGTATCCTCTCGATCGGGATAGCAACGGATTTTCAATCTATAATCGAACATAACCGGGTGGATTGTGTGAGCACAATAAATCGAAAGAAAAATTAAATGAAACATGAATTTCGAAAGCTTCAGTAATGAAAAAAATGTAAAGCAAAAGCAATTCTTTGACTTCTTGACTGAAGCAAAAAAGGATTTCATAACCCACTTACACGTGCCGATCGAAACCAGCCCACGTTCCACTAAAAATAATACTCTTCAACATCCATGACATCCATGACTACACGATTGCCCGAAGTCATTGCCGAGTTATTTTCGTTTCATAAAAAACAACCAACGAAGGAAATGAGGACATTTATGGGTTGAGTTATCATCCCTGGCATTCGATTTTTTTTTTTGTATTTAAATATAGAAATCGATACGCACTCTGCATGAATTAAGACGAACGAGGACACGGTGTAGGTTTTCGCCAACCCTGCGAAAAGGTTATTTGCATGAAGTTGTTGTTGAGTGCTTGCTTGCTCCACTTCGACTTAATCAACTGTGTTTCTTGGCGTAAATTTGTTAATTACTCGTCCTCGAAGTTGATTGATTGAGTGCTTGGAGCAGAGAAATGACTTGTTACTTGTTTTTTCGTGTAATAAATTTTAAAGGGAGCTTTTTTGGCCTTTATATTTATAACTGATGTAAGTTATAGGCTTACTATTTGTCCGTTTCGTAAATAGACATTTCTATGGTGTCACAGGTCATGAAATCACTCTTGGTTTTTTTTTTGTATAGTTAGTGCACGCTAAAGGATTAAGGATAGCCACCCTTAAATGTCCGGTTCAAAACACAACATGTGCCGAAGGTGCCGAGGGAGAGATGGAAAGGAGGTACTACGAACTCTGCCTCAGAAGAAATCTAAATGGAAATATAACCAACAAAACCATTTACATTCTCTCTGACAGCAAAGCTGCACTTCTGGCCCTAAAAAGCCATGAAGTCACTTCAAAGCTAGTATGGGACTGTCTCCAACTACTGCACCAAAAGGACAGCACAAACAGGGTCTATCTCATCTGGATACCCGGGCACAGTGGTCACGTTGGAAACGAAAGAGAGGACCTACTAGCCAGGACAGGCTCCGCATCACCCTTCATGATGCCACGATGTTTGTGGATCGTAATGAGAGGGAAATATTGGGATGAAAGAGCATTCCATATTCATGTGGTACAACTAAAAACGGGGCTAAACTTTTTTATATATCCGAAGGCAGGCTTAAGCAATCCTTGTGGACACAAGAGGTCCAACATCGATTAGAGTTAGCCCATTTACAAATTGTACTTTCAAATCCTCTACGTCGAATGTTATGCACTTCCAATTGATAAAAACGAGAGCTCAAATAAATATAAAAATGTAACTTATTTCTAGAACAACGTGATCTTAGAAATTATTCTTTATTGAATTATTATTTCTTATTAATTTACCGCGCACTGCATTTACTGCTGCCACCGACCGTCGGAAGTTGGTATACTGCATTTAATAGATGAATTTTCCGACTTCGATTTAGACATTACGTGTAACTAAAACCTGTGGACAACACATTAACTAATCACTCTGCAATTTTTATTTAATTTCAGATGCAAAGCGACGAAAGTTCACGATACCGACTACAAATCCAAACAAGATCCTTTCGGCCCAACAAAATGCAAACCATGGATTGTATGCTGCAACGAACAATGTTGCAATGACAAGTGCTACTAGTCAACTGGCTTCCGTTGCTAAGCCCCAGCAGCAGATGGACGCGTCTCTTACTCCGAAGATACCCACAACGGCTGCGGAGACCGAAAAAGAAGTTCCCAGTCCGTCTGCTGCAGTTGCTGCAACAGAAGAGTGTGTCACGGAAAAGCCTGAACGACAAATCGGTGGCGTGACACTCTCAAAAACACCTCCATGGCGTAAAAGTCAATCCTCTGGCTACAATAGCGCTGAGAGCAATGAGCGAGTACCGCCACTTCCGCAGGCGCATTTAGAATCTTCAAAGCGCCTGTCGTCCGCTCCGCCGTGGCAACCCCCGCGTATTTATTCCAGAAACCGTCAACTCGCTGGCGTTCCGCGGAAGTATGCGAATTTCAAAGAAGATCCCTCGGGATATCTCAACCAACAGACGGCAATTCTGCATAACTCAATGCTAAATATTCAAGCAACGAAAGCAGCGCATTCGAAGGAAGAAGAGGACGTCAAGGAGGCTTCAACTAACAAACCTGTGATCAATCAACAACAAGAACCGAGGCAGCAGCAGCAACCGCCGCCGCAGGAGGAGAACAATGTTTTCTCAGTGGACGGCAAGCAACCGCAGTACACTGGAAGAATATTCGCCAGTGAGGCATCAGTACAGCAGCAGTCGCGGCAGCAGCACTCAACCCCTGAACTGGTTCAAAGCACAAATGGAAGTTACGTAAACCAATTCCAGTCACAGCACGAGCACCTACCAGCCTCAGAGGCCCCGGCTACATCGGTAGCAAGTGCAGTAGCAAATCACCAAATTTTTGTTCCTTCTAGTCAGCAGCAGCAACAACAGCAGCAGCAACAATACCTACATGAGCAGCATGAACAAAGCAAGCCTGAGGCAGCTACAGAAAAAAGACGCTTCTACCCGCAGCCCCAACCGCAGGCACAAGCGCAACCACAGCAACAGCAGAACTCTCAAGCAGATGCCGTGCCTCAGCCGCACATGACCACGACCATTGGAGGCCAAACCGTGACCCACTTTCCCAATGGCATGGTTCAAATCGAGCAGAGCTGTGACAGCATAGCCCAGCAGATAGTTCCCACGCCGATGAAGCCTCAACAACAACTGCAGCTCCAGCAACAGATCCAGCAGCATAATCTTCTATTCCGGCAGAATCAACAGATCCAGAAGCAGGCCACCAGCGTGAGTTGCAAGCAAAAGCCTGGGATCATTGTTCCCGCTGCACAAGAATCTCCGGTTTCCTCCAGCACGACGTTTCCTAACCGCTCCACTCCCGAGACACCACAGCCGCAGCAGACGTTGTCGGATGTCTCGAAGGGTCCTGCTCAGGTGGGAGCTATCTCGACGAGCCACGAGAGTCCGCGACCATGTCCTCCCTCCCCAGCAGAATCAACTGAGTCGACCAGTTCCAGGGCTTCGATCAAAACAGCGCCATCTCCTAGTTTAGTTCAAAATTCTCACCCCGTTGCCCCGAAGAAGGCCGAGCCGCAGAAAATCGTGCGGCAACAAAAGGTGACGCAGCACTCCACGCAGTTCAACCAGTACACGCAGACCACGGCAAGGAACACCATCACCTCGGTGACGGCGGGCAAGACACAGACGGCAACAACAACGTCTTCGACGATCTCCGTCGAGCCGGGAAATAAGATTCAATCCCACTCGCAGAAGCTGTCTCCCAACAGCACCATCCCAGTGGCCAACTTGCAGCTGCAGCCGATCCTGCGGGAGTCGAACAACAGCCAGATCATCATGACATCTACAGGCCAGCTGATCGTGATGCCATCGACGAGCGGCGTAAAAACACAGCAGCAGATCAGCGGGAACCACCACATGATCATCTCCAGTGCTGGCACTGACAACAACACCACGATTCACCAAAACGTTGACGTGCAGCAGCAGATCCTGAACGGATCGTCGAACAACGGAGGCAACTCGAACGGAGGAATCATCATCCAGAACACTGGAAGTTCCAACAACTTCCAGATCCAAGGAGGCAACATTCAGCCCACAACTGTGATCCTTAACAACGGGCAGAATCTCCTTGGAGCCGGCACAAAGGTCCTCACTAACGGCGGGAACATCCTGAACAATCTCAGCGGCAACATCATATCGCCCAACAACACCGGAATGCTGGGCCAACAAACCGTCGTGCTGAACACCCTCCCCAACGGCTACGTCATCCAGCCGAACTTCGCCACGGTCGATGGTCAAGTGGTGAGTCAGATCGTGAACCAGGAGAACGGAACAACCACGTACGTCCAACAGCAGCAGCCGCAGCAGCAGCAACGCATCATCATCACCTCGCCCGACGTCAAGCGAAAGGCGAAAAAGCGGAAAAACAGTTCAAGTTCCTCGCCCTCAACCACACCGTCGAGTCTCTCGCCCCAACAGTCGCCGACAATACAACAGCAAGCGGCCACGGTCCTCCAGAACCACCAGAACAACGGCCAGCCGCAGATGGTGCAGATCTCCACCGGGCCGCAGTACCCGACTCAGGGCTTTCAGATCAGCCCGGGCATTCAGGGCATTGTGGTCAACAAGAATACTCAATCGGCCGCGCCGCAGCAGCAGATTCTCTTCCAGAACGGTCAAATCATTCAGCCGATCAACATGCTCGGCCAACAGTTGCTAGTACCAGCCGGACTGGTGATGACCGCGCCGGACACAACCCTGCTGCAGATCCAGAACGTCGGAGCCGCTTGCAGCAGCATTCTCGCTCCGCAAGGGATGATGCTGCGCGCCGCAAGCCCCCAGAACAAGAACTTCCTCTCACCCAACGGCGGCGGACAGCAGTTCATCGTTGGCAACAACGGCCAGCTCAGCCCGATCGGACAACTCTACAGCACACCCATGGGCATAATGATGCCATCGCAGGGCAACGGAAGCACAACAACCTATGTCCAGCAGAACGCAACCATTGTCCAGCACCAGCATCAGCCAACGCAGCAGCAACAACAGCAACAAACAATGCAACAGCAGCAGCAAGTGCTACAGCAACAAACAACATCACTGCAAACGCAACAGCATCAGCAACAACTTCAAGCCAATAATCAAACAGTCACTGTGATCAATAAGCGCGTGGTCGAGGAGTCGGCTATTATTCATAGGTCAGCAGCTGCCAGTCCACCGGATACGACAACGCATAGTCCGAGGAGTCCAGAGCGGCCACCGAGTCAGAGGAGCGGTGGCAGTGATATGGTAAGTCATAAATAAGGCTTCGTCATCATGCGCTTCCCTCTCACGTTCGTGTTTCCTCTTGTTTTCAGGTTCAATGCGTGTCTAGTTCCGAACCAGATGCAGCTGTATCGCCACAGAGTGCAGACAGTGCACAATCGCCAACGACAACTGATAGTGATAGAGGTGAGATCCTTTTTTGTGACTAGTTATTGAGACTTATTCCTATGTATTGTACACCGTGGAACTTCTTACTCTAAATAAGCTCTACATATGATGTTGGTTAAAACTAAAGCACCTCAACTTTGCTTCAGACTGTTTTTTCGAGATTCTTGTCGGATCTTGAAACAATGTTTTTTTTTCAGAAGTTTTCCATATCTTTCCACAAATTGTAAATAAAAATATTGTCATTTTGTTGCTTATGTCTTTAGAAAATGTTATTAAATAAAATGGCAAGAAATATTTCATCATCATCGGCGCAAAAACTGGACCGGATGATGTTCGCTTCGAGGTAGTTTTTATACAACTCATTATTGTACCGTCTCCTGAATTGTCCTTCCTCACGTATGAGGCCAACTATTCTCCGAAGACTTTCCTCTCGAATGCGGTCAAGAGGTCAGAGTATCCAAGCAACAGATGTTTCGAAATCCATTTCTGAATCTTTGCAACTTGTCTCCATGCTCATCCGATCATCGGTCTCGAAAATTTTATCCTCACTCTGATTTCGATCGCGAACAATAACATAAAAAAACCGGTCAAGTGTGAGTTTTACTCACCCGCCGAGGGTTTCGTTCGCGAACAGATTAGTAGCTTACACTTAATATAAGTCTAAGAACACTAAAATAGTCAAATCAAATTAAACTCAATTCACTGTTCATTCACTAAAATTCTTCTTTTCATTTCGAACGAAACTGAACAAAGGAAAATCCTTTCCCATTTGCTGATCGCGCCAGCCGTGTGAAAATTGCTTTGGTGCATTTAGGGGATGAAATGCCGCAAGCGACGCTGAGACTGCCGTCAGTTCATCGTTTTTTGCGATAACTGATTCGATTTAAATCGTTAATATCTCGAAAAATTGTATGAAAAATTTTCTTTTACATAATATTTTATTGTTCTTTTGCCAATATCTACAAAATGGCGTTTTCGGATCTTCAAAATTCGAATGTTGTTGTTTTTTTAGTTTTTGGCCAATATCTCGAAAACTATTAAAGCCAAAGTGCTCAAACCAATTTTAACACAAAGATTACATCAAAAGCTACATTCCAGATTTTTTTCAGATTTTTAAATCAACGGGTGTAGAAATGAGAGGGGGGGACGCCTTTTTTTTCGACTTTGAAGCTTAATATTTCGAAAACTTAACTTCCAAATGAAAAGTTCAAAATGAAAACTCTATTTCATTTTACAAGACCTATCCGACGGTACCTTACTTAATATATTGCCGTAAATTTTTTTTCAAAAAAAGTTAGTAATTAATTTATTTTAGTATGGGCAAAAAATCACATACGATTTTTGGATAATTTTGGGGTATTGCGATGAGTTGCCCCATAACTCCAATTTTTTTCAGATTTTTTGGTCAAATATTCTAGAAAATAAGGTGGGGGACACGGTACACAAGTCAGTATTTGGCAGTTTGTTGGCTAATAACTTCTTACCAATAAGAGTGAGATGACTGGCATAGTACAACTTTTTGATCTAACTATCATCTTCTTTCCAACGATACCCATATTAAGGAAGTAGTAAAAGAAATTTGTTTTTCAAATTTAGTATTGGTACTAAGCTTTTTGCTAATATGCAATTTTTTAAAAAAAAATTACCTGAGCTTTCTTTGGACAAGTGAAATACATCTTTTGGCGAAGTTTTATTTCTTAGTTTTTAGTGGTTCGCCAATTACCAAGGTTAAAGTCTAATGACAGACAGACAGACATTTTCATAATCAGCGCACCGCCCCTTTTCCAATGACACCCACATCGACCATCAAAGTTAGTACAAGCTTTTTCGGTACTAACTTTTTCTTTAATCTGCGACTTATTCCAAAACGGGTGCATGATTTGTTTTTGGGTCGCCTAGATAGATCTTCAGTCCAAATTTCATCCCTTAACTATAAAGGACTTATAAGTTATAGTCAAATATGTAAAAGGCAACAGACAGACAGACACCGAAGTGATTCCATAAGGGTTTCGTTATTCCTTTGGAACGAAACCCTAAAAACGTGATCCATAGAAGGAGCTCGTTTGTCTTCCTCTTTTCTTTCCCTGCAAAGTCAAAATGTATGAATATTTTGGTGAGTGGATAAAGAATAATTTGCCGTGAATTCCACAGTCACAATTAAACATTTAGCACTTTAATTCTACTTATTAATATTGAATTTAACTAAAAAAAAAATTACTACTGGCTTAAATGCCTTTCTTGCCAGTAATAAATTAACTATTGTTTTTATACTTTTGTGCTGCATTCTCGCCACGTGCACTGTTCAGTTTGAATGCGGTTATTTTGATAAAGCAAATGGAAAACAAAAAATCATCTACAACACACAAAAAAATGTCTAGTTTAAATGGTCGAAATGACACATTTCCTTTGTTTGGAATTTCGGTTCCATTAAGTTGTATCATTCACCGTGCAAAGCGAAAAAAACAATTTTTATCTTTTGAAACTATAACTGACTATGAAAAACGAATTGTAATACAATAACATACAATTTTTTTTTTCTCACTAAAATAATTCTAGGCATGTCATATCAAACCACAAACATTTACAAGCCATCAGATGCGAAAATTCGAAGAGTTAAATCCCCACCACAACAACAATACGGATCATCCTCATCCACGCAGGATATGATGAAACCCGATTCGCATGGTAAGAGGAATTGATTTATTTATCCTTTTTATTTTTTTTTTGTTTTCTCTTATCGCTTTTCTCCCTCTCCATTCTATTCTGTCACTCACTAATCAGGCATAAATAAATAAATTATGCCTGATTTTCCTTTTCAATCTCTGTACATTTCCCTCCTTTTCATATCTTTATTTTCACACTCTCTGTCTTCCCTTTCTGTATCATACAATTTTTTTTTTTCTTTTTGCGAAAGTTGTGAATTCATAAATACTGACTATCATCAATATCATAAATACTATCACTACATCATTTTTTGTTTCATGTTATCCACTCACATGTAGCTCATTGTAATTGAAATATTGATTTTCTTTTAGTTTGATTCATAAAATTTTATCTTAATCTCATCCTGTTACAGTTAAAAATGGCGTATCATTTCCTTTTCTGTTTATTGCATGATGGTGATTGTGTGAAAAGTATCATTTGTATAACGATATTTTTTTTTTTGGGTATTTGTGTGTATTTTGTGTTTGTAATTGGAATTGGCTAATTAATTTGATTTTTTTTTTTCATAATTTGTTTATTTATGTTTTATCTCAGAGTCATGTACAAATATTCTTTTTTTTTACATAACATTTTGTTTATTTATGTTTTTTTTTGGGTAACTTAAAGGTTAAGGATAAAAAGAAGAGGGGCAAATACCGTGGGTGGCGTGGTGTATGTTTAATGTTATTTAAACCCTATTCCTATGTTGTCTTTTACAAAAAACAAACCCTATCAGGAACATGGAATTGAAATGCAATCTGAGATACTACAGAAAAGCAAGCATCGATAAAAAAAGGGGGTATAGATTGACGACTGAAATGCACTGATTTCGTAAAATATCATGTGCATACGTTTTCCTCAACTCGTCAAAATATTTCCCTTATTGTTCAACCTCTTCAAATTAACTACCAACATTCCAGTTGATTGTCCTCCACTTGTGAACCCCTTTTTCTCCAAAAACCCATCGAAATTGTTAGCTCTTGTTTATCCTTTTACCAAGAGTAATCTGCTTGATTTCGCCAAAAGCGTTCTCCTGGTCCATCATGAATACTTTAGCGACATTAAATTGATCCCAATGGACCGCTGGACAATCATCATACCAGCAGGACACCCGTGGATATGCGCCATCCATGTCTATGTTCATTAAATTACTCCTACATCCAGTGCCATGCTGTGTTGTTCTCCACTCCTTCCAAAAATTATGTATATAAAAAAAACAAAATGAACCGATAAATTTGGGGTTCATGAGGATTTTCCTTTTTCCTCTTTGAATTTTCCATTCATTATCCTTGCTGTAGCGCTGAGCCGAACCAACACAACAACACACATTCATTAATGCAACTCTCGCACACGAGAATCGCAGTCAATTACAGAATTTCACTTGAAAAACCAAAAAGAAACAAAAATTCAAGCACTGACATCACATCCGCGACCCGGAGAAATACGAAATTCCACATTTTTTTTTTTTTTTTTTTTTCGAGAGAAAAAGTAATTTGTTGTGCATCCATGAAAAATTAATACGTCACGTCTGTCTGGTGATCTGGTAAGCGAGATTTTCCACGAAAAAAATATTTCTCCATCTACCTCCTGCTTTTTGCAAAATCAGGCTGGTAGCAATTTTATATTATTCTATATCCAAAATTAATACACACGGCAAAGCGCCAAACAAGTGGAAATGTGGAAATAATAATAAAACGCCCTCTTATGTCGAAACAGCGAAAGTTTTTGTTTGAGCCGCCTCCTCCTTTTCCTCCTTCTAGCGACACGAATGGACCACCCTGCGATTAATGTGAAGCGCGCGAGGAGATTCGATGGAACACACAGAAAAAAAAAATGAGATGATGTATTGCTTTTTGTTGGTTAATATTGATTTATGGCGGTCGAGCGAAAATCGGGAGTTAATCCGAATTGTAATCGTGTGGAAAGGTAGGATTTCACTAGTGAGTTGGTGGACAGACACTCGTCTGGCTTAAAGTTATGAAATTTATGTAGCGAAGCCAACTTTGTTTACTGTCATCTGTTTATTTCCCCGGCACACCTGGCTGGGGGGATTATGCTTTGCTATTTGTTTGTTTTTATTGAGGCGAAACTTAATTACATGGAATTGAATTTCGTGGAGTGGAATTGTAGCAGAATTTTATCACACTTTGAGTTGCCTTAAAACTTATCCTACTTCTAGATTCGTCTAGAATCTAGTTGAACTATGACTTTCTTATACCTCCACGACAATCGACATTCTTCTAAACTCGCATGTGATTAAAATACAAAATTTGTGTACTCCCAGGGTTAGAATTTAAATAGCAGTGGGATCTTCGGTTACTCACATGTTCGCAACTCACATCTTCGGGAATTGCATCGGATCGCACTGTACAATTGCGGAAAGCAATTTTCCGGCACCAATTTACAGACAACGACGCGTATGAAGTCCCATTTTGCTTAGTAACTGAACATACTGCAAGGAAATGTTCCAATGAGTTTTCGGGGTCTCGTTCCAAAGAAATAACGAACCTTTATAGAATCACACGCGTGTTTGTCTGTCTTTCCGTTTAAACACTATAATCTAATCCACAGCTGCTGCAATGTCTTGTGTATATGTTTCTCTAAAATTGACTCCTGCTTGAGACCACAAGCTCCTTCGACTCCCACAACCCAACTCTTCAACCTACAACAGACCACGGTATACTTAACTTACTCCCATGCTTATATGATCTACCATGTTCTGTGATCTTTATCTTATTGAAAAACAGATGAAAAAAAAATATAAATTAAAATAAGAAAACCCGTAAAGACAGAAGGATTTGGATGCGATAGTGTAACTTACGAGTTGAACAGGGCGCTGACTGTCCGGCCCTTAAATAAAGCTCACATTTAAAATTTTAGGAGCAAACTATGTTTGACATGGTTATAAGAATTTTGTATATAAACTCATTAAAAATAAAACAAAATTAACAGTCCGCGCACTAATCACAAAAATAAAAGCTTTCTTTACCAAAAAACAACGACAACAACTACCCAGGTGCTGGTTGCCTTATAAATATGCAAAAAAAAAAAAAATACTTATTCTACTAAAACTGCTCCTCACCCCTAAAAAAACAAAACTCATTCGTCTCGTGTACTGTCCAAATTTTGTACTAATTTACATTCCCATCTATCGCGTCATAAAACATGTCTAACCTCATTTCCACCAAAAAAAAAAAAAAAACATTTCTGAAAACAATTTCTTCACTTTTTCCAACACCCCGCCATTACATCGTTTGAGTTAAAAACAACTAAGAAATATGAACATACAACCTACCCCCCTTTAGAATCACCTACAAACTCACCACCAACATCATCATCAATATCGGCGATAACCTCAACAATCAATAAAACCGCTACGAATAACTACAACCAGAATCATCGGAGTCCTCGTTCAACTTCGTCCTCGTCAGCAACTGCTGTCCATCATCAGATTGACTTAACGCAAAATGGTGTACAAAAGTCTTTTGCAATTGGTGAATTAATTTGGGGTGCTGCTCGTGGTCATCCAGCGTGGCCGGGTAAAATTGTTACACCACCCGATGGTATGTCAACGCCATGTGATTATCAAAATGAAACCACTTGGGTGCAATGGTTCGGTGGCGGTGGTCGATCACACGCTGAGCTGGTTGCTGTGAATACTTTGAAGAGTCTCTCAGAGGGTCTGGAAGCCCATCATAAAGCCCAAAAGGATACAAGAAAGTGAGAAAATTAAAAAAAAAAAAGAAACAAACTTTTTGTTTTTTATTTTGTTGATTTTTTTTTGGGAAATTAACGTAGCAAGTTTATTGGCCAATTCTTAAGTTGATAAAAAGATATTTTTTGATTAGAATTAGCTAGACTTTTTGAATGAGTAGTTTAATTTTTTTGAAATTTTTGATTGATTTATTATTATTTCTTTTATTTAATTTAATTTTTTATCATGACAAAAACAAAAATTAATTCATTTATCCCCCTTTTTTTCTCTTTTTTCGTTCTTTTTTTATTAAATCAACTCCTCCCATGTCCATAAATTCATCACACGCACCATCACACAAAAAAAAAAAAACAACATTTTCATTTCAAAACAAAATAATAAAAAAAAAAATGTATATACATATATGAATGCATATGTATATGTGTAAACTCCTTGAAATGAAAATAATCAGGAGCAGAAAATTAAATTCCCAACTCGAACGTGCCATTCAAGAAGCCATGACTGAATTGGATCGTATTTCAGCAACACCACCATCATCGAGCAACAATTGTTCCCAGCCAACGTCCACATCATCTGCCCAACATGGTAGCAGTCCAAGTAGCTCAACCAAGAATCGAGGACGTGGAAGATCTACTGTAACACAGAGTGTACCACAACCGAGATCGAAACCAATACGAATAGCCCCAGCACCACCAAATGCTGCAAATGTTCTAACAACGACAACATGCACCAGTAGCAGCAGCGGCGGTAGCACCAAACAACAATCATCATCCACAACTAGTATTAGCCAAGTCACCAGCCAGCATAATCACCTGCATCAGCAACAACAGCAGCAGCATCCTCAGCACCATCATCATCACCACCATCAGCAGCAAACGCAGCAGACGCAATCCAAATGACCCGAATCTTGCGCGCTCTCGTGGTCGATGCAAACATTCACTCTAGTCATTCACAATAACTAAACTTTCTCTCTCACATTTACACAAAGCAGACAGAATTGTGATTGAGGCACATACGCAAATAAAAATATATGTACACATACATAATTGGGGAGGGTCACAGTGCCCCCCGACAGCGATAGAGCGCGCGCCGCGCATCAACTTCAAGACGTAGGATAATGAATTGTTTTAATTTTAATTGTATGTACTCTAGAAATACTATATACTAACCTATAAACAGCTACAAAGTATAAATAATTTGTATATATACGATAATGTATGTAATGTATGTATGTATTTTTCTTGTTTTGTTAAGGATAACAGTTAATTTATTTTTCAGCAAATAGACAATAATGAAAATAATTCTGCAAATTGTATAGAAAACAAATTTTAAAAAAATATCACAAATTCTTTTTTTTAGTTTTTAAGACTAATTTTTAGAAATTTATTTATTTTAGTTTTTAAGTTTACTGTAGACCACAATTCTTTTTTTTTTTTTAAGTTGTATACGCTATAAAACACACACCTAAATACAAATGTTTTTAATTTTCCTTTATTTTTTCCATTTTTGTGGGGTTAACCCAAAATAACATAGATGTCATATAAATAGAGCTGCATGTACGCAAAAAAAAAAAAAAAACAAAATAGAATACATTAATTACCTAAACTTAAATCAAAATACAAACATAAACAGAAAAAATACTAAAATGAATCCACACATTTAAAAAGAAAAAACAAAAAAAATACAACAAACTACGCTTTAAGTAGAATTTTCGTGAATAAAAAACAAAATAAAATCTTGCATTTAAAATGTAAAATCAAAAAAAAAAAATTGAAGAATTGAAAAAAAGAAATTCAACTGCATAGGTATTGTGTGTTTTTATTTTCAGGATTTGAATTATATATATATAAAAGAAAAAAGAAAATAAATTGATTATTGTAATATTATGATCGTTGTTAATATTATTCACATTATAATGTAATTGTATATAAGAAACAAGGATGAAGAATAAAGAAAAAAAGATGAAACGAAAAAAAAAAATTAAGTGAAATGAGAGCCACACTTGGTGTGTGAATCTTTCTTAAATGCAAAAACAAACAAATAAAAAAAAAAACAAAAATATTATAAAGAAAAATAAAGGAAACAAAGAAGAAATGTTTAAAAATTGAATGAGGCTTTTGATTTAGTAGTTTGATCTTTTCCCGGGAGACTCTCAAATTTAGATTAATCTTCAGACATATGGAGTTTTAATCTGGAGTTTCACGTCTTCTTTTAATGGAGGTTCAGGTGGAAAAACAAAAAAATACATTCTACGTCTAAACCGTTGACTAAAATTAATGATTTTTTTGACACAAGAAAGATTGAAAGACAGCAAGGGTCATTTGACACCATACAATAAAAATGAAGATGTTGATCTAGTAAGAAGTTCAGAAGATTTTGATCACTGGAGAACGTGCTATAAAAATTAACAACTAAAACTTAAAATTAAATAACGCTAAGCTTCAAAATGTGCGAAATTACTCTCGCCCATCTTTCTAGTCCTAAAGAAGTCGCGAAAAACTCTTTTATACTGGCAGGTGGGGGCCAATGGTGTAAAAATGACTAACGCACTCTTTGTATTTGGATTCTGTAAGGGGCATTGTATTGCCTGCGAATGTGATAACTAAATAAATTGTATACCAGTTTAAAAAAAATAGAGACGGACACATAAGTGAATCTATAAGGGTTTCGTTATTCCTTTGGAACGAAACCCTAAAAAACATTACTATCTGACAAATCTGGCTTCATTTATTTTCTTTAGCCTTGTAACCGACACCATTTAGTGTTCCACAGAGAGCACACAGATCTTTCGCAGCTGCCGAGCTTGTGCAATTTAGGGCAGTAAGAAAAAAAAGTAGCTGCGAAAGAGATATGCTTTAAAAAAAATTCACTAAACATAACGTAAATTTCAAAAAAAATTATAAAAAATGCTATTCAACAATGAGAAATGTATTTACCAATAGAGATGGAAGCTGAAGTCGAAGAGTGCTGTAGGACCAGTATTGTACTGCATAAATGTTATAAATATATAAGCCTGTAAGGATTTCATAATTATTCAAGCCAAACTATATATTAAGCGAAATAGCCCCCTGCATGAATTACAGAAATCAATTCCACGTCAAGATTTCTAAATTCTCTCATAATCAACTCCAAGACTATCTGACAAACCCACAGAACTCAAAATAATGCGATTAGAAAACCAGTGCTAAACTGATCGGAAAACGTAAAACGTAGGTATTTCACTCCAACCTCGCTCCGTGGTCCTTTTTTAATCATTTTACTGATCCGTTATGGGTGTTGTTGGCCTAAAACTCTATGGCCAGTATTTGTCCAGCAAATTATTACCAGCGAGCCAGTTTCGGCCAGTTGATAGCATTTATATTATTAAGCTCAAGCCATAATTTACTAGGCCAGCGTATCCCGACGCATAGCCCACTTGGAATAGCAGGTTCTTGTCATCATATTGCAACCAAAAAGTGCTAAATACTCTGGAACTATTCATTCATTCATTTTCATGACCACATGTTCCACTAAAGGGGTTGCAGGGGCAGTGCACGCAGAAGAGATCTCCAGGCAACCCGATCCTCCGCCGCCGACTCTATCTCCTCGGCGGGTATGCCCAAGCGTAACTAGGCCAGCTTTTGGACTTGATCCAACCATCTAATCCTGGGTCTACCGAGCGGTCGCCTACCCGACGGAGTCGCATACAAGTCACGCTGCGGTAGTCGTACTGCTGGGGGTATTCTCTACTCTACTACTCTACTCTACTCTACTCTACTACGCTACTCTACTCTACTACTCTACCCTGGAAGCACCCAGCTTAAATATTTATTCATTGGAAAAGATAATCCATATTCAATAATTTAAAAGTAGATTTCTAAAAAAAAAATAGATAAATATGGGGTGGAGCTTATTTTAAAATTAATTTAAATGAAATTGAAATTTTCGCGACGATAGCATAATAGTTCAGGGTACTTTTTTATCACTTGATGAACTTACAGTGCCACTTGCTGTCCTTAGAACTTTTTTCATTCTTCATTGTTTCAGATACGAAATGTAAGCTCAAGGACGATAAAAGACAAACTATGAGGTAGCTTGGATCAGCACCCATCATTACATTCATCTGGATTTTTGCATAATTAGTTAAAATCTCCCGATGATGTGAATCTTTCCGCGTGAGCCTATATCTGACAGGACTTATTTGCAATAGTCCCTCACATTTGTGCCATGGAATCTTGCAAAGCTTACCTCATCTCTAAGCTTAAGTTTTTGCAATCAGAGGTATTCAGTTACCAGAAACCGTGGCTGATTCGCAACATTACAGCTTTCTGCGTTCATTATAAACATATAAAAAGACCATTCAGAATAAAACAAACCAAGTCATGCCTCTCTGTAACTTGTTTTTTTAGTTTAGTCTCTTTTAATGTTTGCCTTATTATAAAATATGAAAGAGCAAGGTTGCTGTTCTAAGTACATAACATCTAGGATATCATAAATTCGATAAATCACTAATCTAAAACTCGTTTTAAGAGACTGTCTAAATGAAGGGCGTAGGTTCCATCTTCTGGAAAGCGTTCCACCTTCTCACAGATGAGCTCCGTTCCAGGCGTAAGTTCATTCTCTAGCTTTTCCTTTAATTCAGGACTGATTTCCTCGGGCAAACCTAAAATCCAAATAGAGAATAAGTATACGAAGAGCAAAATAATAATAATGACAAACTACCAACCGTATATCTCGCAATCGCCTGTCAAAATGGGGAATGTGAACTGTTCAGGATATTTCCGTATGTTCTCCATGCTCACAATGACTACGTTGCCATAATCAACAAACAAAATTGTAGGATGTCCATCGCCCACGAGCTCAAGACACCTGCCACGGTACCAAAGACCATCCACATCGTATTTAACAATACACATTTCTCTGACTCTGAAAAAAGAAACATAATGGTGGACTTTTGAAGACGAGAGAGTTTATTGTGGCTTACCTTGGAGTGTAACTCGTTTCATTGGCTTTAAGTGCAACGTATGCCTGGATGTCTCTTTGGAACTTCTCTATTTCGTAAGCATACGCCTCTGTGGTGCAGCTTATAAACGCTGTGTGAATCAGTGAACTGTCCATAACGATCAACTTGATATTTTCTCCCGATGGCAGTGGCTTGCTCTCCAAGTGCTAAAATTTAAAATCGCATTTTATTCTTCAACTTACACGAAAAGCAACCCACCTCTTTGAAGACAACGGCGTCCTTGTTCTCTTCCTTATCGAAATCTCTCGTTTCAATGATCATCGTGTTGAAGCTTTTATTTGAGGTTAAGTCGAACAGCTCAGCCTGTTGAATTCCATTGATGGCGTCTTCAGCTTTGAACGTAATCTTCATGTCCCTGTTCAGATGATCGTACATGAGAGTTTTAACTTCTTCGGTCATGTAGAAGTCGGGAACGCCTTTCAAAATGATTGGCGCAGCAATTCGTGGGAGATGCCAGAAATAATCCGGTGCATCGAGCAGATCATCCACAGACTTCACATCAATGTTTCCATAGTCGATGTAGATTAATCTTATCTTCTCGAGATCGTCGGCATTTAGAATCATTGCCCGATTATACTGGTCAGCTTTAAAGAGTGTGAAAACAATGTCTCCTTTGTGCGGAGTGTATTGGATATTTGGTTGGAGTGGGGCTTCTTTTTGAATGGCTGAAACAGTGTTGAAGAAATTCACCTTGTCGGCGTAGGCCTTGGAACGAACGAAGACAACGTTTGTCTTGGAGATTGCCGTAATTGTAACGGTGTCGCCGTTTGATGGAAATTTTACTTCTAGTGCGGCTTCCTTTTTGGAATCAAGGTGATGATTGGTGTCTTCTGGTTCATTTTCTTCTACTGACTGTGAATCTGAGTCCTGAGTGCTGTCGTTTTTGTCATCCTCTGGACGGAATGGTACGAAGCCCCTGAAATGTGGGTAATTGAAAATACGGTTTTTGGTTGACATGACTGTTTAGCCTTACGGTGGCTTTCCACAAACGTAGCGATGTCTTTTCCATTCTTTGGTTTGGCATTCCGTGCTGCAGAAGAACACCGAGCATCGTGAACAAATGGTATCACAGGCTTTCCGGCAAGACTTACATGGACCCGTTTTAACGCCTTCAGAAATGGAAGAGTATTTTGTAAACTTTTCCTAAAAATAAAAAAAAGAATGCGTTTCTTGCGATAAAGGAATTGAATGTTAAATAAAAGAATGAGCAAATATTAATCTAGCCTTGGGGAAGTAAGCACTAGGGTAAAGTTATTGATTGCACTCATCATGGCGAGTTGCCAGCATCGAGCCCTATGGTTTCCAAGTCAGGTTGACATACAGCCTCCCCGCGGCACCCTCTGTACACGACATGGAAAAGGAGTATGTTCCTAGAATGTGAGAACTCTGTACACTCTTGGAGCTGCTCACCAATAACACTAAAGGGCCCATCAAAGAGGAGTTGGATAACGCCTACGGAGCCTATTCGGAGTACGACGTCTAAATCTTGCTCGGGGACTCCAACGCTCAAGAAAACATCTCCGGCGGAGAAGTCGGAAAGCACAGCATCCACGACACGACAAGAGAAACGGCTTCCGAATGCGGTGATAAGAAACACAAAAGACGTCTCTGCACCGGTGCATCGCAATTGTTATTCACAGTTTGAACCTTCTTCTCAAACCCAAATTATTTAGTCAATACGCGCGAAATTGAGTTCAAGTTTTCTATTCTACATAAAAGCATCGCTGTGTAGAAAGTGAAAAGGATTAGAATTTCCTCACAAACACATCGATACAGCAACCTGGCGGTCTCCAGATGGTTGAACTGCCAACCGAATCGATTACGTGCTCAATGACGCAAGGCATGCATCCAACATCTTGAATGTTGATGAATGAAGAGGGCAAACGTCGGGTCTGATCATTTTCCGATGGCTGCAAGATTTAGAGGCCGACTGTTCAATATTTGAAAGCTGCACATACCCACCAAAAGGAGGTAAAACGTTTGACGGCTGAGCACCCCGAGATCGCCAGAGACTACAAGGAGCGAAAGACTCGCGAGTATATCTACGTCGGAAACAAACGACGACATGTGACTCCATTGCCGCTCTCTCATCCAAAAAGTATCCAAAGCCACTATAGGCTACCAACCACCCCCGTCAAGAAATCCGTGGTATGATGGTGAGTGGGAGTGTGAGCAGAAAAAGCGAGCAACCGACGCGACGACACGTACCAAAAAGCGCTGCAAAAGAAAACAAGAGAAGCACGCGAATACCGAGCCAGAAGGCGAAAAAGACTTTGCGGCAAAAAAGAGGGCTTTCGCATCCTTCCAGCTTAAGGATATCGAAAAGTCCAGGTACGAAAATTGGATAAGAGCGTTCTACACGAAAGCCAAAATTTGTGCGGCGGGTTTTAAGTATGACACCTAGCCTCTTCGAAATTGTGAGAACAATGTTGTCACCGACCCGCAGGGATTAGTGGATGCATTTAAGCAGCATTTCCAGCAGCTGCTTAACGAGCATGAAGAAGAGACAGTAGTAGTGGACTATGGGATCCCACCTACAGTCGATCAAGTCGTTCCCCCCAGCACACAAAAAATCGGCACAGGTGTCTAAAATCTGAAGACCGCGATTTTGAATGGAATCCCATCAGAGCTGGAAGTCACAGCAACATTTCGTATTAACTCACACCAACTGAACCACTATAAAACCAACTTGACAAAACCCTCAAGAAGTCCACGAAATAAAACACAAAAGAAATTACCTGAGATGAATCATAAGACCCTGCAGACGCCTTACATTTCTCTTCAATGAACAGCTGGTCATCCTTAGACATTCTGAAAAAAGAAGAGCATCCATATATTCATCTCCAAATACAACAATTCAGCGATTTATGGAATAAACTCTCCCAGAAATTAATCAACATACACGTAATAAGCTCTGCCTGTGTAAAAATTAAATTTTCCATCTTCCACTCGGTTCTGTTCGTTAGAAGACAACCGTTCCAAATCATGCGCATCCTCTTCAATTAAATAATGCCTCTGTGGATCGATAACACTGAGTTGACTGTTGGAATTCTCATAATCCTCTTTGCTAACCAGGGGTTTTTGGGTAAACCGCGGTCGAGGTGGCTTTGTACTCGATGTTTGATACGATCTAGGGGTACCCTCGCGTTTTAATAAAAAAAAAATTATGTTGCTGAGATGTGTTTAAAAACCTACCTTTCATAATCTATAAAATCATTGGCAAATGGAATTGGTGGCGCAGAATTCTCAGACTCCATCCTTGGAAGTTCTCGACTACGGGGATCTCGGGTGACTTTGTTGCCCAATCGCACTTTAAACCCATAGGCATTGTCCTGCAGTCCTGTAAAAACTCGTTCCATATCACTAGAAGAAAAAAGAGTTTATTTTGTGGCCAACAGATATTGAAAAAGGATCTCTCACTTAATCGAAGCAAAGTTGATGAAGATTAAATTGTCTTTTTGACTTCCACGGACTGCTCGTCCGTACTGTGAACAAATATTCAACAATCCATTAACAGAAAGATTCGCTGGAACATTTGAGAACACCAAATAAGCCTGAATTTGTTTGCTCGTTAGGCGGGAGGGCTGAAGATTGTCTTCCAGATCTGCACCGGGACCAGTCATGTAAGTGTTGAATTGTGAATCGTGATAAGCATCTTTCATCGGATTCCAATCTTTGAGTTGTTCCAAGCCATCACGGTCAGCAGTGGTCGACATTTCGCTCTTTTTTTTTTAATTTCTTTCCTTTTTGAGATTTTTATACTGACGGGCAAATTGTTTGCTTCTATTCGGCGTTCTGCGAACAAAAACATCTGACAGTTGAAGACAGGTCTAAGCAGGGTTGCTATTAGAGAATAGAAAGATTTTGAGCTGATATGTATGATTGAGATTTTTACAAATATAACTTAAAAACCTCAAATATAGTAAGATAAATAGCTAGCAAGTAATAATTATCTATTAATAATGTTATTACAGTATAAATTACATCTTAAAATAAGTTAATAAGTTAATATTTAAGCCCAAACCTTTGCAAATTGCGCCTAATGTTAGCTTATCAGTTTTAATTGTAAGGTAACAATTTATAATAATAATGAAAGCTTGACCTAGTTAAAGCCAAAATTACACAGGACTGCGACTGGAAATACAGCTTTCATTTTGTGTGAGGTTCTTCTACATCGTTTTGACGAGTGCATTGATTGCTTTTTACTTTAATTGTTTCTTTCAAACTACATTATGTATATTGAATTTTTTAACCCGAATTGTGCTAAAAGTTTTTTTTTTTGACATGGTCTTTTGTTGTTTTTAATGGAAGGATTTGATTTTCTGGAGGACATTTAGCATTAATTTAAACGCTAGCACAATAAAGGTTAGTATGGACTGAAATTTATGTATTATATGAAAAGAACTTCTCTTGAACTAAATTTAATTTACTTCTGATCCGAAATGTTCTGCACCTACAAAAGTGCTATAAGTTTTCCTCTTATGGTCTTAAATTGAACGTTTAAAATCATGATGCGAGCTAATTTTCCACTTTTTCAACACTGTGCGGGCTTTTGTGGAAGCTTATAATGTTTCGTACTATTTGCTATCTAACAAACTTAGAAGTAGTTTCTAAGTTTTTATTCTCTTCCCCAATAAAAATATTTCCCTTGCTTAATAGTGACTGTTTAGTAGTTGATCATTGGGCAACAGGTAGGTATTGTGTAAGAAATGATTACACAACTTTCGGATGAAAAAAAAATTAACAGAAAATAATTTCGAACAATAGGTTGCTTGCCCCAATCTTAAATCAATCAAAAACTACAATAAATTGATTCCTTTTCAGCCTGGCAGCATTGTTATTTATTTGCCAATCCGATGTCAGATCCAGTAACAAACATTTTCCGGCTTATTTGCGGTGTTTAGTCTACGGATTTTCAATTTGTAATTGTTTACTGTTTTTTTTGTCGTTGTTATAATTGCAGTTTATTTATATATTTGCATTTGCAATGAATAAACCACGTATGCCCAATCGGTAAGTACTTAACGTGTGAAATTCGTGTTATCAGGCCATATTATTTTGTTTAAATTCAGTTCGGAACTAAATATGTGCATTTGTTTCTTTTTATGAATGGCTGAAAAGTTACTTTTTGTAATACTATCTCTCTTATATACTCTGTACGTGTACAAAATGCCTAGACAGCACGTACTTGACCAGCTATCCGCACCAGTCTGTGTGATGGTTCTTATCTGTATGTATCTAGCTTTGAGACCTCATCCATTCTCATTTTTCTCTGTATCCACGCTGAGATGCACACAATCTAATTGCTGATTTAGTGAATAAGGAACACATCTGTCTTGCAGTTCAACGCGAAACAGCGGCTTAAAACCAGGACGTGCCATCTTTCAAATCGACTTAGCCTTTGTCCTTAGTGTAAAACGTTGTAGTAATTATTAATATAAAATTTGTGGCAAGTAATTCAAAGAAATGCAATAATTTTTTAGACGGTTTTTTTTCTATTAAGTCTCGCATATTTCATTATAAGGTTGGCTGTGATTATCAGCTTTCTTAGTTTAAGGTTATGTTACGGTATGCCGGATTTTGGAAATAAAAAAATTGAATTTCTCGGTCACTTTTATCTTGAATTGAAATAATGGCATGGAACAATTGATTATAGTAAATTCTTGAGTGTTTCTCAGAAGTCATGGTAGCAACGCCTTCGATTATTTGCCACAGAGATAACAAATGAAACTTTTTTCTTTGTAATTCAAGTCATAAAATATCAAGCGCCTTGTGATTCCTTGGAACGAAAACTGATACTACTATTTTGTTTTCTGATACGAAATCGAGAAAATTAAACTTCCGACCAATTAGACCTTAGCTATTTCATTGCATTTCACTTTAACTATGAGAATTATAGGCTTGATCATCAATCATTAATCCGAGGTGTGCCAGCTTGACCGTATTTGGCCATACAGAACTATTTTAGGACTTAGCTCGATGTGACTGCCTCGAAGATTCGCAGCTCACGTCAGTCCTTTGTGTTGTCATTCTTCGGGTTTATATCAATCCCGGACTCGTCTGTCTTTAGCTTTCCTGCAAATAATAAAAGATTACAAGCTACAGGGATTTTCTTAGCGATTTAAATTTGAAGATTAATAAGCCATCAGAACAGTATTTATTATTTATTATTTTTATTGCAATTTCGTAAATAAAACCCTGCAGTATATAAAAGTGCTAGCATAGTATTTCAATTTTGAGAAATTACTAAACCAGTTTTCGGCGTCTCGTTTTCTTGGAACACATCTCGGCGCAGATCGAGGAAAACTAATTTTTGTGAAACGTATTTGAACTACAAATAATACAGAATTTGCTCAATTTGATGCAAATGACCCAGAATACTTAATGAAGTGGAAGAAAATATGGAGATGCACGACGATTTTCTGAATCTAATTAGCAAATCAGCTGGGGTATATATTGACATATTCTTAGCAAAAAAAAATTTACAAATTATTATTAAAATCATTTACTGCACAACTTCTGGTAACATGTGTACCACATGTCCATTTACCACATGTGTAGCCTGTATTGCGCAGTTTGAAGACTATAAAAAAAAAACAAATTCGCAGTAATCGTCTGTAGACTGGTGTCGCAAACCTAACTGTCAAGTTTTACATTTAAAATGTAGTATGTATCGGTTTCTCTATCGATGACAGATACTATATGTCACCTTTTAGTATTCTGAGTGAGGGCTCCAGCCAAACTCTCCAAATTCAAGATAACGATAACTCATTTCTTTCCCCTTTTTATCAAAAATGTTCTTTGCGCAACTATAGAGGCTAAAATTATCTCATCCTCTTGTACCTTTTATCTGTCATCCAAGTTGGTAAACCTAGACTATATCCAATCTTCCATTACTCATAAGGTCCTCTTTATAAAATGTATATATTTTACTATTTACTATTATGTATGAATTGAACTCTATTGTGATGCTAAGCCATGTACATTACTACATAATTACGTGCTAAGACTGGATGGGCATTCTCTTGATCGCCCAAGCTGTGAATTTCTGTAATAAGTTCTCTTTATTTTTTAAACATTTAGTTTTTTTTTCTCTTTTTCTTAGATAATAAGCTAAGTGCCTTGTAAATATGTTTTCTAAAGCATATACACTTATAAAACAATAAGTTAAGTAAAAACAATCATTTGACGAGAGAAAGCACTGCCAAACATACCCCATATATGAAATGTCAAAAAACACACTTGAATTTATGAATTTATGCTCTCATCATGTTTCCTTACTCGCACTCATAAACTGAGCAACAGTCAGTTATACCTTCTGTATTCCTGCCTCATTTGTTACCTCTTTTCTTTCTATTTCTATCCTCCTTTCTAGGTTAAGTTTGTTTTAGTCTTTGTGCTGTCTTGTTGAGTGGACGCATTATAATTCTATTCTGTGGCTTAAAAGCCTAATACTCTTCTGATTTTGTTTTGCTAAACAAATAAAACACTGAACTTGTATAGCCAGACCACTCCTAAGTCGGCAAATAGATTAAGTAGCCTTAAGTTATCATCTGTGATTTAGACTTATGTATATTAGAATGTTATAAAAATGAAATCTCAATAAAGTTACTACTACTACTACTACTAATGTAGTATGTATTATTCAACCAACAGTTGACCTGTAATCGTAAAAACTTTTCATTCAGTTATTGAGTTCCAGTTTATAGACCTATTTAGGGGTGACATCGACGAGTAGTTTTCGTTTAGTTCCACATGTTTGTCCATACCAGCCAAATATCGTTTTGTTTTAATGTAAATTAGAAACTTTTGAATTTTGTTCAGAAAATTAACCTTATTGGTGAGCGATTGAACGACGAGCGGCTAAGCAACGAATCTGAGCGATTAATAGTGAAAATGATATTTTTACAAGTGTTATCATTTGGGAACATCTTGTAGACGAATATACAAGTATAGTATGCCTATACCAACAACCAACCGCCTTTAAAATGTAATAAATGATTACTATGGGCGCTGAAAATTTCCAAACTGGCAGTATTGCTGGCAAACATTACTAAATTTATTGCCCATCAAATTCTACCTCCCATTTTTTAAAACAGCTGAACAGTTAATAGTAATTTAATAGCATTCCCAGTACAACATCATAAACTAAATATTCAGCACATATTTTTATAGAGAAAACACAATTTTTTTTTTTGTTTGGATAGACGGGTATAAATGTCGCCTAGATTTTATTTCTGACCAACGTCGCTCTGTCGGTCGCACAGGAAAATCGCAAATCACTCAATGCCTAGGTTTTTTTTTTTATCGTTGCTCAGTCGTTCGTCGTTCATTGCGTGGCCGCACCCTAAAGCCTCGCGCAACACGATGCGATGATCCGATACGATGTAAGAGGCGATATGGTGCGGAATGTGAAATCGACTTGACAATACTTACTTATCGTCTGTCAACCTTTGGAAGGTCTGTGTCTGAGCTAAGCCGACTTCAACGGAAGATCCAGCTGTCTGCGATCGCTTGGTCTCTGTACCGAATGTTCGGGCTCCCCCTTCTCCGGAGGTTCGACATGGACACAAACGTTTTAGTTGAAGCGTTTGTGACACATCGAGCGCATGGACACAAACGCTTCAGCTAAAACGTGTGTGTCCATGGGCTCAATGTGGCCGAACAACTGTAGTCGACAGACTTTTGTCTTGCGGACTGTATCCACATCTTTTGCAGTTATGCTTTCTTCTCCATTTGAGTTCCTCGCAACTCGATCGAATATCCGCCGTCGAATTTTTCTTTCGAAAGAGCTAAGGATCAGCTCTGCAGTCCTGCTTATCGTTCAACTTTCAACTCTATACAGTGGGATTGGCAGGATAAAGGTCTGGTTGACCATGACGGTAGCTGTTTAGACAAACCGAAGAAGCACAGTGATTCTAGGACGAATCTCCACTATGATGTGGAGTTCACGTTCGCCCCGAGGTATACTACCTCGTAGTTATAGCTACTGACAGTTCTAAGCAGTAGTGACAGATTCTTACATTGTCGACAGCATATTTATACTGATACGGCACCCTCATTTATATTGAGACTACGTAAGCCTGCAATGCTATTTTAAAATTGACTCATCTTGGCCAATCCTACAGGAAAGCTCAGTATTACTCCTTTCAACATTCGTGAAAAAGACCCCGAGATTCTTGAACTTCCCCACCTGTTTCAATGGGACTCCACTAACATGCAATGTGCATTAAACAGGCGTTCTGGAAATGTTTTCCAAAGCCATTTAATACAATCTACACACATTCATGATCAATCTGATCTGTAAGATCCGCTTTTTCTCTGGCTCTTGAGGTCTAGTGATAATCCTTTGAAAATTCTTGGGGGCATCAGACCTTATCCAGGCCTGTTTTAAAATTTATCCGTGCCTGGTCTGCTCTGTTTTCGAATGCCCTATTTCCATTCATAACACATTATTAAAAGAAAAACCAAGTTCTTTTTTAATGACATCTTTTTTACAGTTACCAACAGAGGCCACCCAGCAACAGAAACCCCAGCAATCAGGTGAAGCTTAAGCGTGGCCCACATTGAAACAAACTTCAATTAGCATTTCAATTGCTTGTTTTTTTTTTTTTTTTTGCAGAATTTCTCTTCGTCTTCAAATCAAGTTAAACCAAACACTATGAATTCACCGCTTCCTATTCCATCTGCCGCATGTGTAGTTTGTAAGTCCAAAACAGTGATAGTATGCCAGCGCTGTGGTGATTATTATTGCTCACCTACATGCCAACAGAAAGATTGGCCTAAACATCGATACATTTGCTTCGCAATGCCGTAAGTCTTCATCAGATTTACTAGATCATCTTGATTTACATATGCCGTGTATTGTTTTTTTTTTTTTTTTTCTAGGCAACTTGTTCTTAGCTCGTCCCGAATGGTGAAAGATTTACCAGCACTCAGTATGCCGCCTTTTGAAACTCCGTCGGAATCGGGTGTTGCATCGCAGCATCGTAAATGGGTTAACAGCACTTCACCAAATTCTGTTGTGTTATCTCCAACATCGATTCCTGACCATAGGCAACAGCGTCAACAGCAAATGAATCACCAGCAAGATCGTCAGCCGTCAAACAATATCCAACAATCATATCAACAGCAACAACGTAACCAACAGCCACAGAATAACCAACAAAATCGTTCCGCTCAGCCAAACTCCAAAGAGCCAGAAAAGCACGATTCTCTTGTTAACATTGGCAAAGTCGATCAAGTGGAATTTCCGAAGAACGAGTCTACCGTGTTGGTAACTGCGGTTAGTAGCTCCAATCGGGTTTTCGTGAGACCTCTCGATAAGAACCAAAATGAAGCATACTGCGAAATTATTAAAGTCGTCAATGCATACGGTAAGACAGCGGTACCTCTAAAAAGAATGCCCACTAGAAATGCATTCGCCATAACGGAGTACAACAATGACGGAATCTATTATCGTGTCCAGGTGGTTTCGGTTAAGAGTGAGAATCAAATTCATGTGGTCTATTTCGATTTTGGCAACGAGGATGTCAAGAAACTGAGCGAACTTAAAGAAATTTCTAAGGAAATTGCTGAACTCAAGCAGTACATTGTAATGGTTAAGCTAAGGAGCGTTCCCTACGTCCGTCAGGGCGATGAAAAGCTGAAGAAGTTTCTGAAATCATTCGAGGATACTGAAATGAAAATTCGATACAAAGAGAAACCGATATGCGATCTTATTATATTCGATGTAGATGAGAGCCTCAACGAAAAGATTAATAAATTCATTAAGAAAATGAACAACAACAACGCGGTTGATAACAAGCCCTCACAACCACAGGGACAGCCAAAGCCGCAAATACAAGAAATCCAAGAAAATATTGAGAAATCTATGTCTGAAGTAAAGCTATCATCTTCAGCAGAACCACCCCCACCAGTGTCGGCCAAAACTCGTCCAAGCCAATTGAGCAAGCCAATCATGGCTCCGGTAAGTTTGGCAAACCCATCTAGACTTCCATGCCTCTAGGGTCTACTTCTTTGCAGCCATTCGAAACAATCACATTGCCGGTTAATGGAAAAAATCTCAACATCATGGTTGTGGATAATTCGTTGATCGACTTCGGGTATTTCTCATGTGTCCTCGTTGAGGACAAACAGAACTTAAAGAGTATTCATCAGCATCTCTCCGACTATGTAGACTCCCGCCGACCGTATAAACCGAAGTAAGAGAAGATTAACGCCCGGTTCACACAAGCGTTTTTTTTTTTACGCGGCAACACCGACTTGGCGTCATTCAATACTTGCAAGCGCTGCAACACTCAATTGATTTGTGAATATTGTACAACGCACGCCGTGTCAAAAGACCACTTGTGTGCACCGGGCCTTATTGAATGTTTGAAATTCGAGTTCAAATTTTATTCCTTTCAGGCTGGATGAGTATTGCTTGGCAAACTATAAGGGCTCTTGGTACCGAGCTAAGGTCACTAATTGTGTGTCATCAGACACAGTTGAAGTTGTCTTTATTGATATCTTAAACGAGGCCATTGTATCTACACAAGATATTCGTCGTTATTCAATGGATTTGGAATTGCCTTGCAAGACGACCTTATGCATTGTAGATGGTAAGAAAGATTTGGGGAAAATTTGGTTTGATCTCTTATTGAGTGACACTTATGTTTATTTTGGTTGGGCACACAAAATTAGTGTGATGCGTTTTCGTCTCTAGTGTGAATTTTTCAGCGCATTTTTAAATCATCTATCGACTCTCATCAATTCATATCTAATACTAGCTGAACCAGCTGCAATTTTAAAAAGATATTTCTAATCAATATCTGTATTTAAAAAAAACTTGTTTCGTAGTACAGTTGAATCGCGATAATTCGTCCTCCATTAAATTGAAACCTCAATTTTACGTAACAAACTGCTAAAAAATTTGTTATCAATTTATTTTAACACGAATAAAAACTCGTACATGACTTTTGAGTATTTTTGGGTTATTGCTACATGACGCAATATACCTCAAATTTTTTAGATCTGTTGGCCTTTTATTTTAGAGAATATGGGATGGGACGCGATAGGCGAGTAATTTTTTTGGCAGTTTGTTGGTTAATAACTTTTTTCTAGTGGTCACCACAGTGCAACTTTTTTTGGCTGAATCTTTCTTGCTGCTTGGTGCTATCCTCTTTCAAAGATGTACAAAAAAATAATTAATTTTTCGAATTTGATACCAATACTAACTTCTTCGCTATTCAAAAGTTTCTGAAACTCGTGTACAGTTCAGACCGAATTTTATGGATTAAAAAAAATTTGAATCCACGAATCGATACTTTTTTACTTAATATTTCTTGAAGCTCTTACTGAGACCCAAAAAAATGCGTTTTTGCATTTTTGAAATATGCATATCGACGTTTTATCACTTTTGACAAAAGCTCCAGGGCTATTGGGGCCAAAATATTGAAATGAATTTTTGTCCCAAGTCCACAGATTATTCCACAGTTCTCAAATCAATTTGATTTCCAAACAGTCACTGAACTTGAGGTTGTTGAGACCATTCGTTCTCTAAAGTCCAATGCCATTGGTGTTGATGGGGTTCCCGTTTGTTTTATTAAAATGGTACTTTGCTGGATTCTTCCCCCTCTTACCCACATAATAAATTTTTCAATCTACTCCTGTATATTTCCAAATAGCTGGAAAAAAGCAGTTGTAACTCCCGTACCAAAAAAGCCGTCCCCCTCAACAACAGCTGATTTTCGCCCAATAAGTATTATGCCCTGCTTGTCAAAGGTTTTGGAGAAAATAATGGCAAAAAAAATTCAGAAATACCTTGATGATAACGCTTTGCTGTATCCTTTGCAGTCGGGATTTCGAGCGCATCACAGTTGCTCAACTGCAATGGTTAAGGTTATTGATGACATAAGGGTCCAGTTTGACTTGGACAATATTACTATGCTAGTGCAGTCACGACATTTTATGTCAAAAACTTAAGCTCTATTTCGGTTTTAGCGATTATTCAGTCTGTTTGATGAGGAATTACTTGTGCAACAGGAGCCAAAAGGTCAAGTTCGGGGAAAGCTATTCACTATACTCTAATGTACTGGTTGGGGTACCTCAAGGGTCAATCCTTGGTCCTATATTATTTTGCATGTTTATAAATGATTTGCCCTCTGAATGCAAAAATGTCTCACTCCATCTCTATGCGGATGATGTTCAGGTGTACCTATCTAGGCCTATTGGCCTAGTTGAAGATCTGATGTGCAGGATCAATGAAGATCTGTTGCGAATATACAATTGGTCGATGAGCAATGGTCTCAGTCTTAATCCAGCTAAATCTCAATGTATACTGATCTCAAAAAAACATTACGACACAAAATTGCTGCCTCCAGTCTATCTCGCAGATGTTCCCCTTCCGTTTGTCGATAAGGTTGTAAGTCTGGGGATTAGGATAAATCGTTCTCTGTCAGCCACTGACCAAGTAAACCACATTATCGGGCGTGTTTATGCCACTCTCCAAAAGCTCTGGCTATCCGCACATTTTACCCCCTCTAATACTAAACTAAGGCTTATAAAATCCTTGCTCCTGCCAGTGATTGATAGTATTGCAGTAATCTACTGCAATCTCGATTCCCAGTCGCAGCATAAGATTCTTGTTGCATTTAACGATACGATCCGGCACATTACCACTATCTTGTTCTTGGATGTACACTAATGGACTTCTTGAAAGTCAGATGTTGCATGTTCATGCATAAAACTATCTATAGCCAACTTCCTCATTATCTTTTTGTTAAACTTCAATTTGTGCAGTCATCCGCTTCCGCATCCGCAGAACTCCCGCTTCGATGTATTTGAACTCTTCTCGTCTATTTTACGTCTATGTCGCCAGGCTTTGGAACTCCCTTCCTGTACGGGTAAAGCAGCTAACTAGGGCAAAGAAATTTTAAAACTCTTCAGATAATGTTTATTATTTTATGTGAATCTTAAATTCAAATCCCTTATCCCATCCTTGTTTCTTTCCTATCTTGATTTCCCCCTATCTCCTAATTTCCCTGAAATTTGTATTAGATTAAGATTAAGAACTGCCTATAAACTTTTACATGTACTATAAAAGACACTTTAGTCTTACTTGTGCGCCGAATAAAATTGAATTGAATTGAATTGAATTGAACGTACTTTTCGACGTCGATTTTTTGTAATTTTTTAACAAAGCAGTATGGAAATAACAGGAGAACTAGCTTTTCGGCTTTTTGAAGAACCATATGAATGGTAATTGTGAGTCTATCTTAAAAGATTGGCACATGCAGTCACAGACTTTTATTTTAGAACGATCAATTTTATCATATATTACTTTTGTAAGTCGTCTTTGAAATCCAGTTTCCTCTTTTTCTGGTTTTAAATTGACTTAAATTATTAATCCCTTTTTTTTCTATTTCAGGGCTCCCAGCTGAGCTAAACCCCGATTTGGTCAATTATCTTCGGGATTTACTACAGCCTGGAAGTGAACACAAAATAAGTGAAGCCAAAAGTTTGGATGAAGAAGACTCTGGAGTTATTATAGTCAAGATAAATCGAATTACTCAATGGCTGGCTGAGAAGGGATTCGTTTAAAGCACGTTTACATGTCAAATGTATACAAACACGTTTGCATGCTAGAATTTACTATTTTTTTTATAATGTTTCTTGTTTTTTATTGTCTTCTATTTTTGTGTACCAAATAATGTATAACAAATGTTGCAGTTCAGCATGGTTGGCTCAACACAAATCGAATCCTTAATACTACAAATAAATTAAATATTTCTATAAGCTTTGTAATGTAAATAAAGTAACAGGAAATAATGAATACAATTCAAACAAAAGTGTTTTATTTATTTGAGTTGAATTTCATTCTGTGCCTCTGAAAAGTCTCGCGAAAGTCCATTGGAAACAACAATTGGAAGTCTAACTCACATTGGCCAAACTAATTGAATAATTCGAATTCAAAAACACGAATTTATAAAGTCATTGTTGATCATATGAATTGCGAATCGCGAAGGCTTTCCATGACAGCAGTACTCCAGGAACACACAACGTGAAAGTTGTTTCTTGTGCTCGTTTAGCTCCCATCATTAAGAAATCAACACAATTATCAAAAAGCTGAAGAACAACAAGCCCGCAGTCTCGGATGGAATCCCATCAGAGACCTTCAAAGCTGAAGGCGATATTCTGGTAGGAAGCATGCAGCAGTTCATGTGAATAATTCGGGAGGAAGAGTGCATGCCCATCTGAGGCCATTTTGCACCGCTCTAATCGGCAGGGGTCGGTGACAAGATTATTCTAGCAATTCGAATAGCCTGGGTGCCATGTTTAAAGCCCGCCACAAGTCTTTTGGTTTTCTTATAGAGCGTTCTTATCCGATTTTTATCCCTGGACTCTTCGATATGCTTGAGCTAGGAGGCTGCGAAAACACTGCGAAAATCCTTTTCGTGGTGCGAAGTAGATATTTATCTTTATCACGGTTGTAGAGTCTACTGCATTATTAATGTTCTTTTTATGGAGTAGAACACAAAACGTCGTTCATGAAGAGCCAACTATGAGCAGTTTCTTGCCATTTGACTTCTCAAAATTATAACTTCCTCAGATGTCTGAAGAAGCGGTCTTCCGGAAAGTACACGCTCAATAAAAAATTGCTGGAGACGTTTCTACTTTAGAGGTGCCGCAATAGTAGGATACGAACCATATAATTCTCTAGCCCGACCAGAAAAATCGACATCTGACAAAAAAAAAAAAAAAAGGAGGAAACAAAAGTAAAAAGCCTTGATTCGTTTTTTGTTTCAACATTTATTCCTATTCTCCAGTCAAACATCGCAAATCTAACCTACATGTAGAGCTTGATGAGTTCGTCACTAACAGCCGAAGGCGTCAGAATGCCTAAATCCGTGAACAGTAGGGTAATGTAAGCTGGTGGCGTGTAGTCAACGAGTGGATGAATCTTTGAAACATCGGCGAGGTTTTTACTGGGATACTGAAAAACAAAAAAATATTTCACATCAAACCGTTAAACTACTACAAACCAACACTTACCTTATACTCATTGGGCAGGTCCCTTTGGTTCAGAGGATAGAGTCTGGTGAACTTGAAGCTTTCAGCGAGAACGTAAAAAGGTTTCTTCATTTCCCTAGCGCACAAACCCATGGTGAAGCTTCCCACTCGATTGATGATACCACCACTTTCGACAACACCTTCAGCACCCACCATAACCAAATCCACACTCTCCATCACGTAGCCAATTGCCGAGTCCAGAATTAATGTACAGTCAATGCCAGATTTCTCCAAATCCCGACACATGTTGGCTCTGCCAAAACACCGACGTGAATGAAATCAACTAGACGCATGGTACACACTTACCCTGAGTTATCTGGCCCACCCTGAGTCACATAAACATGGAATTGTTTGTTCGACTTGGCAGCTGTGATGAGGGTCTGCAGAACAACCCGTGACCTGGAGTGAGTTAACACCCGACAGCCGTCTGTGACGAAAAGTGCTGCTTGTCGGGCAATCACATTCCTAGATTGTTCCAATTTCGCCAGGAAAATCTTTCCCCGGTGTAACATAATCTGTCGGCACTCTTCCATATGTTTATCGTCCAGACTGAGTGTGATGAAGCGACAGAAGAGTTCTCCTCCCGAGACGATCGCAGCGATGGACAAGTCAGTTCGGCGCATTGCTTCCACTGCTTTTCGCATAGTTTCGTGCAAAATGTGAATTGTTTCAACTAAAATGGAAGGGAATCAGTAAGTGAACGAAAGAATTTTGCTTTTTAGGCAAACATTGTTTCTTTTCAAGGATCATGAGAAGGGTTTTTATGGCTGCAATTCCTGAACTCAGCTCCTTGTCGGAGTCCATGAGGTTGAGGAAATACTGGACGATATCTGCAAATGGAACACGTTACTGATTTGGCGTACATTTGGGTCTATGGGTTTACCAAAATCGCCAGATTTGCTGACTTTGCTGGGAGGCATATTTTCTGGGCTTAAAGAAGTTTCAATTTCACAAATATTTAGAAAAATGTCGTCGTTGACAGCGTCAATTTGACAGCTCCCATGCTGGTTGGAGTGGGGGTAAACGGCTGATTGTCAATGTTTGAGATGTTTTCTATGTTTTTTGTTTCGATAACTTGGACTGCAATTGTTTCTAGAGATGGTCTGGGATCGGTGGTTATTAAAGGTTTAATTTTAAGCACTTGGGTAGTTTGGTATTAAAATAAAAGTTATAGGCCCGTCGAGAGTGTCTTCCAGGTAAACGTGGAATTTCGATTGTGGGGGAACATTTGTAACTACAGAATTACTCTGATGATCAGTTGGAGGTTGAATGTCAGGCATAGGATTAGCTCCCTATTCATTAAAGGTGATCATTGCTATTCATATTCTTCACATCCTCTCGAATGAATTTAGTTTAACATCTCAAAAAAAAAAAATAATAATAAAACAAGAGTGCTAGTCTAAAATAAAAATAGAAAACAGGAGTGTTCAGCGCCTCCCAAGATTTTGAGTCTAGAGGTGGATTACTTTAAAATTGCTCTCTGACCAGTATGAATCAGGGCGATTAGGTGACCAAAGAATCAATTAAGAAGTTTATTGACCGACGCATTCATTCGTAGACCATTATCTTAAAGCCTGTCAACCAAAATCAAAACCTCTGGCTTGGGCTTCTTTAAGAAAAGTTTTTAAACCACTGAATTTCGATCCTTTAAGGAACATTTTTACACGACTAAATCCCGATCTAAGTTTTTCTTAATTGTTTAAGAAACATTTTTACACGATTAAGTCTCGATCTCAGCCTTTAAGGAAGATTTCTATGTGACTAAGTCTCGAGCTAAGCCTTTCTTAAAAATAAAGAAGATTTATGTGACTAAATCTCGATCCAAGTCATTCTTAATTGTTGAAGAACAATTTTTATGTGACTAAATTATAAATTTTTCGAACAGAAAAGTTTTTTAGACATTAATTGAGCGACTGCGACTAAGAGTTGTAATTTCCTACAAATAAAAACAACTCCACAAATTCACTTGTTATCGATTCTAACAAGCAATCAACTAGACACAGCCCATGCCTTGCTGTCAATAAACGTCGCCTTCAAAATCGAGAAATAAAAAAATAAAAAAAAAGAATAAATCTACGATAAGCCCGAACTTACGATAAAACATTTACGATCTCGTTCAATGTTATTACAGTAAATTTTGCTTCGTATAGGAAAAAAAGCGAGTGGTGAAGTTTGGTGTGCAGTGTCATAATAATTTGGAAGGAAATTCGACTTTTTAATAATTTTAATTGTTCATTCCCAATTATTGTAAGTAACGAAGAATTTTTCACATTCTCACGTATAAATTTCACTAAAAATCCAAACGTCTCTCTGAAATTTCCAATTGAAATCAATTCCCGAATGGCGCATCATCATCGCACTGCGATGTGTGGTGGTGTGTTGAAGGTTTCACTTCTATGCGACGAGACCTTTCCTCCGAAATGCAATTTGCAGCTACGACGACGACGACGACTACGAGACACCATTGTGGCCGCCATTTTATTCGGCTCCCCTCCCCCACCAAAACTAAATTAATTTATTATAAAAAAAAGTGTTAAAAAAAATAACATTTCTCAATTTTTTCGATGAAAATTCGATGCTCAGAAATTATTCGAAAACAACTCGCACAGTGTTTTCGAATGTAACATCAAAATTAGCAACCCATACAAATTTTTTCTTCTTTATTTTTGTTTTTCTTTTCCTCTTACATTTTTTTTTTTTGAATAAATTTCTCATAACTGTATGATTATCAGAGTTTTGTATTAATTTCAGGTGACCAACAATTTCAAGGAAAATCAGTCGTCGTTTATTATTTACGTTTTATTTAGTTTTTTGATTTTGATAGAGTAGTGCGGGAAAAACAACAAAAAAATATTAAAAAAAAAAATAAGACAATTTTTTTTTTTTTTCAAATCTGAATTGAGCCTGGCAAGAGGACAATTTTATTTGTGAATTTCTAAAAATTCACATAAAATTCTAATTGGAATATACCCACATTTGTGCGCAGAGAGCTTCAATTGTGCCTCGAAAGATAACGAGGCGCACACAATCAGGTGAGTGGTGCAAAGTGTATTTTTTTTAGAAAAAATTAAATTAGAAAAACAATTTTTGCTTTTTTTCTGTGTTTTTCAAATTCTATCGCCACAGCAGCGTGCGTATATCTTTGAGAAATTTTGGCGTGTCTTGAGCTGTGATCTCTGGAAACCGTATTGGGGTAACTGTTTTTTGTTTTTTTTTTTTTTTCGGAAGGGATTCACGCCGAGTGGGAGCGATGAGCGATTATTTGTGTGTAGGCGAAGCAGGAAGAGACGTGTGCACTAGTTTCGGCGAAAATATGGGACAGATTTCGAGGGAATTAGTGCGTTTGTGTGGGGATTTGGCATTTTGTGCGGCTAATGATCCGAATTAGATTTTCGGTTAGTGTCTAATTAGGTTAGAATTGTTGGTCAGTTGGCTATGTGATGAAACTGTCATATTCGTATGGTGTTTGAAGCTCTGTCCTGTCGTAAAGAAAAAATTTACCAAAATATCGAACTGACTGCGGTCTGGCCTGAAACTGTTTGAACTTCATACGGGACTGTCAAAATAAGAACAGAGATTGTTTTGTGTTACAGTAAATATTTAAAAGACGTGCAAATTGATAAAAGCAATAAGCAAAACATCGCGTACCTAATTCCTTTGCAGTACGCGCTGTTGCGTTCATATACTCACCCGTAAATTCCTGCTAAGCATTGTATATCTGCTTAAGATTTTCAGCTTTTAAATCTTGATGAGGAAGTATTCGTATTTGAGTTGCATTTCATCAAACTACGCTATTGGCTTCTTTTGTATTTGTTCAAAATTTTCTAACTCTTACAATCGCTTTCATTGTCAGTTCAATTCAAAGAGAAGAATATGTCACTCACAATGTTGACGAAAGTTTTTTTTACTACTTATTTTGTTTCACTTGTTGAGACATTTGCAAAAATTTGTCCATGAAGTGGACAAGAAGTCCTCCTGAGTTTAAAGTCTTCGTGAAAAATGAAAAAGCAAAACCATTATAGAACTACTTTGGTGTCAACCTATCTATTTCTATGCTGTTTTTCAAGTTATTTGGCGAAAAAGCCAATATAAATTGATTTTATTTCGTCGGTGGTGTGTGAACTCGTGCTAAGAACTTTAAAAATTGTAAAAGAGTTTTTGTAAAATTGAAAAATTGCGGAATAAACAAATACGTGCGGTTGACTTTACTATTTGTAACAGAATCCTTTACATATATATTATAGTTTTTAGTACAAGAATTTATATGCAATATGATCGCGAGGATACGCAATTAATTTTTACATTAAGTTTTCACTTAAGATTGCTGCGCCGGCCGTGTTGAAGGGATCTAGTCTTTAACAGTCCTCGGGCAGAACTGCAATTTCACAATCGAGCGCCTTATAACGCTTTCCTGAGTCTTGATATCTACCCTGACCTTGCCGTCCTGTCCTTGGATAACTGCGATAACTCGTCCTATTGCCCATAGCTGCGGTAGTGTGTTGTCTGCGTGCACGACCAACTTTTCCCGCTCATAGATCTGGCACTTAGTGCGTTCCTGTTGACTCGTCAGGTGTTCCGTTGACAACCTCCGCCAGAATGTTGCGTCAGACAGCATACAAGCTATCATATTTTTAAGATGCCTTGTGGGTGATCCTACACCTGGTTTGGGGGCAGAGTGGGAGTGCCTCGTCATCGTTAGTATCGACGCTTAGGAGTACGATTGATTTTGGTTGGTCGTCGCTTCTCCGTGAACACGGTTTGCAGCTTCTCGCTTGTGAGGAGCGCGTTAGACACAGTGCAGTGCATGCAAAGAGTAATTTCGCGGACTTCAGTGCTTCCTGCCTGCCTCGATATGAGGAGCAGTTGGCAGTATGAAGGTGACGCTGAACACTTCTGCTGCCGCGTACGTACGGATTCCTTCCCTTGCTCGAAGTGTAAACGAACTTCCTGAAGCTTAGGTTGAGCTCCCACGAAATTGGTTCTGTTGTCGCAGTAGACTGTCTTATCTCGCCAATGCGATGAGGCGAGAATAAAAGAGCCAGAGGCCAAATCATTTGTTGTTTTGAAATGGACATCTTTGAACAAAACTGTTTAAATTATATAAACTCTTTATCCTTGCATTGAGTGCTGATTGCTGTACAGATTCGTCAGTAAGCATTGGATTTCTTCTGAATGCTGAACCAGGGCTTTGCTCTGGCCATCCTTTAGCTGTCACGTCAATGTGTAAAAATTGTGTTATAGTTTTACGTTCACGGTTTCTTTCGCGCCGATGAAACAAGGCAATGATTATGCTTCAGCTGACAGTTCCTGAACTGCAACGCAGGAAAATAAAGGATAGCAATTAGAAAAAGTTACCTATTGCTTAATCCGAAGGGCCAACCTATAGCCTCTGTGAGCGACGAATCTTCGTGGCAGTCACTCCTACGTAACTATTGCTTCCCTATCCATATTACCGAGTTTGTTTTTTTGTAAAGAAATGTACACAGATCAGAGAGCATAAACGAAGCAACAAAATGCTCGTCAAGTATTTACTTTCAGGTGAGGATGATGTGATGGTGGGTTCAAGGCATTGCGTTTATAAATGCCTTTTAGCACGTTGAAACGCACAGTCTTCGACAATGGTCGGCATTCACCAATAGTCACGATGTCACCGGCTTCAACATCCCTGAAAGCTGGTGAGCAATGCACGCTCATGTTCCTGTATAGGCTGTTAAGCGGATTATTTTTTTGCTTCGACAATAACAAGCTAAATTTTAGTAATGTGCCAATGAAGTGCATTTGAAATCAATTTGAAATTTGCATATCTGAACAATCTTTGAATTTCTTTTAAAGCTGATAATGGCAGCGCAACAGGGATTAGAAAAGCTCCTTGCTGGCTTCACGTATGTACATGTATAACTCCCATATTTTCTTAATATAGCGACACAAATTAATTCTTAATTCTTTTCACAGATGCGAAAAAAGGTGTCTAAATGCAGGTTGCTTCCGGAACAATTTTTCTTTGGCAAAGCCCGATTATCTTCATTCTTGATTTCATCTGAAACTTAACTACTGGGGGAGTTTTCTTATAAAAATCACTTTCGTTTCAAAGAAAGATTTATGCAATATAAATGAACTTTTACAATGGAAGCTAGAATGCCTGTCACCTTTTCTGGCATCTAGATGTTATTTCAAACGACAATTAATTAGGGTAGGTGAACTGACAGAAAGACTCTGCCACACTTGGTTATCTCTTTTGGAGCACAGAGGCGTGGTACGTTCCGTCTATCTTGTCCTGTTCAGGAACCTGAAAGGTTTTTTTAATCTATGTTCACGCCAACCAACCTTGCCAGAGACTTTTTGTCGTGGCGAATTAGCCTTTTATTTTCTTTCTTGAACCATCAGTCTGGGATTAAGTTCCATGCACCTGATGTAAGCAAAGCGCTGCAGTCGATGGATTTATGCTTCAGAACAATCTTCGAGCAGCTTTTTTCTTCTATTAGATGTTTATCCCGACGAAATGTGATTAAACCTAAAGTAACTGTAATTGTCCTGCGAATCTTAACTAACATTAAGATATTCGCGTAGTTATCATCATCATCATCGGCGCAACAACCGGAGTCCCGTCCGGGCTTCCTGCAGCACGCACTTCCACCTATTCTGATCGCTTGCCGACGTCATTCACCCTAAGGCTTCGGGCGTCGCCATCCTTCTAGCGTAAGCGCGAGGTAGATTTCATACAACTTATAGTTGTGCTGTCTCCGGAATTGTCCTTCCTCACGTATGGGGCCAACAATTCTCCGTAAAACTTTTCTTTCGCTGTTTGCTGTTCACTATTAAAGCTTTATAATATCATTCTGAGAATTTTCGATGATATGAAAGAAACAAGGGCAACAGAACAATTGGGTAAATTGGGAACTGGTTAGTTTTGTTGCTAAAATCCTTTGCGTGTGTTAAGAGATTCGTAGGTTCTAAAGGCTGTCTTTCTGGAGGTATTTTTTTTTCATTTTGTCAGCTGTCAAGTGATTTTTTTTAGTTTGATTTAGCATTTCAATATAAATAGATGTGGTTTGCGTGCTTACAAAACCCAAGTAGTGCAAGAATTGAAGACATAGGATCACCTAGCAAGGCGTAGATTCGGTGAATAAGCCTAAAGCAAGATTGCCGTTGATCCCAATTTTCATGAGCTAATTTTGTTTAGCAATGAGGCTCACTTTTGGTTGAATGGATAAGTCAATAAACAAAACTGCCGTATTTAGAGTGATGATAATACTCAAGTGTATGTTGAGACACCGTTAAGTCCACAAGAACTGACTGTTTTGTGTGTTTTATGGGTTGGTTGAATAATTGGTCCGTACTTTTTAAAAAAACTATGCTCGCCAGAGCGTTACAGACAACGGTGACCGCTATAGAGTCAAGATTACTGCCTTTTTCGTTCATCAATTGATCAACCATGATGTGCAAGAACTGTGGTTTTAACATGATGGCGCAAAATGACACAATTGATTTATTGAAGGAAACGTTTAATAACCGCATAGTTTCACGTTGACCTCCAAGGTCGTACGATTTAACGCTTTACTATTTTCTGTGGGCATATGTGAAGTCGCTAGTCTACACCGATAAGTCCAAAATGATTGACCACTTGGAGTACAACATTCGCAGAGTTATTGCCGCTACATGGCCACAAATGTTGGAAAAAGTCATGGAAAAATGGACCTTCATATTAAAGTACGTCCAAGCCAAACGTGGCGGTCATATGCCAGAAATCATATTTGAATTATAATGCCAGAAGATCATCTTTTGCGTAAAATAAATTTCATATCAATTTAAAAAAAAAAATCATCTTTGTTTTATTCCATTTCAAAGTTCTAAAACAATTTACAACTGAACTATTACTTATCGTTTCTGGTTGTGTCTACACGTGGTTGTGTAAACACGAATAACTCATGTCTTCGTTCTTCCTGCTTGCTTGACGTAAAATAGAATAAATCCCACCAAAAACTTTAAATAATATTTGATCCTTTTTATTGGGGCGCCGTGGCTTAATCGTTAGTGCGTCGGACTGTTAAGCGAGGGTACCTAGGTTCGAATCCGGCTCGGGGAAATAACACCACAAACATTTTTCACGGCCCCACCTCCAGCGAACGACTGACAACCTTCCTGGAGTACTTCTGTCATGAAAAGCTTTCGCAATTCGCCGTTCGGAACCGGCATTAAACAGTAGGTCCCCTCCAAATGTGTCAAAATTATAACGCGCACAACACAGTGGAGGTGCGAAAAAGCTAGGCTCTGGCTCTCAACGGGCTGTTACGCCGCCTAATACATAAATTTTATTGATAGCATAAATTAATTATATCTTACATAAATCACCGCGTCATCACTCCAAATTCTCCCATTTCTTTGCCAAATTTTGCAAATATTCTTAATTAAATACGAATTATAATTGCATTTAATTCTCACAGTACTTTTTTCATTTTGTTTTTATCTCCCAGCTCCTTGTGCTGTGCAAAGAATCTAAATAAACTGTTTACGCTTTCATTCACTATTCGCTTCTGCGCGTGCGTCACCCAGGAAGACACTTTTTTTCTTTTAACTATCGTTCTTCATAGGAAGTATAAAGTAACACACTATGAAGTGATTCCATTTCATTTATTCATTAATTCATCGTTAAAATTAACGAAAAAAAAAAAGAAATCTTATGTTGTTCGTGGAGCTTCTTTTCTTATGTTGTTTTACTTCTTTTTTATTTTTTGCAATATGTGTTATGCTTTATGAATTTTCGAGTTTTACTTGACTTTGTTGCGCATGAGTTTTTGCTAAAGCGCAAACACGAACAGCCACCAACCAACCAACCCAGCAATACATCAGAGCGCCTCTGTGAAGGTAATCAAGAGTGTCGAGTCTGAAATATGTTTAGCAGAGATTATCACACGTAGAGTTCGCATGTTTGTTCGTTTTTATTTACAATTTATATAAATGCATTGCAAGGCAATTAATTTAATTAAAAACAAAATCTTGAAAGTGTTTCGCATATTGAGGGTCTGCGAGAAATGCGTCACTTGGTACACATTTGGGTGCGTCGCACCAGTCGATGGCTGAGTGACTACTTAGGAATTAAGATATTAGTGGAATGATTGTTCATTGAGACTTAAGATATGGTTTTTACTTATCTCTTGGTATCGCTTGAGGGCTATCGTGTGAGTCATGGTAATTCCTTTCTTAAGAGCCACGTATTTTTATTCTGAGTCAATAAGAAACTATCGACTGATTAATGTAGCTAAATTTTATTACACGATTGTAGAGTTTGTAAGTTGAAATTGTTTGGCGGTGGTAAATTTCGTTGGGTGTCCTTTTCTTTTTTTAGGGAACGTTAAAAATCCTTTCTGCTGTGTTAGTGCTCAGACTGTCCTGATTTTTCCACATTTTTGTTATTATTAGCAATTCAATAATATATGTGTTTGTAGCGCTAGTTGCTAAGGCCTACGGCTAGATAATTAGATATTATTCAGCTTAATAGCTGCCTTGAGATAATATACATTTTTTTTTACAAGAGTTCGCTAGAACTTAGGTTAGATTTAAGATGAAAAATTCTCTTTACTTCTTTGCAATAATCTAATATATGATTATTTCAGCAGTGGGATTAAATTCTTTATACAAGTCGGTTCAATTAACTTTTCTCCTAAATTTCCAATTCGATCCCATTTGTATCTTTGTTTTTTTTTTTTGTGACTAGAAAGTGATGAGAGGCTCCATAAAAGCTGATTTTGCTTCTGCATCCCCTTCATTGTTGCCATGGATGTCGTCGTGACCCGTGATCCAAGCAAGTTTAAGGTTGGCGAATGGATATAGTATTTGTAATAGCAGTGATTGATCACAGGCTATTTGTGAAAATAGTATTTTTTTGTCGCTAGGTGCTTTGATAGCTTTAAAGATGGCGAAAGCCTCGACTGTGAAGGTTGAAGAGAAATAAAATAAATCCTTTTAAGATGATTAATCCATTACCGTCTACAATCGCGAATCATGTACCAACAGTTATCTTACAACCATCCGTAAATAGGAATTTCCAAGGTTTTATATTTATACGTCAATTCGGAAAAATAGCTTTGTACATGCAAGACATAGTTTTATTAGTAGCGTTAGGAAGCGGTAATCAGTCAAAGATGTATAATATTCGCTGCAAATGGAGCAATCCAAACTCAAGAAAAATTGTGCCATAAAAATGTCGCTTAGTGGTCTAATGAATTGTGTGCCATTCACATCGCAACTGAAAAAAAAAAACTTGGCTTCTGTTTAAAAAATACCCAACCGATCCCAATTTGATGCTTTATCGCATAGTCTGAAGCACAGAAAGCTAAAAGTTTAACAAGTTTACACCAGGGAGTAACTCAAACTCTATGCCAAAAAAAATTTGGGCTAACGTGGAATCTCTCACTCGTAATTACACCCTCCCATTCTATTCTATTACGATTGTAACCGATTCTGAGACTATTTCTTGTTCTTTACAAATCGCCGAATCGCTCGCAATGTCTTGCGATTCTAATTTCCACCCCGACTTTATTCGAGAGAAAAACTTTCTTCAAAAAAATCTTCAACCGCACAATATTGACGCCACTTCAAGGCAAACAGAATCACCTATTAGGATGTTAGAATTTGAATATCGTCAAAGGTTTGATTTGATCAAATATCCCATGTTATGGTCAAAAATTCCCCTTCAGCTTTAGGCATAATGGTACTTTGTCCACTACTCTCCTGTATTATAGTCCTTTCATTTGGTCATTTTTGACTTTGTTTGTGATGGTTACATTTGACTATTTTGAGTAATGAATATTTGAAAAGAAAGAATGTATTCCTAACACGAAACAAGTTTATAAAAGCAACATTTCGGTAGTCCTGCAAATCATTCTGCTCGTATTTGTTTTGCAGGACTGGCGCAGTGCTGCTTTTCTAAACTTATACCACATTCCATTCCATTAGCAAATGTATTGTAGGGCTTCCCAAGTTCTAAGTTTCTTCCTTAAACATTTGCTGTCTATAAAAGTCTTATGGAAGTAATCTATATGCCACTCTAAAGAAAGAAACTATCATCTAGATTCCCCTCTGAAATTCCTCGGTCCCCGTAGTCTCATTTTCAAAACAAATGCTGCTGTCATCATTACTATGCCCCACCGTACAATAATCCTAAATACCTCACGAAAAGATATGTCCAGGCCACACCGTTCTAGTCGTTCTCACACATTCACTAGAAGAGAATGAGATAATTCCCTGCGATAAAACTCAACTCTGAAATCCATTTACATAACCTAAGCATTAAATGGTCAACATTAAGCGTCAATTTATTGAAATGAAACCGATAACGCTCCCCGAATAGAAACGAAAGCAAAGAGAATGACTATTTTTCCTTTTCCATCCGACCAATTCCATCGTCGTGATATCGAAAATAGCTTCAGTAGAAGACTTTGAGTGATTGTCTGTCAAAATGTGTGTATGCATGCGAACTTCAAAGAAGCAGCACAACGCACGTGTGTGACTAGAGCGTCCCAGGCTTGCCTAACACGCACTAGAAAATCGTAGACATTCACATTTGGAGACGCAACAGCAATTAAGGTAGAATTTGAATGCATTGATGCCGCCTCGCCTGTTGCATTAATTTTTGCTGGAACTTGCCATTCAGATATCTTGAAACGAAAGAATTATTGCATCAACTGTAAGTGGCAAATTGTATGTGGCGGCAACACCTTGGAGCATTCATGCAATTACGATGGAGAGAGAGAGAGAGAGAGAGAAAACAATGGCATGTTTGAAAGTGCCGGGTTCTACGAGGACGGGGACATGTGTGTTTGCATAGCTCCATTTGTAATTATATGCACACGCCAGTGGAGACAATAAATTCAAATAAGGTTTTGAGCTATCGGCCGAGCAACTGAGCTGAGAACATTCAGCGCATTATGTTTGCGATTTCATTGGGTTGTCCATAAAAGCTGGTGAAACGTGGAAAATCTACATTCTCCTTGAAATAATTGATTAACTGATGCAATATTTCATCTTTCTTCAATCACATGGAAGCTGTTTGTGTTAATGGCGTTCAGATGATGCACGCATTTTAAAGTGCTATGGAGGAGAGGAGAGGTCAAATGGATTAGCTCATATAAAAAGTAAATTTTTGCAAAAAAAAATTAGCATTGTCATGATGGAAGACACCTTTTCTGTTCGCAAATTCTGGGCTCTGATCACTTAATTTTTTGATCGATCATCGACGATGAAGACGACTGTCGCAAACGCTATCGTCAAGGGTTTGCACCACGTAACTCTATCACTATCGTCTCGCCTGTCGTTACAATTTGAGGCTACTAAATGTTACATTCCTTATGTCAAAATAAAAGCTGCTTGTCATCCTTCATTGTCCTTTTATGACCAAGGACTCACACCAAAGGTTTGGAGAGAAAATGTGGGCTGGATATATGATTTTAGGTCGAATGTGACAAATAAAAAAGACATTTTTTACTGTGGAAAACAATGTATAATGCAAACAAAACCTTAGCAAAACCATTTTTTCACCATTCAATCTAATGCATTCAATCTTTGCACGAATGAATGCTGAATGCAAACGATTTCACAATGAATATCTATGGCAATTTCTTAAATTTGACAACTTGTCGATGAACTTGCCCACACACGATTCAATTGAGTTGAAAGACTTGCCAGTCAACTTCGAAAAATCAAAATCTTTTGATTTTTCAATAACCAACTCGCCAACCGTCAAATCGATCAATTGACAAAGCCACACACGGCTTGATTTCACTCTGATTTGACTGAGTTGATGATTGAATTGAATCGTGTATGGGCTGCTTTATGTGAAGCGAAGAAAACGATAGCGTCCTGTCGATATCATTAATAGTTATAATATTTAATAATATTTGGTAAAATGGTGGTGGTTGGTTTAGCGAGCTGCTAAGCGTATATTGACGGAATTTTGTTCAGTTGTGATGGCTAACAATTGGCGTAAGTGAGCTCGAAACATTAAAAACCTGCCTGTTTTTCACGAGGTTACAGCTGTGATTATCAAATATCAAACAGTCGCCTTTCGTTAATTTAAATCAACGCTAATTCGAACCTCTCCATAATTCGAAGTTACTACAAGTTCTCTAGAAAATCTCTTTCTATTTTCTCTCGAAAATTTCGAATCATTTGATATTTCAAACTCCCGTTAATTCGGATTTCTTGTGAGGTTCTTTGAGTTTTGAACTTTGAAAACCGAATGTAATTAATAACTGTGATATTAATAGCCGTTCGCCCCGTTGCATTTTGCGGTTGATCAACATCTCACTGTGAGCACGCTACGCTCGTCAACTGCGTAGGACGTACGTGTCTGTATACCTCTTATCTTCGTCAACGTTGGAATTTCTGAAACTGTATGCTCCAGCTTTAAATTTGCCAGTTAAACAAATAAATAATCGGCGTAACAGCCCATACAGGGCCAGAGACTAGCTTCTTCGCGCTTCCACTGTGTTGTGCGGGTTATAATTTGCCGGTACCGGCGAATTACGAAAGCTTTCCATGACAGAGGTTACTCCAGGAGGATTGTCAGTCCTTCGCTGGAGGTGGGCCGTGAAAAAATGTTTGTGGTGTTTTTGCCAGACACCAAATTTGCCAGTTATGACTTTCATTTCTTCTATTTTAATGATTTGAGGTGTGTCAATGAGTTACTTGACTTTAACGATCGATTGCACCCTCTTCCTTGACTCCCTTACTCACAGGGACCAGGCTTAGACAGTTTGTTAATAAGTCTTTTGATAGTCTCTTTGGCCTGGCGATAGTGTCTGCGTATTTCTGTCCTGATGAGACTCATCTTGTGAACCGCTTTATTATTGTCATCATCATTTTTTTTATTATTATCATCACCCATTTAAAAAAAATATTTAATTTGTTTCTAAGACTATGTCGTTCCTTTTCAATTCCTAAATGTCAATCTGGAAAATGGCGTATGGCCAAAACCTGTGTTATCTGCTTACTTATACAAAAATTATAAAATTAAGTTATTAAATAAATAAATTAACCAACTAAATATAAACATTTTAAGTCGGTGTGTCGCTTAAGTCGTTTTAAGATCGATCAGTCTTGGGCAGACACAGATCGAAGCTTTATTTTTCAAATAAAGTCTACAGAAAATTCTTATCCCATCAAGTTCGACTGCGGACAGCCGCAGGTTTCATAATCCAGTCACGACCTAATGGCTTCGAAGGTTACCCGTGAGAAAATCATCGTCCAACCCACTCTCAAACGAACTCTAAAAGGTCGCAATATGGCTGCCGGGCTCCACCCTCGTGAGTCTATTCTACTGAAAGTGCAAGCGGTAAACAAAATTTTCCATTTGCTTCCAAGAAAGGACATCTCTCATAAAAAGCCAATCACCCATAAGCAGGTAATTATCGCGTAATAAATATAAAAAAAAGAACACACGACTCATCCACACACCTAAAGAGCAATAATCCCCCCAACGAGTCATGCTGACTTCATTAGCTTCTCGCTTTGTGAATTTATGTATGCATATTCCATTCCATTTTGTGTATTTAATCTCTTTAGCCACAAGGAAGTTGTCGTAGACATCGTCGTGCTAGCCAAGTGAGAGACGGGGCAGGCAGAGACAGTCACAGAGACACATCGAGAAAACACGTTAATTCCGAACGACGTCGTCAGTCATTTGCTCATTTTATTCTATTGACCTCCGACAATTGCTTTATTAGGCAGCAGAGCGACGAGTACTTTTCACGAAATGATCTGTTCGCCTTAATAGACGCGTTCACTGGGTGGTGGAATGTTGTTGCTGCTCCGCACCAACGGAACACAGCACAGTGTGCATAATCGCGTTTCAAACTCCATCGCGGAGTGACTCTAACAAATGTCTTTGTCTCAAACATTTACACAACGATAAGGTAGTAATTAATTTTGCTAATGCTTGAATGCGGACCAAGTTTTATCACGCACTTATACTTGTTGTTTTGTGGTGGCGGTGTCGTCGGTGATTGACCTATGTGTGCCAAGCTTGACCTCAACCTTCAATGTGGTAAGAAAAGAGGCAGACAAAGCCCCAACTCATTATCTAGCCCCGCTCACAATGTTGAAATGATAAAATTGTTTTCTCGCCGAAAGCAAAAACAACACATCAGTTCACGCGAAAGGTCATGAGAAGTGAGTGAGATTATTTTTAGAAGAACCGGGGTTTCATTTTCGATAATTTATTCCAAACCATCGTGTCAACAGCGGGTATTGTTCCCACACAGACATGGGGGTAAGCAACCCCCTTGGGGGCAGACCGTACCGAAAATAACACAAAACATGTGATATCAGCCTACCGGGGCTCGGTCTCTGTTTGGTTATCATTTCGCCGGGAATATCGATTCGCGAAAAAGATGTCAAGCCAGTCATGTGTGAGAGAGGAATTTTTTTTTATTTCGTACTTTTCCTGTTCTCAGCTTGCGGTGCAGCCTTGTCGGCCGTTGGTGTTGTAAAGTGTGTCATGAACGCGAAAAGTTAACAACCTTTAACTTGACACGAACCAGAGACAAGGGAGCAACAGCAAACGGCACAGAAACGAGCGTCGGCGGCGTTACTTTGACCTTTGCGTTTTTGTTTGCCATCATCGTCGTCATTGTTGTTGTCTGGCGCTAGTCATCAATGCTGTTTACCCACCCTCTCGCTCCGAGAGTGTTTATGTCTATGTAAACAAATAACAAAGCCTCGGATGGGTGAATGATGTGTGTGTGTCTAAAAGTCCCAACTTGGAAGTGCGTTTAACCACCAGGAGAGAGAGAGTTTCCCTCATCTCCCAAAAAAGCATCTTCGAATAGAGGAGGCCGATAAGCTCAGTCGTGTGACGAAAGGAGAAAAATTCGTGCTTCAGGCTGAAAACTTGAGTGAGTGACACAAATCACATTAACGTTTGATATCTGACGGTGAAACGATTTTTATCTCTGCTTCACGAGTCAACACATGATGTGCCTCACTATGTGGTGTAATCAGTTTTCTGCGAGATAAACTTGTTTTCTACAACCAGACGCACTTCACGGGTCTTATCAGATTTTGTTTGTTTTTCTTTTTTTTTTTTTGTTTCGAGAAGAGCATTTCCTTCTACATCTTAATTTTGCACAGATGACCTACAAACGAGACACGGGACAAGTTTTGTGTCAACAGCAACGAGTAGTAGTGTTTCTAAAAATAAACTGATCGTAAATCGGCGCTGATTATGGGGTTGGGGTACAGATCGCACGGGTAACAGCCATGTCTTGAATAATCAAATACGTTGGGGCTGTAGTTGGAATGATACGAGTGGGTTTTTTTGTGAATCAATTAATTTGCAAAATAATCTCTAGTGTTCCGTGATTTTAACATGCAGGTTCTTTTGGCAGATTATTTTATAAGTCGGTTGCTTTAGTTTAGTTTCCATGAGTTTGTAGAATAGTCGTGGTATTGGCGGCCAACATAAGACATGATTGATTGATATGCGGGTCTGAAAACCATGCAGGCTCTAGGTCTGGAAAAGTACATCCTTCCGAGACAGATGTCTTACGACTGCAGGTTGGGTCTCCTCGTCTTCTCGACCCATGAGATTCGGCTTCGATTAACTTAGCTGGTGCGTTGGTATTGATGCGTTTAATGTGACCAAACTATTTCATTCGACGGATTATTTCTGTCCGTTTTATATCTACATCTTTGTACAGCGTAGTTTTTCCAAGACAGCCTTTTGTTGTTGTGTCGGCGGCATGTATTTAATTGATTGCGTCTTCAGGAAGTCCCTCGCGTTCTGGAGCGGCCACACCTCCCTTTCACCTAAACTCTGTTTACTCCCAAGCCTACGAATCGTCATGCAATTTAAGCAACTTTTCTTACTAGGGACGATTTTGTCGTCAAAAATCAGAAAATCTCGAGTCGTGCGTCCATTGCCGGTGCCATCCTGAGGCTTACCGTTGGTGGACGGAGTTGTAACTCCGCACGCTAATAGAACAGCCTCTTAGCTTTACTGCTGGTGGCAGCTGCAGACGATGCAGAGAGTCTTGACGAGCTAGCGATGAACATGGAGTCATCCTCATTGAGAAAAAAATTTCCCGACACGAAGTCCTCAGTCGCATCACTACTCGCCGAATATACATTTATAGTTGATGGAACTCTTAATAGCATGTCCTCGTCCGTCACTATCTTTTCCGTGGTCACGTTTTTACTCGAATCAGTTTTTTTTAGGACCCCAGTACCCGACTCAGTTATACCAGGACTTCTTGGAGAGTTTTTATTTATTAAGGAAAGGACTCAGTGCACTCATCCCCTGTATGCAGTGCAGAGGACTTAAATGAAACTGAATTGCCTCAGGTATTCAGGACACACTACGTTAGTGTCTGTTAGCGTTCGTCCCTAGGCACGGTCGTATAACCGAGTTATTCTCCTCTAGTTCTGCCGTATTATTCAGTTCATGAAAGGACACCTCGTGCAAGATGTGATTCTTCACCACGTACGGATAGACTTGGGAGTTGAGCTCCCCCGGCCTACTTGGCCTTCACCTTGTTTCTCTATAAATTGCCCAGTAATATTTTTCTATGTTGAAAACAATGTTTGATGAAATAAAGTGAATTTGCATGAACTGAACCGTGTTCCTTTGACTTAACATCTCCCAATTCATTCATAGCCTGCCCTTTAGTCTTAATTTTTTTTTTTGGCGTCTTTTTTTCACAGTCCGGACTGTGCGACAACTGTGCGTCCGGACTGGACCTGTGCGTCAACCAACAAGCCTGTGGCCACTTCCAAATCCGTACATTGGTGAATATTCTTCTCTGTGTGTAGTTTTCTTTGATTATGTTACCGCGACTCCATTAGTGAAAAAACGCGGTCAAGAACATGATGATGATGATGACGTTCTTTGCTACGTTGTCTCAATAGCTCGGCTTCTAATCCGCTTTGTTATCCATACGCTTTACGCGACCTAGCAATCTTAACACATTCGCATCGGGAATTTTTCTCAAACTTGTCTATAATCAAAGTTTTTTGTTAGTGAAAATATTTTGACGTTAGAATCAAAATTCCGATTTTTTTTTTTTTGCATTTCCAACCAAAATAAAACTTCAAGAATTAGTTGTGAGATGCGGCCGTGGATTCGTTTTTTTTTTCTCCGGCCGGTCTTCTTTTTTGACCCGAAAGTCGAACTCGTCGAACCGATAGGCTGGCCCCAATGACTAATCGAATTGCGCTTTCGTATGGAATCAAATTTTGTGAACAGACTTTGCTTTTGATAAGACACTCCGGCAAATGTTACAAATGTTATAAAGCTTTTCATCGTTTAGCCTGACATCAAAATCGAGTTAAAATGGTAAACGCCTTGCTCCAAATAGTGCGTGGCATTCTCGACTTCGTTTCGTTCACATGGCCTGCACACCTCTTCAACAACACAAAGAAGTGAATGTGCGAGGTGCATGTGGTTTGTCTCAACTTGTATCGATCAGCCCCCCAACTCTCGGTCTATTTTCAAGATTTCCCTCTTCGAGTGTTGTTCCCCTTCATAAATTGCAACTTAATTGTATCCAAATCAGACAGTAAATGTGTACATATGCTTCTTCTTTGTCCATTGGTGCTGCTGCTCCTACTTTTCTCTGCTCCTGAAATCGAACAAAGAAGTGCAATAAATCAGTTTGGGGGGAGGGAGGGAGGGAGAAATTTTACTTTAGAGATTCTCTTTGCCTCTCTTTGTATCTGCGTCTTTCTCTGTCTCAAAAACCCCATTGAATGTGTGTTGCATGTTTCACGAGGCGAGTAGGGAGTTTTGTTTTTTTAGAGTTGCAATTTTCAAGAGAACCCAGTCAACCAGTGAAATGGTAACCACTGGGTGGTGGCAGCCAATAAAGCAACTATAACAATGCAAATACAACAAAGCACAGGCTCCATAAACATCTCTTTGGCTCTCTGATTCTTTGTGTATGCAGTTAAGGAAATGAAATTAATCAACCAGAAGTGTGTACACTTCAGATTCTCCTCCTCGCATACACACACACACACATAGTCCGTTGAAACGACAAAAACAAGACTTACAGACGGACCTAAAGTGAAGAAAGGATTTTTGTGTGCTCGCTGTACGGATGCTTCGTGAGAATAATTTTCCCACAATTCCCATACGATGACGATGGCGGCATTAATGTGTACTCCGTTCACAATCCTTTCGTCTTCTTAAGAAAGCTTAAACCAAAAAAAAAGGAAAAAAGACGAATTCTCATTCTTCTTGTGGCTCGATTCCCGCGAAATATGTACATGCTGTGCTGTACATGTACACCACCACTGCAAGTACTCGCACTTTGTTGTCATTGTTGTTGGTCGGTTTCGAGTGGTTGTGGTTCTCTGAGCAATGCTGTGCGCCAATGTACGTACATATATTGTGCAATAACCTCCCCTAAGGTCAGTGGCCCCTTCGGCAAAGCAGAAAACCTGAGAAAGAAAGCGGGGGTCCCCTCGAGCTAGTAAAAGAAAAAGTAGGAGGGAGGAATCACAAGTCAACAAAACATTTTTTTTTTAATAAATAGAATAAATCTCTGTTGGAAGGGAAATCCATCCATCCCTTGCGTGTGTGTACATTTTCGTGCATGCCTCGACTGGAGTGCATCAGATTTCGTTTCGTTTTTTTTTTTTGTTTACTCTTCGGGAGGTCTTCTCGAGCGCGTAAAATGCTTCCACCCTCGATTAGCTGGCTGAAGATTGAAATGTCATCAAAGAAATTTTCAATTAGACTACGCGGATTGTTTTTCTTGTGTATTCCTGTGTGTCTCAACGGGTTTTCTTGTTATTTTCAGACTTTGTGTCACCCTCCTCTGACGCTGGTATTTTTAATGTACCATTCACCTCGATTGAACTCAACTTCCGCGTCTTGTGTTGGCTTTATTTTGCTCTTTATCCACCCACTCGGTCTCTGATCAGCCACCACCATCACAAATCAAATTGAAATAAATAAATAAATGTTCGCTTTCGCGTGTGTGTTCTCTGTGTTCGTCCTTCACGAAGAGAAAAAAAAAAAAAGAGATTGTGCACCAAGAGTGGCGGTGTAGTGTTTATTGTTGTCATCTGCGCGACTATGATGAACCTCCTCTCCTGTTCGTCGTCTTCTTCTTGTCTCTGTTGAATTTAATTGAAGCGCATTTCGAGTTTACATTGCTTGTGAGACGGTTTTGTTGTTGGATTTTGTTTCGAATATGCGCCTTAGTTGGCTGCTGCTGCTGTAGCAACGGTCAGCGAACGCAAGTAAATAGCTGATAGCGATAGTCGCTTCGTAATTCATTTTGTTGACCCCAAATGAGCTCTCTGTTTGTTTTTTTTTTGTCATAAATTTCGGTGAAGATACACGTACATATGCATTATGTCACGAGGAGTTCATTGTCATTAGCCAACAGGCGTTGTTGAAAAACGGCGTGTGGTCTTTTTTTTTTCTAAAACTGAACCAAGACAGTTTTCGAAACGACTCCAGAGTACACATCAATCTTGATAATTCATTTTGTGGTGATGCGTTTTGAGAGTCACGTACGATTGATACTACGGACGATTAGGAACGGATGAAACTCTTATTGGGGTGGTGGAATTGTTGTTAACGTTCTTTACCTACCCAATCGAGTGAAAGGAATAAACACACTGTGTGAATTAACGTGAATTCACGTTAAGAGAAGACTTTAAGGACTAGTGAAGATTGAGATAACTACGTGGTAGATGGATGATTCGGTGATGAAGTCGAGACGTTGGCTCGCGGTAGCAGGGAGATTGTTACTTTGTCTTTCAAGGTCTTATATTTAAGTCGCTGACCTTGTTGCTCGAGAGCATCGTCGTGGTGGCATTGAACCCAGTCAGTTAAGGTGACGGAGGTGAATTTACAACGATTGCTTTTAGGCACTTGACTTAAATTATCATGGCTGGTACTGTTTTTTTTTTTAACCTCCACGTTTTATATGAAACTGATTTGGCGACTTAGTGACTGATATTTATTTTTTTGTCTTTGAGGAAACACGAAAACCTAGACTCTGGCCCTCAACGGGCTGTTATGTTAGCAATCATTATTTTTATTATTATACTTGACCTTTTCTTCTTGAGAATTACCACGCAGTAAATTCCTGGCCCTGCGCAGGCATTTCAAATGTTCCTTTATACCGATTGGATGTGGAAGCCGTCTTATCATTCAATTCGAAAGATAATTATTAAAACAACATAATAATCACATTTTTTAAAATAGCAACTCCAGCGGACAAAAAAAAAAAAACCTCAAAGCGTTATGTTACCACCAGCGTGCTTCACTATGTTATTGGTATACTAAGGGTTCAATTCTTGGTTTTTATTTCTCCTACATACGTACCATACCATACCATCAGATCTAAATATTTATATTTGTCTTCGTTTTGATGCTTAGTTAGAAATCGTGAACTCTATCCGCTTCTGCTATCCGCTTTCTTGCGATTCTACCAAGCAAATTTCTTTCTTGCAAATGTCAGCGAATTGTTCTAGGTTAACATCCTTAAATAAATTCTTTTGGATCGATGTAGAGGTTGAGAAGGGATCCGTAAGAGCCTTTCGCATGATTCGCCTGTCGAACAAAGTTGTATTTTTTTCGATGGCGGCCTCTTGATTCTTGTTTTTTTTTTTTTAATAGACTTAAATATTGTAAATGGGTTAAATAGCATTTAGTACAGTACAGTACAGTTCGAAAAATCACACAGTTTCAATAACAAGACGAATGGGTTGAATGAATTAGTGAAATTTCTGTATATGGACGACGCCAACCTACACCAGACTTTACTTCGTGATATGGATTTTCGGCAGCATCATTAGTTTTATGCTTTGGTGTCCATCACCGTCAGCTGCGAGCAAGGTGGACTACTGCAATAAAATGTCGATAGTTCGAATTTCATGGGATGAGAAAAGCCATAAACGTATTTAGACACAATTTCTACAATAAATTCGATATGAAAGGTGAAAAGCGACTCGAGATATGTCTAAGATATTGGCCACTTACACAATACTCTATTATCTTGTCCAGGGCGAAATTGATTCTCACGAATAAAAGTAAAATAAATAAAAGTAAAGCTGATAAACGCTATTGAAAAATTTACCGATATTAATGGAAGAAGAAGACAATTGCAATGTCTGTACGTTTTTGCCATGAGATAGGTTTTTCAGATGGTATACACGAAATTTGAGAGTATCAAAACGCCCTGTTATTATTCTAACCACCGCTGTATTTTTCCCTACTTTTTTTTCTTCTGCAATTACAGATTTATTATTTTAATAATCATCTATATAAGAAACTAATTGTTGACTTCTGAACCGGCTTTGATTCTTTTTCTTTTAAATCATTGTGACTTCAAAATTGCTTGTGAATTCCTCATGTTCCACTAAATTCTTATGATACTTGACTCAAATGTGGAGTTTGATGAATGCAAAGAGTCGAACGCATTGAATGAAAAGAGCCGTCCAATTCGTCGTGTATATCAAAAACCACGGGTGAATATTTCAGTAGACACAATATATCGCTTAGCACTGACGAACCAGCGGGTCGAATTTCATTTATTTGACTACCCCATGCAGTGTCGATCTTTGGAATTCTGTTTATTATGATTAATTTCATTGATTCTCTTGGGTTTTGACAGGCAATCCCCTCTGTTCTGTGAACCGTGGACTCGTATGAAAATGATTGAATCATTAACCAATAATATTCCCTTTCTGTCTGTCTTGTTTGAAGAGATTCCAAGTAGTGGAATCAGGTCGGAATTTTTTTTTCTTTATACACTGCTCTATTTCTGGGATTGGATTTGATAAAAAAAAAAGTTCCAAAGCACACTGTAGTGCATAGAACACCACATTTCGTATAGGGTGTATAGGGTATAGGGTGCATAGTCCTGTGGGTTAAATGATTGCCCTAATAGAATGCCCATTTTTATAATTATAATTGAAACAAGGTGTTTTAGGATTTTAGAGGTGTTCAAATTACTGGAACATTTTCTTCAGTCCTCATTAATTGTTTGCAATAACCTTCATATGCATTTATCACAGCACAAAATATTTTATAAAGTACAGGATCGACATTTGTTAAGATAATAAAATGAATGAATGAATGATAAATAAAATGAATACTTAGGACTAATTACTACAATAATTAATTACAAACAATTCAATTCAAAAACTAAAAATAATCTTCGATCGGAATCGATGTAAAATAAATCGTTATTTTGAACTGGAGAATAGCTTGCCTTAATCTTTTTATTTCTATTGCCCTTAACTTTAGTTAGTTGGAGGGGTTTTCTGCGTTTAATTTATTTTTATCTGCTTACTCGGGAGCTCGTTGCCTTAGCTGCAGCATAGACTGATGAACCATAAGAAACCCCATAATTCTTTTCACTTTTATCATCATCATTCACCACTTTAAAATCAATTGCTTAATTCAGTGCATTTTTTTTTATATCTATGCCTGGGGCAAACAGCATGGGCATCACCATTTTTGTAGACAAAATTCTTTTTCGAAATCGTCTTTTAAGCTTTTTCCTATTTTTATTTTCAGATTTTTTTTTTGTTCATTTTAATGCTTATTTATCGTCGAAGAAACATGAAAAACTCTGGTTGTGTCCAGCCAACTCGACTTTTATTTTTCTCACCAATTTTACACTCTGGATGCTTATTAGAAAAATCTGTCAAACAATAGTCAACTCGTTTGAGTTTGTCGTTTTTTGAAGCCCAAGATTTTTCTTTTTCTCACAAAACTTAAGATACTTATCAAGATCTACAGTCTGTTCGTTTACTTGAAAAATCTGATATAGAATCGTCAACACTTCAGTTCGATTCCCTTGAAGCTTTCAATGATTTTACCGCTTCACTGACTCGCCGAATTCACTTGAAGTGACTGCATCGCGCATCTGCAGCTCGAAGAAAATGAAAATTACTAAGGTTTTCTGTAGAACTTCGATGCTCCTTAATTGTTATTTCATGTGGAAAAACATGATTTTCATCGTTGTTTTTTTCATTTTCCCATGAACTCAGGCATCGATACTTTACTCTATTGACTCCCGTTTATTTCCAACTCAATTAGTCACCACAAAGTCACCGCGTCGTTCGCTGTGATATCCCATCCCTCGCTGCCCTAAAATATTATAAATGACGCGCACAACTTTGGCACATCCATCATAAATCACATGTGTGTCTGAGAAGTGAATGAACATCATCACATCCCACAGCATCATCGTACATTGTACACATCCTCCATCCGACCATCCCCATCGGAATTTCCTCTTCAAAGCAAACGATGCTGCATGTAAAATACATAGTTATTTTTTTGTGTGTGTGTGAGAAGAGGAGATTTATCAAGCAAAAACAACTGCAAAAAAAAAAAAAGAAAAACAAGTTACTTCTCAGCAGACACTTTCGTCGAACGAATAGAGTAAAGTGCGGGGTATACCGACGGCAATTACCGTAGATACGAGTCTACTGTGTGCGAGAGTGTGTGTAAAGTTCAGCAGACAACCTTCATCCCCATTCCCATAAAAATGTGTTTTTTTTTTTTATTTTTGCTTTCCTTTGTTGCTATTGTATGTTGTGTTTCTCTTCCTCCTCCTCCTATCGCTGATTTAACAACATTAATCTCTACTTTCCGTACATACGTAGATTTCTACTACGACGAAGACGTCGATGTTTCACCAACACTGACTTCAACACCTGACTTCCGATGATGTGTCCGCCACAAGACCGCAACACCTTTTATACTTGGCAACCTTTTTTTTTGTTTCGTTTGGCTCGTCTCTCCTTCGGTTCGTTGTGTTCCTGTTGGTTGATATGTTGATGTTGATATTAATGTCGATTAACAGCACACACACGTTTCTTCGTCGTTCTCTTTTTTTTTTTTAATTTTTTTCCTCTCTGTGTCGTCTGTCTACGACAACGACGTTCACACACAGGTTGATGAAAATCCAAACCGAGGGGAGAATTTCATTTGTGTCCCTCTTTTATCGTCAGCCACTTCTCCAAGTCTCGCTTCCGTTGGTGAAAAAAAAAGAAACGAATAGAAAAATGAATTCATTCTCCTAGTCGTCTACCTCTGAGCGGTTTACCTGAAGGCAAACGTAAAAAACTTTAATTCGATCATAAAAACTATCGCAAACTACATTTTAATGTTTCACTCTTTCCATTTGAGAAGGCAGGAATTATGGTTTTATTGCTCGTTGCTCCATCTCCGGGCGTCCTCCACACGACGACGACGACGACGTCGACCATTTTACGAACATTGAATTCAATTATTTCTCTGAATCTGAATCTGAATTCGAATTACTCACGCACTCAGGGCAGAGTGGTGGTGTGTATTTTATTCCTCCCAGCACAGTTCACTCTTTATGACCTTTTTTTCTTTCCCTGAATCTGGTGGTGGTGGGCACGGACAGGCTCTCTTTAAGCAGAGTTTCCCCTTCCCGAGGCTGTGTGTGTGTATTTCCACCAACACACAACGTTGTTGAAAAATGAGATAGCAGTTTTTGTGTGTTATTTCAAAATGATTTTTTTTTTCCTCGATTTCCCCTTGATAATCGCAGCTGTTTGTGTCATTTTGCACTCGAGATTAAATTCTGTATTCGTTCGGTTCTGTTTCAAGAGAATTTGAAAACAAGAAAACTGGTTGGGATTTCATTTATTTTTTTTTTTTCGTTACTAGCTTTCGGTTGGATGATGAATTTGTTGGTGGGGTTTTGAAGAAAAAAGGTTTCAAATTGTTTACCAATGAAGAAAACAAAGTGTTTCTGACTGAAATCGTGAAAGTAAACAGAAAAGTTCTTGGGAATTGACCGTTTAGGTAAATAATAAATTGATATGCGCATTCTCAGAAGAAGATGCAAAATATCATTTAATACGTTCGTTGGTTTATTTGTTTATAAATGATCATTCGTAGGCATAAATTAATTATTATTTACTGGGTGTTTATTGGAATTTGTTTTTAACATTCACTTTCTAAGTTTTAACTTGGCGGCGGATGTGCGACAGCGTCGGCTTGTGGCTGAACAGATTATTTAAAATACTACAAACGGAAATGAGCATGTCGCCATTCAAAATCTTTAAGTCAGGTTTTTAGATGTATCTATTTCAGCATTTACAAGTTTTGATTTTCAATTTATGTATTTTTCACGTTTCCCAAACTTTATTAAGTCAAGTTTTCCAAATATGATGCATTTTCAGGGCGTTGTCCTACAGAAAATCGCCTTATCAACTTTAGCCAAAATGTCTCCAAAATTCATAATACAGTAAACGTTCGATAATTTGAATTTTATTGTACTAGGAGAAAACTTCGAATTACAGGGGTTTTCGAATTACGGAAAGGTTTCAGAAAAACCTGGTCATGTAAGCACTTACCTAAAGATCGTTGAAGGAAAAAAAGTAAATTTTACTACGAATTGTAGAGACCAAAAAACCATCAATTTCGAATTACAGAGATTTTGCACGAAAATAAAATCGAATTAACGAGGGAACCAAATTGCATAGATTTTCTTCGATTTACAGAGGTTTTTTCCGAGACTGTGACAATGCTTCTATTTACAGAGGTTTTGTAATTGTAGACGTTCGAATTATCGGAAGTTTACTGTAGTTGTGTTTGTCTCAAATTTGCCTACACGTCCGTCTCGATGTCACTCTCTAGGCATTTCATTGCTTAAGCTCCCTTACTCCAAAAAGAATCGTGACGTTTAATGTTCGTGTAAGTGCATCTTTGAGTATCGTTGCATTCGAAATAATTCAGTGGACAACAGATGCTGCAAATAATTCATAAGGACTTAACAAATTTTGTTGTCAATTTCTAAATATGCATTAACCTTTAGAACTAAAAGTCTGATAATATACAATTTGACTTTGAGCAAAACACATTTCACAGACAGTTGTTAACTTTCGACCTTTTTTTTCAAATCTACACCGATCTGCTCCCAAATTACTTTAAACAATTCGTGTTGTCTAGCTGAAAAAAATAAATATAATTTCCCTTGTGTATGCCGGTCGACACCACCCTACGCTTTGAAGTATAAAATTCTCTCAATACACGTGTAACAGGAGAACAGACAAACATTTCAGCGTCCAATGTGTGTGGGGGTTGTACGCTAAGATGATGATATGAAAAATTATTAGGGGCGTATCCGCTTGACCATATGCACCAATGACCATTCTATGAGCTGCTGCGTTTCTGTTAAAGTAATCCAAAACACAATCCCATATGCACGCATGACGTTTATTTCTTATTATATTTATGAATTAAGTTTGTTGCTGCTGCATAACGACAAAAGTCACTAATGTATTTGTTTTCTTTTCTCTTTTAGGTAATTAATTAATATTCAAAAATAAAAAAATAACCTTTTGGAGGTTGCTGTTAGTGCATCTATTAAGTTTATTATCTGGAGGCAGCCTTAAAATGTAAGTTAACATTTTGTGCGTTTGGTGTTTTAATTGTGTTTATTTGTAATGTTGCTGTAAAAACGTTTTTTTTTGTGCAAATATAATTTGGTGGATCGAGTCGAGTTTTGCAATGACAAAGAGTATGTTTGGAGGGCAGACACTTTGTTACATTTTTAAATGTCGTGTTTAGTACAGAAAAAAAAAATCACGATTTATTTTTGTCTTGCCTAGATACACCCCCAGTTCAAATTTCATCCCTTAATTGCAATGGATTTAGAATATACAGGCAGATACGTAAAAGTCGACAGGCAGACAAACGAACACCGAAGTTATTCTATAAGGGTTTTGTTATTCCTTTGGAACGAAACGATAAAAATCATGACTTTTTCTACGTCCATTTCATGGATACGATTTGTGGATTAAGGCTTTCTTTTTAGTTCTCTGTGAATGCCTTTTTGCTCCAGCTCAGAAGTTTGTATACTATAGAAGCAACGATTTGTATATTTATTTGTATACAATGATTCCGGATGCAACGATTCCTGATGAACCAGGTTTTTTGCCGTTTTTGCTGGCATCCTAGTTTGCATTGACCGTATTTTTTCTGAAAGAATTTTATTTCTGTTAAGCTAGCCAATCCGCCTATTCCGGTTAGAAAGCAAACGAGTGACTTACGTGTAAGAACACTTTTTGTATTCGATTGCAAAATATCATGTATGGAAGAAGAATTAAGTTTTCACAGTTTTAAATATATTCTTGGCTTTGCGCGGAATTTCTTAAAAAAAATTGTTGGCTTTGTGTTGTTGTAGCTGTCAAGCTGTAGAATTGGTTAGCACTCATGCGCTTTTCAGTGACGCAGAAAGGTTGATTCGTCTTCATTATGCCGCGGAATTTTAATGGCAGAGCGAAATAACTGCCATAAATAAATTGTATAGAGGAATGGAGAGCACAGTTTTCGATTCTGGTCTTTTTCTCTGAAGCCTAATCAAGTAGACTAGGGATTGGAAAGGGGAAAAAAAATCCCCTCCGCCTATACCTTTCAAAAAACCAAAATACGTAAAACGAGCTACGACACAGAGCTTCAACTCTTCTGATTGCGATGTTTACCGTAGCCGGCTGCTCTCAGTTGGCTCGTGTGGCTGATAATAACTTTCTGTGTTTCGCATTTATTCCAAAGTTCAAAATTTCATATTTATGCCTCTGTGCTCTCTGTCGTTGGCCTCTCTCTCTTCAATCTAAGCCGCCCAGTGACTGAGAAATACACACGCTTATATTACGATTACAATCGACATTGTGACTGTCCTCCATCAGCACCACCACCAACGAACTACGCACAAAAGGTCTGTCATCTCTTTTAATCATTTTGCGCAGTGCGTTCACTTTGTGTTTTCGAATTTCTTTGTGTCGTTTCGTTTTGTATGACGACGAAATAATTTTATTTCCCCAAAAAAATGAGAGAGTAAGGAGGTGTGATGTAAAACATACGAAATGTTACAAAGCTGGTAATAAAAACTTATCAGGTCAAACAGGAAATTGTAGGCAAACATAAAAGTTTTTGCTTGTTACTCTTCTTCATCATTTCTAAGCTTCGGAAAAAAAGAAAAACGGAAAAATAAATAAAACCAAAAAAAGATTGAAGGTTACAATGAAAATGAGCCCTTTTTAAATGGTATAACAGCAGCCAAAGTGTTATACAACGTTCACTTAAAGTAGATCTTGGGGGATTTTTTTTTGTAAGTACGAAGAAGAGAGCGCATACAAGTGGAAAACAACAATTGTAAAATGTCTCTTTGTATCGAGGAAATTTCTCCTCATCATCTTTTATCATTTATATTCTCGCCCATCCATCAATCACAAACAGAAGAGAGGGGAATCAATTTCGCATTTCACAACGTTTGTTGGTGAACGACGAACAAACAAACACACATCTAATGGCAAATAAAAGGACCCCCCTCCCCTATAAAAAACGCAAATTGATTCAACTGAAAAAAAAGTAAAAAAAAGAAACGTGTGTATATAAAAACACTCCGCGACACAAATAGCTAACCAACTTTCCCCTCTGTCTCTCTTTCGTGTGAGACATGGTATAAATTTTATTCACCAATACCATCAGGAATTTCCAATGAATTTCACAAAACCTCTCAACAACAACAGCACAGTGTTGGTGTGTTTGTTGGTGAATAAAGAGGCTTTTTTTTTTTCTTAATTTCCCCTGCCACACACGCTCGTCACTGTGCGCTGGTATATCCGCCTTTATGTGGTGCGGGCAAACTTCTAGTTCATATTCAATTTTAGTCTGAATCGAGTGCTTGGAGACTTCACTAATATTAATTTTGAAGGATCAAATCCACGTTTAGCTAGGTTTTGTTTTTTTCAATTTTTTTGTCTATCGAAAAGAAAAAAAGAAGGGAGTGTGTAAATTTTTTTTTGTGTTTGCCCTGAATTCTGTGCATCCTGTGTGAATACGTCACAAAAAAAAAATTGAGGTTGGAAAGAAAAAGAAATTGATAATAATTTACGACAAGTGCTTTTTTCTTTTTTTATGAAATTCTGTGCGTGACAAGTGCAATCAATAGAATTCCAATTGAAAACGAAAAAAGAGAGATAAATCTCCGATAACAAAAAAAAAAGTGCAATATATCAGAGTCAGTGTATAAATTTTCTTTAATTTGTTTTTCTTTTGTTTTAATAATATTCAGTTTTAAATGTAAGTGAAAATGCAGAGAGAATCTGTTGAAATTTAATAATTTCTTTGTGTGTGTGTTATGTGCGTTTCATCCATATTTTTTTTACGTTGTCACTAAAAAAATGAAAATTTGAAAAAAAGAATTACAAAAAAAAGTCTACACTCGATATATGATCATAAGTGCGCTCTCTCTTTCTTTCTCCTCTATCTATGTGTTGTATGATTACCACACTAATTGTCGAAATCTAATTTGAACAGGATTTTGTTGTACTTTTTTTTTCTTCAAAAAATCAAATTCTTCTTGTTCCTCTGAGTTTGCCAAAAAAAATAGAAAAGAAAATGGAAATTGTTTTGCTTTTTTTTTTTCAAAGTAGAAACAGACAATTAAAATTAAATAAAACCTTTTTGGCCCACCACTATCTCTTGAAATAAAATAAAAATAATTTTTCTTTTGTTCACAAGAAAAAACAAAAAGAAGAAGTGCGACGTAATTTTCAACATAAGTTTCGTCTTTTTGTCAAAAAGAACCCAGCTTGTTGCTTAATTTCTTTTTTTTCGAAGATATTTCTTTTCTTTTTTTCTGTTTTTTAACACAGCATACCGAATTCGAAGAAGAAGAAATGTGATTAAAATTTATTTTGCCTTTATTGTGTATGTTTCCGTTTCTGTCTCTTCTTTTGTCATTTTTTCTTTGTTCTCCTCTTCTATAATTTCCTTCTATTTGACCACGTACGTTCTGTGTTTTGTTATTTAAAAAAAAAAAAAATACGACGGCGACGATAAAGTGTGTGTACTTTGCTTTATTTTTTTTGCACTTACAATCTACTAAGTTTGCTGCTTAAAAAAAAAATACTCAAAAAAAGTCTTTAAATTCTGTTTTTTTGTTTTTAATTTAGTGCTTTTTCTTGTGTGATACCAATCTTTTTTTTTGTTCTTTGTTTCTTTTTTTTTTTCATTGCGACGTCGTCAACACTTCTCTTCAATTTTTCACATGGGATTATATCAACAACAAAACATATGTTTTCCGATCGAATTACGAATAATTATTTTGGATTAATCATCACGAAAAAAAAAAACAATAGTTGGTGAGTACTACTCGTTACTTTGTGTAATTTGCGTAAAAAAAAAGAACTCATTGCAAAGGAAGTAAAAAAAAAAACTTATTTTTTGTGCAATCATCGACTGGAATTGTATGTGTGTGATGTTTGTATTAAATTTCGTTATTTTTTCTTCTTTTTTGTGGGTGACTCACTACTAAGTTGTTTGTTGGTGAAACTTGCGCGGTATTAGTGCTCACCGCCAACCGCACAGCGAAAATGTCAAAAGAGATAATGAATGAATGATGTTTTTTTTCTTTCCTTTCTTATTTTTTGTTTGTCTTGTTTTCTTTGCTCTTGATACTCGTGGGTTGTCATTATTGCATTTGATGCATTCTCGTTAATCTCCTATTTTTGTTTGCTCGGTTTCCTTTTCGTTTTTTTTTTTTTCGTAAGTCCCTATGAATCATTTTTGTTTTTTGCCACGAGAATATGCATCTAATTAGTCTACCCAAGCATATGTAAAGTTTTAATATGATAAAAAAAAACCCTCTTTGGTGTTTTTATTTACAACTTTAGTCTCGGTGTGCGGCACACCCTTAATTCGGAAACTCTTGAAACCAACAATGGAGTTATATGACGGAGTTTTCTCCTGTACATATGTTTTGGGAATAAAAGTTTAATAAAGTGTGGCGTTGTGTGAAATTCTAGCTGAAAGTGACATATGTTTGATTACGTTGGCTTTTTTTTTTTTTTCTGTTTCTGTTCTGTTTTGAAAGTTTATTGACCGTGAGATTTCGTCTCACGAAACGGAGGAGGAGTAATCGATGTATGGCATATGGTCATGGAAACTCATTGACTTTCGTGGGATACTTACTTTTTTTTTTTCTTAACACGGTTGCTGTCAACTAAATTAAGTGAATTATTGAAAATTTTATGAGATCCTAGATTACCTTTGAGGAGACAAGGGTGCATAGAATGAGGCGTTATAGGGGAGTCTAACATAGAATGAGGTTATGTGAGAGTTTCAGAATGCTATTCACTTACATTTTTTCTTAAGCCTCGACCATTTGATTCATTTTTTTTAAAATTCAATTGTGACTAAAGTTCTTTTTTTTTGTGGTCAATAAACTCTACGTTTAATATTTCACAGATTTAAAATAATATCCAATCTAGGGAGGTATAATCTAGACTACTTTGGATTAAACAAAGTTACCAAGAATGAGGTTATGGGAAAATCTGAGAATCCATCTACTTGGGCTTTTTCATTCATTGTTTTTAATTGTGACTGAAGTTCTTTTTGTTCATCTCATAACGTCCTGAAAAAAAAAAGAAGTTCCCATTAAAAACTTTTCAAATTTCTATGTGATAAATTCTAAGACAGTAGGCCATTCCTTGAGTCACTAAACTTTTAATATTCTAGGTCACAAGACTAAGTGCTTGCAGATTATTCAAATTAAATAGTCATCAAGGAATCCATGCGCAGCTGTCCCCCCATATGTTTTCGGTTCAATGACACCAGTCGCCTTTCCGGTTTTGATTCGGTCGAGTAGAAACACGCGGAGTAACTGCGCCGGGTGTCCTTAATAATAATCTCACTGTGACGTCGTGTGCAGCTTGAAACTCATTAAGACCCCCACAAAGTAAGACTGTCGTGTCGTACTTTACTTGCTTTATAAATAATCATTAACTCATTGGGATTCACTTATTCCGCCAGTTGAAAATTTGTTTGTCATTTACCGCAGTACTCAGTCTCGACCAATTAGTGATCAATGTCTAAACAACGTTAAGTACACTGCCATTGAATTGTGATTGTGTTTAGATGTCAACTACACGCTAGCAATAGAAAAAAATGTTATTTAAACAATCCAATCCAAACAAGTCAAGTTCCACAGTCCGACGGCAGTCTTAGATAACGACACAATTAAACTTTGATCAAAAAATATTATTTAGATAAATAAACCACATTTTTCTTCATTTACCAAGCCTCAATTATGAATCAGGTCATGCTGAAGCTAAATTGAGCTTAAATTGCACGGTTCTGTGACCAAGAAACACCCGCGGAGAATTTAGAATTCGAAAAAATAAAAAAAAGAACTGAACAAAAACTTTTCTCATAGCCTGTATGTATTTTGCATAAAAATTTTTTTTTTTTTTAATATAAAAGAAAACACCGCAAGATAAAACAAAGCCATGAAAGAGAGGTTGAAAAAAACTAGTTTTGGCTTTAAAAAAGACTTTCGGTTTTCTTCAAACAGAAACGCCAAAAAAAAAAAGAAAATCCAACCAGAGTTGGAGTGTGTGTTATATGGACGAGAATGGTCGAATCGTTTCTTCTGTGTGATGTGTGATGTTTAATTTACTATTAAGAGCGCATTACACGCCATTGAATATGGTGAAACTTCTCTTTCATTTCTTTTCCTCCTTTCTGCGTGTCAATTGTTATTTTAAAAATAAATTTCTCTCATACTTTTGATTGGCTTTATCTTTCTAAACTGGTAAATATTTACGATAACGGTATTTGCTTTTATTAAAATTAGCAAAAAAAGAAAAAAAAAAAAAAAAAAATTTAAAACAAGAAAAAAAAGTTGTTGACGTTGTGATTGGATAAAAAAAAGACGTGGTTGCCAGAGTTGTGTCGTAAGCAAGTCGCGCTAACTGACGCATGACTCAAGAGAGAACAGCATTTTTGACAACTGTCATAAGGCAGGCACGTATCGTTCTTTTTTTTTGTGTCATAATGGTGTTTATTTTATAACTCAACACGAGCTCCAACTCTAATTACTCTTAAACTGATTTGTCATCGTTTATGAGCAGTATGGCAGTCGATGGAGAAGGAGGAGATAGGTAGGTAGGTAGGTAGGATGTGATAGGGTAGAGTAGAGTAGGCGACAAGTGGGAGAGGCTACTACGGCGAGTTCATGTAATTGGGTTAATATTGATTGGAATCTAATTGAGTTAATATGGCTGGGGAGAAGGTGAATGGTTGGGGTGGCAGTATCCAACTTTATACGTGGTGATGTTATTATTGGTAAAATTGCCTGAGGGTGGATCTTTATTTCTTTAAGTTGAAGGTCTGCCAAGCAGTTTTTTTCTTATCTTTGGCGAAAGTGTTTGAGGGGATCGTGTACTTTGAATGAATGTGGTCACAAAGTCAGAGAAGTCATGGGGGAGCAAATATTTTAAATGTCAATAATTTAAAAAAAAAAAAGTCATAAAACTTTGCTTCAAGCCATATGTTACATAAATTCTGGTGTAAAAAGTCATATTCCACATTAATCTGTATGGACCACTTAATTTTTACGAGTTTCTGGAAATTGTTTTTTGTTGTTGAAGCTGCAAATACAGTTGTGAACAAAAAAAATTCTAGTGTTAATACAAGCAAAAAGGCCATATGTATCGAGTTTTGCTAGCAATATCTAAAGAACTAGAACGAAATTATGCATTTAGATTTAATAGAAAATGCAGGGGACGAAAACGGGCGAAGGCACTACGAGGTCGGATGGGGAAGATGGGAGCGATAAAGCCCATTCGACTTCCCGCAGACCGATAAGAAACCGAAAAATAAAGCGCGAGTCTCAAACATTGAAATAATTTATTTGAAGGTGGTCCAGTTGGTAGTTGGTATCAAACCGGAGGAGCCAATATTTTTTATGCATTCAAAAACTGCATCTAACGCACGACATTGAATCTGCAATCTTAAATCGCCTATAGATTGCGTAAAGTTTGTCTGGCTTGTCCCAAACCAGATTTTGTTTTTTTTTTGTTAATGCAAATATGTACAGACGACTGCTTATTTGGTTCCTTCCTTACCTTTGATGATCTTCAAGCTTCCAGGAATCACATAGGCTAAAAAGGCAAATCATGACTATATGACTGCATACCTTAATTGTGAAGTCATTAATTACACAGCACCGTACTTTAAATATCACACTTATCATTGAAAGCTGCATTCTACTCAAAAGAGCTCATTTGTAAATTTTAGTCAAGCTAGTTATAAAATTCAATAACTATCTTAAAATAGCTTTTGCTTATCGTGAAAGAAAGAAGGCATGTCTAACTTGATTGTACACTAACGTGATGCTTATAATGTTTCAAATTAATAAATCTAAAAATTGAAATATGGTTATACATCAACCTATACTGTGAAGATGCAGATTCTAAGACCAAATCGTCGTTAGCTGAACGACTTACTTACAAGTAGCCATCAAAGTTTGAACGGTTTGTGCCTGCTATGAGCTATGAAGTGATCAATAGCAATACTTACAATAAAATACAGTGGAACTCCTCTATAGCGGACACTCTCGGGGCCATTAAAACTGTTCGGTATAAAGGGAGTTAGTTGTCAAGGGATTGCAATATATAATTTTTTTCATATCAGAAAATTTGTCTGTTAAGGTGTCCCTTATAGAGGGGCGTCCACAAAGAGAAGTTTTACTGTATAAATACTCAGCAACAAGTTTGCACAACATATCAAGCTCTGACATTTTTCATTATTCACTGTCGATTTGCAATGACGGAAAACGTATGGCAAAAAAAAAAGATAAAAAGGAAGCCTCCACCTTCACGACATTCTGAAGCACCGCATAAATATTCAAAAACACCTAGAGAGGCGTCGGCATCAGGTTTTCCCACAGCCTATAAAAAAATCCCACCACATATTTTCAAGCTCATGCAAAGTTTTAACAACAGTTCCTATTCCACCACACCGCGTCGTGAACTCATGCATGGCATACCTTCAAGTCCAGTTTGCTTCTCTAATCTAATTTACATCCCAATGATTAGAAAAACAAAAAAATTAGCATTTTTCTTTGTAGATTCCACGGGAAAAAAGATAATTTTTTTTTTGTCTGAAAAACGAATAGAATCAACAGCAGCGAATCCAATCGCACGCCTAACAGACAACTCATGACTTTTTTTTTTTGTTAATTTATTATCACAAACTTAGGAGATCATGCGGGGCTTCAGACGTGTGTCCGTTTGAAGAAAAGAAAAACAATGGTTTTCTATATTGGTGGTAGAAAAATGCAAAAAAATAATCAAAATACACTCAATAAACGTGTGACCTAAAATAGTTTAATATAATTAATTTGTATTCTTCTTCCTTTTTCATTATTTTTTGTTTTCTCTGTTATCTTTGTCACTTTTACTTCGTCACTGAATTGTGATAAGAAAATGAAAATGAAAATTTATTTATTATACATTTTATTTAAAGTGTGCTATAGTTTTTATGTAACAAGTGGAGGGAGTAGCGACAGCTGGTAGAAGTCTTCGGCCAATACACTGTTCGATGCCGAATGGATTGGAAACTGAATTCCTAAAAGGGTTTGGATGAGCTTAAGGGCTTCGGAGTTTCGAGTTTTCTTTGAATTTATCAAAACTATATTCTTATAATGAAGGTTTTTCTTGTAGCTTTTCCTTCGATAAGAATTAAAATAAATATTGATAAAATATTTGCCAAAAATAGTGTCGCTCGAAGAACGAAACCTATGGAATTTGGTCCTCTCGTTAATGCGAATTTATTTTTGTGCAAAAACAACATGGAAACCTTTATAATTCGAAAATGATGGCTTCTTTGTCTTTATGATTTGAAGTGAAGTTGACTACCTTTTCTTTAACAACCGTTAGTTGAAATGCGTACGTCACGAAAGTGAGCAAAACTTTTTTTTTCTGAAACCTCCGTAATTTGAAAAACTTTATAATTTGAAGTTTTTTCCTGGTCCCATGAATTTCGAATTATTAAAAGTTCACTGTATGTTATATTTTAGGAACAGTAAAGATACAGAATAAAGATGTAGCTGTACGCTAAGCAACAATTGAAGAATTGTTAATTTTGCGGACTTTAAAATCTTCCCTCATCGATCCCGTCAACAACGATTGATAAGCATTTGTTGGCTTTCAATAAGTTCGACAAAATTTAACGAAAATGATTCCTTTAATAAAGCCTTCTATTTTAAGACATGTGTTTATGATGATCCACAGCAGACAGCAAAGTAGACAATAAAATAAAACTATAAATTGATGAGGCTTCATGCCAGACAATTCCAGCAATAGAAACGCAATCACCCCAAATGCTAATCCACTCATAATAGACAGTTCTCTATTTGATTTGTCACAAACAAACACAATCAATAGGCAACCATCATGGGGAATATGTGCCCCCATCCATACATAGGCTCAAACATTGAACCATATTTTTTTCTTTTTTGGTTTCACCAGAATAATGACCACTGCCTTATACAATTTCAATTTCGCACAATCACAGCACACACTGGAAGCTTTATTAGCGCCTTTGTCATTTAATATTATTGAAGCCATTTCAAAGAACTGCCTTTTTTCACATTTATTTTACCACCAACATACTCACTCTGACGCCAACAAAAAGCTTCCATTAATTATATTTTAGTTGGAAATAAACACAACACCCAAACCAAACTAATGAAAGACAATAAATTAAAACAAATAAAAAACAGAGAATCACAATGCGAATGAAAAAAGTTTTGTCTCTTTTTTTTTCAAATAAAATTAAATTGAACAAAAATTGAAATTGAAATTAAAATGAAAAATGCACACGACATTAATTTAATTATGACATTTAAACAGGCAACGGGTGTGTGATGCGGTTTCAAACGCTTTAAATAAAAAAAAAAAAAAATAAATAAATAAAAACCCACTCGGTCGGAACGTGTGCATGGTTATAGCATCTGCTTTTAGTCTCTAAACCATAAAATGTTTATTTTTTAGAGATTTATATATTTGATGAATTTAATGTTGATTCAGTTTTTTTGACATGAATTGGAAATGGTGAAGCTCTACACAGGTCGTTGTTTTGAAATACACCAAGCAAAGATCAAGTCAAGATGATCACTATAAGACGCAACCTCGTCAAAATATGGAACCAATTGGCGATCGAGTGTGGAGAAAGAGATCAGAGTAACCAAACATCAGCCCCATTGTTTTAAGAAACTTCTTTAGGAATATATTGGATGATTTAAGCCATTTCTAGTAAGTTAGGTTCTACTTATTAATTGATTAATTGCCTAGGACAAAACATAAAAATCAACAGCTATATATATTATAGGTTAGGTTAGGTTATGTTACGTGGTGCCGGCTAGTCGTCAAACACATAGACTTAAAGGTCCATAGTGTGTTACACCAACTCAGAGTACTTTCAATTAGAGCTCCCTACTTCACGTGTAATCGTGTACACGTAGTACACGTGAAATTAAATTATGCATATGGGAACACGTACTTCCATTTTCACCTGTATTTAGTAAAATATGTGTAGACAATACAAAATATTACAAATTTAGATAAAACCGTTGTTGTAAATCCTGTGTAAATATTCTTTTATTTCACGATCACATCGGAGTCATTTTCGCAAGCTAACACTAACGTATGGGGCCAACAATTCTCCGTAAAACTTTCCTCTCGAACGCGGCTAAAGGTCAGAGTAGTTTTGGCTAAGCACCCAAACCTCGGATTTATATGTGAGAACTAGTGTTTGTTTGCGTCGTTTTTGGCCCCAATTAAAGACGCAAAGCGATGCTCTTGTGTACTTGTTTTGATGTGATTCAGTCATTGGTGTTGAAAAACATTGGCCTTAACCTCGTTTTGTGGTCGATTGAGCGATGGGGAATGGGAAGTATGACTAACTTGTACCTTGAATTTAGGGATCTATAAGGGGGTACCCTTCGAGTGCTGTCTTCAGCAATTTGACAGTATTCCTGTATGAGAAGATTCTCGAAGTCAGTGGCTTATCGAAGAAAAAAAAAAAGAGTATAGCGAACGAATTGAAAACAAGTCGTCACTATCGTCGTTGTAGTCGTGTTATTAAACGTCGATTTTAGATCTCACGTAAACGGTTTTCTTTGAATTTGAATAAGCAATCTCCTCATAACTTGTAAATGGAGTGGAAATGGCTAAAAGTCGTGTTCCGACGTCAGATTCTGGTATAACGAGGTAAACAGAATGTTGAATGTAATTTCCTTGGAACTGCTAAGCCACCCCACGTTTGAAACAACTCATTTTAAATATGAATACGTAATTTAAAGTTTATTTTTCTTTATCACCAACACGTGCAGTGCTAAATTTTGTGGGTATATGACGTGAGCAACTGAATCACCCTCAACTTACATTATTAACAATTCCCATTGTTTAAAATTTAAGTTATACTTTCCCCCCAAAGTCACGTTTGTCACGACACGATGCCACATGTCAAAGCCAAGGTTACGAGCGGAGCGTTTCTTGTGGCCCCCCCTTTCTCGAAAACAAGGTGAACTACAAATAGTTTCCATCTCCATCATAATTTTAACTGCTGACAGCCATAAATCCAAGGACAGCAGACACTCTTCCACGTGCTTGCTGCTGGAGTTTGGAGTCTATCAAAGGTCGTTCACTTAAACAAGTCTGCTTGGTAAGCTCTGTGATCTACACACCAATTGCATCAGATTTTAAAGGTCCAAGTGAAAACTGTCAACCGGTTTTAAATAGATAACAAATAAGTCACAAAAGTCAAACGTGTCGGGTTCATAGTAAAAGCTGCTAAGCAAATCATCTGTAGGAGCAGTGGGAATGATTTAACATTTTGAAGAAAACAAGACAACGCATCAGTTGATGTTTAAACCTAGCCCCGTATGTGTGAGGCAACACGGGTGGCCAGGCTATCTCTGTTTTGGGGGCATGTTTTAAAATAAATTCAGTTGTCTTTTTTTTTTCTGTTTATTAATTTGCTTGTGGTTTAAGTTGAAGTGAATTTGCATTTATTTTTTCGTGGCGTCATTTATTTAGTTTCTCTTCCTCAAGTTCTCTGTGCGCGAAGTTTCATGAGATTTTGTGGTTGATTTTGTTTTTTTCGAATCGATTAGTAATCTGTTTTCGAAAGCTTGAGAGTCATAGTCAATCAAATGCGAGAGTATCTCGTAAGATCCGGGTTGTTATGTGTAATCTGTTAAATCTCTGATACATTAAATTGTTTAAGGTGTTCCGCTCTGATGAGATTGTTAGCATTTTGTGAAAAATGCCGGTTGCATGGTGTGAGATCGAACTGAAAATGTGGTTGTTGCTTTGATTTAATGACAAAAAATGAAATGCTTACAGAATAAACACCACATTTAACTAAACTTAACTTGAAGATTAGCACTTCCAATCTTCCATCTGCAGTATGAATGTTGGATAACTTGTCATTTGTCGACGGCTTTTATTTTTTTTTCGACTGACGGCTTATGCCATCCTCTTATTGTGAACTTGTAATAACAAATCTCTGAAAAAACCACATCTAACTACCTGCAACTAACTTGAAGACCAGAGCTTTCAATTCATCTGCAGTATGACTGCAGGGGATAACTTTGTCCTGCGTGGGTAGCATGTGAAGGAGTACCTAACCTCGAAAAGGACAGATCTTTCTTCCATGCTCGTGATAAAACAAATAAATCTCCAGGGTCTACTTAGATTGTACACAATCACGCACACAACACGAAATATATATTCAAGTTTCAACCCTCTCAAATCATCAATCAATTCATTTACAAACACGAAAAAAAAACGTCCTTCTAGCACGTATTTTAGATGAACCTTGCTTGTGCTTTATTTCCTAAATAAACACGCACGTGGACTGAAGTACACTTTTTAATATCGCTCTTGTCTCTGATAAGTTTGTGTTGCCACGTGCCTAAATCAAACTCCGAAGGCTAGCCAGTATCTAATTTCAGAAGATAAACTCAATAGGAACTGATTAGTTGTGAAAATTTTTTTTTTCATTTGACACCGAGCATCAGAGAAGTGTGTGGAAGCAATTAAACCTAAAATACACAATCGAATGTCACGTCAAGTGCCCTCTTTTGGATCTCTCTGGAGCCACGTACTTAAAATTCAAAGGCACAAAGGTACACTTTGTGATAATTTTGAAGGTTTTCCGTGTTGATGACACATTCGCCAATCACACTTGGACTTATCTATGGATTGATAAGAACGGCATCCTTGACTGTCAATAGTTTTTTGTATTGGCAGTCAAGCCAATAGTTTTTCAAAGAAGAAGAATCTGGGACGGCTGATTATTGTGGCTCAGAACAAAGCTGCATTCCATTAACAAATAAAATCTTAATGCATCTCACACAGCCATTGTAATGTCGTTAAGAACAAAGGATCATGACATTCGTCAGACATAACGACGACGTCTCTTCTTTGGTGAACGCATAAAAAACTAAAATAAAAGCGCGTTGGGGAGAAAATCACTTTTGAATTTGGGTTAAACTCTTTTCAGTGGTCTTTTTTTTTTTTTTTTTTTTTTTAATTTTTAGTATTCACGAGAAGTGCTTCCACTTCGTCGTACACCTTCATTGCGCTGTTGTGTGTTTTTGAGAAGAGGCCTCTACCACTTTGGGTAAAATTTTTTTTTGTTTCTTTTTCCCACTGAATGTAAACAGTTTGCGGGGTGTGTGCCCACCTTGGACTATATCTCTAAAACGAGCAAAAAATATTCAAAAAACGAAAAACGAACAAGCGAATTCGGTTGAGTTATATGTGTTATGCATACACGTATCTTTTTTTTTTTTGTACGCAATTTTGGGTCATGAGCTCACATGGGGCAGATTGAGGGCAGGAAATTTGGAGCAATTTGCCACCACCACCAGCAGCAGTCGCACTATCAGTAACAACGCGTGATGTGTATTCCTGTCGTGTTTTTTTTTTTTTTATCGTAGTTGGTGATTTTTCGAACGTTGAAAAAAATTAATGTGTGCCTGGTGGATAATTTTCGAAAAAATATAAAACTTTGGAAGTTGTATTCTGGAGGGGATAATTATTGGGAGTGTTTTTCTTTTTTAATTGTAAACCGGGTTTTTCGTTCACCCCATTGGATCCTTGTTTTTAAATGATGCAATTTAAATTTAGAGTCGGCATTAGAAAGGATTTAAGCTCCAATCAAAGGAACTGAGGAAAACGTGTTGTGAGGTTGTTTTTTGGGGTTACCATTGAGTCGTGAAGTTACGCACAATTATTTCTTTGAATTTTATGTATCATAAACTTATCGAAACCACATAAGCTCATCGGGCATACTAAAAATGCACAGTAGAGCCCGGACTGCGACCGGTCGTATAGTACAAGTTAGACAACGCAAACAACGACATAAAATTGCGTTCATAGCAATTTATATACGAACCTTGCATGGTGCTGTGTCTGCGTCGCAATAAACAATTGGTTGTTTCAAGCGAGGTCGTACTAAACGAGTGTAGTCTATAAAAGATCAAAATCCAAGAAGCGGTCACGAGAGTCAAAGAGTTGCATGGAAACAAAAAAAATTTATTGCAAAACGATTTAAGTTCCCATTTGCAAAGGTAAAGAACGAACCTTCGGTACAGAGACCAAGTGATCGCGGTCGTAAGACTGTTTGGTCTGGGACTGGAAGCAGCATGCCCAGCGCCGTCAACGTTGGAAGGCAGCTTTAGTTCAGGCACAGACCATCCAAGGGTTGACTGCAAAAGTGCAACACAACTTGGTAGACCGTTTTACAAATCGAATAAAAGAGACTGAATTCAGCATTTACCAAGCTTAAACCCTGGTTAGATATTCCTCTGATTTTGTTAGTTGTTAAGTCGTTTATTTTTGTCACCAAAAATTGGACACTTGTAGTCTGGTTCAGGTTCTATTTAAAAAAAAATAGATAACCTAGTAAACTTCCATTTGTGTGTAGTCTATTTTTGGATTACTGCTTATGCGGAAAAGGATTCCTTTTCAATTTATCTACAAAATTAATTCTATTTTCAAAGAGGAACCCAGGAAGCCTTAAGCCATCTTCCTTTTTTTCTCTCACGACTGAAGAGAACCCTCGTAGACTAACTCCTCCTCCCCCACACGATAAAAACAGGGCCAACAACTTCTTCAAGATTTTGCGTAAAATTAGAAAGAAAAACACAAAATCCAAACCACAAAAATAAAATCATTTGTTATGCTTTTTGTTTTTTGATTTCCCTTCATATACACACATTTTTTTTGTTTTTAATTTATTTATGTTATTTTCCCCCTCCGCGTTCAATTTATATTTATGGTTATAGCAAACAGCATGCAGTGTGTGGGGTGTATCTTTGATTCTAAAAAAAATGAGGCCAAACAAAAAAATAATAAAAAACAAAAAGAACGCGCAAAGCAGACGAAAAGAAAATAAAAACAGAAACAGTTTTTATTTGATTTTAAGATCTGCCCCTTTCGTGTGTTCATGTGTATGTATTTGCACATGTGGCTCGAAAACACTTGTAGATATTTGTTTTTTTTTTTAACGATTTTTTAGCAACACACGCATGTGATGACGTAGACTTAGTCAATTGCGACATTGGATCTGTGCGGGGAACAAACTAAAGCTTTTTTTTTCGAGATTGTTGTGTTTGTGTTTGTTGTTCAAAAAAAATCAAATCTAATTTTCGAGGTGAAAAAAAAAAACTTGGTGAATAAAAATAAAAGCTCCATCACCAACAGTCGCTAAACAACAACATACATTTTGTGGTATGTTGTTATGCAACTTGCTTCGGTCCGTAGTGCTTATTTTATTTCTTTCTTTTTTGTGTTTGTCAAGACATTTTCAAGAGCTTTGTGTAGGAAAGAAAAAAAAAATCGCATGTTTGGTTTAAATTTTCGCCAAGTTACGTAAGTGTCACGAACATTACGCTGCATGTTGCTGTTGTTTGTTGAGTGTGAGATATATTATGCACAATTCTTAATGTGTAAAACGACCGAAGAAAGTGGAAGAGGAAGACGACAAAAGCTCATTCCACTCCCCAATGACCTTCGTGTGAAAATGACAGAGAACCGAAGATAATGTGTGCAACGTAACATTGTGTCATATCTTTGTAAACGTAAGCTGAAGCGCCGCCATTGCCAAAAGCGTGTCTTATGTGGAATTTCTCTTTTTTTTTTGTTTTCATTTTCTTCTGCTCCGAATAGGAAATCTGTGGAGTGTGGAGGGAAAGCTGGACATTTAAGTAGGAAATGTGTAACTATGACCAATGAAGATTTGGCCGAAACTAATTGCATTATGTTTTACGTTTGATTTCTTCTCAACTCTTTTGTGGTAAACGTGCAGTTTATTCATTTGGACAAAAGCAGGGAATGGAGGACGGAATGCAACAACTGCTCTGGCCTGGCATTTGTCAAGGTTATTTGCTTTGCATTTTTACTTTCATATGCACGTGTGTGTACATGGTGCTTCAGTGGGAAGGAGGTCGGGCATGCATTTTCAATTTTGTCGCAGCAGATAGAAAATCGATCACACAATGACATTGGATATTTTCAATTTTCCAGTTGAAAAGAGTTGAAATAATAGTGGAGGTGGAGGCACAGAGTCCACTGGCCGTGCCTAGACGCAGTGGGGTTTTGTTTTGCTGCTGTGTTGTGAACTGGCGGGGGCGTGCGGTGTTTGGGATTATTCTAGCTTTCATTTAGTTTAAGGCGATTAGAATGGCAGACCCCTTTTTATTGGTTCCTGGGTTGGGTGTTAGATAAATGGCCATGCATATTGCACTCGTGCGGCATTTACTCTTGGAAAAACCATTGCTTTTCAAATTCAGGAGTGAGAAGTCATCTTTGTGTGGTTAATACTTACACATGCTTCCAATTGATTTTCAATTCTGATATTTTATAAACCTTAGAGTACTTAGTGAGGCTACCTAACATTTGCAATGGCATGTGTCGGATTTTCTCATGTTTCCAACAATTCACTTGGTATGGTGTAGGTCCTCTAGGCAATATGGATCGAATAACTTGCAAGGACATACTAAAAGATGCAACTGAGCCCTATTGCTTCGAGTACCTGCCGGTTACATTTTAGATTCAAGCACACTTTCCATCACTATACCCATCCTAAACACACCACACAGAAAAATTAATGTTGTAGATTGGCCAGCGCAGCAAGGTCCCGACTTTAACCCAATTGAAAGTTTATGGAAAGATGTGGAAAAAAAACGCGACAGACTTATTCCAACCAGACCTGTAAAATTTAAGCACAAGTACAAGTACCAGTATATTTCCTTGTACTTGAACTTTTTTAAGTACAAGTGCAATTCCTCGGTACTTGCACTTAAAAGTTTAAAATACCCAGTCCTAGTAATTGTATTTGTACTTGTAATTCCTTTCAATTGTAATTAAAGTCACAATCTAAGTACCAAAGTTCTTATAAAGTGATCTCAATTCCCAATTCCTTAAGTACATTCAATTCCTAATTTCTTTGAAGTAATCTCAATTCCTTCTTAAGTAATAAAAATTAAAGTTTCAATTCCTTTTCAACTAATTACAAATTTAATAAATATTTTTTTTTAATTTAATAAATTTACAAAAAAATGACTCCATCGTAATGTGTGCATGTAAATGTATTGAAAATGTTTAAGCAATAGTTTAAACAATACTAATAATTGTTTTTTTTATTAAAATATCTCTTAGAACATCTTATCCAAAGTCTCTTTGTCTCAGGAAATACTTATTTTTTTCGATTTCCCTAATAAAACATACGTGGGTGCAAATGACCCGTGAACTTTAAATTAGTTGTTTTTTTTTAACGTAGGTCTACTTAAGAACGGTTAATTTGTGATTTTTAATCTAAAGCAAGTTTGTTTCCCCTGCCCATGACTAGAAAAGAAGATTTTGAAGTTAATATTGTTATGATGCAACTTTAATATAAAATTTATTTTTAAATATTTTTTGAGAAACATATTTTTTCGAAAAATATCACCTGGCTCTATATTAATTTCGCAGTAGAAGTTAAGAAAACTGAAGATCTTCATTGAATATCTTTTCTGAAAAATGGTACAACAAATGTAAGACTTGCTGTATCAACTCACTGCAACATCCACAGATGATTAATAATACAATTTTGAAAGCTTCCATTGAATTTAAGGATACATAATGTTTTCTGTCCAAACTGCTACTTAGGACGCCTCTAGTTGTCGAGTAAACGGAGCAACCGAAAATGCCAGGAATTCAACCGAAACTATTGAATTCGGACGTGACACATTGTGAGTTTTGCGGTTGAATTTTTCGTATTCTCCGATTCTGAATTTCTTAAAGGCAAACCATGTTACTGCCAAAATCACTGCCATCTGTCAACCGCAAATGAAAAAAAAAACAACCTTCTTCGCTCCCCTTTCAGGCCGCTTTCCAAACAAATCCCACTCCCTGTCAATTCGGAAAAGTTAATGAAAAAGTCCAGGTTGTCCCCTTAGTGTTCATGCGGACAAGATAAAGCTCCACTGTCATCCTCTCTTAACGACCTTGTCGCGAACTCTTGTTAATAAAACTAACAAAAAAGATTTCAACTAATTACAACAACTCAAACAGAAAAAGAAAACAAAAATCCCAAAAGTAATCCACAAGTAATTTCCATTTTCATCCAACGCCTGACAACTGCCACCATTCTCCATCGCTGAATAATAAGAAACACAAAATAAAAAGGCATCCACACTGCTGTCATTTCGATTTAACAAAGCACCAGTTGTAGCACCCCTTTTTCGAAATCGCCCACGATAAACCTAAACCCGAGGTTTCTCAAAGCCCCGCCACCTACACAAAACAACAGTGCGCGGAGGCTGAGAAGAGAATTTTACTTACAAAGTAAATAAACTCGCATATTCTGATTAAAGTGGCCTGGCTGCGAATAACAGAAAAAGAGAAAACTAGTTGGGAGGTCACGAAATAACCCACCGAGAATTGAATACAACTGAAAAAATAAGGGGACCTCTCGTAATCCTCCATATAAACACATACACGTGCCCCAGGATCCGGATGGGTGGTGGTGGTGCTCTTCCTTATTTTTCATCCATTTCCAAGGCTTAAAGAAAATCGATATAGACCGGTTGTTGCTAGAATAGAAAAAAACTGAAGTGAAAAGGGAAGAAGAAGGGTTGATTGTGTGTGGTTGGACGTCAGTGAAAATAAAAGGGAGGGTCTGTTCGTGGTGCAAAAGTTATCAGCTGACAGGCGTTTTGTTTTGTTGTTCCTTACAATACGTTTGTGTGGGCGCTGCTCTGTGCTCTACTTCTCTCCTTCCCCATCCTGCACTTTCTTTCTTTTGTTTTATGTGCAGGGCGTTTGCAAACCTTTCGGATTTAAAGATTAAAGGAGTACGAAACAAAAACTCATCCTTTCGATCGAAATAGAAAGCTAAAGTTATGTAAACATGAGCAGCACTCTCATTGCATTGATTTTCCTCTCTACACGTGAGGCTGTGTGATTTTGGCAGACAACACACTGGATACTATATGCTTATGTATCTCTTTATTGACAGACGCACTTTCCACTTTCTCGGGGGATTTATGATCGCTTATTTTTTTTTCTACACCCCAGAGTGTGTGTATACTACAATCAGCTTGCAGACGATGTTTGCCTATGTGTGTAGACGCTCTGACGTTTCACTTCAACTGCAGAGTTTCTGCCTTCTCTTCCTTTAAAGACGTTCGTCCCACACGCTCAAGGATTCACGACAAAAACCGACCACACCAGGGGGTGCCTTCTGTTCGGTGGTGGTGCGAAAACGTCAGTGGAAGTTGAAAACCCTTTGACTATTGACACTTATTGTTTCGCTTTTCCTTCTTGTTCTTCCCCTTTCTCTTCGTTTCGGTGAAATACGACAAAAACATATGTTATCGACCTCGAACTGAAGAAGAAAGTGCCCGAAGGAGAGAGCCGAGGGGTGGCTGCTGTTGTGTGCTTACCCCTATTCCACTCGCTCTGTGTCTGTGTGTGTAGAGATTCGTATCATGGCCGACTGACTTTGACAGCTCTCCACACCATGGCTTTGTCTCTGTTGCCAGTTCCCTGCTTCATTGGTGTAATTTGATTCCTCTGCATGCTTCTCCTCCTCCATCCATGGAGGTGCATACTGCGCATGCATCTTTGAAAAAAAAAAAAAAAAATGTAGACAACTCATGGAGGAATCCACCCAAGTTCTTTATGTCCTCTTTGACAGCTCGTTGTTATTTCTTTTGTCTCATGCTGTAGCGCGAAAATGGAAGCAGCAGAAACCACTACCATCGACATATGGAAAGAAAGTGAAGAAGAATAAAAATTTACAAACATATAAAATTCTATTTATCTGTCTACATAGAGTGGAGACGACCACGGCACCGACCTGGGTACATGGTTTTTGTCTTCTTTTGATTTAATGTGTGTGTGAGTTTGTATACAACTGCGAGACTGAGTTGATTAAAAAAAAAAAAGAAAAACATCAGCAATCCTCTCCCTTTCATAACAGACGTCACATCGCGATGTAAACAAGGTCAATACCCTAGATCCCGCGGTAAAAACGTATTGAGTGTGAGCTTTAGGTGTTTCCCCCCGTACATCTGTCAAACTCATCTGTCACATTTTGTTTTCTCTTCGTTCTCCTGTCATCGAGCAAGAAAAAAATTAAAACACAAAATTTTGTGACTTGAAAGCTATAAAATAAATGTTTTGCTCCACTTAATTATGCGGTGATAAATCATGAGAAAAAAAAAATCAAATGTGCTCCAGTCTGTCATCGTTGACAGGTTTTCCAGCACTCGTGGTCGTACTTTGACGTACAGATGTGACGTAAAATGCGGCGCGAATTGGTTTAATTTTGTTTTCCTTAGTTGTGGTTATTACTTTATTTTATCAATATGAAACTTAAAACCTTTTCTTCAGCTGTAACAATTCTCTGACGTAAATCAAAGATGTGATGTGGATGACAGGTGAAATTTTCATCATGATTCACCACATGAGCAAATGCAGTAATTTGTCAATAAAATGACGTCGATATGTCGTCGTTTGAGTCAAATTTCATGATTGCATTTTATTGTAAGCAATTTTTTTTTTAACGTTTATGCTGTCATCAGTCGTACACGAGCACAGAGTCATATTTGCACGAACAAGCTGTCATGAGAAACTTTTTTCGTGCGATGACATTTGCTACGTGTGTCACCAATGGAGCGGAAAGTATTTGTCAGACAACAGCTGTCAGTGAGTGTGATTCGTACAATTGGTTTGTTGTTAGTCACATTGTTATTAAATTCATTACAACTTTTCATAGCTGATTGTTAATTGTTGTTGACTTTTTTGAGGATTTGCGCTTGTTAATTGTTATTGACTTTTTGAGAAGGTTTGTGTCACGCTCGGCAACAATTTATTTGACATTTTTTCCTGTGTGTGAAAAAGTTTCATTGGTTGGTTACAAGGAAATTCGCTGATGATATAATTACACTGACAAGTCCCCATTATTATCCTAGCCATCGCTGATGTGTGCTTTTGAAAACCCATCACATCTATCCTAACAACCCATCTTTTAAAGAAAACACCGCATGTGTGTATCCTCATCATCTTGTCAGCGATCGATGTTTCTCACAGATCTACCCTATTGATTCCAATCAAATTAAATCTTCCTTCGCTCAAGTGAATGAAACAAAAAAAGGGAAATTCAATCTCTGCCATAAAACGAAGTTATTCTTCCAAAACACAACACAATTTTTTTGAAATAAGGAGAAGACGAAAAAAGAAAAAAATCGTTAAAAGGAATTATGAGAATAAGACGTGCTGTATTCAGGAGGAGACCGACCTTCCTAGGAGGTAAAGACCTCTGTAAAATGATACCGATGGCTTACATGTTTTTTTGTCGTCCTCTGCAGAGAGGACGATCGAGAGAGAATGCACAAAGGCACACAAACACGGTTTTTACGCGTCTCAAACAACAAAAAACACAAGGTGGCAGGGTCTCCTTTTTTTTGTGATTTTTGATGTGCCTTTCTGCATCAGCATGTGGTTAAAGGAGAGATTTCGATGAAATAACGTGGTGAAGGATGATAGGCATGCGTTTGTTTTTTTTATTTCGTGATCATGAGTTTAAGTGCATTTTGTGGTTTCTCTGACGAGCTCTGCACAAGAAAAAAGAAAGAAAAAGACTTAAGGATAAAGAGCATGAAGACGATAACCCGATTTTGGGATCGGGATTTTGCATTATGTCTCATATTTGCTTAATAATGCTCGGTGTATGGTCATATGTTTGTTAATCCATTTTTGAGTATCCCATGATTGCCTCTTTAATTATGGTTACATTTTTCCAATTATTTTGGTGCCTCCGTCACTGTCAACATTTTTGGCAGATTCGTCCTTTGTGAATTTTCCCGTTCTTATTAACACGTTAGCTTCACTATTATTTTATTCATCTTGTAACCAATATTGCAATATTATTGTTTCGTAATCATTTGTTTAAAATAACGTGTTCAATATTGTTTATTCCTACTTATTATTATTGTTTTATTTTGCTTAGTAGCTAGTCCCTGAGGCGCAACCTGTACCTGGGCGTAGCCTGTGCCTACTTTATTTTTATTTGTTAAGAGGCCTATAAATTGAAAGATGTACTGGGTGGTGAATCACTCCTAACTGAAACCCCATAATATAAAATAATAAAATAAAATTGAATTTTTATAACGTGCGTAATTAAACGATCTTAAGTCGATCGATTACTTAGCGTAAATTATTTTTTTTTTTTTGGGTTAAACTAAAGTATTGGTCCTTCGAGCCGGATTTAAATCGGTCTCGTAGTGTATCGCGAATTGGAAGACTAACTATTCTGTGGTTGCTGACTTGCTGCAGAACTCCCATACGTTTGGTTAAGTACCCATTAGATAAGTTAACATAGACACATTTATCTTTCATTTCAATTGGAAAATATATATTGTGTTGCCGTGATATTATATTTGAGAGACGAGCGAGGTGTTGATTGCTGTTGTTCGCTAAGTCGCTCTATAATGGATTTGTAAAAAAATCTCGCGGTCATCTGAAAGGTGCAAATGCGCCTGCTCATAATCTTGTGGATGATATCTTAGACGATGTCGTTGTTGAATTTTTCTAGAACAAACTTTGTTCTCCAAGCGATTTCCTTTCTAGAAATATTTATATTTTTTGAAAATGAAAAATCATGCATCAGTTAAAGTTAATGCCATCCAGTGGCTGATTGACATGATTGGTACCTTAGGGTCATGCGATTAATGATGATATATAGCTTCGGGACGGCATTCATTTTGCCAGCTGTCGTTCCACTACAACTGATTTGTCTCTTCACCAATTTTTGCCTCTTTAAAAAATAAATTGCAGGTTGATGTTTTATATACTCATTTTGTGAACGCTTTTGATGAAGTGCATCATACCTAAACTGCTTATTTCAAAAATTAATCGAATGGGGTTCAAGTTTTGTTTTTGTCGAATCGGAAATAAATTCTAAAAATCAAAAACGATCAATATTGTTTTTATAGATGTCCTATCGTGTCCCCCTAAAGGGAGCTATCTGGGGCTCTAGTAGTGTTCCACACTTTTTGATTTAGTTCATAGGACACAAAAGAAGTGACTAGTTTATCTGATATTTTTTAGTGCGCCGATAAAAACGTGATCTTTTATATTTTTTTCTTTAGACTACAACTTATTCCTGTGAATCTTCTCTTTTTCCGTGTGAATCTTTTCCTTTTCATTGTGAATCTTTCTAGTTTTTGTTGGCATTAAAAAATGTTGGCCTTTTTTATCTAGATAAAACGATTCGGTTGGTTTGATAGTCTCCAAATAATGAATGGATTCCGAGAATTACGATCCAATTTGTTACCCGTGAGATGACGAGGGTTTTAGGGATAAAGATAAACTCTTTAGTTTCAACTTAAATTCCAATTTGAGAAAATTTTGCTCTCCTTTCAATTTCCTGTTTCCTATTAAATTTTTCGAAAGTGCTGCTGCTTTTATAAAATTAACAGTTCCATAGAGCTCGTTAGAGAAGTCTAAGCGACCTAATATTGGACTGGACGCCATTTCTTTTTAACCAGGACGATCGTGATTATGAAGATCCTGATGATCTTTTATATCTTTGATCTATCTGTGATATCATTTGTTCTTAGCATCTTTTAAATTGTAGTTAGCTGCTGTTTCTTAGACAGGCTCGATAAGGCATGATCATGTGATATTTGTCTTATTTTTTTGTACAGCGTGAATTTGGAATCCATGATCTGCTCTCTCATCTGCTGAAATATCTGACAAAGGAAGTTTTTAAAATCACGAAATGGTTCAATGGTCAGTGAAGGTTTCTCATGACTCGAAAATGAGAAAAAGGGTGTCGACAGTCGTGTTGACATGCCAATTATTGAATGTTTCTAGATGGCTGATCACATATCCTTTCTGTGATTCTTTTTCGTTTAAATAAGGCAGAATCCCATTCGATCATCGAGACTGTTTTTTTCCCGACTCAGGTCAAAGACATCCTTTGCTCACGAATTCCTCCCGACTGTTTTTTAAATTTTTTTTTTGTCTCCCTTCTTATCCTCTTATTCCTTTGTTTTCTTGCAGTCTCGTTAATTTCCTTTTTTTTTCTAGAGAAGGGTTGCTTCATAAGACGCATACAACACACATAAAGTTGACTGTGCGAACAGAAAAAAAGGTTTAAGAAGATTCCAAAGTGGAAGAAGTCTTTTCTTCCTTTTCTCCTCTTGCAATGACCAAAGCACATCGAGGGTTCAAGGAGAAATATAATTTCCAGGCCGGCTTAATTCAGCTGGTGTTCTGGCGATCCTTCTCTCCTTTTTTTTTCTCTCCGCTACTCTGTTCCCTTTGCTTGGGGTCTTTAAACCAATTTACACACAACTGTTGTGCTGTCTGTACACGCCCGGATGAACGGCCAGACAGTAACACGGGACAGGCAAACTGAACACAATAGCAGCCGAGCAAAACCCATGAGTGATCATCATCTAGTCCCTTTTCAGAGAGTCCAGGGTAAATAAATGTCTTTGTCAAGGATGTACTGAAAAGAGGGAAGAGTGTGTATCACGACGATGACGACGGAGGCTGTGGTTGTTGTGTGTTTTTTGGTTGCCCTTTTCTTCTCCTGCACTTAATTATATGGTCCCCTACTCAGTGCTGAATCGGAACAGGTGGAACCTTGCCCGGGCAATTATTGTCGCTCAAAGCATAAGGCACGCACATGGGAGGGGATTTTTTCATATTTTTTGAAATTTCATTCCTCGAGGCGCGCAGATGGCAGACAGGAAGACGAGAGGTGGAGGAGAATTCCATTTATTTATCGACTAGAAAATTGTTTTTGTTTGGTTATTAATTATTTTAATTCGTCTGATGATCTATGGCCCTCGGAATGGTCTTGTAAACGTTCTTCGCGCGGTTGATTTATTCCCGGCAATTTGTTGCACGTGGAGTGTGGTTATTTTGTGTGTGATTAAGGAGCAGGCAGAGAAAACTTTTATGTGTCGATGATTCACCAGAACCCCATGACCTCGTTCTCTCGTCTGTGTGTGATTCATTCAAAGTTCAATACCTCAATCCCTCCAGGATGTTTGCATCATCACACCCAGTACTTAATCGTAAAGAACAAAACCAGTTTGCACTTCCTGCTTCCAAGGAACTCTCTTTCTCTCTCTCTCTGTACACTGCACATCATAAAAATCTAAGAAAAATTTGCTTCACGGCTCAGAAAAAGAAGTCTCCTCTCCACATCCTGTTTACACTGCAATATTGCAATCATATGCTCTTGCGGTTTTGTTGATGCGATCACAGAGCCCTAACCTGTTTTTGTGGATGTAAATATGTGTGTATAAGGTCGATGTTACTCATTCATTTTCACTAAGTAGTGCGCCCTCATTTTTGCATATGCGATGACGAGAGGGGTTCGTCCTTCGAAGGTTCCTCGGCTTTACCCGTGACTCACAAAGCCGCTTCACCACTCACAACTTGCCACTAATATTTGACACTTGTCAACACACAAGCTGCGTCATCGTCCTCTGTGCTCGTACACAAGCGGCGGGGTCCCTGTTGTGTCCTTATTTTTCTCCTCCTCATCGTTCATTCCTCTTCACCTGTCGCCTTCGTCTCTGACTTGTTTTCTGTTCCCACGGGAGATTGAGGAGGAGGGGGAACACAAAAACTAACGGAATGTTTCCTTTTTCAATATCGTTCCTCCCTTACCAAACACAAACACACACACGCTTACGAGTGCGGTTCGGCGCGTCACATCGTCGTGCGTCTCCCGCAGAAAAACTCGAAAGTTGTTGTTGATAAAGTGGTTAAACATGTTGCTTGTGTTTTTGTGCCACCATCGCACACACCGGTTTCTTTTTTCAAAGACCCCAACACTCATCTCGCGAAGGAGGAGGAGGTGTAGAGAGAAAAATAATAAAAGCGGTTCAGCGGGACCTAAGCATGCATGCATCATCATCATCATCATCATCATCTTCATCTTCATCACCATCAATGAGAAAAAGATGAGAAATGAAAGAAACAAGGAAAGAATATGGCGTATTTCTCCTCTCTCCATATTGTGTCAGGTAATTTATCTACAGGGCAGGTCCCTACAACCACAGTTGGAAGTAGAAGTGTAGTTGCAAGCCACATAGAGGCGGGCCATGTGCATATCTTTTCCATTTGATTAAATGTTGTTTACGTTTTTTTTCCGGAGAATGTTATGATGACGACGATGAGAGAAGAGGCAGTGCGAGTTAGTTGCACTGGCTGAGTGGGCCTCTCCGCGGAGGTTGTTGATGCACACTTAACTTGAAGAAAGCCGCTTTGGGAGTATTGATTTATATGTTTGTCGTCGACGAGTGAGTTAATGCAAAATATCTACCTCATCGGCGTCGTGTGTTGTGTTCGGGATCATAAACTACCAAGTTTGAGTCTTGATATTTCTGTTTCTTGACTCTATCTCTTTCAGTCGCAAAAATTAGTCAAATCTTCAAGTTTTTGAATGAGGCTTAGTGTCTTTTATAGCACAGCACAGATATTAATTTAAATTCCAATATTTCAGTTCGAGGAGAGTTCATAAACATAAGTAAAAGTGAATAAACAAAAGTAAAAGTACGTTCAGTGTGGGCCAACACTATAGTATGAAAAATTTTAACTTCAAAAAAAAGTAGTAAAAAGTAAAAAAACAGCTGAAATAATATATCAGAGTTTGAAAATTTTTATTTTTTCATGATCCTGAAAGTTCTGAAGACTGTGCTGTCTGCATGACGCCTTAGTCTTTTCTCTGCGCGAGTTCTTTGATGGTAAACCCTCTCGTCACGGTTTATGCCTAAAGCCCCCTTTTTAATTCTCTTACACATTACGTTTTCGCCTGAATGGATCAGACAGCGGGTGTTTTCAGTAAGAAGCCGTGTTCCATGATGAGTCTTGGTCTATTCTGAGTTTATGGAACCCACACAGCGGGCGATGTTCATAGGAAGCCATGTTCTACAGTGAGGGGCAGCTACTCCTGATTATATATAACACCAACAGAGCGCAATTTTTCGAGTCGATCCTCCGCCGAAGCATGAGAAATAGAGGGCTCTCAACCCTCACCACAGAAAATCCAACTGGGAAGACTCTTGTATGCTTTTAAATTCAACGTTGCATTCCTGCAAAGCCAAAATGGACACAATTGCATATTGCACAATCAATTCTCGAATCTCGTCGCAGTTGCATATGAAAATCCTCACACCTTCCAACCTTTCCTCTTTGTTATTTCATGGCAAAAAAATAAAATCCAACACACGAAGAGAAATGTGTCATCGTCTTCACGGCAGTGATGAAATTCTTTCCGCGGAAGTTTCTCTTAATCGGCATAGAAATTGTATATTTACATCGTGTATATGATAAAAAAAAAAGAAAATGACGTCACACTCCATAATCAGCCGAAATAGAGACAAGAGACCCAGCCAGACATAACTTATTTATTTCCCATGACGTCATGGAACTTGAATACAATTTTTTTCCTTTCGTTCTCTACCTCAGTTAGTCTGCCACTGCCTCGTCTTCTCTACCTTTTCCTACATTTCCACACGCCGACGTAGCTGCTCCTACATATGCACATGAGTTTCGTCATCGGAGCTTTTATTTTTGTCATCCATCTCTCGTCCCACTCTCTTCGTAGTTTTATTTTTGTTATTTATTTCATTCATTACTTGAATGATGATTAACTGCAATCGACTACCGCCTCCATTATACGAAAAAAAAAAGCCTCCATTAGATGCGCTCTCTCAATTATGGCACACAAAAGAGAATGGAGAAAAGAAAATAATAAATCCAAACCCCCACAGAAACGGAAAACAGAAAAAAGAGCTTTTAATTTCGATGAGAAGAAAAGAGGAGAAGGCGAAAGAAGAAGTAACAGCAGACACACGCAATTATGGGGAGCTTTAACAAACTCATGCCAAGGCATCCCACATTTGCGTCAATACTTCTCGGCGAGAGAGTGAGTTAGGGACTAAAAAGCCTCTTCATACACACGCGCCCAGCTATGCATACTCGTCGAGAATGCTAGATGACAGCCCTTGCCATTTGGGGCACGCAAAAAATACGTCTGTGGACTTTATTATTAGTCAACCTCTCGACGACGACGATATAATTAAACCTTAACGCACAATAGAAGAGAAAATGAAACCATCCAACTGACTGGGGCTTGGAACTGGCTTCCATATGGTTTGAGATTTTCTGGCACACGAAGACACACCAAGATCGAGAGTGATATTTTTCAAAGTTGCGCGCGTGCGAGAATTTTTATTTAATTTTCGCTTTATTGTACAATTCTTCTTTTTTCTCTTTTTCTTTTTACCAAAAAGGAAAGAATAGGAATGGAATTTTATATGCACACGAGCATATGCCTTGCCAATGTGACGTGTACTCTTGACGACCAAATGTGTATTTGTTGGCTTTTTGTGTAAACATTTCAATTAAAAAATATATTTTTTGCGCTGTTTATGCGACCCCCGAGAGATGATTGCATTAAAATGTAGAAAAATAAATTTTAAAGATAGATGAAGATGGCGGGGCGGAGGGCAGTAGTGTTAGTGAGTTGGCATTTAATAGAGACGACGAATGCCAAGTGCATGACCAGTCACGTGACGTCGGACATAGGAAAACAATTAAAACTAGCACAGAAAGAAAAAGCTGTGTTTACGTAATTTTGAGGTCAGAAACTTGGAATGATTGTATCGAATCTGTATGTGAGGCAGCTAGTTCCGGTGAGGGAGAAGCAAGTTCTACTCTATACATTTGCAAATATGAATGAGGTAATGAGCATGTGTGATTGGCTAAGTGAATGAGTCGACGAGGTCTGCTGGGTTTTTGGGATAGTTCCGATTGAAAAGCTCAGAATGAAACATTTTTTCGTTTCATTTTGGGCACTTGATGTGGGTCATGTGCTATTTTGGACGTAATCATATTAAGACTTGTGATGTTGGCATCTTTTCGACATGAACAAGCAATCTGTTTTGATCTTTAGCAGCTGTATGAACACGAAGATGGTAACAGTTTTTGTTTACTTCAAGACTCAAAATCTGTCTTAACCCTAATTGTACCAGCGTCACACGATAAAATAATGTCTTGTATCTTCTATCCAACGTGTTGAAATAAAAAAGGAATCATCCAAGAAAAATAATTATACCTCAATTCCTATTAAGCTAATTTGTTACGTTCGCAGCTAACAATAAGTTTAGAAGGCAGCTTCCGTTAGGTCCCGGTGCTATGAATCTCTTTTTTTGTTCATTCACTCGCTGAATTTATAAACAACATATGATTTATAAAGTGAATAACATATCTGTGTAACAAGAAATAACCGCTTAGTTATCGTTAAAAAAATCGAAACTATTTTGGTTGTAGAATTTGAAATATTTGTATCGATGTGGATTTAATTTAACAAATTAAAAGAAGTCTCAGTTAACAAAAACAGTTTAATTTAATTCGGGTTCAAATACAATAAAAAACGTACAAAATTCAATTCAGTGGGGAAAATAAAAGAAAATTGAATTCAGCATAAAACAGGAGGGAGTCTATCTACAAACTATCTATCTATCTAACAGAAAGTAAATTATACACATGCACCTATTCAATAAAAATCTTACTACTTTCTTAAGTTCGAGAAGCTGCTTAAAGAAGGATTTTAAACTACAAACTTTCGCGAGAAAAATTATTGCAAAAATACTAATGGCCATAAATGTTAATGTTAAATAATTATTTATTTATTCTTTTTTTTATTGTATTGGTTTTTAACAGGTAATTTAAATTAAAAGCTAATACAGTCGAAACTCTCTAAGTCGAATTTTCACGGGATATCAAAATTAGTTCGAGTTAGAGGGATTTTTCGAAAAATTCGAGTTAGAGGGATTAATATTTTTTTTTTTGTTTAAAAGCCTTTCTTTTATTCAAAAGAGTACACATGTAAGGAAAAAATACAGCAATTATCTAAAAAAGCTTGGATTCAGCCTTTAAAATTGGAGATTGAAGCCTTTTTAAAAAGGACTTTATGTTCAAAAGGCAGTGTTGGACCTTATACGGACACTCAATGCATTCACTAAAGCTTGAAAACATATCAGATACCTAACTGTTTTTATATGAAAAGTAAATTGTTTGCTCATTTGTGGTTGCGTGTAGACGACGATTATGTATCCCTAGATGACAATTGTGTTCGCCCAACATGATTGTGTTCGCCCAACATGATTTTGCTTCGAGAACCGTTGGCGAATAGTTTCGATTTTCTCCTGTTCTTTGGGTTCGATGTTTGCCGCGCTTTTTTCTCCGACGTGCTTGTAATAAAAAATCAACATGAAATGAAAGGTGTTCGTCGTCCAGTGCCAAATTGATAGAGAATCAGAACATGCAATGCAAGTTGCGAGAGGAAATGTTTTATTTATTTTTGCAAAAAAAAAAAAAAAATCGACTTAGAGGAATTGGAAATAGACCAGGAGTCCAAAAAATGTATTTGGGTTTTTTGACTTAGCGTTCGATTTAGAGGATGAATTTTGTATAGAAAATTGAAGGGAATGCCAAAATATGGCGAAAAAATTCGAGTTAGAGGGATTTTCGATTTAGAGGGCTTCATTATTTAATGGCTTAAATTCCACGCTGAGTTTTGTCAGTTTTTCCTTTCTCTTCCGCGGTTATGTTTTTTTCTGTTTCCTGGTCTCGATTGAATTATGAGTGAAGTTTAGTTTTTTGATTATTAAATATCTTTTCGATTATGAATCATTGACATATTGTCGATAACAACCTTTGTTCGTGGATAACGATCATTTACGGTGGCTTACAAAGATCTCGTTCAGGCTTATTTTACGAAGTCATATAAAATTTTAATTTTTTTTGTTATAAAAAATATGCTGTAAGATCAGTCAAACAAGGGAACTCGGAGTGTAATACAATCAGTGACATCTAGTATATCTGTATACTGTATATCGTGAAATTTTCGCAGTGTGGACTTTTTTTTAGGTTGAAAATTAAAATTTGTCACAAGTTGCGTGCGCTGAGCTTGTGTGCTTAAATTCGTGTCTTGTTTATTGCAAACTTTTTTAATTTTAGAACACCTTAATCTTAAACTTTTTCCAATAATAAAATTCTGAATTCTATTCAGTGAGTTGTTATTTTCATCGTGTTTCCAAGAGACCAAGATGTTGGGCTTCTTACCAACCTACAAAGAAAGTCATATATATAAATGACGTTTATTGTGAAATTAAACCCAAGAGTTTGGATAAAAACTTAAGGGCTGACGACAAAAGATTTTTCTCCCCAAGAAACGAATATACTCGTCCACAAAGAAGCCGTAGAAAGCACAAAAATATTCTTTTCCAACCAACCCTCCTCATTCCTCGAACTCCATTAATTATTTCTTCCATTCGTACATGCCACTGGGGGCATTGATATTTATAGCAAAGTTTTTTCAGTCTAACTCTACCAATGGGAAAGCTACTTTACGAATCCCAGAGGTAGTTTCTCGTCTCTCTTTGGGAGCTATGTAATCGGCTCTATTCATTTACTTCTCCTTCTGTTGGACTCCTTTTGGTTCAGATGATTGACATTCAGACATGAATATTCCAACCAAGCAAAGACTCCAAGAAAACGTCTGTTCGACAATGGTACGTCCATTTGTATATCAAGGACACAGACTAAACCATTAAAGACACACTCGTATTTACATCTTCAAGGTGGTTATTGTTTGCCTGCTGTAAAAGGGTTTCCTCAAGTATGTGCGTAATTTTGAGTGTTCTTCACTCTCAGTTTGTTGTCCTTCTAAACATCGCCTACATGTTTGCATACATGGTTGCATTTTATGTTGTAATTTACATACATATCGTGCATTCATGCATGGCAACTATTTCAACAACAAACAAAATTTGCACCATTGAAATCAAAATGTGATTCTTTTTCTCTCATTCATAGCAGAGTGTTGTCTACCTTTTAGATGAAATGATATTCGAATCGACACACCATCTCTCTCATTTATTTGTGTTTGGCCTTTTTTTATTTCTTCCTTTTGCATTGAAATTTATTTTTATCAACGTCCACACTCCTATGCAATCGAGAACCCCACCAGAAAAAAAAAATAACAACGAGCGCGCCTACTCTACATCCACCAGTGCTGTTCCTCTTGCCTCTCTTAAGATGTATCTTTTTTGTTCACATGGACTCTGGCTTCTTCTATAATAAACATCGTGTGCAATTACATGAGACGAACCCAAGATATAAAAACATTTCGACGCCGACGATGTTGTGCAACGTTGGGCCGCTCACGTTTCTCGCGTCGAAAGGGGCAAAGTCTCCACCATTTATTTCCACAAGAGCATATGTATTGCGATTGCCATAAGAGTGTGGAGTTCTATCCGTCTCGGGAGTCCGACCCCTCCATGGACTCGTGGGTGTTTTCTGGCGCATACAACATGGTGGGTGGATTGGTGAGTTAAGTGGAGACTTATCATCATTTCATCAACGATTCCCCCCCTCTCGCGTGTGGGACGACTGGGACTGGCAACAAAATGGAAGAAGGTCGTTGGTGTTGTGGTTTTTGTGTTCATTGCGCAGAACCGCATTTTCTCCTCCGAATGAAATTTTTGTTTTCGGTTTTTCTCATTTGTATGCGCGCTGGTGCTTCTTCTCTCGTCGTCGCTGGAGGGGGAGCACACTAAATCTCATTGCATATCGCACCAGCCCCATCACCAGCAGAAGCAGCAGCCATGTTTTCCCTTATTTCTCTTTCAGTCAGAGTACTCTACTCTCTACCTTTCCTTGTCAACAATTTATCACCGTTAGTCCGAGTTCGTAACAACCACAGGGGAGGGAAGTGAGGGAGGAGCAGTCAATAACAACGAATGTGCATAGTGTGGTTGGCAAGACAGCCTTGAGAAGAGAAGTAACAAGCAACTTGGTTTTTTTTTTTTTCATTCTTTTTGTGTGTGCTGTTTTTATTGTTGTTTGTTATTTTCCAATTATGTTGTGGTCTCTTTGGTCATCGGTTGGACTGTTCGTACCAGAATTCCGATTGGAATTTAATTTTTTTTTCTTTTTCTGACTGTTTCTGCTTCCACCACAACTTCTATGACACAATGTGGTTGTGTTGTTTTGATCCACCACCAGGGTTTTGGGTGCTCTGCTATGTTCTCATGATGATGATGACGGGTAGGAATTTAAATTTAAGGTGAGTTATGTTTTCCTCTAGACGACTCCTACGTTCCTCCGTTCTCGGATTAACCGTTTGTTCTTCTATCCGGTTGTGGGCTCAGTGCTCTTTTAGTCCTCGTCGTTCGATGATGGCATCATCAATCCATTTTCCTTGACAGCAGCAGGGATTCATTCTCTCACTACGGGCAGGGTTCGACTCGACGGCAGCGCAGGCAAAGAAAGCAAATATCAAATTATGCACAAAATTCTGGCAGAGGAGGAGAGTGGTGGTGTATATCATCGATGGAACATTGTATACAGCGTTCATTTCCTTTGTTAGGAACATGGGTATATCCTGTATTGTGGATGTGGATGATGATGATGATGATGATGATGACGACGATGATTGCGATGGCGATGGTATCTTCTCTTCGTGCAGTTTTCTACAACAACGACAAGTTGAGCAATCGCTCTCTATGGAGATGTTATAGAAAAAAAAAAAAAAAAAAAAAAAAAAAAAAAAAGAAGTGGGAATAATAAGGATGAGTACACAAGCGTTGCAGAGCAAGCAACTTCGAGCAACATAAATGGAAACAAACTGAAAATGTCCCTTTATGCGTAGGGTTTTTATTTTGTGTATGTTTTTGCTATTTCGATCGATAATGCAGCTGAGTAATTTTGTAAAACTTAAATGATCTTTAAAGTTAGCGGATGAAAGTGATTTTCATTTTCATTTTTAATGAAATTTCACTTCAGCTTCATTGTAAAACTTATATGATAGACAAAAATGTTTGCACAAAATGCACTCATCGAACATGTCAAATGAATGTCAATAATGTGAATAAATTGTTCGTTAATCTTTTGCTAACAATCATACGTGCAAGTCGTATTTTATTTTAATTAACTTAGCTAACTTGACTATCTTAATGAAAGTGAGTTTTAAATGATGCGGAAGGTTGGGGAACAATGATGTAAGAAACATTTAAAGTCTGTCTTCAATGCGTTTACAAATTTGGTGCTAAAAATGAGCGAAGTTGTTTAAGAATTACAGATATTGGAAGTTTTGTTATTTTAAAACAAATATTTTTCAAGACTTTAAAATGAACGAAGTTGCATTTAATTTCAGTCACAGGAAAAATATTTTTTTTCACATTCAAACAGGTTAAAGAATCTTTTGCTCATACCGATACTTAAAAATTTTATTACCTTTTTCATTCTAGCCTAAGGAAATCAAAGTCTAGACAAAACCATGTAGGGAAATTTGTAAAATGTAGTTGAAACGAAATAAATCATAAAAATTTAATCATGGAAAAAAGATTCAAGTTCAGGAGACTGTCGGTTCCTAAAAAAAGACATTTTATTACCTTTTTCATTGTCGTCTATAGGTAAAAGTAGACCAATCCTCGACAAGAAGTAAGCGCCGACTTAGGAAAATCTGTAAAAGAAGGTGGGAAGGGAACAACCCTCAAAAATTTAATCCTAGAAATTAATCTTGAAAATTCAATCCGAGTCTGGGTCAGGAATCACATAAAACCTCGTCGATCATTGCACGAAAGAGAAAGGAAATGAGTAAATTACTAAGAGTAGATGAGATAGTTATCGATTTTGTATGCAAATGATGGCAAAGATTCCCTTGAATTTTCCGTTATTGTGTCATTAGAGAGGTTGTAATGATTTTATTATGTCGGGACCTTTGTGCAAATAATTTGACACGCATATAAAAGACCACCGTACAGTGAAATCCTTAGTTTTGGAAAATCAATTGTGTGTTGTGCATCGAGTGTTATTCAGTTTATTTCTGTATGATTTTTCTGGAATCTTGTGTTGTGATCTCATTTTTTTCAAAGCTGTGTACTTTGTGTTTGAAGGTAATCAAGCAGCTTCCTAGCAGTGTTTTATTTGAATATATTTAAATAAAAAAATGTGTGAAGCCAATCTCTAATAATTTTCTTCTTTTTTTGTGTTTCTATTTACAGATTAGTTGATAAACACTGATCGTCTACTGTTCTTTACAAGTTTTTCTTTCTACGTGGCACTGCGTACCACTCATCTCAACATTCAAATCATAAAACAGAAAAAAAATACAAAATAACACATTCATAGAAAATAATAATAAAAAAAAACTAAAGAAGAATTACTTCAGAGGAGAATGCAGCAGCATCAGACAGCTCGCTGAGAGCAACTTAAACAAAATAAAAAATCATAAAAAAGAAAAGTAGAAGGCACAAAAGTTCAACGCGTTCAACGTCATAATTTAGACGCTTGAAAAATCATAAAAAAAAATATATATACAAAATTATAAACTTTCCTCTCTCCTCTCCTTCTCTAATCTCTGTCGAAGATTCCAACTTGTTGAGTTGAAGTCATCGCGTGATTATTTTTTTAATGAATGAATACGTTCGTTACGACGGATTGTTTCACAGAATAAAACGTCAACCTAAAGGATTTTTGTGACATACACACACGAACGTATATTGAGAAAAAAACGATTGTGATTAAATATTTTTTAATTAAAAAAAAAAACATAAATAAACAAACACAAATTTATCTATATCGCAATCCTTAAGATCAGAAAACACTATATATAATTAGTATTACTAATTTTCTGGGACCCTTACGTCTTTCCTACAATTCTAAAAAAAAGTATTTGAAAAACAAAAAAAAGTCGTTTTGTCGCTGTGCGAGAACAACATTGTATAAAAAATATATTTTACTACGTTTAATCGTTTGACCGTCTGCTTCTAAATTATAAAGTAGACAAAGAATTATAGAAATTTGTTGTAGTCGAAAAATCTTCGGAAAAAAAAACTCAAAAAAGAAAAGTCTAAAACACCACTTACAACACACATCTTGAAAACAAATATATATATAATACAATGGAACGTGAATCAAATCCAATGCAACCAATGTGCCGCTCTGGATGCGGTTTCTATGGTAACCCAGCCACAGATGGACTCTGCTCCGTATGCTACAAAGTAAGTTTTAATCGTGTTTTTCTTTTTTTTTTTTAGTTTGAATTTGTATTCACTGTACTAATGAAATGTTTGTTATTTGCTCATAGGATTCCTTAAGAAAAAAACAACAACCACCAGTCAGCAGCACGCCTGTCTCAGTTCCAAGCCCACAGCCGAGTCCCACATTCAGTCCAGCCATTACAGTCACCAACACAGCACAACCAACAGTACAGAGCTTACAGCAACACAATGAGATAAAAGAAGTAAGTAAAAGGTTTATTTTTTCCACCCCACTGTTTGCAAAACTTTATTTAGGTTGTATTAGACATTTTGTTGTTCCGTCACCTTTCCCGGCCAGGATGCGTTTTTGGGGAGAAACTTGGCGCATGTATTGAACTTTTTTTTTTGGAAGTTGTATTTTAGGCAAATTTTACAGATTGAGAAAATTTATTTGTGTTCCTTTAAGACTGTCTAGAACAGATTTTGTTTAGGGATTTAGTCGTCTGACGTTGGTGGGTTGGATTTGAAATTGATTGCCATAGACCACTTTCCAAAACCTTCTTCTATTCACAATGGACCACATCCAAAATGCCATTTTTTGTAACCTTTTTTTTAACATCTATCCCTCGCTTTGCGCGGGGTTTAGGGGAATGAAAAGTTTCGCGCAAAACGATTTATGAGCGTACATGGATGTCTTTATAACTGAAAAACCATAGTGGGCCATGTTTCTTTGAAGAAAAACTTTATTTCGCACAAAGCAAAGACGCGCAGATCGAACTTGGGTAGATATTTGAAAATCGCGCAAAGGTGAAACCGCGTAAAACGAGGGATGAGTGTACTTTAGACAAAAGCCCCGCTGCTGCTTTACGACCGCGCCTTTTTTTTTGCCTTCTCAAAATGGACCAAGTTCGAATACGTTTGTGTGGCTTGTCAACGATTACCTCATGAAGTCTGGGGCTAAATTTGATGCTATTAGTTCTTTCATGACCGCGCCTAATTCCAGCCGCAAAAAAATATTCTCTTTCATTTCAACAAAAACGTAAAAAATACCGAATATTCTTATTGCATTAGGAGACGTCTGATACAGAATTAACTAGACTGAAATCGTTTTAGAATAAACTTAACCTAACACCTACATTGACAATTTTTAAGACCATTGAACCATATACTGCCATTGCTTCGGAAATAGACAATGTAGATCCTGTGTCAATTGCAATACCAATATTGACCGGCATATGGCACATAATAATTGCTGATAAAAGGAATTTATATGACAGTTTACCTTTTCAAATATGGTGAAAAATTAAATCACAAAGGAAAGAGACTCGCAAGCATGTCAGTTTCTTCGACACACTGAATTAATACACACTGAAATAATATTAACTACAATGAAATGCCGAGTCTACTTCAGAATCGCCACCGCCATTGCTATTGCCATTGCCTAAAAAAATGCCAATATAGAAATTGGCACGACATTTTCACTTCAATTGAGTCAATAGTCTCTGCAGATAGGCTCTATAATCTTTATATTACCCTGTAATTTAAATTACATGTTAATGAATGATAATAATAAGTTCAGTTGCTATTTTTAACTTGTAAGAAGATGAAATTCATGTTGTACACGAGCAACATGGGGCATGAAAGTATTAACAGATGAAGGTCTTTAATGTTGAGTGGTTTAGTAAATACTTATATAAAGTTTGTGCTAAAGCAAGCCAGAAGCGTTTAGAAATATGTTCAAGTCTCAATCTCACCATGACTTACAATTATTTCTTATGTAAAAGTTTAAGGCAACATTTGAACAGCAGGTGAGCCATAGCAGCTGCCTCTAGGCAGAGTATGTAGATTTGATTCCCAATTCACACGGAACAAGTGCAAAGAAAAAAAACAACCGATTGCACCTCGGGTTACAGACTTGTTACGGACTCAGCTGTGGCTTGATTCCACACAAGAGGAAACTTAAGTTTCTAGTTCTAGTTAAAAATCTAGCAACAGCCTGGCCTGTTGTTCAGTCGTAGACTAAAAACTGAAATTGATAGTCAATCCGATATACAAATCAACAGCCGACTAGTTACAAGTTGTTTTTTTTTTTGTAAATCGAAAATGAGTTTTCAACTAGTAGCGTTGTGAGCGGCGTCGAATATAATTTCACAGTATATGACTCTAAGCAAACTAGTTGACAATTCGCCGCGCAGATCAGTTTTTGTTTTTTTTCAGTTGCTTCGTGTATATTGGGCCTTAAGCTGGCATAGTTCAACTTAACTTGATTACATTTTTCGGCACACTTACCCAACAAATCTCATGGCTTATCTCTTGAAAAATTAATCTCCGTCAAGAGAGTTATTGGCATAGAAAAGTTTGCTCAACTTCTTGTTCGAGATTGACGGTAAATCCTGCAAATGTAGCCAAAGCTTATAATGAAAAAATAAATAATCTGCGTAACACCCCATACGGAGCCAGAGCATTTCGCGCCTCCACTGTGTTGTGCGCGTTATAATTTGACACATGTGGAGGGGACCTACTCTTTAATGCTGGTTCCGAACGGTGAATTGCGAAAGCATTCCTTGACAGAAGTCATCATCATTATTAGTGGCGCGTAACAGCCCACGAAGGGCCAGAGTCTAGCTTTTCGCGCCTCCACTGTGTTGTGCGCGTTATAATTTGACACTTGTGGAGGGGACCTACTCTTTAATGCTGGTTCCGAACGGCGAATTGCGAAAGCTTTTCATGACAGAAGTACTCCAGGGGGTTGTCAGCCGTTCGCTGGAGGTGGGGCCGTGAAAATTGTTTGTGGTGTTTTTTCCCCGAGCTGTATTCGAACCCGGGTACTCTCGCTTAACAGTCCGACGCACTAACGATTAAGCCACGGCTCCTTGACAGAAGTACTCCAGGCGAATTTATTAATTGTTCGCTGGAGGTGGGGCCACGAAAGTTGTTTGTGGTGTTATTTCCCTGGGTGGATTGGAACCCAGGTACTCTCGCTCTTTCGGAAACCTTTTATTGCTAATTTTAAATATAAGCATTACCAGTTGACAAAATTAGGTTTTAGTGGAAAGCTTTAGTTGGAGGACATAAATGTTAAGGCTCTTGTAGCTGAAGGAAGACATTCATTAGCACATGAAGCGTGCAGGCTAAACAAATGCATATTTGCCCTTAAAAAAGTCTCCATCAACGTCTACAACTACATATCACTTTACAGAGCCTACAGAGTTTCAGAGATGTACGAATTGGTGATGATCAGACATTTCTTCACATAAATCTGTTTCGAAACGCGGTTTGTTAGTTCGCTAATGAGGGATGATTAACGGACCTAGTTCATGAACATGCAAGGGCACACTTTTAATCAGCACGTTCTTTTGAATTCATTCCTACTATCTTTTTTTTCTTTCAAGTTAAAGTTTTATTATCTACAGTTGCGGTCAAAATAATAGCAGTGCTGCTTTCTGAAGGATACCTTCTTGCAACTTGAGTAATATCATGCTAATGATTGGATTGATTGAAAAATCGTTTACCCGTTTACCCTTTTCTAAAGTAGAAGCACATTCCCAAAGTCTCCAAGAAAAAAATATTCTCTCACACTATTACTGCTATACACTGCTATTATTTTAACCGCAGCTGTTATTATGTGAAAGGCAAACAGTCTCTAACCAACCGAGCTCAGTGTGGTCGTTGTTATAAAGGTTCATGTTAACCTTTTTTGTACCAGGGTGATCGTATGGTCACATTCAGATGAACTAAAGAATAACGTCATATGTCTTCCACTCAACCCGTTCAAATTAACAATGAACCATGTCAATAAAATATTTATAGCACAATTCAGGCTAAGACGATTGTGTTGCGCATTTGTTGATCATGTTCAGCAATACTTCTTATCAATGCGTTAACTTGGACTGCGGAGGTTGTAAAACCTCTCCTTTAAGTTATTTCTTTTACCCTTTTATGACGTCATTTAATTCCACCCACAGAAAAAATATTTTTTTTTCACTTTACCAAAAACGATGTAAGAGATTATCTGTAATATTCTTATTGCACTAAAAGACGACTTATGCTAAAATAATAAGACAGAACTTGCGTTTTCGAATGGAATTAATACAGTTTTACTACATTTGCGTCAATATTTTTGAGTTTTTTTTTTTAATCCATGTTGTTAACAAAGAACAACACTGGACGTGAAAAGGTTGAGCATGCCCGTGCCTTAACTCACTGAGACCTAAGACGTGCCTTAACTTCAATGGATGCGATCCGGTCAGGAAGGCGACCGCTCGGTATACCCAGGAGGAGATGGTTGGACTAAATCCAGAATCTCGCCTGGTTATGCTTGGACTCCTCCTGATGAGTTAGAGTCGGCGGCGGAGGATCGAATTGCCTAGAGATCTTTTGCGTGCATTGCCTCGCGACCCTGCGGTCAAGAAGATGATGATGATGACAATGATAATGATGATGATTATGATTATTTTGTAAAGGCATCGATGAAGCCTAATCACCGCATTTTTAATTTCTCACTTCTATCGCTTAAGTCTCTAAATGTTCAAAAGAACGGTTCAAGAAAAGGTCCTGTAAAGCATTTCGTTCATAATTGCCCTGCAGGACTACCGCAGTGCTGGTTTTATGAACTCACCTGAAATTAAGACAGATTTTTAGGTTCGTTTAAACTTAAAAAAAACAAGGCTCTCAGGACATTGGACACGCACACCGTTAGCCACCAAATCTGTTGGTTTGATTGTAATTGATTCTCTCTCAATTTACAAGTTTCTGAAGTCGAAATCCATCCCATGTTAATGTAATATCTAGAGAGTATTTAAGTAGTTTGAGACGACGACAGTCAGCGTGGGAGTTTTCAGCTGGAAGAGGAATTAGGGTTGACAGCCACTGGGCACACGCCCTCTTTACAGCGGTTATGGATGTTAACTATAGTCTTCCATACTACGAAAACTTCTTAGTATTTAACCACAAAAATAATCAAATAAACCTGTTCTCGAAAAAACAAGTGCATAGATTTAAATGTGTGTTCCTTGACTTTTCCTTCATAGGAACCTTTCAAATTTTTTTCTATTCTTTTTAAAAACACATGTCGTAAAGCCGACACTACAAAAAATTAAAAAAAAAAATAAAAAAACCCAAAAAAATATAAAAAATAAAATAAACAAAAAAAAAAAAAACTTATTAACCGAACAAACTCAATTGGCTCTTTGCCCCGTGATCACGAATATTTCCTTCCTACGATGTTTGGTATAAACTATTTTCGAGATAACGAAAACGTAAAAAAGGAAAAAATCAAATTGGTAAAACTAGCCAATGAAGGTGAAGGCGAAAGCGAAGGCGGCAATGAATTAAAACAAGTTTCTGTCTTGCTGATATCCTATTTGCAAATTGGTCTCTTGCAATTTTTCAAACACGAACCCGACGCTGAGGAGTAGCACTCTTAGAAAATAAATAAAAAAAAAACATTTCTCGAGTAGTCATTGTATTTTTGAAGCAAAGTGAAATTCGGGAAAACAAAAAAAACGTCAAAATACAAAAAAATCAAGAAAAACTACAAAGATACAAAGAAAAAAAAACAAAAACAACAAAAAGTAAAAAAAAAATTATATCTAAAACGAAAATTTTTAAACTAAAAATTAAGGCGGCGTGCAACTCATCATCAACAACAACATCCTTATCTGTGGCAGCGGCGACAGCGGCAACATCAGTGACATCATCATCCTCATCATCACCACCACCAACATCCTCGACCACGAATACCACCAGCACAACCACCTCGTCTTCCTCCTCTCCATCGTCATCGGCGATCACGACCATCATCAATACAGGAGTGACAAATTCTTGTTCAACAGCTGCTGCATCATCAGCAGCGAATATCCTCAATTGTTGTACCTCCTCTTCCAACTCTACAACAAGCTGCTGTTCTACTTCCGTTTCCGCTTCCTATTACTCGACGTCATCGAATTTGATTTCGATACGAATAATGGAGAACTCCAAGGAATCACTTAATAATTCGGCTAGGAAAAGGGTAAATGTTTCATTTTTGTTTTGTTTAACTACTACTACTACTACTTAACTACCACTACTACACAACAAAGATTTTGTGACATTCTCTTTCGTGCGAAAAAAATGTGAAAAAAAAAAAAAAAAAAACAAGAGAACAGAACAAAATTGTCTATTTGATAACAAGAGTTTCGCTTTATTTATTTATTTTTTTTAAATTGTATTCCTTCCTATATCATTGGCTTTTTGTAATTAGTGTTTGTTTTTGTGGTTTGGCGGCGGTGACAGAGGGACCATTGATCGCGACTTTTAGAAAAAATAGACACAGAAATAGCTCTTTCTCTCCCTGAAAAAGTTAGCGCGTAGAATTCGTTTTTTTTTTTTTTGTTTTTGTCGCTTAGAACTTATTCACATTTTTTTTTTTCGTTTTCGTTTGCTTGTGCTGTGCTTTGGCTCTGTTGCATTGTTGGCACATGGCCAACATAGATAGATAGTTTAGATATTTTAGCAAGTCCAAGTTCCCCCTTCGGAAAGTGTCACTGAGGGAAATGGGAGCGTGTGGCGGCTTCCATTCTCTGCGTCTCTGCGTCTTTTCATCCTCATTGGCTAGGAAAGGTGTACAACAAAATAAAAATGTCTTTCTAAATAAAATTGCTTTTGTTTCTCATTCCTTCTTTTTTTTTTGGTTACATAACTAACTTTTTGTTTCACTTATGTGTTCTTTTTTTTTTTTTGCAGAAAATAAATGAAGATAACAACACAGCTAATAAAGACAGCGCAACAACAACGGCAGGTCCATCAACTTCCACAAATGAAGAACAAGACGACAAGGAAGGTGATAAAGATGCAAAAAAGAAAAAGAACCGTTGTGCTGTCTGCCGCAAGAAGGTTGGATTAACAGGTGAGTGTTTGGGGGAAAATTAATTCACGAGCAGAAATTTGTTTAGTCGCAAGGATTCAAAGCGCAACAAGATGGGTGGGTTACTGACTTGGCATTTACTGTTCCACCACATCTTAATTAACACATCATTTGCAAAACAATTAAGTCCTAAAGCAGCCTTGAACGTAATGAGGATTTAGACTTCAAATGACCACCTGTTAGGGGTGTTTGTTTTTGTACGAATAACTAAGTACTTATGAGTACCAATCAACTTTATGAGCTAATTAATTTAATTGAAGTGGGGCCAATATTTTCGTAACTGATGCTTAACTTGGATAATGTTTTTAATTTGGGCGTTAGGATTTTATTCGCGTTCACCGTCCATGCGCGAGGAATTAAATGATTTTAAACGCACCAGAGAGGCTTCTTAGTTGCGAGTCTTTGGAATTGTTTCCTAGACTCCGAGATAAGTAGGTGGACACGAGTCTTCCTGGTGTTGAATGCTGAGGAATGAGATTAAGTTTATTTTCGCTTTCACAAGTGACTAGCTGTAGTCTGGATTTTGTTCATTTATGATTTGGAAGTTTTCAAAGGTCTTTCGTAATCTGATTACCAGACTTTTTCTTTAAACGTGGGGTTTTCGGTATTGTCAATGCAAAATCTTTAATTCAACTCTAAAACACAATCATAATAGCTGACATTAAATCAATCGTTAAAGCTTCGAAATTAAAATTTGGCATCGTTACTCTGAGGTCTAGGGATTCATATTCACAACTTTTAGAACTTGCAGAACATAAAAGCAATATGAATCCTTGGTGTTTAAGATTCACTTGGAGTCAGTAATTTTGATGACTTTTCCGTTGCATTAAAAGCGTTTTAAGACTTTTCACAAAAATGCTATCTATTTTACTTGAGGAAGTTTCAACTTTTCTTAGCCAACCTTTCGAAGCTGCATAAAAGTTTTGTCATTTGTTAAGGATAAGGGTTTGAGCTTAGGAATGAAATAAAATAATAATGCTACGAAAATTCTGCATAATATAACGGGAATGCTTAAGAAAGAAATATTCCTCCAATTACAATAAGGAGCAAATTGGGGGAACATTGGTACATATCCTGTAACTAGATAAATCCTCTTCCCTCCACAAGATGAAGTACGAAACTCAACGACATCTCACGGAAAACACAGCCACAGCCAAAACCTTAAACTATAACATCTCGAAAATTATTTTTTTTTTTTAAAATTGCCTTCTAATATGTAACTGAAATGTTAAAAAAAGAAAACCCAAGTAAACCGATTTGACGATCACATAAACAATTGTTGCTATATTTATGATGGGACTTGCCCTTAATTGAAATTAATCTTTACTTTTTGGGTGTCTGCGTCTCAGCTGGTGTTGTCTTGAGCCATTATTGCTTTCCGAACTATATCCACATTTTGTACCCGCCATTGATCTCACGATTGTGTCCTCTTCTCCATTCGACTTGTAGAAAACTGACTAGCGACCTTTGGTAAACTTTGCAACATGAGAAATCTATGACCAAATTTTATTAAAGCAAGCAATGCTCAAAAGCTGCAGTGCCTTCATTTTTTATAATTAATGGAAGGATTTTTTTCATGCGCGCATGAAGAAGTTTGACCTTCACTCACTTCCTTCGAAACTGGTAGATTGCAGGAAGGAAATGTTGAATATATATGGGGCGGCGTAACAGCCCGTTGAGAGCCAGAGCCTAGCTTTTTCGCGCCTCCACTGTGTTGTGCGCGTTATAATTTTGTCACATGTGGAGGGGACCTACTGTTTAATGTCGGTTCCGAACGGCGAATTGCGAAAGCTTTCCATGACAGAAGTACTCCAGGAAGGTTGTCAGTCGTTCGCTGGAGGTGGGGCCGTGAAAAATGTTTGTGGTGTTATTTTTTTCCCCGAGCTGGATTCGAACCCGGGTACTCTCGCTCAACAGTCCGACGCACTAACCGATCGAGCCAACGGCGCCCACTGGAAAAGGAAAAGGAAGGAAATGTTGAATGTTAAACACAAACATGTGAAATCTTAAATTTTCGCTCAAGATTGAAAGATTTAATCATTCTTGATATGTTGTTAATCATTAAACTTGCATAACCTTAAGCTCAGCTGCAGTTTTGGTTTAAATCTAAAATTTTATTACTGAGGGTAGATAATTAAATGGGAAAAATGGGTTCAATTTCCATGAGGAACTACGGAAAACTCACAATTCTTTTACAATGTTGCATTTTCTGACTGAAAAATTGTTTTTTGATGAAAAGCCTCAATCTGAGCACATTGTTGAACTAAAAAGTATCTTTGTCAAAAAGTTTTCGAGAAATTTTGTGGTATATGTTTTGTTTTGAGCCCTCAACACAAATTTCTGCTCTCTATATCTATTTAATTAATATATTAATATATATAATATATATTTAATATTTTACTAAAACAATTGATTTTTTTTCATCTTTCAGGTTTTGAATGCCGATGTGGTGGACTATACTGTGCTGTACATCGGTACAGTGACAAACACGACTGCACATTTGACTATAGGGAACACGGGGCCCAAGAAATTAGACGCAATAATCCTGTAGTAGTTGGCGAAAAAATACAAAAAATTTGAACTTTTGTGCCATCAGTTTTATAATATACATATATATATATACAAAAATTTAAATATAAATAAATATAATTAAACAAAAAACAAAAAAGAGAAAAAAAAAAATGAAACAAAAAACCAACAAGAAAAAAATATACACATATAAAAAGAGGAAAAAAAAGAATATTATAATACAAACTTCAATAACAACACACACACACGCCCACATATACCTACAATTAAATTAAATTAAAAAAAGAAAAGAAAAAAGAAAAATAATAACAATTTGAAAATAAGCATATTATTAAAAAGAAAAATAAGGAAACAAAAAATGAAGAAAAAGTAAAAAAGCAAAAAAAACCGAAAAAAACAAAACTAAAAAATCGTGAGAAAAATTACCTAGTTTACTATTAAATTAAAAAAAGAAGAAAAAAACAAAAAAAAAAAAGATACATACATAATGCAAGTGGATTATTACAATTTTTTTCTTTTGTTCTTTTGTTTTCTTTGGAATTAATATTATTAATTATTATTATTATTATCATTATATATATAGAGAGACAGAGTTATAGGTAAAACAAAAAAAAAGATACTATTAAATGCAAAAAAAAATCTTTAAAAGGTATAAAAATATAAAACTTATATATATATGAGAAAAAAACAAAAAGAAATCGAACTTACTTTTTATTCAATTATCACTCTTTATATAAATATATAAAAAATCAATTATTATTATGGTTATTATTAATTCTGCTGCAGCCAATCATACCAACAACACCTTCTACAACACCTTCTACAACACCTCCACCAACAAATTATTTAAAATTAATTTTTTTTTTGTTTGACGTTCTTATTTTCTTCAAACATTATCATCTCTTCTGAAACAGTCTTACGATCATGGGGTTTTGAACGAAAAAAGAAAAATGAACAAAAACGCATTACAACAAACGCGATCGATCTGCAATAGTAAATTAGGAAACTATGATGCACATACTTCAATTCCTCTTCTCTTCCAGTCATCCTTGTTTTTTTCTTTTTTTTTTCTTTGTTATTTCTGTTTTTTTTCTCCTATGTATTTTGGTTGTTTATATTTTTTTTGTAGTTAAATTCTTCCCTTTTATTAATATTATTATTTTTTTTAATTAGTTTGTAAAAGAAAATATGTATAAAAACGAACATTTTTTTTGTCTTTTTTGAAAAGTAATAAAAAATCTAACGAAATTTGCAAAATACAAAATGATCTACCTACATACGGACACCTTTAATATATTTATATATAAGGCCTTTTTTTGTTTTCTTTTTTTTTTTTTAAACTCTAAGGGGTTTTTGTTTCTTTGCTTAAAAAATCAATTAAAATTTGTTCTTTATTTTTTTTTTTTGACTAGTTAGATATTTTTTTCTTCTTTGATGATTTTGTTTTCTTAAAATAATTATTAATTCTTGAGTTGAAAAAAAGAAAAAAAATAGTATGGATATATATGATGATAAATAACTGTAATTATTATTAGTTTTTTAATTAGATAAATTTTAGTTGTATTCTTGAAATAAACCGTAAAAAAGATTAAACATTTTTTTTTGATTTTGAAAACAATTTATATATATATATATATTCACCATCCACAATATGTAATAACAACAACAATACAGTTGAGAGAATACCAATAATTTTTATTAACTATGTAATTACAATGAACGAAAAAAAAAATGAAATGGTATCAAGAAGAAGAAAAAAAGAATTAAAACCATAACTTGTAACTTTAAGCTATTAATGTAGTGGAAATGATGTGGAAAGATTTTTTTCTGTAATTTTAGTGCACCAGCTTTTTAGAGTTAAATGAAAAATGAAGATAAAAATATATATTAAACAAGAAAAAAAAATCATAAAAACAAAAACGATTACTTCAAGAACAAAAATAAAGAAGTTAAGAGTAACAACATGCAAAAAAAGTAAATAAAAAAGAAAATTCTACAAAAAAAAAACAATCACTACATTTTTATTTTTTCTTTCCTTTGTTCTGCTTTTTTTTTTTTACTTAGTTTTGGTTTTGTTTATCCTCTCTTTGGTTGAATTTATTTTGATTCATCGATTATTTGGAAGTGATTCGGGATGTGCTTTGTATGGAAATTCCCAGGTTGGTTGTGGTTTATTCTGTTTTTGAGACAAGAACCTTGCTCACTCACAGAACCTTGGATTACTTACCCGATTCGGACTAGACTGTGGAAATGGAAGGAACCTTAAGTTAGTTTGTATATGTATAATACAGCTTTTGTCTGTAGTGTCAGTTCAAACCTGTAGTGGCCTGGCACCATAAGCTTTTATTGATGATAGGCAAAAATTAAATGAAAAGTTCTATAAGCTAGTGACTAAATGTGACTAAATAAATTATTCCCATGTCACTTGAATATGTTCGTCTTCAAATATCGGATACAATTCAAAAACATAAGAAAAAGCTATTCTCAGAGGCCTGACCGGCCGTGGAGATCAGGAGTCTCGAGCTTTTCGTAACCACTAAGTTGGGCGTGTTCATAATTTCTGACATGAGACATTACTCACCTCAGGTGAACTAGCGACGTATCTATAATGTATGGAATTATCTGGTTAGTTAGTAGAAGGTATTGATTGCTTAACCATCTCATAAATGATTTTTGGTCTGATTTGGATGCAACGAACATGGAGGACGCTTGTCTTACTGACATTAATTATTACAACGAGAAACGTTTTTGCTTCTGGTATTTGATATTTTAAATTTTTTTTATGAATAAATTTCCTTTGTTGCGAATAAGTTTGTATCAAGAAATTAGCTTGTTCAATTTTTTTAAGTAAGAAAATATGTTTGTTGAGATCCTTAAAATTAATAAATAAAAAAAAGCCTTGGTCGATATTGACTGAGCATTGGCAGAACTTGAGTTAGAAATGTTTTGAATTTGACAGTGGTAAAATAAAACGTATGTCAATAGTGTGATATCATCAATACAACCTTACAAGAGTGGAAAGAGTTACAATTTGTAAGATTTTCGTATTTTAACCAAAACCTCACAAGTTGTGAGCATCACAATTGAGCAGTTAAGTTCACACAGAAAAAGAAAAATAGGATGGCATGACGTTAGATTTTAAAAAGGAATGGAAAACTCGATTTATACCTTGTGATTAAATTTAAAAAAAAAATGTAAATGCTAAAGGAAAATTATGTCTTGTTGAAAAGTATGTAAAAGCGGTAAATGTTTCAGTTCTGTTGATTGCAGGATAGGAATGATGCTTTTTCATCAAATAAAAGTAGCTTCATTAATTTTTTTCCATATTTTAAAATCATTGTGTACGGAACATTACTACATTTCACGCAATTATTTATTATTTTTTATATATTACTTACTATTTTTTTTTTTGACCACAATATCGTTCTTCTACTTGATGTGTATGAAAGTGATGATCTGTACGATTCAACTGAATAAAATTGTAATAATTTTGAGTGTTTTCTTGTGAGGTCAAAATTCCAAATAGTAAACGATCATAAGAAAAGCGTAATTTTCGCATCACTGACATTTGTCAGTTGTGACCCACACACGCTATCAGAATAGACATACTAATGATCTTATTTTAAACTAGTGGATGTTGTGAAAAAACAAACATCTCGGCTGAGTTAATAAACGTTAAGATGTGGCATTGTTGCAAAGCATTGCGTTCACAAACTCAAATAAACTTCAGTACTGCGGCTTCGCACGTTCATAAAAGCATTGTGACTATCACCTTGCGATCAATTTCGCAGGGATATTCGCGTTCATTTCATTGTAAAATATTTTATGCATTGCAGGGGCAACATATTTTGCAAATCGGATTAACCCCTCATCAATGAACTGATTGCTTTACTGAGAGTGTTTTGATGACAATCTTGGGTCGATTACCGCGCCTGAGTACGAACCTCGGGCCTAATATTTCTTATTTTACCTAAAATGTGTAGTAAAAAATAAATACGTAGTAAATTTTATACCCATACCTGAAATTTGGTACATGGCTGCATTTGAAATTGCGCATTGCGTGAGTAGTACTTTACGAAAACACCCGTACACAGTTCACAACTTCAATGGTAAGCGTCCACATAATAAATCAAATGAACTATGCCCACATTCCTTGTTAAATACGTAAAATACAGCTGTACGATCAGTTGATTTTTACGTCCTCTGCGACGGCTCCAAAGAAATTCAGTAAACCACTCTTGCTTTGGTGTAATGAACCACAGATATTTCGTTTTGTATAAGATGCCAAATGTTGAACGAACAAATTTGTTTTATTGTGGAAGAAAGAAGAATATCAGAAGAAAATGGTTGGTAGGGTTTGAGGACATAGTTCTAAGTTTTAAAAGTATTGAAAATCAAAATCAAAAAGACTTTCTTTTAAAAAAATGTAAGGCCCTTATTATGGTTCGCGAGTTGAAAGAAAAAGTTCGCCTGAGTCACATTTTTGAATTGCCTTCCGGGAGTCGGGCAGATTACATTTGACTCAAATGTGAGAAGCTTGGCGAATTTCGATTTCATCGTATTACCGTTAGCGGATATTCGACTGAATTTCTATTTCTTGTGTTAAAACCAGTCAAACGAAATTATTTGATGACGAACTGTGGACATATCGAAAGAAGAAATTTTTTTTATTGTTTAACTTGAATATTTACTTTTTGTTACGTTAAAAAGCAAAAAAACCTTATTGCAACCAAGAAAAATGTTGATTTTCCCAACAATTTGCATTTTTCTTTCTCGTATTCACTTTGAAAAAACTCGGGCATCCACCTTTTTGCTTAACCGTTTTACATCGTTGCATTTGGATTGTCGGAAAAAAAAAAAAATGAAATTTTGGGTTTTAACTTCATCATTCTTTTAAAATTAATAAATCATCATCATCATCATCTTCTTTGCTCGCATGTTCTACTAAAGGGGTTGCGGGAAATTAATAAATTATTGAAAAAAAAAAAATAAATGGTGTAGTAAAATTTTTAGCAATTACAAAATTTACATTATTTATTTATTAAATATTTTGTAAAATCAATTGAAGTTTGAAGTTATTTGCTTCAAATTAATACAAGTCAATAGCGAATTCACTATGTTTGGCCTGAGATCAGTGATTTTAAAAAAGCCCATTCGAATTCATTTTAAATCTGTGAATCATCATCATTTTAACAAAACCTGTCATAAATTATTTTAACGCTTTAGTTCAACGTCAAAATAATCTTTGGCTAGTTTTCTCCAATAATGTACACCAAGATGATTTCCACATGAGTGAAATTGTTACGCCCACAACACAGTGGAGACGGCCGAAAAAAGCCAGGCTTTGGTCCTCAAAGGGCTGTTACGTCGCCCAATGTATGCATGTAAGTTGATTGAGGCCCTTTTCCAACTGTATGCATCATTTTACATTAAAATATTAACCCTTTCATAACTGCACCTCACTTCAGTCACAGGAAAAATATTTGCTAGAATATTCTTATTGCTCTAACAGACCTCTGATGCAGAATAAATAGGGCCATAATTAGGTTTTTGGCAGGAGCTCAAGATTATTATTATTTATTAGTATATAAAATAATGACGTTATATTCAGACATTATTAGGGAACACAAGCTGAAAGAGTTTTCAGCTCAAGTTATAACTAAGTATCGGACATTACAACCATTTCGTTATAAACCGTGATCGTTGCACAATCAGTGTGCAAAACAAGTCAAATGAATTGCATTTTTTTTACTATTCTTATTCAAAAGCGTGTATGTGAATTTAACTGAATTAACCAGATTGTTTATGAATTCAATACTTCTTTGAAAATTGAACTCGGTAATCGATGTTTTTTGATAATAGGTTGGTTGTGGCTTCTTATTCACAGTCTTCTTGCCAAAAAGGACTCAAAACATTGGTTATGGAATAATTTAACGTGATTCCAAAAGTTTTAACTCTTTTACGCCACGGTTCACATCTGTCTTAAAATTATGTCAGAGTTCGATTTAAGATTGTTGATGCTAGAAATAAATTAAGAATCCTATCGTCAATCGTTGAAAAAAACGTCATATGTGTTTTTCACTTATCAGTTGCCGTCCTCTGAGTATCTACATTCACTATACCTATTTGTTCGTTATGCACAAGAACGACTAACCCCAGATCGTTTTAATGTTTCTCGACTTCTTAACCTCTGTACATAGTTTAGATTTTTGTTAAATTTTTCTAATCCACTCAAGAATATAATACAATAATTCAAAAACAACCTCTAGCATTTAGAACTATAAATTGCTTAAGTTTTCTTCAAAGTCAAAAGAAAATTATTTTAATTCCTTATTTTTTATCTTGTATAAAATCTATCAACGTTTTAGAAATAAAAAAAATGTACCAATTTGGAAATCTTATCTTTAAAAAAAAAAAAAAAAATAATAATATTTTTGACAACTTTAGACGAGAATTGAACGTGTAAAATAACAAACAAACGAAACGAAAAATAACAAAATCCTAATAAAGTGATAAAAAAAAATATTTCTGAAATTAAAAAAAAAGCAAAACAAAAACTTATTCTTAATTCTTGCTATTCATAAAAAAAATGAGCTAAATGAGCAAAACAAAAATGGCAAATCTATCAAAGTACTAACGTATATTAAATATTTGTAAAGAGTAACGCAAGTTAAACACATAAATGAGAATTACAAGTAAATAGTTATTCAATTTATTTAGTTTCTTTCTGTTTGGTTAATTTTTAGAAATCATGTTTCGGTTTTCTGCTTTAATTTGCATTAAATGTGGTTTAAACAGCATTCAGGTTTTAATCTAGTCAAAAGTTGCAATGCAAAAAAGGTTGAAATAATGTCAGCTTTGGTTGGAACTTGTAAAAATAATGATTTGATTTGTTTTGGCATTTGGAAACATGACTCTGATTTGAATTTGACATTTGACCTGCAGAGTATTTAATGTCGTTTAGCTGGATTGATAATAAAAAGTTGGTAAATGCTTTGCAGCCAAATAAAAAAATACAGCTAAACCAGCTAGCAACTTAAAGTTTCAGTACCTCTTCAACTAGCTAGATATTCTGTAGAGAAAGTCACGATTCTAGATTTTAAAGACTCTGCTTTTGTGTCAATGTCTGGCAAAGAATTTCATTGCATGCTGTGAACATAAACCCACTTGCATTTAATGCTGTTTCGCCTTACGAATTGTAGTTCACTGTCAGTGGTTGAAATACGATGCATTATTGCTAGGAAAAGGTCCTTAATCATTGGTGAAAATCCACCATACTCACCGTTGTGTTAACTTCATTGCCAGTGTTCAATTTCACTGCTTGAAATAATCGTTTGGGTGATATTTTCCACAAGTTGTTAGATAGACTTTTAAATAAATTTTTAATATATTTTTGCAATTGGGCCTTCTTTCTGGCAGATGACAATATATCGTGCGAATTCTTTCATTAACAATTTCCGGAAAAATGCGGACTGAGGTAAAAGGTTCTTCCTCATTGCGCGTGTATAAAAACATTCTTGTCTGCAGTTTTGAACTCAAATTGGCTCAGCTATGTTCTTACTTTCAGTTGGTCTTAGCTAACTTAGCTGGCGAGACCTAAATATCTTTGTAATTATATAAAAGGCATGCTGTATTTTAAGAAGTTTCCAAAAAAGTTGTTGACTCATTCAGACAAAATTCTAGATTAGATTTTAAAACTATTGCCGCTGATTCGTTTTTCTTCCTTGTGCGGCGCTACAGTCCGGGGTGAACCTGGGCCTCAGTTAACACGGTCTCAGCTGCTTCCAATGGCAAATATCGAGTTGATTTAGGTCCTATAGGCCAAATAAGGCGCGGATGTAACTCCTTAATTTGAAGATTGCTTTGCAATTTTTGACTAGACCACGACGTTGCTGTTTTAATGAAGATTGTAGTAGCAACAACAAAAAAAAAAGTTTCTTATGTTTAAAAAAAAAATTGAAATAATCACCACCTCACAAAACTGAAAATGTAAAGGTATATGTATAAAACAAAAACAAAAAAAAAAACACAATTGTAAAAATAAAATTCTTCAAAATATGCAACTTATACATAAAAAAAACAATTCATTTATATAAATAAGAAAAACAAAAACAAAACAAAAAAAAAACAAGAACGGACGTTTCATCAAAAGTATGATTTATTTTTATTCTAAATAAATGAGATATGACTGTAGTAATAAATAATAACAAAAAGAAAATTATAATTATATTATATATGCATTGTAATAATAATATAATAAAATATATATATTTTTTTCTATTCATAAGTAGCTATATGTATTGCAAATTCAGTTTTATTTTCTGTTCTTCTTTATGTTCTTAAAAATAGAATTGTGAAAAATTAAAATGCTTTTTTGTTTGGTTTTTAAATTTCAAAATTTTACAGCAAAACAGAAAAAGGAAAAAATTATTAGTTTAGATTATTTTTTAAAATATACATTCATTAATTGTGCAGAAAAAAATAAATTACTTTGTTTTAATTCATTATACAATAATAACAACAACAACAAAAATACTGGCATGTGTGAAAGTTTTGATGAACAGATGATATATATTATATTTAAAAAAAAAATGAAAATAAAAAAATAAGAAAATTGATAACAATTTAAGAAAAAAGAAGTCACTCAATAAAGAGAGAAATGCAGTCTATTAAAATGAAAAAAAGTGTTTTGTATTTCTGAAATTCTCGGGTTGACAGCCGTGATCACACCCACTAGGCTATAGCCGCTTCGGAAATTCAATGTTCTAACTTGATATATGACGTCATTAAGAAAACTTTGGGGGCGTTTTTCTCGAAAAAGGCTGAGTGTTGGGATCTCTGACTTCGGGAAATTCATATCTTATAGATGAGCTATCACTATGCCAAATTCAATCAAAATCGGTGACCCGAAGGTCGTGCACTCTCCTTGTTAGATTATTTTAGAATTTCATCTTAAACAATTTTTTGTTTCTTGAAGAAATCCAAAGTCATTTGAAAGCGTTTTTATTAGAAGTGACACATTGCGTGTTAAAGGGGGAGACAATCTGGTTGACTATCGCAAATGCATGAGGACAACCTGTTGGAGAGTCGGCAAAGTTTTGTTGACTTTTGCAACCGTCGACCTGTGTAGAATAGTTTAATTGTGTTATTGTTTACATTCCGACATTTTTGTTGCAGTCCACAATTCAAGCGCATCAATAGTCTAAATTTTTTAAATCAATTGTAATCCACACCTGCCGTTATTAACAATTTTTCCATCTTTTTTTTTTGTCTTCAGCACTGAAATATTTTTTAGTAAAAAAAAGTCGCACAGTGTAGGGCTAAAACGACGAAACCATAACCTCTATGATTTATCAGTTAAAGCAGTAATGCCCTCAACTTAGACCTTTCCCAAAAGATGATTACTTAACACAAAATTGGACGTGTTCTACAAGGGTTTCGAAAAAAACGAAGTTATTCCTTTGGAACGAAACCCTAAAAAATATTTGTTTTTGCAAAACTCAATGCCTCTCTGACTTATTGATATCTGCTGTTACATGAAACATACAGTGCCTCCAGAAACCATTTTTTTTCTTCAAATGGGTCGCTGATCGAATAGTTTTTGGAGGCACTGTAGCTGTCGGGCATAAGATATAACAATATCATCATCATTATTGGCGTAAAGCCCAGGAATGGCCAGAGCCTAGTTTTTATTTTGACACATATGGAGGGGACCTACAGTTTAGCCGGTTCCGAACGGCGAATTGCGAAAGCTTTCAGTGACAGAAGTACTTCAAGAGGATTGTCAGTCGTTCGCTGGAGGTGGGGCCGTGAAAATTGTTTGTGGTGTTTTTTCCCCGAGCTGTATTCGAACCCGGGTACTCTCGCTTAACAGTCCGACGCACTAACGATTAAGCCACGGCGCCCACAAAATATAAAAGTATGAAGGTCTTAAATACTTAATACTCTTAAAGCATTGAGACACAAAATTTTTAAAGTATTTCATAGTTTATCAATCTCAACGCCAAAGCGATTCAATTTAAGTGGAAACTCTTCAAATATTTCGCGAATACTTATACTTGTCCTAATACTTACAAATGTCCTTTAAATTACTGTATTCCACATCGCAACCGCCAAGCACTTACTGAATTTTCAGCAGTAAGGTTCTTTGAAGCCATATCTCTGAGCATATTTATAATTTACTAGCTGTACCCGGCGCACCTTGCTACGCATAAAATAAATCAACTAATAACTCCAAATGTATTTAACACATAATTCTCTCTTGAATATAAAGTATTCATTAAGATGGATTTTACACAATTTTTCCAGATTTTTAGGCAAAACGGTGTGAAAATTAGAGGGGACACTATTTTTCCAACTTTGGAGCTTCCTATTTTTTCAACGGTACTTTTCACCGACAAAGCCCGAAATCTCATTTTTAAAGACCTTTTGGTTGATATATCGATATCGACCGGATCAGGCGAACTTTAAAAGTCAGCCCCCACTTCACCTCAATGGGAGCCAGACTCTTTCTAATATCTTACTTAAAATTTTAAATCTACATAGACTCTGAAAACATAACAGTACTTTTCACTAACCCGAAAGAAAGCTCAATCTCATTTTTAAAGACCTTTTGGTTGAAAACATGCAAGGCGCACCTTGCTACGCATAAAATAAATCAAATTTAAAAAAAGTCACACCCTTTTTACAACTTTGGAGCTTCATATCTTTCCAATGGTACTTCTCACTTACAAAACCCGAAAGTAAGCTTAATCTCATTTTCAAAGACCTTTTGGTTGCTATATCACTCGGCAGGATCAGATGAATTTTGAAAGAAAGCCGCAGTTCACCTCGACGGGAGCCATCCCAAAAAAAAAAAAAAAAAAAATTGTACTAAAACCCTTTTGACAGAATTGTGAACAAAGTTGCCTAAGACATCAATGCTCTATCTCTTACCATTTAGAAGTCTATAAAGGACAAACAAACAAACAAACATTGATTTTTATATATAGAGATAAGCTTAGCAAACATTTTATTTAAGTAGTTTTTTTTCTCTAACTCTCCCAACTATTTCTTAGTGCACTTGGGTCATCTATAAATGTTTAAAATTTAAATGTAGACTACTGTACTTAGTTTAGTGTCACTGATTTCATTTGAACTTTGCTATAAGTTCGACGTCTGTGGAGACATTTCTCAATTTTACTACGTTCACCTACGTCGTGTTATTTGATAACACGTCTGACCTCTTCGTTTCGATTGGCGCTTTGGCATTGAAGTCCCCTGTCAATAGAACGAGATCACTTTTGAGTTTTCGAGTGGCGTGTATTTTAGCAAATCTGTAGCTTCATCGATGCGTAATTTTTGAAGACGATAGTACATTTTTAAGAGCTTTGAACTGAAATTAAATTTAAATACAAACGAACGACGTGATGTGTGGTTTTGTGGCACGTACTGAGATGATGTCACGTAAGATTAGGCTCTGACCTATATCTTTATTTAAATTGCTGTTACAAAGCTGACGAAGTAGGAAGAATATTGTGGTATTGCAGTGTCTATGGAATAATATTTAAATTCTAACCAAATAATATTAAATCAAACGCAAAAACAAACAGCCTCATGAAACCACAGAAATCTATTGAGGTCCTACAAACAAACGAGGTGAATTTAGTTTTTCTCAGTTGGGTACATTTCGTTACCACAAGCAAATATATTTTTTTTTGTTTGGCAACTACAATTTCATAATATTAATAAAAGGATTAAGTAAACAACTTCCGAAAGTTGCAAAAAATAAAACAAAAAAATGATAAACTCAAGTCTATAAGGTGAGGCAATAAAACATCGGAGGAGATCAAAGAAGATTTGTATTTCCTAAAACTTGGCCATAAGTGGTATTAGCAGTTCATGGTCGAGTACCTAGGATAAGTAAATCACAAATTGATTTATTTTAATTGATTGATCATCGATTTCATTTAATTTGTTTCTCCACTTAAAAGAAAACTCATAATAACTTAAACTAAGAAGATTACAAAACTTTGTTGCTAAACGTCTCTCTGTAAATCTCAATTAAGTTAAATAAGAAAAAATTGCGTTTTCTTAATACAACTACGTAGCTTTATTGTGTGAAAGCTCAACTTATATTAAAACTTCATTTCTCATTCTTCTTTTTTTTCGTTCAGCTTTACCTCTATTCTTTACTTTTACACGGCTAATGTACCACTTCCATTAGCAATAATCTACTACACTCTCTAAGAGCTATGAGTGATCCACAGATAGATTCTTACTAGATTTTTCTTGATCACCAACATCACCATCACCAACAGCCATTTCATTTGAGCTATGGATGGCAAAATTTTATATTAAGTTTCAGGAGGTAATGTACGCACAGTATAAAACAAATCTTTTTAGCCATAATTTTTGAGGTACAGTACAGTATAAAGTAAAATGGTTTGTTTGGGGGGCAGTTTTTTATATGGTTATTATTGCATATAATTTTAGATATTAGTGTCATGAAATCTTTCTTATATCAGTTTTTTCTTATGAAAGCTTTTCTTACATCAGTTATATTTAGTGATAATTCATATGGAAAAGGACATGGTGCACTGTTCTTTGTTTCTTTTAAGCGTTTTCTTCTCATATCTTTTCTATATATCCGTTCAGTACTGTATATCACCTGTTCGAATTTCATTCCTTATTTCTCAGTGGTTTGCCACGCCACTTCCTATGAAGAGCTTTGTAGACCGATGCTTAGATCTAAAAGTGAATGACAAATGCTCGCAAACACCACAAAAGTGGTGTCACGCAAAAAGGTTCAAGTTCGCATATTTTTTTTTTTAAAGTAGATCTTCCCGTCCCTGATGGAGAATCGACCATGACAAAACATTTGCCGATGACACAGCATTTCATAAATATTCACAGGTGCGACAGATAACAGTTTGTAAATGGCAAAAAAAATTGTCGGAGAATTTGCAACAATTGTCAAGATTTCGGATGAGAGAAAAATTGTCATGACAATAACTTGCCAAAAATTTTCCGAAAATTGTCACAAATTTTCCGACAAATTTGTAGTATCAATTTTTGTATGGAACAGATAAAAAAATACACACTAAAATTTTATCAGTATGTAAGTGACAATTGTGACAGGTAATTGAGCCTTGGTAGAGAAGTGACAATTTCGGTAAACAATTTCTAATATTATGTTTTCAAGTGAAAGTGATAATGAATTTGATGTGCAATTTCGCGAAGTACGCCATCTTCGAATTTTTAACGAAAGAACTGACACTGATATTGCGGCATTCAGTGATTTTCAATTTAATGAAAAGTTTGACGTCTGCAAAAGTACAGCTGAATATATAGTCGGAACCCTCTAAGTCGAAAAGCCCTCTAAATCGAATACATTTTTTCGACTCTTGGTCTTTTTTCAATTCCTCTAAGTCGATTTTTTTTTTCAAAAAAATAAACAAAAAATTTTCTCTCGCAACTTGTATCAAGCACACAACTTGTATTGCACTCTCTCAATTTGGCACTGGACATAAGGTCCAACACTGCCTTGTAAAAATAGAGTACTTTTTGAAAAGTCTTCATTCTACAATTTTAAGAACTCAATCCAAAATTACAAGCTTTTTTAAGAAATTTCCTGTGTTTTTCCTTACATGTATGCTCTTTTGAATAAAATAAAGGCTTTTAAACAAAAAATATATTAATCCCTCTAACTCGAATTTTTCGAAAAATCCCTCTAACTCGAACTAATTTTGATATCTCGTGAAAGTTCGACCTAGAGGGCTTCGACTGTATTTTGTTAAAAATCGGTCGGACATCTCTAATATCCCAGAAGAAGAAATCATGGTCTTGATGCGAAGACCTAAGTTTTATGTGCGATACACTGGCTTGGAAGTGGTGCTCAGTACTATTTAGTTGGTGATGGACTGGGTGTTTCAAAAAGCTCAATTCAGCGTTGAGCAAAAGATTTCGTAATCTGACGGTAATGAAATTCGTTATGAAATTCGCTGGCCCTCGGAAAATATAACATCTATACCTCGCTTTAGACATTTTGCAAATTTTTCTTGTGTACGTTACAAAAGATTTGTCAAAATACGATAACGACAAAATTGTCGTTATATTTAACTGACAACTATGCCACCTTTCAATACATTGTACAATGAAAACCTGTCAGATAACAGCGACGAATTTGTAGAATTGTCCCTTTTCAATGTTTATGAAATAGGGATCTGGTTGGACTTGGACACAAACCTAACATGGTGACCTCCTAACTACAACAAGTTCTTGTTATATAGGCGTCTAAACGAGATTGTTCGCTGGTGACAGCATCGTCAATATCTATGATTTCAATTGACAAAGGATATGAGTTTTCCTCCTCTTCTTGTTAATGATTTGCTACAAGTCAGTTTTAATATTTCTTAAGTACAAAATTTACTCTATGAATTATCTTTTACTATCTCTAATCTTCTATTTTGAGTGCGTGAAAAAATTGTGATTTTAAAAACAGGAACTGCAAAATTATCGTACAAAGTAACAGGCAATATATTGCGAATGTGTCAAAAAAAAATAAAAAAAAAACCAAAATGGGTGAAATTTTTGTGAACATAGTCACTTTTAACAAAAATGACAAATATATTTTTTTTCTAAAACCTTTATGGGCCGCCCTCTATCATAGATATTTGCTTTCCTACCACTTTCTGTACAATGCAGATATTTGTTACTACAGTGATTAATGTCTGTTTTTTTGGGTAGGATTGTCTTCAGCCTAAGGTTCCAGCAGACTTTTTCGATACTCTAATTCTACTGAAAAATACGATCATGCATTAACAAACACATAATACTAAAGTCTTGTAGCTGTTTTGTGAAAACATTTTGTGGATTCCTTCTTACCTGGATATTTTTTTATGTAAATTTTTTTTCTCTGACATGCGCTCAAATTTGCAAGTAATGGCTGGAAATGACTTATAAACCTTTGCTTGAAATTGTTTGCGATTGATAGCTAAAATTTTATTCAATCGGTGAGTCGCCTTATCTCAAAATCAATCCCCCATAAACATTTGCAAAAAGTTTTGTTGCTGGCTCCTTGGGGTAATTGAAACTCTAATCAGACACGCCATAACAGTATGTAAATATTTCGATATGTAAAATTTCTTAGTAGTCGCTTACGTTGGCACAAAGTCTCATACAATCCATGTAGAAAATGCAGAAATGTAGAAAACCTTTTACGTCTGCAGGTTTCATCCTGCTGATCCATAAGTAAACAAAACAACGCCATTCCCAAATACAATTACCTTCTACCTGCGAAAAATGTTCCTTATCACACTCTAATTTGTCAAAATTCATCGACTGTCATCAGATCAGCATCCCATCCCATCGCCAACCGCACCGATTATGTGTTATCGATAGGTATTCAACACACTGAATTGTATTCATTCTTTAATTTGTTTATAATTGAAACAAGATTTCCGATCCTTATCACCGGGGCGGGCTGTTAAAAGATCACAGGGGTGAAAAATATCAACACAGTGACAAGGGACAATACAAAATACGTAACGCATCGTCAGCGTTCTCTGTTATTTAACATGTTTTCGAAATCTAAAAGCACCACACTGTTAAAGCTAATATTTGTTTTAGTCTCGGAGAAGTTACTTTAAGAGCACCCCGATCCCGAAGCCGATTAGTTGCGATCAACTCTGGAACTCGAATAGACGTTCTTCTTACGTGTGTTTGTGTTAAAGTATTATTTTTTATTTTTCTACCCAGTGGAACTTCAGTATTTATTTCGAAAAATTCATTTCAAATCAGTGCAATAAAAAAAAAACAAATAATTAAAAAATGCCTAGCAACGGTCCAAGTGCAAGTGCAAGTGCTAAAAACGATGCTGTGATGAAGAACGGCGATGATGCAAAGTCAGACTTGGTGGTGGCTCTGGAGAATATCAAACTCAAGAATGGAAAGCCTAAACAGAAACCAGTCTCCGAATGTGAGTTCGTTGATCCTTTCTGCGATCCGAAGAACCCGCAGAAGATCTCCTTCCGCGACATCACATCGGCGGCGTTCCTCATCAAGGGCGGCATCGAGAGAACACCTTGTCCTGTGAGGATACACTTTCCACTTTAAATGGGATTTGTTTTATAAAGTTTTTTTTTTGTCTCTTGTCGCACGTAGAAATGTACCACGTCTGATTTATATGGAATGGATTTGTATTTAAAAAAAGATTTTCTACAGTACACTGGAAGGTGAGTGTTTGTAACTTGATGTAACTCGTGTTCGTATTTCGTAAAACACTAATCTCATTGTTGAGCAATTTCCTATTTCTAGGAACTTTGATCTCGACGGCGATTTGTAAGTTTTGATTGTGAAGTAAATTATTTTAGAGCAATCTAAAGCTACGACGCAGTAAACGTGTATAAGGAATAGATAAAGTCAACAGTTGTTTTCAGTGTTTTATTAGACAATCTTCGGACGGTCTATCAGAAAGCTAGGAATGACTAAGTGTATTGATCACAGAAAGCCAACAGGATTATTAGTTTTAACAGAGAATTTCATAGATCCATTCGAAATAGTTTTTCTCGTTCTGTTTCTCTGTTTCTCGTTTTGTTTTGGCAAGAAGGTTTTTTATTTTGTTCAAAACTTTATTGCAGTGGAACGAAACTGTTTTTTGAAGAAATCAGCTGACGAAATGAGCTGATCTTTCCAAATCAAATGTTATCAGGCTTTTTCCTAATTTAAAAAATAAAAAATTTTCAGTATAAGGATTAATTGGAACTGATTTTTGTTCGACAAAATCTTTTTTTATTTATCCTGGGGCGGAATTGCCTAAATTGTTAGTTAATTTTTATTTTCATACAATTCCGTGTTATTCGTGTGATATTGTTTTGCTGAAATGTACACTGTACACTAGAGATCTCTCTGCACAAAAAACAATAAGAAAACAAAAATAAAACATTAGTTTTTTTCTTTTATAAGGAATTTTTATTATTAAAAATGTACCTATATACCGTTGGAAGAAGTTATGTAATTGTAAGGGAATTTGCTGAGAAGAAGAGCATTTCCGCCTATATTGCTGCTGTGGTCTTTCTTTTCATTTTCTCTTCTTTTACCAATTCAATCAAAACTCCAAAAATTTCTTCCAACGTTTTTGAAATTAAATCAATTTGTTCTGCTTGCTTTTCAAAAAAAGCTTCTTACAGGTTGATTTGCTTGCAATGACTTAATTTTTAAATTTATGAAAATCATTTAAACCAATTTTTGAACTCTGACATTTCACTATTAGAAGTGATGCCTACTGCTCACATATTTTTTGTGATCACATTATACAGTCGGAAATGTATTTGATAGTTAATGTTGATTATCAAAAGTGTGATAGTCAACTATCAGCTTAGTGAATTCCGCCCCAGAAGTAGAACACAATTTAATTCAATGATTTATTTTGTTAGTTTATTTAATTTCAAAATGAACGTTGTGTTATCACACAATTTACAATTTTGATCAATTAAATCGGTAAAAAGTGCAAAAAATGTTTTAGCTACTGTGTATAAGCATTAATTGAACGTCAAAATAACACCGAAATAGTGATTGGTGTTGGTGCACACTTGTCATTTACTTTTTGTTCCAAAGTGAGTTCGTAAAACCTCAATTGATCAAAATACCGAAGAAGTAAATTAATTTATATTGAAACAAACAAACTTTGTAGCTATTTAAATGACAGTATTTAACATTGCAGAAAAAAATACATGTAAAGAATTTTGTTCAAAAAGTTCAGCAGAACAATTTCAGAGATAAATATTATCGACCATTTAGGTATATTCTAGGCAATGTAATTAGAAAAGCAGGGAAAAACAAAGTAAAATAGTAATATTTTAATATTCATCCATCCCATGCATGCGTCGTTCTCACCCACAAGCAGTCTTTTGTACTTTTTAATTCATATCTTCTAAAATATGAGACATAGAGTTTCAACCCTTTCATGACTACATCTTATAAAGGCCTCAGGAAAATTATTTGTTTTTTCATAGCACCAAAAACGAAGTAAAAGATCCCGGATATTCTAATTGCACTAAGAAAAGTTTGATGCAAATAAAATGGTCCAAAATTGGGTTTTAGGATCAACTAATATTTTTCAGTTGTAAGCGGACAAAATTTGTTTTTTGTACGCAAACAACGCTGGGAATAAAATTGTTAGAACTAATTATGCAAAAAATTGTATTAGGTTCGTCGCAGTAAAAATAGTGAAATTGTAGTCCGAGTGCACACGAACGAAAGTTAAGTAGTTTTTTGGTTGCAACGTTCGTTTTTGCTATTAAAGTTCAGAGGTTCCTAGTTTACTTTTTATGATTATTTTTGCAAGCTATGTGTTGTGTACACACCCTAAGATAGTTTTTAGATGAAGTATATTTTCCAATAGTATTAAATTTCTTTTTCTATTGAAGTAACAGTTTGTAACGTTTTATGTGGTTCAAGACAAAGGAATTCAATTCCAATAAAATAAATTTCTTTTCACATATTTAAAAGCGTCTTTTAATTAATTTTAATTGTCGGAAAAACATAACACTTTGATAACAAAAAAATACTCTATTTGCGATCAACAGCAGTCTTCTCTTACCACTGAGACAAAAAAAAAGTTATTATTAAGAGTACTTCGACGTTTTTTAAGGGATCAGTGAGAAAAGGTGAGAATATTTTAACTCCACATCAAGACCAAAACCTCAACCAAAAAACTCAAGATTAAGAGCAAACTTAAAAAAAATTGTTTCTGGTAGATCAGAGCCTAATACATGTGAAAAGTACTTAATTTTTGCGAAGAGTATTTTCATGAGAAACCTTAAATAAATAATGATAGCTTTAAACACGAGTATAACATTGTTCATTGGGAGTTTGTCTCAAAGTTTTTTTCAACAATAGGCTTACAACTTGTGCACAAAACCATCATGATGTTTTTTTTATTATTATAATTTAACTTTTCTTCAAACAAAAAATTTGGTAACAAAATTGTGATAAGATTTTGAATTTAGAAATAGGCTTACAATTAGTTTGATCCTTATAATTTTTATTTTCTTGATTAATCTATTATTTTTGCAAAAACTAAGAAAAACATTAATAGTACGATTTTAACATTTGGCTTTGGTGTATTATAATTTTTTTTTGCGTGTATGCAGTTTGGAATGAAATTACACTGCAGTATGAGTCTCAATGTCTATCCAACAATAATCTCTAAACTAGATCAACATCAATCGGCTTATCTAATCCTTTCTATTCTCAACTTTTGTCTTTTATTCAAGAGCTCATGCCTCCATAGGTCATGACATGAAAATGTTAAATCTCACTCCCTAACCTAAACATAAAAACTATCTTGATGGCTCATCATTACGATATCGAAATTGCATAATCATTTTGAATGCAAAATCACAAAATCCTAGATATAGCACCCTGTCTCAAACGCTCCGTAGACATCTCCAAATGATTAGGATCTAGTAAATTGCGATTTTCAGCACATTTTTAGTCAAAGTAAATAATAAAATTCGCAAATTCCATTTCTAATCAACTCAATTGCCCGAAAAAAGTGCTAAAATCTCATCTTCTGTGAGTAATTTATCCACCACAGCAAAGTCAACACCGCACAGGGTGTCAATGTTTGTATCAAAATTATCAGTAATCCCGTCTTTACATCTTTCTAAAAGTAATCGACTTGCAAACAATATCTCTTTCGACTCTATTACCCAAATTGACGCCATTCACATCTCGTGCCACGCCTCCCAATGCTAACCAGCTGACCTGCTCCCCCCAATCAGCTGATAATAGACACAACTTATTGTTGCCAAGTGTAAATTTTTTAACAATCAACATCTAAAATCGTTGGTCACCAGTCTTGATGTTTATATTCGCATAACGAATACGTATTTTAGTTGTTTATGTTGTTATGTGAATGGATTTTTAAAGTTTTCTTTTCTTTTTGCGTAAATAATTCCCTGACCCTGATAAATCTAACACTTCTTCAAGTATTAACAACAACAAGTTAGACAAAAAAACAGTTTGTAGTTGTGGAATAGAGAGCTGATCAACATATTTACCGAAGGTTTTGAACACGATCTAATTTTCGTAGAAGTTTGTTGGTGGTCCTATTCTCATCGAGCATAATTATCAGCCGAGGTCTATATTTGGACAACTAATTGAGATTGATCGTTGAACTCAATTAATTTAATTGTTGTGGTTATCAATCTCAATTTTGACACTTTCGTGTTGAACGGATTTTTTGTAACAAATTGCAACAACAAGTTGTTGATTCTTTTTTTTTTTTCAATGAAAATGGATTTTGAAAAGGATATGGCACTGTTTACGTTGGAGCTTTGTTGAAAACTCTTTTAGAATCATTGCGCCATTTTTGAACTGCTTACGTGATGTGGAACACGGTAATTCCAGTTGACTTATGGCGTGGGCTTGAAGTTCCTAACTTATTCAAAGTATAAAAGTTATTTAAAGCGTTGCACTGAGTGGGCTAAGTATAAGTTTCTTTTTGCAAATACATAAAATTAACGAAAATATACTTTTTCCTGTTCATTGTGGTTTAATATAAAGTAAAGGTTTATAAAAAATAAAGATTCTCATTAATTGTGGAACACAACACCGTTCAAGTGCCAGCGAAAGCTGGCTTGTAGCGCATTTTTTTCAATTTTCCAACACCTTTCTGATGGGCTTGAGCTCATTGATTGCTTGGAAGATATTGGCCTTACGTGCGGATTACTAGCATTATATCGGTTCTTTACAATCGTCCATACAAAGAGTCCAAAGGGATGAAGTCAAGATTTACATAGAAAAGATGGTTGATAAAACCTTTTCTTAAAAAAAAATACGCACAGGGCTACTCACTTTGGAATTAAGTTTTCAATATTTCCCACCGTTAGTCGAGCGTAAAGCGAGTCATTTTGTTCGATGGAGACATGATACTGACTTTCTGTCAAAATTTCGAGCAGGAGCATTTGCAGCTGTCAGTCTTAAAATAGCCTTAGATGTAAAAAGAAACCACTAGATGGCCCTTTCTTCTAATTTACAGGTAATGAAGATATGGGATCACTGTTATTTCCAACAGACTCTAAAGAAATTCAGAAAAGTTTCTAGCGTGTATTTTTTTTATCTTGCCAATAGATGAACATGTTTTAGGTTTCCAGGTAAAATGTTTCCACAGATCTTAGCGAACTCAAACAAAATCTTTTCTTTGATCAAATCCTTTTGCTGACTGTCGAAGACATCAGTTGGTGTTCTATCATCATGAGCTCCAGTTCTATCAAGCTTATCTCAAGTTCGGTTCTAGAACCAAACAATCCTTTTCTGCTGCTCGCTTGCTGATTTGATCGGACGCCAATCCGACGAGTCGGCTAATCTTGACTGGAAAATTTCGCGTTTGCCTGCAGTGTATCACGCTGCCTTATCACATGCGACTTAAAGTGAGGCAAGCACACAGTGGACTCTCTTTAAATAGGTTTCATCCGGTTTTGATGAATTGGATCACCGCCCTGCAGTGCATCGCTTCATCTCGTGAATTTTCCATTATTTACAGCGCCGTCCATTGTCTCAAGTGACTCAGGACAAAGTCACAAGCTGATGATGGTTCTTGCCGAAGATAAGATAGTTTAGGTTTTGGTAGGAGCGTAGCTAGACGCTGTGGCTCTTATCGCGTTGCTATTTCTGATCTGAAATTAAAAGCAGGTTGCGTTTTTAGGCGGTTCGTTTGTTTACTGATCTCTGTCGGCCGAATGGTTACGCTCAGGGGTTTTGATAACGTTTGGATTATGCTTGTGATTAAATTTGTTGAATAAGAGTGCAACTAATGGAGATCAATTGGAAGGAACTTCAAAAGTTAAACTTCACTGCCGACTGGATCGGGAGATTAAGTCTCGTCAGTATATATTAAAGTCTCTGAATATTAAATGACTTGTCATGATAAGCCCTTCAAATTAATTGCTTTTTCAAGAATTTAGTTGACTAATGCCAACAATGATTCAAATTTCAATTGATCTGTGTAAGTGCAATTGATTTTTTCTCCAATCGAAAACGACTACTAACCGAAAAAAACACAAAAATTTATATTTTTCCCCTTCTTGCTGACATGAATGTTTCTTTTCAGCTTCAAGGAACGCGGTGCTCGTTACGCTTTACTGTGCCTATCCGATGAGCAGAAAAAGACCGGCGTCATTTCAGCCTCTTTAGGCAATCATGCGCAGGTAAGCAGTCTTCCCCACTCCCAAGACCTGTCTTCATCTTCATTTCCTTTTTTAGGCTCTCAGCTACCACGGATGGAAGTTGAACATCCCCGTCACAGTTGTAATGCCGACAGCAGCGCCAATCATGAAAATTCAAAAATGCCGCAACTACCGTGCTCGCGTCATAGTTCAGGGTAAGGACATGGGTGAGGCAAAGAATGTCGCAATGAAAATAGCCGAGGATGAGCAGCTCATCTACATCAACGGCTACGACCATCCCCACATAATGGCTGGCCAAGGAACCATTGGCCTAGAGATTCTCGAGCAAGTACCCGATCCAGATGCTGTTGTGATCCCAGTGGGTGGAGGTGGACTGATCGCAGGCATTGCCACCGCCATCAAGGCCCTTTCGCCGAAGACTAAAATAATCGTGAGAAGTTTCCCCATACCCACCTCTAAACTCTGCTGAAAATTGTTTACATTTTTTAGGGCGTTGAGTCGGAGAAATGCCCCAGCTTCAGCTGCGCCATGGAGAACTCTGGACCGATTCAAGTTCCGATCAAGAGCACCCTTGCCGATGGCTTGGCCGTCCCAAAGGTTGGCTACAATGCATACATGACCGCCAGACCTTTGATAGACAAAATGGTCGTCGTCAAGGAGGAGTGGATTGCCTTGGCCATCTTGCGGCTGGTCGAGGAGGAGAAATGCGTGGTTGAGGGCGCGGGAGCGTCTGGCCTGGCTGCGATTCTGTCGGGACACTTGAACGATCTGAAGGGAAAGAAGTAAGCGGATCAACGGCAGCTAGAAACATGACTAATTTGAACTTTTCCAGGGTGGTCCTCCTGCTCTGCGGCGGTAACATTGACACGACCGTCCTGGGCAAGTGCCTGGAGAGGGGGCTCGCTGCCGAAGGACGCTTGGTGAAGTTTAACGTTCACTTGAGCGACAGGCCCGGCGGAATTCACGACCTTTGCAGGCTGCTGGCAGAACTGGGCGTCTCCATTAAGGACATCATGCACGAGCGAGCCTGGCTAAGGGACATCTACGCTGTGGAGGTAAGCTCGCTCAAACTCTGCTGAAGGTTCCCGGCTAAGGAATCTTTTTCTCTTCTTCCAGGTGAAGGTCATCTGTGAAACACGCGACTGGTCCCACAGCTTGAAGCTGAAGGAGGCCCTCAAGTCCCATTACGAGAACGTGCAATTCACCGAGACCCCGCTGGCGATCAATGAAAGTTTATTCAATAAAAAATAAGAAGTGTACATCTGTGTGTTTTAGAATTATGTCTGCAGTTGGTAGTCACAAGAATCCCTTTCCTCCTCCTCGCCTTCTCCCTCGCCGCCCGTATCGATAGCGACCTCCTTCCTCTTCATCCAGAGCCACCAGGCCTGCTCCATCTCCGGAGTGGGATCGGTCATCTCGAGGTATTCGTCAGGGAAGTAGTCGTACTGAATTGGTGGGATGTGGGGCACGGTCATGTTTCTGGCCTTGTACTTGTAGCCCCAGCCGAAGTAAATCGAGTCGGCGTACTTCTCGAAAGTGAAGGAGAACGCACCGGGCCAGATGTTGGAGCGGGCCATGACCAGCTGATTGATTTGGTTGTAGTTGCTCGAGTATCGGGTGTTCCAGCATTGGGAGAATTCGGTGATTTTATCGTCGGAGCAGTGGGCAAAGAGAGATGGTTCCGCTTCCAGGGCTCGATATTCCCCATCCAATGACTCTTGTCCGCCTTCCTCTTCCATCTCCTCCTCCATTTCTTCGTCCATGGTCTCCCGTCGCTTGGCCTTGGCTTCCATTGCCCTTCGGGCGGCTATCTCGTCAAAGTAGACGACGCGTCCCTGTTGAAGGATGTTCGGCCTAACGTGGACCCACGAGCTCAGGTTCATTAGGCGTCGCATATTCGGTTCGTAAGCCTCGTTCTCAGTTATCAGGGCGTCGTTGTTCATGTCCTGTTCTTCCTCTTCCTCGCCGAAGGTGTCCTCGTCAATGGCGGAAAGTTCTTCGCCGGTCGCCACCTGGCGTTCCCGCTTCGTGAGTCGACGGTAGTAGAATTCTGGGGCGATGTACGTGCCCGCTGTGATCCGTGCGATCATCGCGCGTAGGTAGTGCTTCTCGGTGCCTGGAAAGCTCGGGTAAGTGACTATCTCGGCCTCCAGGTCTCCGGTGAGGAACTTTTTAATTTGCCGCGCTATCGTGATCTGCGCAGGCGTGACGATGGGCAGCTCAATCCACTCGTCGTTCAAATCGTTCACAACAAAGTACGTGACTCGGTTCACCCCGGTGCCGATGGCCTCTGGGGGAATGTCGAACGTGAGGTTCGTTTGTGGCCTCGGAACAGGCGGAACAACTGCTGTCATTTTGATAAGATCCTCCTCAGGACTGTTTTGCCAGCAGAATCCGGGTATCAGGCATGGGTCGTCTTCCTTGATCGATGAGTGCTCTTCTTCGGGGTATTCGAAGGTATTCATCTTTTCCATCATTTCCTCTCGCATCCGCTCTAGCCGGAGGGCTGCTTCGCAGAGTGTCAGCTTCGCCTCGACTATGTAGTAGGGCTTACGTAGGCCGTAGATTTTGCCCCAGAAGCGGGCGTGGGAGATTGCTGGCTGATACTGAATTTTTTGCAGCGCATAGCCCAACTGAAGAACCTCATCGTAGAGCATTCCAAAACCACAGAGAGCCCAGTAGAGGAAGAGGCGAGTCACATTCTCGTTGAAGGCAAGTAGCCGACGGCCCAGAAGGAGGTCTTCTGATGAGGATGACGTGAATTCAGAGCGCTTAGTATGTTCCACCTTGCAGACGTCATAGTCCGCGTGCTTAAAGGGGTTAGGAAGCTGAAAGAAAATGAAAAGGGGTTAGTTAATAGTGACTTTGATAGAGGACTGAACTTATTTGTAAAAATCCGAAAACACCATTTAAAAGAGTGGCGAACTAAAATTCTGTAAGTAAATTCCGTAATTCAAGTTTTGTCTGTTGGTCTAACAAATCTCACTTTGCAAACTGTCGAACCGAACTACAGTACTTAACTACTTAACGGATATACAGTGCTCCACAAAAGTTTGCGTACGATAAAGAAATTTGGGGAAAAAGGGTGTCTATTCCAAAACCATATGTGAAAATTTGTTTTGAAAGGCATACATGAGAGAGAAAGAGAAAAGTTCCATTTTAGTTTTACTTCGAATTCCAAAGAGAATAAAAATGATCTGGCAGCATTTTATTTGTTCAATCCTATTCCAACCTTTAAGTTAGGAATACAAAAATTAATCGTTACAACGATTGAACGCGATTAAACTCACAATGCGTTGTGAGGAAATCTGGCTTTGTAGCATATTCTCCATCGGTAGATACGCCAATTATTAAATTGACAAATTTTGAAGCTGTTGAAAGCAAATAACATATTTAATGAAACGGGCGAACGAATGTTTTTGTATAGCAGAATTTTGATTGGTCATTTGCAGTTTCATTTGAAAAGCAAAAAAAGATTTTATCCCAAAAGAGGATAGACATTGCGATAGTCGAATGGTAATCGAATCGATGATCTTCAAATGCATCGATAAGAATCGTATTTGGTATTGTGTAACTCAATCGATGCAGAATTATGTTATTGTGACTGATGGCATGTAAATTGTGCATTTTATTACGTTTCACAGCTATTTCGCAGCAAATCCCTTCACAAAAGGATACATGTTTCGATGCGGGCACCCATCGTGTTGCTCAGGTGGGTTTTCATAAATTAACATTATTAGCTACTTTCTCCCTATTTTATTCTATATCTATTTCATAAATTATTATATTAAATATTATACATTTTCATGAAATACTGAAAAAAATACTCTCACTGCGCACAAGAAATTAGCCTTTAGTTTAGCCATCGATCACAAATTTGCAATCGGCGAAAATTTTCTGTCAGATCGACGTCCATCGATTGCAATCAAGAATCGCAATACCGAACTCAATCGATAATCGATGATAGTCGAATACCGATTACCATTCGACAATCGCAATAGGGGCCACAATGAATCTATCCCATTTGACTGTTGCACACCCATTCCAACTTAATAACTCCTCGCCGAGAATGAAGGAAAGAAGAGCGAAGAATGGCTTGAACAACCAATAATGCAAGGTTAATACTCATGTGTCATGAGTGTATAAAAGGTGGATCTTGCTAACGATTAAGACGTTTGGGCAAAATTATTTAGTAAAAAAAAATTGATTTTTGCCATTTTTGCTGTCGAACACGAGTCCTATTCTTTTTTAAAAGCAACAAATCGGAAGGAGAGGCAACATTTCTTTTTGCCAAATCACTTTATTTTTGATGAGCCTTCTCTTTTTCGAAAATCTGCTAAACTAACACAAAGAGATTATATTCAGTCCTGATTAATCAAAAAAGTTAACAAGTCAAAATAACTACATTAAATTTTTTCTTCTCATTTGAAATTAAACTGAACAAAGTTCAATCGTTTCACGTTCGCTGATCGTGCCAGCCTTGTGAAAATTGTTTTATTACAAGAAAGTCAACTAAAACAACCACCTTTATTTTTTAAAAGGAAACGGATTTGATTTAAATCGATAGTATTATATCTTGAAAAATTTAGCGGAAATCATATTTTATGCATATGCATTTTTCGTTTTTGCCAATAGCTTGGAATCTATTAAAGCCAGAATGCTCAAAGTTGTTTTAAATTAGAGATTACCTCAATATGTTTTTTTCAGATTTTAAGACCAATGGACTTATTTTATTTTACAAAACCTATCAAATAATAATTCGCTCAATCACTTTTTCTTAAAACCTTTTTTCCTTTTTGGCAATTGTTGGCTTAGAACCCCTTCCCAATTAGAGCTAGCTTTTGAAATCTACAACGAAACCCTCGCTGTCAAAAAACATCTCATTAAGTTGAAGCTATCTTAGGAAAACAAGCTATTTAAAACAAAATGAGGAAAGCGATCTGCCCCTAAGCTAATCCTGCACATTACCACATCGTCTTAATGTCTCTCCAACAACAAAACATGCATACTCACATTTGTAACAAGAAACATAAATTTGTAAGCTTCATCTGTGGCTGGTGGCTCATAGTGCATCAGAGGAAAACGCTCCTTAATCCGAAACTTTTGCTCCCGCAAATTAAAGCTGAACTCCTCGAAGTAGTCGACAACGTTTTCGCGAGGATCCTTTATAAACGTGTGGATTAAAGTAACCAAGTGATCAAATCTGCAATAAATTTAGTTTCTCTGTGATTTGATTGTGGTAATCCTGCAACACCTTACGCAGTATCTCCAGTACGACTGCTCCCTTGTTGCAGCAGAGACTTGGCAACATTGAGCTCGTGCGGTATATTCGGCGGTCTTGGTGTCTCGTATATTTGAGTCCTCGAGCGGACATTCAGGAAGCCCGATGTCACACTTTCGATTAGTGACAAGTCCGAGCGGCATTTATAGGGCGGGCAATCTAACTCCTCTTCGTCACATTTCTCTGAGCTAATCGTCGACAAACATTGAAATGACATTTTCCTCGGTTTTGTTTATTTCGATAAGTCCGTGCAAGTTCAGGTTTAAATCTATGTTTTGATGTTTTATCAAAACTGAAGACTAGCTCGACGATCTCTTTTCTCTCAAATTCGGAATGAATAGAGTAGTGTTTGTCTCCGAGAATTCTCTACGTAGACGTATTAGTTTGGCAACAGAAACCGAATAAAGAATATAATATATTTTGAAATTATGGCCATTACAAAGGAGTTTTGTTTTGTCTCGAAAATCTAAGCATTCCATATAATTTGGCAATTAACACCTAAAATAATTAAACAACGGAAAGTGTATGGTTGTGCACGACACGGATAAATGTACCTTGATGGTTATAGTAGTAAGTGGTTAAGAGAAATTTTAGTAGAAGAAATGTTTTAAGCTTTGTGGATTCTAGACAAAACTTGTTCTTTGTACTTTATGTTTCAATAAAAATAGTAAATTTTATGTGTGTTTTGCTGGTAGTGTTAAATATTTACATAAATGTAGATAATTATGAAATAAAAACTGTAGTTTGTTCTTCTCTTCTCTTTCAGACATATTTAAAATGTGAGCGGTTGTTCAGACTAAGCCATATCAAGCCAACGTAGATTATTTATCAACTAAACTTTTAGTTTAAAAATCGAAATGGCATGTACTGTGTTACTTGAACACGCAGCAGGCATTTAATTTATTGGAGCGAATCGAAATGATTCTCGAAGCAATGCTGAACTGTATTCTGTTGAACTTTTAAGTGGACTGGTTGAAGTTGAGTCATTTCATTTGATTTAATTCGATTTGATTTCCTATTCTTTGAAGAAATTTCTTGACGCCGAGATCAACAAGATGTCATTCAAAAAATACTCGTTTTGTTTATGATCAAAATACAGTAAACTCTCGATAATTCGAATTTCATGGGACCAGGAAAAAACTTCGAATTACAGAGGTTTTCAAATTATGGAGGTTTCAGAAACAAAAATATTGCTCAATTTCGTCACGCATGCATTTCAACTAACTGAAGAAAAAGAAGTAAACTTGACTTCGAATTATAGTTCGGAAAAAAGTAATCATTTTCGAATTATAGAGGTTTTATTGTTGTTTTTGCATAAAAATAAATTCCAACTAACTAGGGGATGCATACGCATAAAAGAATGCATACGTCATTGCATACGTTTTTTTCGATCTATTCTGACAGTCCTTTGAAAAAAACCTTTTCAAAGAACTGTGAGAATGGCTTCGAAATATAGGGGTTCGAATTATCGAGAGTTTACTGTATTTGAAAAAAAATTAACTTCATAAATTTTCTTTGAATAGTATTTTAGTATTTGCGATGGAAATACTTCAGTCTGAGAGCATAAAAATCGGTGTACTTGGTGTCCAATTCACCTCACTTTCGAGGGAGATAGCCATATTCTGAATTCGTTCATGCAGAATGTCCATTGTTGTGTTCATTGTGTGGCAAGTAGTATGCTGATTACATTTCGGCTCGGTTTTCAGTAATCCAACTGCAGAAGTACAGTACAGAGCACTGAGCAGAATTAAGATATTTTTTCAAACGCTTTTAAGTCAGTTGTCAGCTTCAAGGTTTTAAGTCAAGTAAATCTGGTGCAGTTTTGAGGTTCCTCCGAGATTAAATTCTGTTTGTACAATAACAGAAAAATAATACAACAAAGGCATAAGACAAATAAAACTTTTTAAGCAATTTTTTTTAAATTGTTAACTTTTCCCATATTATGCTGGTGGGATAAATGGTTAAAAAAGGAAGAATGTCAAGAACTGGCTCTCGAGAGTTGTAAAGCAATTAAATTATTGTGCTTCCAAATTTTTAATTACTTCAACTAAAAGATTACATTCATTGACATTGTTTTTTAGTCCGGTCAAGTTACTGTTTTCATTCAGACTTTATGCATTTCTTGTGATCACATGTAATGTAATCATTTCTAGTTTTTGCATTCTATTTTCCAAATAATTGCAAGACATCATGTCATTTCAAAATGTTGCCGATTTTGTCGTCCTGAAGTTACAATCTCATTCTAATTGACGTTAGAACAGATTGCATTCACCAAGGATTGGATTTTCTTTGTACATTTTTCTTTCTTAACAAACCTGATTTTGCTTTGATTACTTTTGATCTATTGCCTGAAATTTAAAGAGTCGTATTAAAGATGGTATTTGGAACAGACTGAAAAACTAACAAACGATATACAAAGGTCGGTTTTGAAGTTTAAGCTGGCGTAAATTATTTGATGGTTTATTTTATCTTTTTATTTTAAATTCATTTATTTCAATGGCATTAATGCCTTTGTGATTTATACGCCAATTTCCAACCTAAAAATAAATAAATTATTATAAGTCTAGACCAGGTCGATCTCACTCTTATATTTTGCCATAAAGATATTTATGAATAGTCTCTTTTTATTCTTGGGGTAATTTGTAAAATCGAAAGTTACGGTTACCAGTCTTTACACCGTTTAAGCAATAATATATATTGATTTCCTTTGTGTAACCTAACTTTGTAATTAGCAGCTACATTTTAAACCAATGCGTGAAAAATAGAGTATTTGATAAAAAGATTAAAATTTGGTATCATGATTTTCGAGAAAATAGCAACAATTATTTGTTTATAAAAAATCGATATTTAAAAAAAATCCTTCGATCAGGGACTAGCGTATTATGAAACTGAGTAATTTTTATTGAAATCTATGTAGCAGTTTTCGAGTTATAGTGATCACCAGTTCCGAAAACAGTTTCGAGAAATATGAATTAAACGTTCTCGACCGCTCTGGAGCGTCCGAGAGCTCTCTGGTTATTGCCGAATAACTTTAAAAGTAATTGTCGGATTAACTTCAAACTATCGGGATATATTTTTAAGACTTTAAGAAAATGCAACACTTTTTTAAAATTCTGACTACCCCCTTAAAAATCTTTTTATAAGCCGTCTTGACGATGTCAGCTGGCCGTTTGACGCTGCAATTTTAACCCTTTAGACTTTTTTTGTGTGGGCAGCTACGACCGATGTTACGCCAATGGCGGTGTTCACACCTGACTACAAATTGTACAATTGTACAATTTGCTTGAAAACCAAATTTGCCTTAGCGTTCACATTTACTTACATGCTTGACAACATGCAACATTTTTTTTTTCTATGCTTAACGAGATTTCTTTGCTGAGATACTCAGTCATCGAGATCACAAAGAAAAATTAAAAATACTACGAAGTTGGACGACAAGTGTTCGCACTCAACTACAAATCGTTAAATCGAGGCAAAAAGTTGAAAATATTTGATTTACTAACTACAAATCTGACGATTTGTAGTTTCGGGCGTTCACATGGACGATTTGCAGTCGTCATTCACGATTGTCAAGCAAATAGTACAATTTATAGCCAAGTGTGAACCTCGCTAATATCACATAAACAATTCATTAGTTACAATCTGAAACCATCAACAAGGTCTTGGAAAATTAGAGTGCCGGAAATTCGCTACTGCGAGTCAGCCAAGGCAGCCACTTGAACGACGTTGTGATCCGCAATTAAAGAAAAGTTTCCTTTTACTAATAAAGTCATTATGCATTGAACGAATTTAATTTTTTTCATTTTATTGCAATTTTTAGAAAGGAATTATTTTGCCCACTCTCTATTTTAAAATGCTTTACAAGTATGAGTTTTTCTACAACTGTATTAAAAGCTAACATTAATTAAAGAAAAAATCCACAAGTGGTACCAAATGACGTTGTTTTTTTTATTGAAACAAATTGGTACGCACTAAGTTTGACCAAAAGTATTCAAATTCATCACAAATTATCAAAACAATCGGTTCGGAAGGTACAATTTAAATATTAAACTCTTTTCGGGCAATGCACTTTGACTTCTCGGATAACGTCAAATTGACAATTTCATGACTGTCTTGTCATAAATAACTTTGGCCATGATTTTTCTCTAGATTCGTGATGACTGGGTCTGTCTTTAGTGTTACTTTGGAAAATTAGATTTTAGCCGAATAATTGCAAGAATTGACCTCTGTGCGATGTGAAAGATATCGCTAAAGCATCATGGTCGCCACAGACCTTTACCTTTCCTCTCCTTTTAGATTTAACAGATCTTTGCTAAGTCCTATGATAAAGCACTACATTGCAAATGAAAAAAAAAAAAATAAAATATTTTGCAAAAAGAATTCTAAGAAATGAGTCAAGCACTACGTTCTGGTCCGTCGTAAGCACTTTCCAAAAAGTTTTCCTATTCAATGCAAAATCGAAAAGGAAACGCACGCACATGACAGTTGAAAATGTAAATGAAATATGTTTAATTAATAAAAATTGATTCTATTTATCTATCATCCTCCACGTCGTCGACATCAAAGTCGACACTGATGCTCATCTCCTCCATGGCCAACAGCTCGCGCTTCATGTGGTAGAGGCGCCACTTCTCTTCCATTTCAGGAGTCGGGTCAGTGGCCTCAAACATAACATCGGGATAGTCATAGTCCTGAGTGGGTGGAACCTGTTGTATGCACATCGTCCTGGCGACATACTTCAAGCCCCAGCCCATGTAAATGGAGTCAGCGTAATTCTCAAACGTGAAGTTGTACGCGCCCGGCCACAGATTCGAGCGCATTATGACCATTTGATTGGTCTTGTTGTAGTGTGCGGAGAGCCTTCCTGACCACGGCTTCACACTCTCGCAGTTCACGTCCTCGCCGGCGAGGGTGAAGAGCTCCGGTCCGACTTCCGGATCGGGTCTTATTTCTTCGTCCAGCAGTTCCTCTTCTTCGCCCTCTTCATCACCCTCCTCGCTGCCTTTTTCCTCCTCATCACCGTCATCACCCTCAGGTCCGTGCTTCCCCATTTTCTTGCGTATCTTCTCCATCGCGTCTCTCTCCAGCTCGCGGAACGCGATCTCCTCGTCGATGTAGTGCACCCGGCCCTGTTTGAGGATGTGCGGCCGGTAGTGGACCCAGGCGCAGGGATTGCCCAGCGTCGCAAGTGGCAGTGGGCTGTAGGTGACGTCTTCGGTTATTGGTGTGTCGTTGTCCATGTCTTCCTCTTCCTCCACCAGGCCTTCCTCCTCCTCCTCCTCGTTATCTCCCTCAATCTCGCCACAGTCGATCAGCTCCCTTTTGTTCAGCTTCCTGTAGAAGCCGTACGGCGCGATGTACGAGGCCGCGGTGATCCGCGCAATCATCGCACGCAGGTAGTTCTTCTCGGTCCCCGGGAACAGGGGGTAGCAGTGAAGGCGTGCATCCAGGTGGCCCGTGAAGTGCTTCCTGATCTTCCGTGAGATCTGGATCTGTTTCGGCGTGACAGGCGGCAGCTCCGTCCACTCCTTGCCCAGGTGAGTGGTGACAAAGTAGACCTTTCGGTTGAGGCCGGCCCCGATCGGCTCCGAGGGCATGTCGAACTTCTCCTCGGTGATGAGCACGGGCACGGGCAGCGCTGCCGGCTGCATCCGCTGGAGCGTCTGGATGGGGTAGTTCTGCCAGTAGGCGCCCGGAACCAGGTCGGGGTCCTCATCGGGAACCTTGGGGTTGTCCCGGCGGTGGATGAAGCCTATCATGCGGCTCATCAGTCTCGACTCTGCCACAGCAAATCGCTGGTGTATCTCGGCCTTGGTAAGCACTGCTTCAACGACGTAGTACGACCCGTGCGTCCCGTAAATCTTTCCCCAGAAGCGTGCCGTCTGAACAATCTGCATCGTCTGGATCTTCTGCACCGTCCACGCAAGTTGAAAGGCCTCGTCGACCGAGAATCCAAGGCCGCAGAACGACCACAAGTGTTGGTATAGGATGACGTTGTCGTGCGGTGATTTTAGTCGCTTCGTTGGCATCAGGGACGTGTCCGAAATGACGTACTCGTCGATCATTGATTCGAGGTACATCTCCTCTCCCTCGTCGACGCACTCCAGCTCCTCAAGGGCATACGGCAGCTGGAAGTTCAAACGTTACGTTACTCGTGAGACTCACAAACGAAGTTGCGACGCACCTTAAGTGATCTCATGACGGACTTGGCTATTTCCAGGAACTGCGGCTCGACGTAGGGCTCGAAGAAGGGCCGGTCGGTGAGGCGGTACTTGTTGGCGCGCACGTCGCGGCTGTACTCCTCGAAGTAGTCGACGACGTTGACCGGCCGTTCGTCTATGATGCGTGTGATTATTTCCACCAAGTGGTCGTACCTGGAAGAGGGCGAAAGTCTCAGCCATTTTGGCCGGAGGGTGTAAGATGGGGTGGCTTACATGTTGTCACCGGTGATGTTGCTGGGCTTCTTCAGAATCTCCTTGTACTTGGCGAAGTTGATTTTTTTGGTGACCGATCGGGTCGGAATCGGATAATCGGATGAAACGCTGTCGACCCATTTGCTGGAGTCGGCAAGGAGAGCCTCGCAGGGAGCACAAGGTTCCGGACATTCGCCCTGCACAGTCGAGTGCGGTGAAAGCATGTCCGATGGACATTCATGGCTCGTGTTGCAAGAGCCGGACATTTTTAGGAGGCGTTTTGTTTTTGTAACTTTTTCGTATCAGGTCAATTTTGTTTTGTTTTTGCTTTTAGCAAGTTGCTCAACGAGCTCTGAGTTTTTTTTTTCGGCTTTTGTGTTCAGAATCTGTAGTCGTTTTGTGACATTTGTGGATTTCCGCCTAATGGGCATGCTTCCCTAAAAGTAAAACTCACTGAACCTGTTTGTGTAATTTCTGCATCAGTATTTGCTGATGCATTTGTGATCGTAATATTTACAGGCTTCAATCTAAAAAAAATGGCATTTACTGACCTCACATTATGACTGTGACAAAACTCATCAATCATCATTTAACATCGAAGAGATTTTCTCCGAAACATATTACAGAGTTTAATTGATTGCAATCTTTGAGGCATCTTGCGTTCTTCTCAATCATTTCATTTCTCTGAAAGTAAAGTAAACTCTCGAAAAATTCGAACCTCTATAATTCGAAAATCTCTGTAATAAGAAGCATTCTCCAAATCTCCTGAAAAAACCGCTGTAAATCGAAGAAAATTTATGCAATTTGGTCCCCTCGTTAATTCGAGTTTATTTTTGTGCCAAATAACATGAAAACCTCTACAATTCGAAAATGGTGGCTTGCTTAACTCTGCAATTCAAATAAAAAAATGAGCAATATTTTTTTTTCTCTGAAACCTCTGTAATACGAAGTTTTCTCCTTTTTCCGTGTAGTTCGAACAACCAAGAGTTAACTGTACTAGGTCATATAAAAGGCCTCAGCGGTTTTATGGTACATTTTTGAAAAAACAAATTTCTTTATTCAAAACTAATTTAATATGATCTTTGGCTATTGTCCGGGAAGCTTTATAATTTTTCAGGTGTGAAACTTCTGTGGTTTATCAGCGGAAAGTCACAGCTGAGAAATTTTTTACCATCAAGTGAATGCAAAGACTAAAACGAATGGCAACCAGAGGAAGCGAGATCAAGGCTAAATGGGGCATGAGTTATATCGCCGAGCGGCAGAGTTGGGATGTAATGATTACAAATCAGTTTAATTACTTATTACATGTATTTGTAATTGAGGTTTTTTTTAATTACAAATAGTTGTAATTGTAATTGAAAATCGTCAATTACATATTACATGTAATTGAAATTTTCAATTACTTTCCATTCAATTACAGTGATGTAATTGAAGCAATATGTAATGGTCAAATATATTGTAATAATTACATTTATTTGTAATCATTACGTATAATGTAATTAAATACTTCAAATCAAATAAATAACAGAAAACAAATATGGTTAAACTTTTGTTTGTACCAATTGATAAGGTAAATAGAATGCCTGCCTTCTGGTTTGCCATTATGTTTTTGGTAAACAACTAATTCGGTCAAGACCTAAAGCATAATCGTTTACTTACTTGAAAAATCAATTACAATTTTCAATTACTCTTAATATGTAATTGAAATTTTCAATTACAGTCGAATTTCCCTATAATGAACGTCTATATAACGAAGTTCTCCGTATAATGAACTAATTTCAAAGACACAGCTTTCTGGTTCTATTTTAGGTGTATTTTTATCTCTTTATAATGAATTTCCATATAGTGAATTTTTCTATACCCTGAATAAATTTTCTAGTTGAAAACTTGAGTTTCATACGTTTTTTGTCTCCACATAATGATTTTTTTTATGCTATGTATTTTCTCATTTTAAAATGCTTCCACGTCTGTACAAATATCGACCGTAACGGTACTTTTAACCGTTACTTATTTGTTTGATGTCTCTTCGAGACTCCTTGTCTGATGTACTTCGAACCTTTGTGGAGATGAAGAGCAACGTACCTACCGAATAATGTATTTGAGTCGCTTTGAGCTTTATTGAGGAAAAAAATGGAAGGGTGTAATACAAACCAAAATACCTGATTATTTTAAATAAAAGTTGAAAACACAAAAAATATCAAAATTTCTGTATAATGAATTTTCTACATAGTGAAGTCTTTTTCTGGTCCCGTGCGAATTCATTATAGGGAAGTTCGACTGTACTTGTAATTGAAAATTTTCAATTACAATCACCTGTAATTGAAATTGAAAGGATTTCAATTACTAATTACTGTAATGGTAATTGAAAATGTTTTCAATTTCAATTACTTTCAATTGTAATTTAACCTGTAATCATTACACAAAATAATCATTACTTTTCCAACTCTGCCGAGCGGAAACAATAGTACTCGTATAAAACAGCGAGAAACAAATTTCTATGAGCGCACACTTTATTATCTTATGGTCTTAACGGACTGACTTAACACGACTGTTCCACTAACTTCATCACTCAGCATCATCCCAAAATGCACATGAAAGAAGACATGGTCAACGGCTACAGAGTGACCTCGGGCTGCAAGTTGAACAGGGGCGTGAAATGGGATTCATGGACACATAAAACATTAGTTTATATTGGGATTTAAGATTGGTACCTTAGAAGGTGCTTGCAAAAGATCAATGGGCGAAAACTGTCTTTCTGAAAGACTATGATTCGAAAAAACTACTGAGGCTAGCAAAAACTGGGTCGAAGATAAGCACTTGATATGACCACCAAAATTTCAAAGCCTTTGGAAAGTCTTTAGGATACTCTAAAGGTCGCTACTGATTTCGGTAATAAATTTGATATTCGGCTAAAATCCAAATCGCCTACGAGAGTATTCTAACTATATACCAGAAACTTGTAAGAATCTTTTGGAATATATTCTGAGTAAATTTCAATAAATTTTAAGGACTTGTAGTGGTTGCTTAAGATGTTAGCTTAAAAGATTGGTTGTGTTTTTGAAACTAGCTTCAGCTGGATTTGTATACCCAATGTTTGCAAAGAAATAGAAATAAAAAAGAAATTATTTTATAATGAAAGAGCACTAAAAATTGAAAAGAAAAAAACCAAGCCTGAGTACTCTAAGCCAATTGCATAAATTTTTATAACAAAAAATGTACTCTTCAAGAAAAAGTGTGGGCGATATTGGGAAGTCTATCAATGTCATGATGGAAGCCCTTTCTATTTCCTCCCTTTTTGGTGACAATTCTGGTCGGTCTTTCTTGATTGCTTCATCAGTTCGACAATTTCATCGATTTTTTCAGTGACGAGGTGCATCTTGCGCATCCACTTTTCCGGAACCGAATTGAATTTACCGCTTTTGGTTTTAGTGTTTTCACATTCTCATCGTAAACTGCACACATTTTTTGGCAAGTTTTTGAGACGTTTTTTTTTATAGTAAAAAAAGCAAAGCATAGCCCATTGCTTCAGACATCTCACTCATATCTAAATTTTTGGTTTGTTACATCTTTTGAATGGATAAGAATATTGAGTGAATGTCGGTAAATTTCAAAACATTTTGCTTTGCTCTAAGCAAATATGCATTACAAAACAAACTGTTACGTATTGTGTTGTTTTGCCATTTTTTCGGATTTCTTTTTCGTGTGCCAATTTGCAATTTTTTTTTTATTTTATTACTTTATTTTCTTTTTTTTTCTGCTGGTAATGACGTACATCAATTGGTGTACAACATTTTGTAGCATAGCTCTAGGCGTATGTGGTGTACAACGGTTTGAACCTCATCGAAATACTGGGACGGCTGGGTGACAACCTTTGCTACATTTTCTTTTGGAGTGTGTATCCGCTAACGAATAGCAGAGACCACTTCGCTTTAAACGCACGATACAACTTAAATCAAGGCATACATACTCCAAAAGGACGTCCATCGGGCGAATTCAATTTATAATATATAAAAATATTCATAAAAAAAGATACATTCCGTGAGGGTTCCGCATTAAGTGCTTAGCACGTTTTTACATACAAATTTGTTTCTTGTTAGTGTTTCTTCTAGAAAATCTAAAAAAATGTCTCTTCGCATTTGTATAATTTTTTGTGCGTGATGACTTCAATACAAAGATTGTTCGTTGTAGTTAGTAAACTCTACCGAAGACTTGAAAACACGTTTTTATAGATCTCTTTGAGAGAAATACACTACAAAATATTGCATCTCCAATGCTTGGTTGAAGCAGTAGTTTTTAAGACTACGAAGATCTAAATAAATAAGTACGTGCTAATCTGTTGAAACAGGCCCTATTTCAACCTTTAATTCGCTCACAGCTGCAAGTATCCACGAATAACATCCTGTTAACATTCTGTTATCACTCGTTAAGACAAAAAGATTTGGAAGCAATTGCCTAGTTATCGGTGGAGTTTCTTTAAGGGTAATAGCTTCACTCAGTTGTTTCAAGGGGCTACTTAGTGTCTTTCATTTAGTTTTAGACCGGTCGTTGGGAGTGCAAACATTTTTTGGAGCCCCAAGGACTTCTAAAAAGTATGTGTGCAGCTCCAAACACTTCGAAAAAAATTGCGAAGCTCCAAAGTCTTCGAAAAAAATTTTGAAGCTTTAAGGACTTCGAAAATAATTTGTGCAGACCCAAACACTTCGAAAACAATTCTTGAAGCCCCAGGGATATCGAAAAAATTTGTGGAGCATCAAGGACTTCCAAAAAAAAATTGTGCAGTCCCAAAAAATTCTTGAAGCCCCAGGAACATCGAAGAAAATTTGTGGAGCACCAAGGACATCCAAAAAACTTGTGTGCAGCTCCAAAGTCTTCGAAAAAATTTGTGAAGCTTCAAAGACTTCGAAAAAAATTTGTGCAATCCCAAACACTTCGAAAAAATTTGTGCAGAACCAAACACTTCGAAAAAAATTCTTGAGGCCCCAAGGACTTCGAAAAAACATGTGTGCAGCTCCAAAGTCTTCGAAAAAATTTGTGCAGCTTCAAACTTCGAAAAAATTCTTGAAGTCCAGGGACTTCAAAAAAAAAAAAATTGTGCAGTCCCAGAAAATTCTTGAAGCCCCAGGAACATCGAAAAAAATTTGTGGAGCCCCAAGGACATCAAAAAAAATCTGCGCCATCCCAAACACTTCGAATAAAATTTGTGCAGACCCAAACACTTCGAAAAAAATTCTTGAAACCCCAGGGACTTCCAAAAAAAATGTTGCAGTCCCAAAAAATTCTTGAAGCCCCAGGAACATCGACAAAAATTTGTGGAGCACCAAGGACATCCAAAAAACATGTGTGCAGCTCCAAAGCCTTCGAAAAAGTTTGTGAAGCTTCAAAGACTTCGAAAAAAATTTGTGCAATCCCAAACACTTCGAATAAAATTTTTGAAGCCTCAGGGATATCGAAAAAATTTGTGGAGCACCAATGACATCCAAAAAACTTGTGTGCAGCTCCAAAGTCTTCGAAAAAATTTGTGAAGCCCCAAGGACTTCCAAAAAAAAAATGCGCAATCCCAAAGACTTCGAAAAAATGTGTGCAATCCCAAGCACTTCGCAAAAATTTGTGCAGTCCCAAAGACTTCGAAAAAAATTCTTGAAATTCTGAGAAATTTGTGCAATCCCAAACACTTCGAAAAAAATTCTTGAAGCACCAGAGATTACGAAGTCGTTGGGGCTGCATACATTTTTTTCGAAGACGATGGGGCCCTACAAAATTTTTTCGAAGTCCTTGGGGCCTTAAAAATTTTGATCGATGTCTTCGGTGCTTCACAAATTTTTTCCGAATACTTTCGATAGGCAAATAGTTTTTTGGAAATCTTTTCGAAGTTCTTTGGTCTTCAAGAGTTTTTGTCCAAATTCCTTGGGGGTTCACAAATCTTAGCCAAAGTGAAACTTTTTTCAAAGTTCTTGGGGCTTCACATTTTTTTTTTCGAAGTTCCTGGAGCTGCACAATTTTTTTTCGAAGTATTTGGGGCTGGACAAACTTTGTACGAAGGCCTTGTGGCTGCACAAATTTTTTTCGATGTCCAGGGGCTGCACAAATTGGTTCTGCAAAATTCTTTTTTGATGTCGGTGGGGCTGCTTTAAAATATTTCTGATGTATTTGGAGTTGTATACATTATTTTAGAGATCTTTTTGTCTACAAAATATTTTTTTGGAAGTTCGTGGCTTAGAATCTGTGTTTTTCACTAAGGCAAATTCGTGCAAAATCCATCATTTTGAACTTTTGCTAAAATGCAATCTTCCGCATTAATTTGCGATCAACCGTTCATGAGATGTTTCCTTTCCAAAGTATACAATTTTCTGATAAGTTCTAAGTTGCTTGACGGTATATACAAACTGAAATCATCAATATTTTTGTCAGTGCTTGAAATTCATTAATTAAAAAGATGAATAATAAACACATGTAAAGGATTTGCAGTCTTTTTCAATTGAAATGAGTTTGCCCTGCTACAAAATCGTCCACCAGATCTAACCGTCTAATTCTCGTTTGTTTCCCTTGTTTCTCGAACTTCGTGTTCATTTTTCTTTTCGATTAAATACTCTTATGTTCAATCAAATTACATCACATTAAACGACTGCAAAATGTGATGCCTTTCAAGTGGGCGTGAATCGTGTAAATGAAACAGCTTAGCGGTGGTTATTGTGTTATGTGAGGTTGTTTTACCAAAAAGCCTAGATTTGAAAGTTGTTGTTGAGTTGAGTTGAAATTTGAGTTGATTTTGCTGTTTAACTACATCCCCCATGGTACCATTTCTACCACACAGCATCGAGGTGCAGAACATGAAGACCATTGCCCGTGGCCACGTCAGAAACTTAAAGACGTCATCCTCCCCGCCCCCTCCCACCGAATCTTGGAGAAACGTTATAATTCAAAATCTCAAATCATTAATACTCCCAAATACCCCAAACCATTTGTAATCACAGAACACGGATGAATTATTAGCCGACCACCATCGCCAGTAAATCTTGGCCAAATCGCCACGAGTGGCAGCAGCAACAGCATCACCAACGGCAGCCGTCTTCTTCTCCCGATAAAACAATGCGTCGACCTCCCGCTATTCCCTCAGGCCGCCATGGGAGGAAGGCCGGCTCAAGCGGCCAGAGTATTGATTTACCTAAAATCAAGGCGCACAGGGGCTAAATTTGATTTATGTCCGCCATTATGAGTTAATATATATTTAATTCGAATAATCGCTTTAGGCAATTAAAATTCTTGACGATAAAATTTGGATCAATGGCAACCGGGGGCGGGCGGCTAGTCGGGCAGCTTCACAAACGCACACACACACACATTCCGCTGGTGCTGAGATAACGAGGCGGACATTGTGGAGCGTCTTTGAAGGGAATTCCAAACTCCTCGATTTGCCTGGCGTCCTGCGAGTCCTTCCCACCGCGACTACGACGTTCGGTCGATGTCCCTGTCGTTGTCAGCGGCAGTGACGGCGGCGTTGTCGTTGTCGTCAGCGTCTACCTCGAGAGGATGAAGATTTTGACCTTAATAATTTATGACATTAAAAGTCCTTTCTCATTCGCCGTTGTGTACTGGTATCCCGACAGGAGTCGGTGTTTGTGTGCGTTTGTATTCCCGGCAGTACTTAGTCTTAAGGAGAACGGCAGAGAATATGCTTCATAATGATGATTAAAGCACAAAGCGACAGCGAGAACGAGAACGAGGACGAGGACGTGGACGAAGAAGAACGACCGAAAAGTCGTTATATCCTTCCCATTGTGTGTTGCCAACAAAATTATTCTGAAAAATTGCATTCGCATTCGCATTCGCTTTCATGGATCCTTTTCGGTGAGATGATGCTGTTGGAGAGTTTTCTGGATGACGATGAAAAACCAAACCAAAAAAAAAAAAAACTGATGCTCAGAAGTTGAAGTTGAAGGAATAAAATAAAATCGGCACTCCTTGTTAATTCTCAGAAGTCTACAAAAATTAACGATGCGGACGGATTTGTGTTTTGTGAAGTTGTTAATGAGCACTTGGGACAACACACTCTTAGGTTGGCTGGGCGGTTGGGCAGTCGGCGCGAATTTAACGATGCAAATAAAGTGAGAGTCCCGTTGTGCGAATGAGGCCATGCGAAGAAGGCGAATTAAGGCATTGTGGACTCATGCGTAGCTCTATGGTCTTCCTTAAGGACGTCCGAAGGAAGTTTCACAGTTTTCGAGGTGCTTGTCTGTCGTTTGTGACTTAAATTGAGGTGGGGCGGTAACAAGAGCGAAAGCACACACCACAAAAGTGAAGTGTCCCAAAGAATTTAACTACGATTATAAAGTTTATTTTGTTTTTTTTTTTTTTTATTTTCTTGGAGAGTTAGTGCAAAAGTGAGAAATTTTACTCAGATAGAATAAAAATATTCTGAATCCAACTTCCGTGCAGCGAATTCTAAGTAAACTAGAATAAGTTAGTCTAAATACTACTGTTGTTATGGCACCCAGAGTTGACCTGTTACGCTAGATTGTAGTCAATTACAATAGATACTTGCGACATCACTTTAATAAACTGACTTGCACTTTTATAGAACTACTGATTTCGTCAGATGATGCCAATTCAATTGACTTAAATAAATTCAATTTTACATTGGGTGGTGTAACAGCCCGTCGAGAGCCAGAACCTAGCTTTTTCGTGCCTCCACTGTGTTGTGCGGCGTTATAATTTTGTCACATGTGGAGGGGACCTACTGTTTAATGCCGGTTCCGAACGGCGAATTGCGAAAGTTTTTCATGACAGAAGTACTCAAGGATTATTGTCAGTTGTTCGCTGGAGGTGGGGCCGCGAAAAATGTTTGTGGTGTTTTTTCCCCGAGTGGGATTCGACTCTCGCTCACCAGTCCGACGCACTAACCGATCGAGCCAACGACGCCCAAATTCAATTCAACGAATGCCAAATATTGAACTTCGAAAGAATGGTGACTTAACTTAAGTCCCAGTCTTTTTTTAGTTTCGATTACATTGACAAAAAAAAAAAACTCAAACTGGCTTCAATTTCTAAGAGTGCATTCCTAAATGAAATTCTTTTATAACTCTGACAATATTCAAAATATTCAATATCAAACTTTACAAAAGTTCAATAAGAACGAGTCGACGTTGATAGTTTGTGATGGTGGCAATCTTTAGCCTGCTATAGCGATTCTTTGTTTAGGGATTAATTCCAAAGGAATAACGAAACCCTTATTGAATCACTTCGGTGCCCGTCTGCTTGTCCATCTAAAGCCTCACATATTTGTCAGTAACTTCTAAATCTTTTGTAGCTCAGGAATTAAATTTGGAATGAAGGTCTATCTAAGCAATCCAAACAATCCGGTTAGTTCTAGTCCTTCAAATTTTGGCAGCCAGCCTAAGATAAGCCTCAGGGAAAAGGGTCGATAATGTTGTCACTGCCAGTCCTCCGGAGATTTATGTTGATTGACACTTCAGAAAAAATAAAGTATTCAATATTAATGGTGGACGAGGCAGCTTATTTTACCAAACTATTGAGTGACTGCATCAAATTTCGAATCCGACCCATGAGGAAATAACAAAACATTTTTTTGGCACCATTTGTTTGTGGATAACTGACAATCAATCCGTCAAAAGCATTTACTTCGCAAAAAATATAGCGAATTCACTATGTGGAGTTCCCAATGATTAGCCGATCCTGTATAAGAAAAATTGAAACACGCTTAGCACAGCCAAAAAGAAAGGCTCTAACTCAACTCCTATTTCGAACTTAAGAGTTAACATGAATGCAAACAAAAATTTTCTCTGGGTGGCAACCGAAGAAATGAAATTCCAATTTTTCAAAGTTTTCCCAAACTGCCAGATTCTTGTCCAGGTTCCACTTGAATTCCAATTTCGTCTTGAGCTCTGGTCTCAGGTTCTCAACAAGCCTTCTGCACAAAGCTCTTCTCTTTCAGAAAATCCTCTTTCGTCGATTTCCGAAAATTTCGAATATTCGAATTTCAAGACGAAGAGCGTAAGTAATGTTGCACATCTTGGCATTTCCAAGAATCAAGCAAAAGCAAACTCCGCACAAGCTCCTAAGCCATCGGTTTCTGTCAGCACCTCACCACAACAACACACATCCACTTGACAATGCCGAGTACATTCAATGAATAGAAAGGGATTTAGTGTGGCTCCTCAGAATTCAATTTGCACAATTCCTCTTCATCTCCTCCACACAACATTGAGCCACGCTCTCCGAAAATAAAAGAAATCCCTTCCAGAGTGCACTCCAGATGCATCCCCCTCTCCTTAGCAGGTGAACAACATTCAAAATTCATGTACAGTATTATTCTTGGTCTTCGTCTTGGTGGCAGGATTAAAATTCACCCGAGTGAACACACAACAGCAGCAGCATCATTAAAAGGATCCTCTTCTGCCTACGATTGCATCTCACACTTAATTCCCAAACGAAGTCTCGTATTCTCTCCTTCAAGTGAAAGAAGCCAACTAGTCGATTCATTTAAATTTCTGAAGCATAAGACATTCTCGGTTTGTGGTGTTTTTGTGGCTCCTCAGGTGCGACCAAAGACACATCTGCACCCTCTAACACAGATCGTCGTCGGAGCGAAAAACTACACACCGACCGGGTGGTGTTTAGTGTTCACACATATGCCTTCTAATTACAGTTCAACGTGTGTGCGAGTGTGCGTGTGTGTAATTGAATTAAAATAATATCCCTCCTGCAGATGCTCCACATCCGTGACGAGGACGGGAGCTGCATGCAGACAGCGTCACTGATTTCGGTTTCAATTAGCCAAAAACAAGCGTGACGACAACGACACCAGAGCTAAAGCCACCGATTATTAGGAGTCGCTCTGGAAATATGAAAGGACCTCCACACATACACACAAAAAATAGTCGTGGCTTGTTCACACTTGAAGCCGTCTAATTACAGCATTGACATGTATAAGAAGCGCACAACCCCTAACCCAAAGAAGCTCCGGTGTCGTGTAACAGGAGGAGAGCAGGTCCGTCGTCCTTTGAGAGAAAAACTCCCACTCGCACCTCCCACTCAATTGAAGCGCGTTGCAGTGTGATAATTAAATTTTTGTTGCACTCTCCCCAAGCGGATGTGTGTGTGTGTGTTTAATTAGTGTGACTCGTCCTTGTTCACCCGGTTCAATGAAATGAGTGCAAGGGGTCATTGGAACGCCCTCTCCCCCATTCAACCCTAAGAACGGCGAACGATGCCGCTACGTAATCTTAATAATGGCTTGACAAGTTTATCGCTCGATTTATTCGCCGAGCGCCAAGAGAACCGAGAACGGAGATCGCAAATTTGTCCTGGTGTTGTAAATAACTTGAAAATGACATAAGAACAGCATGACCTGGTTTCCCTCCCAGGACCATGAGCGTCCTTTCCGGAGTTTATTCGAGTCATACATCGTCTTTCCGTGTACGTGTGTGTGTGTTTGTTTTGATACTTCCCGCTTTTCGGGGTTAATAAGGACTCGGTGGGGGTGTGGGGTGTTAATTAAAATTCAGCTACAAGATGCTAAATTTGTCAGCATTACGAGGTTGACACTTTATTGGGGGTTGACTTTGCCAAAGAAGAAGATAGGATGATAGAGTGCGAGGGAAGAATGGTCGCGGGGATGTATGCAATTGGTCCTGGTGAAGGATCTTCAGATTTTGTGAGAAGTTGAAATTAGGGAAGTGCTTTAAAGGAGGACGCAGATAGCTCTGCAGAGACGTCGATGGCGTTGGATGAATAAACACCAATGATGCTTGACTCGATTGGTCGCATGGGACGAGTTGCTGGCTTCAACGCATTTGAATAAGCGATGGGAAAAAGGAAATATATATGTTGCCGATACTTGATGCAGCCAACAACGATTCTTGACGAAATATTTCTAAGATTTTTATTTGACTTTGTTTAAGCGGAAGCGATTGTACAGACATGAAATTTAAAATGCGAAGAAGAATATTTATGGGGGTGATTTCAAGCAGTGAATCTTTTCTAGAAATTTCACTGCAAAGACACAGTTGGCAAACCAGACAGACAGACGAGTGCTATTAATCCCTAGAAAATCAGGCAAGTTTTAGTGGGGCAACATTTGCATTTTTGCTCTATTTATGGTTGTGGTATTTCAGAAGATGTCAGTTATCCAAAAGTTTTTCTTAAGTGCTATCATTGGTTTTAAGATTTCATCGAAAAGTTTGTGTTTTCGAGCATTTGTGCACTTTTGTAAATTAAAAAAAAAAGAAATTGACAATATCATCCCAATTGTTACTGCAAATATTATAACCTTAGCAAATCAAACAAATATTGGTCCTTCCATAAACATTTAAAAGTGTGCGTTTTGTTTGTTTTTCTGTTAGCCTCGTTTTTGTTTTCTTTTCCTTTCTTTTTTTTGCACACCAACATTTCAAGGTCAACACCAAGCCTTTGAATTTCTTCTTCTTTCTTTGTGCGACGCTACAGTCTGGAGTGGACTTGGGTCTCCTTTAGCAACCTCCTCCATCCAGCAGGATCCCGTGCCAGCTGCTTCCAGTGACGCACACCGGGTCGGTTCAAGCCCTTCTTTACCTGTGTACGCCACCTTAGACGCGGGCGTCCTCTGTTGCGTTGTCCCATAGGTTCGGAGTCGAAGATTCTTCGGTCCGAAGCTGTGCTGTCCAATCGCCCCACGTAGCCTACCAACCGCAGGCGTTGGATCCGTAAACGCCTGGCCAAGCACATGTCGCAGTACAGACCGTACAGTTCGTGATTGAACCTTCTCCTCCAGTAACCATCAAAGCAAACAGGACCAAAGATCGTACGCAGAGCTTTTTTCTCAAAAAGGCCAAGAGCTTTTTCATCCGCTTTTGACAAAGTCAATGTCTCCGCGCCTTTGAAATTACAACACCAAATTTGCAAGTGTTTTCATTTCAGTTCAAAATGTTTTGCTTCCAGATCATTGTATTTTGGATTATGCGAAGTTATTGAAAGCTGAAACAGACATTTATTTATAAATATCAAACATTATTGCATCCAATATGATACTCAACGTAGAAAATGCTGAAGGAGGGAACGTCTTTTAAGAAGGACGACTTGTTTTCTTTGATTTAAAACTCATTTCAATCTAAATATTTAATTTAAATCTCAACAGACTTACAAATTATTCTCCAAAAAGAACGACACATCAACGCAAATTGACATTTTTGTTAACAGATATACCTTAATATGTATTAAGACTCTTTTGATAAAAGCTTGAGGCAAAAAACTTTGCATTCCTTCACAAGTAAAGAATTTCTTCCAAGGTAACGCCATGGGCCTCTAACGCTGCCTTTGTCCATTCATCAAACTTACTTATAAATTCATTACTGAGATCATCTGTATAACCCCCAACGACTCCTTTTCGTACAAATCTAACGTACATTCAAAGTTATTAAAAACAAAATTGAAAATGCAAAGAACTCACCTAAACGAGGATTCTCTACCGTTGTGTATTTTTCGTAGAACTTCATTTTCACTGAAATGGTTGCAAGAAGGATTATCTAGAATGGAATTGATGAGTTTAACATTTTCGGGAAAACATTTGGCAAAATTACTTTTCATTTGCTCAAATGAAAGATGAGCCACCAACTTTTCTAGCTCGCTGCCATTAATCGGCTTCTCCAGAAATTCACTGATTCGACAAACCTCCTTGCGCAGGTCCTTTTTCATTCGTTCAAAACTCGTAAAGTAGACGTAGGACTCGTTTCGAAGTTTCCAAAACTCAACAACATGTGACCAAAATGGCAAATAAAACGAGAAGTCTGCTAGAAAATTGTTGATGTATTGGTCTTTTGATGTACACAGCGCTCCAAGAGCATCAGCGTAGTAGAATTGTGAAACTACAACGTCCTTAGGGTCTCTTGCGACGTAGATTATCTGTTTAAGGTTGAAATGTAAATGAATTAGTGAATTTTATGATTTTTCTTACCTTTGGCCTAACTGTCCAGAGTTCTTTGGGCAGCAAGTGCATTGGCAGATGAGTTTTAATGACACGAGGAGATTTAAGTTCTTCCACTTTTTTAATGGAATCTGGCAGGATAGAGAATAACGTGCAGTACCTAAGGTGAAGCCACTTAAAACCTCAGATTTCGTTCTGAATTTCAAAACATACTCTAAGAAAGGACACCTCTCCTCTTGCTCTACGTCCAGAGCTGTTTTGTAGTCCAAGTCATTTTTCAGAAGCCATGCGAGTTCCAACATCCATGTCGTCCCGGCCTTTGGAACTGTCACAACCCAAACGTCATATTCGCGAATTTTTAAATTGTGAATACGGTCTAGCACTCGTTCAACATCGGAGAAGACAACACTGAATCTCTTCTCGACGTCGATTTTTTGCGGAAGACAATCGTTGCTTTTTGGGTAGACTTTGATGAATTTTACTAGAGTTGTAAGACGCCCTTCTGCAGGTTCTACTCGGAAATGCTCAGACATTTTGACGATTGCTGAGCAGTGTCTGATGGAAAACAGAGTCTTGAAGCAGTTTAAATATCACTGGAATATTTAATTTGAGTTCTTTTAAGGTGTTTACTTGACCTACACTAAATCCGCCGGTGATAAGACAGTCCGCCATAAACCGAAATAAAGGGAGTACAAAGTGTAATCTTTATATTGAGTGAATCACATTTTGTGCTGTATAAATACCGTCATGAAAGAAAAATATGTTTTATGATATATTTTTTATGAATGGTGATAGCACGCGACAGTTTATCTCAAAATTTTTTTCAAAGCAGATAACAAATTAGCACGTTTTTGCTGGGACAGCTGTCTTAAATGTTATACTGTAAACTATCTACAATTTGAACCTCTATAATTCGAAAACCTCTGTAAATAGAAACATTCTCACAGTCCGCTGAAAAAAACCCTGTAAATCGAAGAAAACTTATGCAATTTAGTCCCCTTGTTTATTCGAATTTACTTTTTTTTTTGCAAAACAACATGATAGCTTAACTAAAACTAAAACTGAAAGGATAGTCTTAAAGGGGCTTACATAAGCAGTATATGAAATTTAGTAATTTTGCGCAGTATAAATGAAATTAAAACTTTGTGGAAAACTCTTGTGACTTCTTAACAACAGACAAATGAAATAGAATTGTATTCATCAAATTTTGTAATACTTGAAGTTTTTGTGTGCCTCTTGCAGAGCGTTTTTATGACAACTTCTGATTTGATTGTATGCTTTCTGATATTTCGGTCCAAATGTTCCCAAAATCGTCAAATGACATTTAATTTGGTTTGATTTCAATTAATTAAGGCATTTTTGATTTTTAGTTTAGTTTTGAATTATCCGTGCATTCTAAAGCAACCATTCGTTCATTAAAAACGCTCTTTGGTTAAAGTCATTAGCCTGTTGGTGAATGAATTGCTAGAACTTGAACTTGCTAACTTTTTCATGCAAGTTAGTCTTGAGGATGTTTAAATTACCGCACCAATCAATTATCTCATCGATGAACAAACAATTTCTAATCCCAGATGCTGAACCAGTTACGGATAATTTAATTCGTGTACTACGTGCACTCTAAAACAGGGGGCTCTTAAATTTTAACTTTTTTTAAGATTTCATAATTTTTTTTTAAGATTTCATGCGACCGTCTGATTTCATGCGATCATCTTTTCTAAGTGCCATAGAGAGGGTTGAGAATGGCCGTAAAAAACTTTAAGAGCAAAGTCGTGTAGGTTATTTCCATGATCTATAGTACCAGTAGGTCTAGAAGATGTTCTTGAAGACGTCTAAAAGTGACTCGTCAAGCATTTTCCATGCATAAGAATAATTGCAATTAAAAAAATAATAGTGTTTCTATTTACTACAGTTCAAACCTTACGCACACCTTTTGGCATCATCTCTTATCCGCGGTCGCCTTCCTGACGGGATCGGATAATTTATGCATCATCTGAGTTGTCTTCAATTTGTTTCTCTTTTTTAAACGTCAAAAAATACAGAAAGCTTCTTCAAATCAGTCAAGAGCATTCTGATTGTTGTATACATTTTCAAATAGGACAGAGTAAAGTCCATCTCTATTCACAAAGGATGCCCAATCTCCTCGAATCAACTCATGTTCCTACTCAAAGTACATCACTTCACCTTTTGTTCGGAATTACAAATTAATTGCTCCACAAAATCAATTAACACTCAAATTAAAGTTCTATTAACCAACCAAACAGCCAGCGTTACGCAGCCAGTTGTGTGTGATTGAAGTTCATTTGCTGCAAGGTGCCCCATTAATTAGGAAAATCTACCCAGGTCTCCAGAGCGAATTATCCCTGTCCGCTTAGCAACAAGAGGTTTATTTGATTAATGACCAGATTAGTAAATTGCACATCATACCTATTGGGCTGACCTATTTGTGTTAAGAAAGTGATAGAGTCAACCAGCAACCACTTTGCAATGCAAATGAGTGCAAAGTAAATATTATTAGGCATGTCTGCGACCCTTTTGGGACACCCAACTAGCTCCTCCCTGACTAACCAGACCAACAGGATGATACATATAATTTGTGTAATCCAATACGTTTTCGAAAATCCTGGCTGCACGCCGAGTTTATAGTCCTGAAATGACAAAAGCATAATTGTAGGGATCACGTGACCGCACAAACTGAGACAAACTTGCACACACAAACACATCGAGACACAAGTCCAGGGGAAAGGTCTCAATGTCATCTGTAATAGCCGTGAACTGACTGTATATGGTTGCCTGGTGCTGATTGAAAAGGGATGTAATTACGTTTCAAGGATACAAGAGGTTATGCACTTATTGTCACATCTCAAGGATATCGAGATGCATTCCAATTAAAGTGGGAAATCACAAATACAAATGAAGTAGCAATCGAAATGGTATTGCTCAAGGATTTCGGACAGAAGCCAATTACTCAAGTGGTGTCATGGTTATTGGACTGATGACATCGCCAAGTTGTTGACACCGGCACTGAAAGGTGACGGACTCTATCGATTACTGTCATTTGTGTTCGAACTAGTGACAAAGTGGAGTGAATATCAGAAGTGAATCAAATTATTGGCCATTAAAATAATTTTTTATTTTTCGAAGCTGAAGAGATGGCAAGCGTAATTTTAATTGTATTTACAAAACTTTGAGATCTTACTTAGAACACGCGGTTGCCACTGAGTCCTTAACTATAATTTTTTTGGGGAATAAAGTTGTAAACTGGGCTAAGATGGAGTACAATATTTTTGAATGGATCAAAACTCAGCGCACTTTATTTAATGTTGTGAACTTAATCAGCAGGTGTTTCATTTACATGCACTGTAAGAAATTACTTAAAAAAGCTGGCAATTTTGGATTGTGTCTTTAAAATTGGAGAACGAAGCCTTTTAAAAAAGGACTCTATTTTAAGAAGGCAGTGTTGGACCTCATCCGGACTCTCAATGCATTCACTAAATGAAGCTTGAAAACATCTCAGATACCTAACTGCTTTTATATTAAAAGCAAATTGTTTGAGGCCAACCAACAACACAATGAATAAGCAGCGCAGTAATTCATACAAATCCGCACGGTTGTGGGCACAAATAACTTATAGCTCATTTGTGGTTGTGTGTAGACGACGATTATGTGGCCCTAGACGACAATTGTGTTCGCCCAACATGATTGTCCTTCGAGAACGGTTGGCAAATAGTTTTGATTTTCTCATGTTCTTTGGGTTCGATGCCGTATAGACCGCCATGCAAATCCTCATTCTTGCTGTGAACATTCTCTTTCTTTCTTAGATAGGTAGACAATAATAAGGGCAACTGACGTGTTTGCACTAAAAAATCAACATGAAATGACAGGTGTTCGTTGGCGAAGTGCCAAATTGAGAGAGAGTTAGAGCATGCAATACAAGTTGCGTGCTTGATACAAGTTGCGAGAGGGAATTTTTCGTTTATTTTTTTGTACAAAAAATATTCGACTTACAATTAGAGGAATTGAAAATAGACTAAGAGTCTAAAAAATGTATTCGAGTTAGAGGGATTTTCGACCTAGAGAGCGTTTGAGGTAGAAGACTTCGACTGTATTCTTATTTAATTAGTTCATGTGTGTCTTTCATCAAATTTATATTTTAAAAACTTTAGTGGGCTAAGGCTGAAAAATAATTTTATCTAATACTCTACATATTTGAAAAAGACTTTCGGAAATTTTTTAAAGGAAAATATTTAACGTCATCATTTCCGGTAATAAATCGGAAAAAAAGCACGTCCGCGTTGACAGTAGAATGCATAAATCATGACTAAATTTCGTGGTTTAGTTAAGACCATAAACTAGAATTTGAATGAAGGAAAAAAGAAAAGAATGAAAGTTGGATTTTTGGCAGACCAAATATCCAATTGGTAAAATTTGCTTAACATTTCTTTATTTTAAATAGTTGAGATTGAAGTTGGAGTACTTCTGTCATGGAAAGCTTTAGCAATTCTCCGTTCGGAACCGGCATTAAACAGTAGGTCCCCTCCACATGTGTCAAAGTATATCGCGCACAACACAGTGGAGGCGCGAAGAAGCTAGGCTCTGGCCCTGTATGGGCTGTTACTTCGACTATTTATTTATTTTTTTTTATTTAGTTGTGATTAACAACAAAAAAATCCTTTGTCCAAGTTCCCTTTTACTTGGAAAAATCTCGAAGACCTATGTAAAATTTCATCAAAATCGGTTTTGTAGTTTTCGAGAACTTTTAACAACCGACTTTGAAAACTAATTTTCGATAAAAACGTTTTTAAAGTTTTCGGTACCACCTACCTGACTTTGAGCGCGCACCACCAAAGCTGTATCTCTGAAACGTTTATTCCTATCGACTTGAAAATTTGTGATAACATTCTCGAGATGTTGTAGAAATTAATAAGACAAAAAAATTGACTTTTAGAAGCTGTGAAGTCCCTGTAACCACTTTATTCAATAAATACAAAACACTTATTAACATTTTCCAAACTGGATGACGAAAAAGCACAAATCAAATGTTTCACATATTTTTTTTTTAACCTGTTGAGTTCGTAACTTCATCAAAACGTCACGTAATCCTAAAATCCCCATTAAACACCAATTCGAACACACAAAAAAAATCCCATTCTAATTGAACCTAATAGAACGTTTTATAAGCCTTGTCGGGAATTTCATTATTAATTTCCTAAATCTAATTATTCCATTCCAGGTCACGTTGTTTTAATTCCACGAACATAACGAACAAAAAAAAATTTAATTGAAAAATACAGGAACAAATTAATTTAAAATCAAAAAAAAAAAAAAACCTTCATGACACACATATTACGCAGTCACAGAGCTCCTGTTACAATTAATTTCCACACACAGAACTGATTAATGCATAAAAATATCGCGTTAATTACACAAAAAACAATTACAATCGACTATTTGATATCATCGTCGTCATCCGATGTCCAATCAGTTGTTTCGTTCTCCTCGCGCCAGCACGCCAGACTCAGACCCAGTATCAGTTATTAATGCGAGAGTATTTAATTAAATATATCACTAATTAAAATTTAAAAATAAAGAAAAAAATTAATGCATATTTATATAACCTGTCAATTTGTTCTTCATTACTCATCATTGATTGCGACTGACCGATTTGCTGACTGACACAACGGATCGTTTTGGGAATTAATTTCATTTGATTTAAAAGTTTTGTGTAGAACTTGGATTTACATTCAAATTGAATTTAAATCATCTTTGTCTTAGTACTCACAGAGTTTTTGATTTTTTTTTTTTTTTTGAGTCAAGCACCTTCAATCGGAGAAGAAACAAAAATTAATATCAAGTGTTCGCAGTAATCCTGCATAATTGATAAGCTGTGTTCCCCATACCTCAGCGTCAAGGACATGGGAGAGAAAACACGATGTAGGCGGTGGTGGCTGCGGTTAATAGTTAAAAAGGATACCTGCTTTAGTTGCATTTCATGCCGGCGCGCAAAAGGAGAGCACGATTTGCATAAAACCGAAGAAGAATCCAACACACACACACATAAGGAGGACTGTCATTGTTTGTTGTGCTGTTAGTGATGCGCGTTGGTATTCATTCGAACTTACATCCTGCAGGTTTTTTTTTCGTCGTTTGATAGGACGACGATGATGACGATGGTGGGGTAGCGGGGAGCGTTGTACTTGAGCCTCAAGATTTCCTAACTACCCGAGGACTCGGTTGAGGTGGCCCTTGAATGTAAGAGGAGAGGAAAAGGAGAAAAGAAGAAAACAAGCGACAGACAAAAGCAATTTAAATGCAAAGATGTGGCTGCCTCAGCGGTGTTTGGGAGGTACTCGTCCTCTCAGTCTCGGCTCTCGGTCTCGGTCTCGGTCTCGGTCTCTCCCAGTTGTTACCTTTGGGGATGTTTGGCCTTTGACTTAGTTTCCTTCATGAAATATTTTTTTTTTGTGTGTCATTTTTTGTGAATTGGGTGGGCGAAGGTTGAAATCACATCGCAGTGAGTATGCAAATTCGGCGTTTGTAATGGCAAGAGGTTTGTTGTATTTTTGTGTTGTTTGTACGCGTGTTTTTTTGCAATTTCAACAATTAGATAAGACAATGTTAAAGAAAACAGAGTAGGTGACAAAGGCCTGGAACTATTTTTAAAGGCTGAAAGAACTGTACTTCAGTCAGATTCAGCAGAGCTAAAAAACAAAATTATGCTTTTCAAGATTATTCAATTGTTTTAAATCGTTTGTAGGGAATCTTTCCATTATTCAAACTTATTCAACCCTATAACAGAATCCATTTGTAGTAGAATTACGAATCGAAGTAATGATATGAACTTGGAAATATGATCCAGTTAACTCCCGATAATTTGAACCTCCATAATTCGAAAACCTCTATAAATCAAAGCATTCTCAAAACACCTCTGCAAATCGAAGAAAACCCATGCAATTTGACTCGTTAATTCGAATTTATTTTTGTGCAAAACAAGATGAAAATCTCTCTAATTCGAAAATGATGGATTTTTAACCTCCATAATTCGAAGTCAAATTTATTTATTTTTTCTTATCAATCTTTAGTTGAAATGCGTACGTAACAAAAGTCAATAATATTTTTTTTCTGAAACCTAAACAATTTGAAAACGTCTGTAATTCGAAGTTTTTCCTGGTTCCATGAATTAGAACAAGATTATGATCCTGTTAATAAAATTTTAATTTCCTAAGATTTCTTCTTACGTAATTTTCTCCATAACCATAACTTCTTTACAGGGTATTGCAAGAGCGTCCAAACCAGTTTTAATCTTTTCGAAAAAAGGGTCACATATTCATTTGGTGCTTTTGTAAATCTTTGTACTAACAATTCCAAAAGTTTTTAATTGTTGTTTTTGCTCCTTCAAATAAAAAGAAATGTATTAAAAAAACACAATCGCTTTCTTTAACTCCGACGTAAACAATTTGTCGTAGAAAAAGATAACAAATTTCCATTTTAGTTTTATTCGGTGATACCAACTCTCACGAACTTCCAAGTTCATAGACGACTTTTAACTACGATTTTGTTCGTAGTTTTGGAGTTCGTAGCTCTTTTTCGATTAGGATAAAAGTCGTAATTCAATTTGCAAATCTACGAAAATTCCGATAAATTGAAATTTTGTTAATTTGTGAGAAGATCTGATCACAGTAAGCTTATTGACTTATCTAGCTTGTCATGCGTTAACTACTGGACTTGGACTTCGCTCTATTCTTTATGAGTTGTGTGCTTTGTAATTACTTGAGGTATAGATTCTGTCTTTTACTTTTAAGTGTAACTCTAATAGCACAGCTTTTTCAGGTTCGAGTTAGAGGGATTTTTTGAAAAATTCGAGTTAGAGGGATTAAATTTTTTTTTACTTAAAAGCCTTTATTTTATTCAAAAGAGCATACATGTAAGGAAAAAACACCGGAAACTGCTTAAGCTTGTAATTTTGGATTGAGTCTTTAAAATTGGAGAATGAAGCCTTTTAAAAAAGGACTCTATGTTAAAAAGGCAGTGTTGGACCTCATCCGGACTCCCAATGCATTCATTAAATGAAGCTTGAAAACATCTCAGATACTTAATTGTTTTTATATTAAAAGCAAATTGTTTGAGGCCAACCAACAACACAAGGAATAAGCAGCGCAGTTATTCATGCATAGCCGGACGGTTGTGTGCACAAATAACTTATAGCTTATTTGTGGTTGTGTGTAGAGGACGATAGACCCTAGACGACAATTGTGTTCGCCCAACATGATTATTCTTCGAGAACCATTGGCGAATAGTTTCGATTTTCGCTAGTTTTTTGGGCTCGATGTTTGCCGCGTAGGCAAATTTTTTTTGCGAAAACAAAAATTGACGTAGAGGAATTGAAAATACACCAAGAGTTGAAAAAATGTATTCGAGTTAGAGGGCTTTTCGACTTAGAGGGCTTCGACTGTATTAACTTTGATTGGGCTTTATCTTACTAAAAATTTTCGTAAGTAATTTCTTATTCGTGAAGGTATGGTCTGCAAACGTTTGAGAAATAAAAAGAAAATAGAGTCTGAGAAAAATTTGAGAAATCGAGAGAGACATTTAGTATGAGCAACTTTATATTCTTCATCGATCTTTTCATATTCTTTTCGTGTTTTTCTCTCGTTCTTTTTTTCATGAGTTTCTCATGTTCTTCTTTTTTTTATTCTTTTCACTTTTTCTAATATTTACGTTCTTCCTACGCACAGGTCCAATGAAGAACACAAAGAACCCGAGGAAAGTGAACGACATGGAAGACATGATCGACATCAAGAACTAAATTGTCAACACGTCGTAACTAAACAAATGAATGTTCAATTTCAGACATAAACGCCGCCAGTCGTTTCGTGTCGTTGAACATGAAACCCAACACCTTGCAGCCAGCCACCTTCATTGCGTTTGTCCTTTCAACTCGCAGCGAAAACTTCCTCCTCATTCTACAGAAAATTCAACTTCAACTTCCTCCTCTTCATACGAAATGGCTCCGGAGAGTCAAAAAGGACTCCCTTCTCTCATTAAGCACACGACACATAATCGGGAAAACTGTTTCACACAGCGGAAAACAATTTTTTTTTTTCATTTTTGTTGTTTTAAAGAAATTTCTCGCCACAGAAAATATATTAATTTGGACTTTTCCTTGCACGTCGTCCTTGTGGGTAATTCCAATTAACCCCCTGCATCCTGGCCAACGCTCTCATTTGGCATTCATGTCCATTCGCGTAGCAGTATGCACACCGGTCCACGGCTACACATACACAGTGAGTAATAAAATTCATTAAAAAAAAAAAAAAAAACAATTTTCAATACTCTTCGTCCTTTTTGGGAGCACAGAACGCAACTCTCCTATGGCTGTCCGGAACGAGTCTCAGTCGCCGAAGACTACGTGGAGCAAAAGCACATAAAACCCCATTAACACTTTAGGACTCAATTTAAAATAAACGACTTTGACTCCGAGGAGGTAGGAATGCGAGCGCAACCGTGTGCACACATTTAAATTTAAGGATCATCACCACGCTCAGAGAATACAATACACGGACCTGCCAGCCAACACACAAAAAGAGGAAGCCAAGTAGTTCAACACATTCACTTGATCCCCAATTCGGATGTTCCGTTCCAGGATACTCCCCGTGCGGATATATTTCACCAAAGTCAGTGGAGGATCCTTTTTTTTTGTTCGTTGTTATTCGAGCTCTACTACTTATTATCGAACAACTAACGGTGCAAGGACGCGTCTCATCTACGCGAAGTCTGCCACCGACCAACGTTCGTATGCGCTCACGAAATGAGTTGGTCTGCACGTGTGGTGGGATAGAAATTTGTGGGTGGGCACGGGGGCCGTATTGAGCAGGATAACGTGCAGGAGTCAGGATAAACGCTTGTACGTAGCCAATAAATTATTTACACACATTAAAAGTGAACACGGTGGCCGGCGCTGTGCATTCGGTCTTCTTGTGGAATCAATAAAGCCGCAACATTAAAGCGAAATTGACTTGGGAGTCGGTAGCTGGCAGCCGTCAGTCGGTGGTCGGTAGAAGGTGGGCTAACATCTGGTCTGGACTGGCTGGGCCAACACTTAACCCACCACCTTCCTCCAGGTAATTATTTGGAGAATTTATTGCAGTCCCGTCTGAGTTAATAAAGATGTTGTGGAGAGTCCTGGGGATGCGAACTGCTCCTCCAGTCCGGGTCCTGATGACATTTTTGCAAATTCAATGTGACGCAGATGGCTCCCGGCGCTTGGCGCTCGACGCTGACACGAAACGGAACGCACTCTGACATCGGTGGCGAGGAGAATGGCTCCCATTAGTTGTGAGTGGGAGTTTGAGTCGAGTCGACTATTCGACCGTTCGACGGTGGTAGGAGTTGTTGGCGTGAAAGGAAAATTGATTTATTGTCCTTTTTGTGTTATTAGCCCTCGGGTTATCCATCATCATTTCCACGTACACGGACGCCGAAATGGAAAAGGGACACTTTTCAATGTTTCTTTCAGTTTTTTGGTTTTTTTCTTTCGTTGCCGTTTTCGGAAGTGACACCATTGAATTATGACACTTTAGGTAAATTTAAATACACTCCTCTGTCGGGGAAGTGTGACTCTGGGGAATTGCGGCGGGTTAGCTATGCGGGCGGTTAAGTAGACAAGGACTCGAGGATTAAGGTTTTATTTACTCAATATGCTAAGTGGGTGCTGCTAGGAGTCGGTGGCGCGTAGTGGGGGTCGGGGAGTGTAATTTATATGGAAAGTTTTTCAACTTGCCAGGGGTGACCGGCCGGAATTATCTGTGACTATCCATCAAGTCCGGGCGGTGGAGAAGGTGTTCGTTTCACTTTTTTTTGTATTTTTTCTCCCCGGTGGATGATGGCCGAAGATGTGGATGAGATGGAGGAAATGAAATTGGAGCACCTGGTGCAGCACTGCGATTGAATATTGCCGCGAAATTGATTTATGGAGTTGATGAGCTTAGGATATGATTTCAGCTGCTGGGGGGGTTGGTATTGTGCAATGGTTGTTGAGGTAGGACGAAGTCCTTTGTTACGGATGAACTTAAAGAAAGCCGTAAATTTACAGAGATTTGCTAACGTTTAAAGTTTGCGTTCTGCGTTATTAGTTCCGAGCTTAAGTTGCGAGTCTTAGTCGTTTAGTATGTTTTCTTTTGAACTGTTTGTGGGTTCGGGAGTAATTGATTGCTTATGATATTAAGTTGTACCTTTTTTAATGTCGGATTTTTAAAAGTCAATACAGTGCCACCTCAATAAAGCAACTAATAGAAATTTGAGCACTTCTTGTATATTTGAAATACAAATTGAAAAATAAATATATTTGTTAACAGTTCATTTTAATTTCTGTTATATAAAAAAACTTTCTTGGCATCTGGCAAGTGAAATACATTTTATTTTGTTCGTAGGATTTTTCTATAATATTTATTTATTTTAATATTATTATACTTTTTCCTGTTTTCATCATCACTGCTGCTGCTTCTAAAAAACAACCTGCTGCTTCACATTTTGCTTGCTTGCTTTCTAAATTATGTTCTCTCAAATAAATTTCGTTTCACAATTGCCAGTTTTATTGAATCAAAAATAAAAAAAAACATTTATCAAACAAGTCGAGGAAAGTGTACTACAAATAATTTCGCTCGCTGGAATACGGATACGAATACGGATTTTTTCTCGACTTCGACTCTCGACTATCGTAATAGGATTTGAAAAAATTTTTTAGGGCTCTTATCACGTAGCTTTTCAGACGATCATCGTCCAGACGACTGTGATTAACGCTTTCGTCAAAAGTTTGCTTCATGCACCACTATCGCTATAGTCCCGTCTATCGTCACAGTTTGAGTGCTACTAAATGCTACATTCCTTATGTCAAAATAAAAGCTGCTTGTCATCCTTTATTATCTTTTCGTATTTTCAAGTCCAAGAACGAATAAAAAATGTAGGCAATGAGGTATATCGCACTCTAGTTCATTTCAAAATAATTTACAAGCTTGAATTTGTTAAATTGGCATCTATGTATAAGTATTTCATTTCCTTTCTACAACACTAAATAATGCGAAAAAAAAACATTAGCCCTTAATAGGAACTTTGAAGAATGTCTGTTGCCACAGCTGGCATAAAATAATGTTCTACAGATTTTGAATACTTCGATTAGAAATATACCTCAAAAGACCAGAGTAAGAGATACATCTTGGCGTATAAAAACTACAACAAAAGCTTTATTCTTTCTTTTTTTCCAATTGTCGACTATTGTTTTATGTTTGGTTATGACAATCGTCATAAGTCAATTGATCAATCATGCAATCTGAAGCCTCTTCAAACTCTTGTCTTAATTTTCTTTGTCTGAATATAACAAAAGCTGGTCTGGTCTTTTCACCTTTAGTGAATTTGATTACAACAGTGTTTGAGTATTAATTAGCAATTTCGCAAGAGCCACTTCATAACAACACATATCATTCAGCATTAAATTCAGTATACCAGCTTCTGTTAAACCCTTCTCAACACACATCCACACAACTGTCCGCAATAGGGTCAACAACACCACCATAATTGCTCGTCCACTCGACCACTCACCTACTTCCTTATTAAAAGCCGATTTCGTCAATCCTCCTAACGAAATGGCATTAGCCACACAACTGTAGTCACAGTGATAAAGAACTCATAATGAGCTCAGTTAAACACTCACAGAATCTCTCTGACCTGCATCACTCATACCCACTCTGGAGAATGATAAATTTAAATGGCATACCTAGTTAATTCCCGCGGATCGAGCCCGTAATCATGTTGTCCACCTTCCAGTTCCTGTCCATATTTTGGTAATAATTTTAAAAATTACTCCCATTGTTGCATAAATAATTGTCGCGCGACACGGACTTCTGCAAATGACAGTGCATAACTTCCTCTCCACCACCAACAAGCACACACAACAAAGCAGAAAATAAAATATCCTTCAAGTCCTGACAACCATAACATTTGCACACGGGAGAACCGAAACGAAACGAAAACGAGAACATCACTCGAAAACCTGTGGACGGACATAGAGCAAATAAATTATCCTGGCGAGCATTTACCTGGCTCAGTTGTGATAAATTAATGATTGACAGACAAACTTTTCCGGATGATGTGTATTCACACGCCCACACAGCCACACAGAGAAACGGTAGATCGGGATAAAGGATTGCACCTCGCACACGTACATCTCCACGATGGCAACGAACGAGAGAGCGGGAGTTGTGTGTCCTGTTTATGCGGCAGCAGGATTTCAAATTATCCTTTTATCTGCTTTGTCCTGATTTTCTTTTGTTACCCCGATGTTGTATAATATTTATGAGAGAAAGGCTTCCGGCTATAGTTGTGAGCTGATATGCCGGGTTACGGTGGGAAGTTGCTCGTGATGTTGTCGTTCGGCAGTTCAGTATTTTTTTTTTGAGGTTAACTTCGATTATGTTGGGTGTGTTCGATGCGGGCTATCGATGCTAATATTTTATTATTTGCTGAAATTCTTTTGGGTTGGTGGTCAGTGGAAAGCGTGGCAGTGCAGAGAAATAAAAAAGTTTTTTCATCAATCCGACAACTGGATTCGGAGACACGTTTAAAACGCAAACAAAAATATTTTTTTTTTTAATAGTCCGTGAAATGGACGCGGGTGTTCGATTAGTAGTTTGAGTCTTATCTAAATGTACTTCTTTTTTTGCCCCCTAGGTTTGAAATATTCTAAAAGGCCGAGGGGCTTTTTTTTATCCAAGAAGAATCGAGGGTATTTGATGAGCCTTGTTAAAGCCTTTGAATGGGTGCAGAATACATTTTTTAGTTGGACAATGATACAGAATTTTTTAGGGGACTAAAATTTATGCAGGTATCTTGTAAAAGCCTTTTCCTGTATTCAAAAGTATTATTCTAGGTTTTTAATGATTCAGTCCAATAACCGTAGGCACTTTTCATTTATTTATTTATTTTTTGTTGGAGATGTAGTCAATGCCCCAGAGAGCTCTGCTTACACTTCACCGATCAAAAGGCATATTTATTACCGTAAAAGCATGATTAGGTCATAAACAATTGTTTGTTTCAAAAGGGAAAACCAGAGAAAAATACAAATTTTACTTGTGCTTGTAAACTACTTGTGTTTGTTTTTCCTTTTGCGGGCTCTAGCTTATGGCTTAGACGCAGTTCCACGCCTTTTCTGACCTCCAATCGTCACAGCTTGTATTAAGGCTTGTATTAAGCTTATCTATCGCCCGTATCGATTTGCCATAGCTACAGCAATGTCTTCAATATATTGTGACAGTTCCATAATTCTTTTGAAAATCGATTGAAACTATGAATACACAAAAAAAAAAAAAAATTAAACAATTAAATTATGTCGAATTAATTATGTCGAACAAAACTTGGGTGCAAAACTGAGTACAAGCAAATAATCTTTTGTTTTGCTCTTTTTATTTTTTTTAATTTGTAGGCTTTGTTATATACTATATGCCGTTTTGTTCGTCTTTAAATGTAGTAATAAAGTGCGAAAAAAATGTTGAGCTTACTTTAATCGGTTCTTTTCTTTCTTAATTAGACTTTGAATAAAGATGTACTCTTTTTTGCACCTCACTGTACCTGCGTTATGTTAGAGGAAAGAAATTAGTCTTGCCTTACCAAATATCTTCGTCAAGAATTTTTGTGTTCAACAATTTAACATTGAATTCTCTGAAAAAAAACAAGTTTTTTACGCTGTAGGGGTATGAAACACTTACATTGTTTTATTTCCTCGCCTGCCTGCTCCAATTAATGCCAGCAACAATGTCCCGGATAGCAAAATCGCTGACCTTTCGTAGAGCAAACAGAAACAAAACCGAAATCCCTTTAAAAATTCATGCCCACAACATCAATGGTTTGCACCAATCAATCAGCTCGATACTTCCCCGTCAATTTCCGCCACTCAGTGTGCCACATACGCATGCACGTCCTTTTTTTTATTTTTTTTAATTTAAGTCAAACATTTGGTAATAAAATTTACTTAACCTCCCCATAACCCATTTAACACTCGCCGAGACCCCATTTGCCAGACACTATTTGCACATTTTCCATTTTGATATTGGCCCATAGGCCTATCGCCCATCTTGGGGTTACTACTCCCCAAGGAATCGCCAACGAGGACATAAACAACGGTAAGCAATTGCTTCGGTGCTGCGAGAATTCCCTCAGCATTCCTAACTCAAAAAATCTCTCTACTAAAAAAAAAGAAAACGAAGAACCAAGAAAAATGTACACAAATGCAATACATTTAAACTCGAAGGATAACATCTCGTTGTCGTCCTTTTCTTCTCCATCTTTTGCTTCGTCCTTACAGGAATACACCACTTTGCGCAGTTTAGCTCACTGGAGTCCCTGTAATGTTCCAATGTGCGGTCGATGTCTTTCCGCCTCCTCATCTCGAGGCTCTCGTGACCTTTCCTCCTTCAATTTGTCGGCTACGCTGATGATATCCGGAAAATTGAAGCAAACACTAAGGACAAGGGCGAGAGGATGATGCTCCTGGCCAAAGGAGCTATCGAAGGAGAGAAGCCAGCAAAAAAAAAATAAGAGAAGTGAAATAAATAAAAAAAAAGGACGAAGAATGGAAGGGAAATAGAAAACTTCCTCGTTCGTCGTTCTGTTCATTTGAATTGAAAACCACATCGCATGAATAATTTGATATTATCGATTCTGACGGAGTACACAGCAGCGCGCACACATCTCCTGCCTCTCATCTTCGGTTATCCGTACGGCGACAGAGAAGGGCAAACATGTCCGCCAAGCCAAGGCACGCAGAGACACCGCCGACAACGATGACGACGGTTTACGAATTGACTGCAAAGAAAGGAATTCCCCAGAGTCGTCGACAAGTACTAAAGTGGGCACTTCACAAGTTCACTAGCAGCTAACATCTTATCAGGACTCGCTACAAACACACACACAAACACGTATAGATGTCCTTCCGGCAGGGAAAATGGCAACAGACCGGGGGAGGATCACGGCCGGAGTTGACTTAAGGAATCTGTAGAAGTGGCAGCGAAGACAAGTCCACGCTGCGACGAGACAAGACAACACACATTCCCGGGCATATCCGTGGTCAGGCGACATTAGTTTTTGTTTATCCTCGGGATGTTGACACCGAATTGACGTGTGCACGTCGGTCACGTCGTCGCGGACTCGGGACGCCCGCGCTCGTCTCTGCTCCGTTTGATTCAACGCCCTTTTGTCACCTGCCCTCGTGAATTATTTTTCATAATTTTTCCATCCATGCAACTTTTTGTTCAAGGACGAAGAAAAATTCAAAGAGGAAAATTACCAAATGTCCTTGGAGTTATGAAGACATTCCGGTCGGTGCCCATTCCGGACAGCGTTCGAAAATCACTTCAATTATTCATGGAATGCCGATGTTTACGGAACCCCGTGGTACGGATGGAATTTTTGAATATTTTTCTTATTAATTTACGAGGGAGGATGTCTAGAGCTATCTTCGAAGACTGTTTGTTTAACGAAACAAACGGTTTTTTTGTTCGAAAGAGATTTTTGGACGTTTTCAAGTTGGCGTCTATTTGAAGATGTACGACTTGCTTTTATGAATTTTTTTTTTTGCGGATGAGAGGAGGTATTTCCGGGTGAAATGCCAATTAAATTGGATTGTTATGCGGGACATTCCATGAGAAGGAGTGAAGGAAGGACAGTGACCTTAAATGCTGTACAGGTTGGTTAGTGGACGGTTAGTGGGACAGAATTTGTTCTATTCTAAGCGAAATTCAATAAAAGCAACCTTTTTGCGTTTGAAACATCCAAAACGAAGTTTGTTAAGTTACAATTCCATTGGTAAGCTGCTCGAACATAATATTAGAAGCTTCTACGCTCAGCTCACGACATTTTATGGCATGTAAATAATAATCAAAACTGTCTGGTCCATCAATTTTAAACTTTAATCGCCAAGCGAAATTTCGAGGATGAGTTTTGATGTCTTTAAGCTTTCTTTTTCTGCACGACTCCAATATACAAATATACAAATTGTGTCAGAAAATTGTATTTGTTTGCTGTAAGAATTTTTTTGGAACTCTCTTGCATATCAGTCAAATGCAGTTTTCCAACAAGATAATGTTGCAGTTCTCAATCAAACTTTCTCGCAACCATCCGTGTTAGAGAGTTTCATTTCAGTGAACTGAATTAGTCTTAATTTTTTTTACAGAATTACATTATTCAATCATTATGAAGGCAATCATCAGCGAACTTTGACTGACTTCAATCAATTGAATGCATTTTTTGCGTTATATTTCCTAAGTACAGTAAACTCTATGTAAATAGAAATCGAAAACTTATGCAATTTGGTCCTGTCATTTATTCGAATTTATTTTTGTGCAAAATAACATGAAAACCTCTATAATTCGAAAATGATGGCTTGTTTAGCTTTATAATTCGAAGTCAAGTTTGCTTTTTTTTCTTCAACAACCGTTAGTTGAAATGCATTCGTGACGAAAGTGAGTGAATTTTTTTTTCTGAAACCTCTGTAGTTCGAAGGTTTTTCCTGGTCCCATGAAATTCGAATTATCGAAAGTTTACTATAATTGCAAACTCTGACACTGTTACTTCAAACTTTACATCAACAGATTTTTCAATTTAAGGTCACAGTGTCAGAATGAAGTTAATAAATGTAATCTTTTACTCCAAGTTAGTGAAGGTTGCATCGAAATTCCTTCCTGAAAATAATTTCACATTTGACAATTTCTACAGAATACACCATGGTTGTAGAGTTTCTTGCTGAGGATCCCTGCACGTAGTTGAAAATATTGGAGAGACAGACCACAAAACCAGAGATGTAAAAGATTGCAATCTTTTGGCTTTAAAACTCAATTGAATTCATACCTCTGATTTTTCAATTCATAAATTAAATCTGTGAACTAGACTGCAACATTGAAATCTCTCATTTTTTTTCAAGTCTTGACTGGAGCAATCATTCCGACCAAGCAATTGATTGCAATCTTTAGATTAACATATTTGGGACCTTAGAATTCATCGAAAAATTATGCAATCCAAAAGACTTCATCGAAAAATCTTGCAATCCCAAAGACTTCAACGAAAAATCCTGCAATCCCAAAGATTGCAACGACAATGTTTGAAATCACAAAGACTTCAAAGCGATTGCAATGAATGCAATGCCAATCTAAAGATTTTCCTTCAATTGATTTGCAATCAATAGATTGGTCGTAAAGAGTGCCCCAATCAAGACTTCAAAAAGAATGAGCGATTTCAATTCCGAAGTCTTACTCATCAAATGAAGTCAATTGAATGAATCACAAATTATAAAATTCTTTCCATAAATTCAGGGATTGCATTACAAAAGATTGCAGTCTCTGCACAAAACGACTCTTCATTATCACTTAACATTGACAGCCCAATTGATATCTAAACACGCAGCCACCAAACAAATATTCCATACTACATCAACTAATTGCTCGTGTTCTTCGCCGGAAGCACCATGTACCCACTCAGTGATAGCAGAGTTTTCTCTAATCGCTCTTCAGCAAAATATGAGAATTCAATTCTTTCATCAAAAAGCAACTTAGGGGACACCCGGGTTTGAACCGGGGACCTCTCGATCTGCAGTCGAATGCTCTACCACTGAGCTATATCCCCAACTTGACTTCTCCACTTGGAAGTCTCAACAATACACCTTCCAGCCACCACCCACACTCGAAGTGGTGGCGTTTAGTCGGTGGGCGTGCTTCTACCATCCACCGTCACCAACCGTAAGATGATCGCCAAAAAAAGATTCTTGCGACCGAAATAGCTGCCAGAAGTGTTGAATACTCAAATGTGTGCCAAGTGGCGTCATCAACTCACAATGGGTAGCGATTAGTTTCCACTAGTTAATCGATACTTCAAAGCCATTAGGGGAAATGCATCATTATCTCTCACTGCGGGGCATGGGTGTGTGATAAAACCGCCATAAATTTTGAAACCAGCACGGTAACATGGTTTTGCGGTGAATAGAATTCACCCACTGGCTGACAATGCGGGTGGAATGCATTCGCAATAACCTGCAGCTTTCAATTTAAATTTTCCTGGCTTCAAAGGAAAATTATTAGATCCGCCATCGATGATTGTGTTGCTTAGCTGAGTAATAAACTCTGGAAACAATTTTTGAACGAAAAAAGGTTTGGTTTTCAATGAGTATATTGTTCGAACCGAGGTTATTCTTTGTTTCATCTGTTTACGAAGTCTGCTAGCAGTTAAATTGTGAATCATCTATTTACTTAATTTTCATTTCTTATCATGTAAGAGAAATAAATAAGTCGTCACAGTATTAATTCTTTAGTCAAAACCTTTTCAAATTCGAATTCAAATGGACAAAAATTGAAAAGAACGTAATCATTAATAACCGTCCACTGACTGCACATTTTTTTTTTCAATTTCGAAGCGCTGCTCATTCATTGACTTAACTTTGAGAGTCTTACTCCGATTTTCACCTTAGACTGTATCTTGCCACTATTTGAAAGATAGAAAGCAACATAACGCAGACAAAAATGCAAAAGGATGCAAGTGATTGCAAGACTGTATAACAATGCAAAGACTGCGGATGATTGCAAGACTGAAAAATAATACAAAGATTGTGAGTTATTACAAGACTACAAATGATTGCTAGACCGATGGTTGCACGACTGCAAATGATTGCAAGACTCCAGAAGAATGCAAGATTCCAAAAGTATAAAAAGACTGCAAACATTTTATTTCATTTCATAATTGCGAAAATGCAAATGATTGTAAATGCTTGCAAGTGATCGCAACGAATTCAGAAAGTCTCAGTGATTGTAGCATGATTGGGAAAATGGGTTATATAAAATGAATAATGATTGCAAAATTTTGAGTCTTAGAGTGTGGTCAACAAACAGAATCATTTAGTTTAAATCAGCAATCTCTATGATCGCACAAGATTTTTTTTTACAATACTGAAACTGCCAACTTCCTGCTTGTAGCCCAAAAGCATAAATAAACACCATCGATTCCAGAACAACCCCAGCGGCTCACTGGAGCTTACGCCCAACTCCGCCATAAGGAATCATCCTAATTAATTAACAACCCCCGCTAAACAAACACCACCCGCTCAGAACAGACGGCATCTTTTACCACCGCTTAAACCTAACACTCTGGCACAATTGTTCCGTCGTAATTACACTACTCGGAGTCCCAAAAAAGTTAAAAAAAAAAAAAAGAAAACTCCCCTCGCGACTTCACCACGCATTAATAAAACTTCAATTGGAAAATTTAAGACTCATCCTCAGCGCCATTTCTGGTGAATTCCCTTCCAGCAACAACAGCGAACGAAAAAAGGGCTACACAAACCGCATATTATATCCTGACCCAAATTTATTAGCACCGCCCCCGCAACACGCCGAATTTAAGTCTTATTTATTGCGTCTAAGTGGAAAGTCACTGATGTTACCGAAGCGAAATTACGATCCCATTAAAAGAGCCACCGGGAGAGTTGAATGTGCTCCGCCACCAGAGTAAAGCGGAGCCCCATAGAAACCACTTATTCACTTTTAATAATTAGCGATGTAACATTATCCCTTGGGAATTACCGTTGCTCCGTCGTCGCTCGTCAAAAGAAATTTTGTAGAAGAATAAGAACGGCAAGAAAAAAACTGAAAACCCGTGGCCAAAATAATAACCAGCCAAACCCCCACTCTGGAAGTCGTAAAGGCAACACTCGCCCCCACCGAAACCCTTTTACGTGCGACGGCGGCATGGCGCGGTATCTTCCAAATTCTGATCCTTTTCCTGCCCAACAAGGCAGAGGATAAAATGTTTTCTAATGCAGGATAAGCAGCGGCGGTGGAGTGCCTCAGGGTGGGTCTATCTCACCCCAACTAGTTTTTGCAACCCTATTTTTCGTTTTTTTGTTCGGTTGTTGCTGCTTGAGGACTCCCGGTGTCTTGTACCCGTATCAGTGTCTTACGTATGAGTCAGCGAGGAGGCGTCGGCGGCGTCGCATCCTCGCAGGTGAGGTTGTCATAGTCGCAGTCAACCAGAGCTCAACCCCAAAGTGGATTACACACAGTTATTTCACTCGACTCGTGGTTTGGTGGTGGAGCTGCCATATCTCCCTCTCTCTCCTTATTTTTTTTTCCTACCGCCCCCCACCGTCGAGTGTATGCCCAGAGTTGTTAGCTCACAGGAAAAGCTTATTGAATTTATTACAGGATCCCTTGTATGTGGCAGGTATATAAAATTATTTCCTTTTGAATTTTTCAAACCCGCTGCAGACGCCAGCCAGCCAGTGAATGGTCGGTTAGAGGCAACAAGGTAGCTCGGTTTGTTGACTGGAAACATTTTAAGACGAAAAGTGGCAGCAGATGTAGCAACAGAAAAAAAGAGAAACCAGAAAAAAAGGCGGGGGAAAAAAAACGCCGAGCATTAGCAGGCGTAATGTGCTTTGCCCCCCGGGGTCCCAGCTCATTCGCCACCACCACCACCGCCGCATCTCGTTCGAGGTTTGGCGTCCTTGTTGCTTCATCATATCCGGCGTTTTAAATTGTGTTGTGATGTATTATCCTTTTACTTTTGATTCCTATTTTTATGTCCCTTTTCGCCTCGGTTCGCTGAATGGGGGGAGGCCCTGTCTGTGTGTATGCACATGGGAAATGAGATCCTCTTTTCCATTACAGCTGCCTGCACATATCCTATGAGGCATTACATTTGGACTTGTTGCTGCATTTGTTGCTGATGTTGCTCGTTGTGTTTCGTTGGCGGTGGGGACGGGGCGGTTCAAGGTTCTTATTTGTTTTCTCTCTTTGATGCGGAAGGACTTCAAGCAGGATTCGTTTTTGTGTGCTCGTTTTTAACGTTTTTTTTTATGAAATAGAAAAGGATACGGAAGTAGGTTCGTGCTTTTTTCATGGATGAGGAGCAACCATGACGACAGTCGATGCATGATTGATGGCGAAGGTGGAAGTTTTCTTTTTCGGTGATTTCAAAATCTCCCCCCAGTGATGAAATCCTTTGGGGATCTGCAGAATGAGTCTGTCAGTATTTGCTAAAATGTGCCACGTAATTACCTCTACTTGGAGGCATTCAACTTTCATCAATTGGACAGTGTATGCAACAACTTGGAGCCGCACAGTCAATCATCTTCCTCAGAGTTGTAAAAGAGTGAAATCGTTTGTGGATTGAAACATTAGTAAGTTCAATGAAGAGATGACATTCATTTACTTCAATTTTAGACTGTGAGACTTCAAAATTCTGCAATCATTTGCAGTTTTGCTTGAAAATTATATTGCAAAGTTTTCAAATGATTGCCAGACTACAAATGCTGGCAATCATTTGATTGCCACTACAATTGATTACAAGATTACAAATGATTGCAAGACTACAAATGATTGCCAGACTACAAATGATTGCAAGACTACAAATGATTGCAAGACTACAAATGATTGCAAGACTACAAATGATTGCAAGACTACAAATGATCGCATGACTATAAATGATTGCAGGGCTATAAATGATTGCAAGACTACAAATGATTCCAAGACCACAAATGATTGCAGGACTCCAAAAAAAGTAAAGACTGCAGATGAGTTAAAGAATTTCAACCATTACAAGACTGGAAATGCTTGCAAGACTGGCCGTGATTGCAATACTTCAAAAGAAAGCGAAAGCTGCAAATAATTTGGCAATGACTGTAAGACTGCAAAAGAATATAACGACTGCGAACGATTATAAATGATTGCAAGTATTTGCAAAGAATGCACGAAGTCTCAAAGATCAAAGTTAACTTACTGCTCTAAAATGATCGAGAAAAACTAAGTGCAATCTTTTGATGCCAAATGAATGGTGCTTGCGAAATTTAAAGGCACAGTCTGACAGTGTCAGTCAACGATTAAGATCTTTTTGTTGGAATCAGCCAAAAATGTTGATGTCGATTATGATCTCTCACATTGATGATGTTTAGAGTTTTGACTGTTTCGATTCTGCTCATGTATTATGCACCAGTTGAACACAAAATGCCTGTAAAGTTTTTTACATAAATATTGAAGTTGAAGCTAATTGAAAATACTCCATGACAATTCATTGTACAATCTGTCAAAGTCTCAATAACCACCCCCAATCACATTTCCAAAAAAAAAAAAAAATGCTGCCGATTTGATTGATTCACACTGTGGCATCATTGAAATTATTCGATTACATTTCGAAAACAGAAAATATCATAACTGAAACTTCCAATAACTTACAAGAGATATTTCAAAGGATACAACTCGACCTCCAAATTAATATTCACCACACGTAGACGGTATATCGATTCCATGGCACTTCTACTTATCGCCGTAACGTAACACGTATCCTGTGTTGGCCTGCAGCCGAACTTGGGTAGGTGTCCTTTTCCTCTTTTCCCTGCTGCATTATTCGTCTCGTAAGTATGTTCCCCTTGTTTCCCTTCCCACCGCCGCACTAGTGCTCGCGTGAGGTCCTTCCTGAATAGATATGGAAGGCGGTAAGCGATAAGAAAGAACGTGCGAAATATTTTAAACTTTTTTTTTCCACTCACTCATTTTTTTTTCTTTTTCTTGCATTTTTCATAAGTCATCGTTGGTGTTCAATATTTCATTGGACAGTCTTTCGTGTCTATTTTAGCATACTTGCTTGGAAATGTGGCACGTTTTCCAAAAAAAAAAAATCGAGAAAGATGAAATAAAAGTATCCCAAAGATATGGCTTAGACTATGAAAGATGAAATTCAATTTCTCATACAGTGTGAGGAGCTATTTTATGGCCAACGTTTCTTTAACTTTTTTTCTCTGTGCTAATAACTCATAGAACAGGGAAGCATATATCAGACGTTTAAAGTTATGGCAGGTGATGATCGTTACTGTTTAGATAAGATTCTTTTTTTTTTTTGTTTGTTTTTGAGTTTAAACGATGTCTTTTGTTATGATAACAAGTGAAGATATGGTATGTCACTGGCGAGACAGATGAGGTTGTTTTCGAATTGATTGCTGTCACCAATTGATTCGCAGCGAGATTTATCTCAACCGGTGGGAGGTAAAGAATCTTTGGGAGTAATGCAAACTCTTAGGCCACGCGTACAATGAGGCGAGAAAGTGATGCGATGCTAGAAGCGTTACGCGAAGCGATGCGAGATGCGATGCGAGAAGCGATATCGTGCGCACAGTGGAAGTTGTTCTATTGCTGCAAGAGCCCATATTTAATAAGCGTGGAAAATAGAAACAACAACAACCATTAACACTTCTCGTTCAGACTCGCTTGAAAACTGGTCGGAAGAATTTGGAAGCGAGAAGATTGCGAGACGTTTGCGAGAGGCTTGCGAGTGGTTCTCAATTGTTGCATTGAAAATCGCTTCACTGTGCGCACTTGCATAAGACTATATGGAAACAGTTTTCTCGCTTTCTAGCTTCTCGCAACGCTTCCCGCTTTCTCGCTTCACTGTGCGCGCGGCCTTAGAGTAACGTCTACAAAGCTGTAGTTGTAGGTTTCTGATATAAGACGAAGCCATAGTTATTGCAAGGAAAAGTAGGCCTCACTTTCAACATTGAATGAGTTGAAGTTTGGATCAGTCGTCTTAGGCAAAGACCAAACAAGAATGGTGAAATGAACTCAGCGAAATTCAATTAAGTTCAGTGAAGGTAAAGTAAAAACATAAGGAATTTATTTGTTACAAATAATGAAAAACTATAACTTAATCATGCCGATTATGGAATCTGGCTTATAGACTGCGGCGGGAAAATTTTCGCATTCCCTTATTTTCCTATTATTGAAAACGCAAATGTGAAAAATTTCGAATGCCGGTAAAGTAGTGCAAGCAATTGCTTTAATAGAAAACGCAACTCATCCGCACTCCATATATTTTGTGACGTTTTCAACCCGCATCAAATTAGTTGCGGATTTGAACTAAGAAGAGTGAGTTTGTATAATGGAAAGTAAGTTTTACATTTTAAATGAACATAAATATTATTTTATTTGCAGAAGAAGAAGTCTGCGTTTTTCTTTTTCGTTTTCCTTTTGGTTTTGCATTTTTAAATAAGAGACTATATTTGCATTTTTTTGTGTTAGATATGTATTCTTAGATAACCACTTCAGAGTTAAGAAACTGGCCTACTCCACTAACTTACAGACTATCCCCTCTTTGAAGTTCCTATAATGGGAGCAACCCTCCAAATTGTTATGGCACTCTTGACTTGGCAATATGTTTCCTCTCCCAGGTATGATAAGGAAACTTGTGGGTGACTGTTACCCAAGCCATGTTTTCGCAGGTGTTAATGCTGCGTATTAACGTCGTTTTTCGTGACCGCAATCCTGCAGTTCGAAGCCTGAAGTGTTTTACAAGTCTGAAAGAGAGATGCCCAAATGGATGCTGACTAAAAGAAAACAATTTTTTTACTCACACATTATCCTGTATCGATGGATATCCCAGGACCATAACCGACGAACCGCAATCAAATATCGACCAGCAGGAATATTTCATTGGAAGAACGAAGACATCGCATTCGGAGCACTCGGTATTGATAAAAGTTTGTTTAAGTAACCCATTTATCACTGCGGCATATTTGCATAGGAACAAAAGATAAATTTCATTCATTTTACTGCTTATTTGGCACTTGATTTTCATAATGAAATTATTTTTGAAAGCAATTAAAACTCGAAAATCAAAAATTGACAGAAGAAATATGATTAAAAAACGATCGATAAGGAGGTTGTGCGGACCGGTAATGTGGTTCATCCGTCGGATTCTACAATAGGGTTGAACTGCAAATGCGGATACATTGCGGATTGTTCCGCCGGATTCCATAATCGGCATGAATAAAAAAAAATCAACCTTCAGACTACCAGACAGTCTACCGATCTGTCCTCTTGCTGCATGTATTCTAGGCTTAAAGATCAATAGTTTTGTTCTTATACCAATTACTTCTTTTGAGGTTTAAGACTTGGTGGATTTTTTATTCTTAAAAAAAACTCACTGTCTGGGCAATACAGTACTTACTTTGGAGGTTTTCAATTCTTCCCAACGCATGAGCAAACCTTTCCGCTCCGCGGACGTATGATTTTGACCAGAAACAAAACAGAACCAGATATTCATCTTCCTCGTATTTTTCCCCTAGACTTTTCTTGATATCGTTTCTTAAAACAATATTGGAATCAATGGAAAGTGTATTGGAATGCATGAGAGATGAACACTAATAATTAAATAATATTGTAGTAATTATATTTTTAAATTTAGTGACGTAAGCATTGCATTTCAAATCCATTTTTACCACTATTTTTTAGCATGATCTTTTTATTTTGAATTTTATAAAAGTGGCTCTCCATACATTTTAAATAAACAATCAAAACTAGCGATACGTTTTATAAAAATGGACGTGCGATAATAAAAAGTACACATTTTAATGACCATAATTTTTGAAATTAAAAAAAACAATACAATCTTTAAGTTTAGGTTTTAAACATAAGTATTCATCTCTTGTCGTTTCAAAGGAATAACGAAACCCTTATAGAATCACTTAGGTCGGTGACTGTTTGTCTGTCCGATTCATTAAACCGCCTACAACTTTTGAGTTATACGTAGTTAAGGAATGAAATTTTAACTTAAGGTGTATCTAGGGAGGGAAAAATAATTCTCCAAGAAAAATTGTTAAGGAAAAATTCTAAGAAAAAATTTACCGCTGAAAAAGATGAATTGGCGAGTCTCAGTGGACACGCTTGCCAGAATTTCATCTCTTCAGTGCAGCAAAGCACTTTTCACACGGTTGGCGCGATAAGCAAATGGGAACAGATTTTCGTTTGTTCAGCTTCATTTGAAACGAAAAGAAGAATTTTACTGACGCTATTTTTGTTTGCTAGTTTGTGTGACTTATATTATTTCGTAAGTACTCATCTATTTACGGCCGAACGAAACCCTCGGTGTGAGAGTAAGACTCGCACTTGACCGCTTTTTTAGTTTTTTATTCAAGCTAGTTACAATTTTATAGATTCATCATTTGTTGAATTGTTTCATTCGTTAGCTTTCTCGCGCCTCCACTGTGTTGTGCGCGTTATAATTTGTGAAACTTTCGGTGTGATCTACTGTTGTTGGCTAGTCTGTAATTTTTTAAGAAAAGACAATTTATAAGCGCTTTATGGTAAGCTCATATTTTATGAATAACATATGCACATTGTTTGGTGCTGGTGGTGAAAACCCTGAATTTTTTTGGCGGGATGTGGCCAAGACCCTGAATTTTTTGACATGAGAGTAGTGAAAGTCTTAAGAGTTGCAAAAGCATGCGTGGGTTTCTTAAGAAAAGCCCATGTGCTCTTAATCTATCAGGCATTCAGCAAAGTCACAGCTTCTGGGTAGCTGAAGGGATTTCCAGACTGGTAAGTTGAATATCTCGTTTTGTTTAATTTCTGATACTGACATCCTGTCAAATTTAAAGTTGGAAATAACTGTCAGTGTTAAAATAAGATAGGATTTAAAAAGAAACTGCCAGATGGCCCGCCCTTTAGAAACGTGAAAAGGAAGCTAATCGTTATCAGCATCATCTTCTGTGACCACATGTTCCACTAACGGGTAAGGTAAACTGTATAAAATTTGCTATGGACATACAAGGTACCGATTCAGCGAATTCAAACAAAATTTTTTTTAGAATCGAGTTACTTCGTAGGCCCTCTGAGTAAAGTCTGTAATGGAAGCAAATTTTAGAGAAAAGTAATCAGTCCGTTCTGTGATGGGAAAACAATGAAACAAACTTTACGCCCCAAACAAAGTGCTTTCTTTGAAAAAAAAACTAGTAATAAATACGGTTGAAAAATTTGCGAAATCATGGGCTCCTACCCATCCTTTTCCTCAGCTTTTTATTACAAAACCTATCCCTGCGCCTCGGACGTTTGTCTGCAGGCGGCAACGACGCTTTCCAATCAAAATACTTTTTTTAGGCCTCAGCCAACACCACTCTCTACTTCTCGAGAAAACCAAATAATTTTCATTTCAGCCCACCTTACAATTGGCATTCTTTTCTTGTATCTCGCAAGGTATTCCAATAACCCTCCGCCTTAATGGAACAAAATTGAAGGCAATATGTTGTGTTATACAAGGTAAGAAAAATTTTGTATTTTCTTCATTTTTTTCCTCTTTGGAACAACGACAACGGGGAGTTTATCTTTTTTATTTGTTTCTCACTTCCGGCAATAAAAGTCGATTCAAACCATTACGAAAAAGAAAGAAAGGGAGAGAGATATGGAGGGAGTCAGGCCAGAATTGCAGAAGTGGCATAGAAATAAAAGAATATCCTTTTATCATCCATCTCAATAAGGGGGCCAATAGACCGGCACACTCACACACCGGGACACCGATTGCACAAAAGGTACAACGAAGTACATAGCATCGACGTGAGATAGTCCATTGTACCGGATATCCTTTCACCAAAAAAAAAAAAAAGATTTCACTCCCCGGACGGGACAGGACACAACACGAACACACTCTGTGGGAAACTTGAACATTTTTCTGTGTATCATATGATTTTGGGGACAGATAGTCAATCAATTTGAAATTTCTTATTGAGTCCTGTTCTGTTGTTGCTCCTTTTTGATTGGAGTTATCCTGTGGAAGGACAAGGCACTGGCTTGGCAAGGATATTTTTTCTTCCGAGAAGAATTTTTCTTTAAAGAAGAAGTTGTTTTATTCTTGAGCGTGTTCTTTTTTTGCGCTGCAGTCAAAGACGAACGTCTTTTTGAGGCACTCGTCGGCGAAAGACTCGTTAAAAAGAATTAATTTTTGAAAAGAAGTCGGTTCCTTGCAATTGAAACGCCCGAAAGGACATCTCAAGCAAAGAATTTCCATCGAGGCACTTAACTTTGTCATCGGCTTGTGTATGTGTTTGTGTTGACCCGAAATTCCACACAATGTCAAGCATGGCTTTAAAGGATTCGAAGGGTTTTTTTTTTTGGCAAGTTGACTCCCCAAGGTCGGGCGCATGGCTGTAGGCCAGTTAATTAGTCTCGTCGTGTATGTGTGTGTTCTTGAAGCATGTGCCTGGATGTTTAACTCTCGACAAGGACACTGCCAGCCAGGCAAAAGGCAATCCTTTTTTGGGGAGTTTTATTTTAATTTCCTGTTCTGCCAAAGGGCAGCGCGCTTATTATTTGGTTTTGTGCAGCAAAGTTCAGTTACATTCAAAGCCCGGTGCCTTTTTGGGAGGGCATCACTAAGCTGTGTCAGACGTCGGTCGGACTTTGAACGTGTGTGTGTTTGTGTGTGTAATAATTGAGTTTTGCGGAGAGGAATGGATCCCATCCTTGAAGCATAACGGGCATAAAGGGCATAAAGGAAGTAAGCAAATTTGCGGTAACGTGTTATGGGTGTTACTCTCTGTCTGAGGGTTTTGGTCTGTCTCTTCTGATTGTTGGCAGTTGCGTCGTACTTCAAAGCTCGTCAGGGTGAATTTTGAAAGGACCGCAGCAAAACTGTTTCGTTTTTGGATTCAACCCAATACAGTGCTTAGAATTTTACGCACGTAGGTGGAAGTGTGTGTCTGCGATATTTGCCTGTTAATTGAGGTGGATTGGCTCAATGGCCATGGGGCGATACCGTCTGAAGGTTTAACTTCTGAAATCCGTTGGAGATGGTACTCATAAAGGACGCTTTGACTTGTGGTTTGTAGACGAAGGTTGCCTCTGGTCGATTTTAAGAACAGTTCAAAGCAACTGAAGCGACATCTTTGGAATTAGCATGTCATAAATAAACGTATGAAATTATTTTTATAGGTGGGTGTAACAACAAGTTGTAGGTCGTAAAAGTTGTTTTTGCTGTCTTCATGGGCTAGACTTGATCCTGGGTATGCTAGACCAAGCGCCGGAGCAGAAAGGGGAAAACGCGGGCGAAATATCTCAAATTTTTTTCTTATTTTTATGTTTGGTTGGCTAGATTTTTAGAGTTTCATTCCAAAGAAATAACGAAACCCTTATGGAATCACTTCGGTGTCTATCTGTCGCCTTTTACATATTTGACTCTGACTTAAAAGTCCTTTGTAGTTAAAGGATGAAATTTGGACTGAAGATGTATCTAAGCAACCCCAAAATAAGTCATGCATCTTTTTTTTTTAAATTAGTTGCAGGTTAAAGAAAACATTAGTACTAACACTAACGCTGGAAAAAACTTTTTTCAACTTTGATGGTCGACGTAGATGTCATTGGTCAGGGGCGGTGCCCTGACTATGAAAATGTCTCCCCGTCTGTCACTGGTCTTTAACCTTAATAACTAAAAGATGTACTTCACTTCACTTGCCCAAAAAAAAAAATTCAGGTAAAAAATTTTAAGATAATTTCATAGCAGCAAAAATATTCAAAAATAGTGTATGATTTTTTAGTTATACCAAAATAAATTTAATACTAAAATCTTTTGAAGGAAATTTAGCGGGGATTTATGAAGTGAGGTACATTCGGATAGGTATTATAAAATGCAGTACAGTTTTCATTTTGACATTTTAATTTGGAAGATAACTTTTCGAGATATTAAGCTTCAAAGTCGAAAAAAAGTACTGCTCGCATCGCTTTAGCATCTTCGTCCATAACGCATAACGCTTCCATAGCTTTATCATTTTGGTCCAAAACTTCTGCATAACGCTTCCATAGCTCTATCATTTTCGAAAAAAACTTCTGCATAACGCTTCCGTAGCTCTATCATTTTCGTAAAAAACTGCATAACGCTTCCATAGCGATATCATTTTCGTCAAAAACTTCTGCATAACGCTTCCATAGCTTTATCATTTTGGTCCAAAACTTCTGCATAACGCTTCCATAGCTCTATCATTTTCGAAAAAAACTTCTGCATAACGCTTCCGTAGCTCTATCATTTTCGTAAAAAACTGCATAACGCTTCCATAGCGATATCATTTTCGTCAAAAACTTCTGCATAACGCTTCCATAGCGATATCATTTTCGTAAAAAACTTCTGCATAACGCTTCCATAGCTCTATCATTTTCGTAAAAAACTTCTGCATAACGCTTCCATAGCTCTATCATTTTGGTTCAAAACATCTGCATAACGCTTCCATAGCTTTATCATTTTCGTAAAAAACGTCTGCATAACGCTTCCATAGCGATATCAAATTCGTAAAAAACTTCTGCATAACGCTTCCATAGCTTTATCATTTTCGTAAAAAACTTCTGCATAACGCTTCCATAGCTCTATCATTTTCGTAAAAAACTTCTGCATAACGCTTCCATAGCTTTATCATTTTCGTAAAAAACGTCTGCATAACGCTTCCATAGCTTTATCATTTTCGTCCAAAACTTCTGCATAACGCTTCCATAGCTTTATCATTTTCGTAAAAAACTTCTGCATAACGCTTCCATAGCTTTATCATTTTCGTAAAAAACGTCTGCATAACGCTTCCATAACTCTATCATTTTCGTCAAAAACTTCTGCATAACGCTTCCATAGCTCTATCATTTTCGTAAAAAACTTCTGCATAACGCTTCCATAGCGATATCAATTTCGTAAAAAACTTCTGCATAACGCTTCCATAGCTTTATCATTTTCGTAAAAAACTTCTGCATAACGCTTCCATAGCTCTATCATTTTCGTAAAAAACTTCTGCATAACGCGTCCATAGCTTTATCATTTTCGTAAAAAACTTCTGCATAACGCTTCCATAGCTCTATCATTTTCGTAAAAAACTTCTGCATAAAGCTTCCATAGCTCTATCATTTTCGTCAAAAACTTCTGCATAACGCTTCCATAGCTTAATCATTTTGGTCCAAAACTTCTGCATAACGCTTCCATAGCTTTATCATTTTCGTCAAAAACTTCTGCATAACGCTTCCATAGCTCTATCATTTTCGTAAAAAACTTCTGCCTAACGCTTCCATAGCTCTATCATTTTCGTAAAAAACTTCTGCATAACGCTTCCATAGCTTTATCATTTTCGTAAAAAACTGCATAACGCTTCCATAGCGATATCATTTTCGTCAAAAACTTCTGCATAACGCTTCCATAGCTTTATCATTTTGGTCCAAAACTTCTGCATAACGATTCCATAGCTTTATCATTTTCGTAAAAAACTTCTGCATAACGCTTCCATAGCTTTATCATTTTCGTAAAAAACTACTGCATAACGCTTCCATAGCTTTATCATTTTGGTTCAAAACATCTGCATAACGCTTCCATAGCTTTATCATTTTCGTCAAAAACTTCTGCATAACGCTTCCATAGCTTTATCATTTTGGTCCAAGACTTCTGCATAACGCTTCCATAGCTCTATCATTTTCGTAAAAAACTTCTGCATAACGCTTCCATAGCTTAATCATTTTGGTCCAAAACTTCTGCATAACGCTTCCATAGCTTTATCATTTTCGTCAAAAACTTCTGCATAACGCTTCCATAGCTTTATCATTTTGGTCCAAGACTTCTGCATAACGCTTCCATAGCTCTATCATTTTCGTAAAAAGCGTCTGCATAACGCTTCCATAACTCTATCATTTTCGTAAAAAACTTCTGCATAACGCTTCCATAGCTCTATCATTTTCGTAAAAAACTTCTGCATAACGCTTCCATAGCTTTATCATTTTCGTCCAAAACATCTGCATAACGCTTCCATAGCGATATCATTTTCGTAAAAAACTTCTGCATAACGCTTCCATAGCTTTATCATTTTCGTAAAAAAACTTCTGCATAACGCTTCCCTAGCTTTATCATTTTCGTAAAAAACTTCTGCATAACGCTTCCATAGCTCTATCATTTTCGTAAAAAAACTTTCTGCATAACGCTTCCATAGCGATATCATTTTCGTAAAAAATTTCTCCATAACGCTTCCATAGCTCTATCATTTTCGTAAAAAACTTCTGCATAACGCTTCCATAGCTCTATCATTTTCGTAAAAAACTTCTGCATAACGCTTCCATAGCTTTATCATTTTCGTAAAAAACTTCTGCATAACGCTTCCATAGCTCTATGATTTTCGTAAAAAACTTCTGCATAACGCTTCCATAGCTTTATCATTTTGGTCCAAAACATCTGCATAACGCTTCCATAGCGATATCATTTTCGTAAAAAACTTCTGCATAACGCTTCCATAGCTTTATCATTTTCGTAAAAAACTTCTGCATAACGCTTCCATAGCTCTATGATTTTCGTAAAAAACTTCTGCATAACGCTTCCATAGCTTTATCATTTTGGTCCAAAACATCTGCATAACGCTTCCATAGCGATATCATTTTCGTAAAAAACTTCTGCATAACGCTTCCATAGCTCTATCATTTTCGTAAAAAACTTCTGCATAACGCTTCCATAGCGATATCATTTTCGTAAAAAACTTCTGCATAACGCTTCCATAGCTCTATCATTTTCGTAAAAAACTTCTGCATAACGCTTCCATAGCTCTACCATTTTCGTAAAAAACTTCTGCATAACGCTTCCATAGCGATATCATTTTCGTAAAAAACTTCTGCATAACGCTTCCATAGCTTTATCATTTTCGTAAAAAACTTCTGCATAACGCTTCCATAGCTTTATCATTTTGGTCCAAAACATCTGCATAACGCTTCCATAGCGATATCATTTTCGTAAAAAACTTCTGCATAACGCTTCCATAGCGATATCATTTTCGTAAAAAACTTCTGCATAACGCTTCCATAGCTTTATCATTTTCGTAAAAAACTTCTGCATAACGCTTCCATAGCTTTATCATTTTCGTAAAAAACTTCTGCATAACGCTTCCATAGCTTTATCATTTTGGTCCAAAACATCTGCATAACGCTTCCATAGCTTTATCATTTTGGTCCAAAACATCTGCATAACGCTTCCATAGCTTTATCATTTTGGTCCAAAACATCTGCATAACGCTTCCATAGCGATATCATTTTCGTAAAAAACTTCTGCATAACGCTTCCATAGCGATATCATTTTCGTAAAAAACTTCTGCATAACGCTTCCATAGCTTTATCATTTTCGTAAAAAACTTCTGCATAACGCTTCCATAGCTTTATCATTTTCGTAAAAAACTTCTGCATAACGCTTCCATAGCTCTATCATTTTCGTAACTTCTGCATAACGCTTCCATAGCTTTATCATTTTCGTAAAAAACTTCTGCATAACGCTTCCATAGCTCTATCATTTTCGTAAAAAACTTCTGCATAACGCTTCCATAGCTCTATCATTTTCGTAAAAAACTTCTGCATAACGCTTCCATAGCTTTATCATTTTCGTAAAAAACTTCTGCATAACGCTTCCATAGCTTTATCATTTTCGTAAAAAACTTCTGCATAACGCTTCCATAGCTTTATCATTTTGGTCCAAAACATCTGCATAACGCTTCCATAGCTTTATCATTTTGGTCCAAAACATCTGCATAACGCTTCCATAGCGATATCATTTTCGTAAAAAACTTCTGCATAACGCTTCCATAGCGATATCATTTTCGTAAAAAACTTCTGCATAACGCTTCCATAGCTTTATCATTTTCGTAAAAAACTTCTGCATAACGCTTCCATAGCTTTATCATTTTCGTAAAAAACTTCTGCATAACGCTTCCATAGCTCTATCATTTTCGTAACTTCTGCATAACGCTTCCATAGCTTTATCATTTTCGTAAAAAACTTCTGCATAACGCTTCCATAGCTCTATCATTTTCGTAAAAAACTTCTGCATAACGCTTCCATAGCTCTATCATTTTCGTAAAAAACTTCTGCATAACGCTTCCATAGCTCTATCATTTTCGTAAAAAACTTCTGCATAACGCTTCCATAGCTTTATCATTTTGGTCCAAAACATCTGCATAACGCTTCCATAGCGATATCATTTTCGTAAAAAACTTCTGCATAACGCTTCCATAGCTCTATCATTTTCGTAAAAAACTTCTGCATAACGCTTCCATAGCTGTATCATTTTCGTAAAAAACTTCTGCATAACGCTTCCATAGCTTTATCATTTTCGTAAAAAAACTTCTGCATAACGCTTCCCTAGCTTTATCATTTTCGTAAAAAACTTCTGCATAACGCTTCCATAGCTCTATCATTTTCGTAAAAAAACTTTCTGCATAACGCTTCCATAGCGATATCATTTTCGTAAAAAATTTCTCCATAACGCTTCCATAGCTCTATCATTTTCGTAAAAAACTTCTGCATAACGCTTCCATAGCTCTATCATTTTCGTAAAAAACTTCTGCATAACGCTTCCATAGCTTTATCATTTTCGTAAAAAACTTCTGCATAACGCTTCCATAGCTCTATGATTTTCGTAAAAAACTTCTGCATAACGCTTCCATAGCTCTATCATTTTCGTAAAAAACTTCTGCATAACGCTTCCATAGCGATATCATTTTCGTAAAAAACTTCTGCATAACGCTTCCATAGCTTTATCATTTTCGTAAAAAACTTCTGCATAACGCTTCCATAGCTCTATGATTTTCGTAAAAAACTTCTGCATAACGCTTCCATAGCTTTATCATTTTCGTAAAAAACTTCAGCATAACGCTTCCATAGCTTTATCATTTTCATAAAAAACTTCTGCATAACGCTTCCATAGCTTTATCATTTTGGTCCAAAACATCTGCATAACGCTTCCATAGCGATATCATTTTCGTAAAAAACTTCTGCATAACGCTTCCATAGCTCTATCATTTTCGTAAAAAACTTCTGCATAACGCTTCCATAGCGATATCATTTTCGTAAAAAACTTCTGCATAACGCTTCCATAGCTCTATCATTTTCGTAAAAAACTTCTGCATAACGCTTCCATAGCTTTATCATTTTCGTAAAAAACTTCTGCATAACGCTTCCATAGCGATATCATTTTCGTAAAAAACTTCTGCATAACGCTTCCATAGCTTTATCATTTTCGTAAAAAACTTCTGCATAACGCTTCCATAGCTTTATCATTTTGGTCCAAAACATCTGCATAACGCTTCCATAGCTTTATCATTTTGGTCCAAAACATCTGCATAACGCTTCCATAGCGATATCATTTTCGTAAAAAACTTCTGCATAACGCTTCCATAGCGATATCATTTTCGTAAAAAACTTCTGCATAACGCTTCCATAGCTTTATCATTTTCGTAAAAAACTTCTGCATAACGCTTCCATAGCTTTATCATTTTCGTAAAAAACTTCTGCATAACGCTTCCATAGCTTTATCATTTTGGTCCAAAACATCTGCATAACGCTTCCATAGCGATATCATTTTCGTAAAAAACTTCTGCATAACGCTTCCATAGCTCTATCATTTTCGTAAAAAACTTCTGCATAACGCTTCCATAGCGATATCATTTTCGTAAAAAACTTCTGCATAACGCTTCCATAGCTTTATCATTTTCGTAAAAAACTTCTGCATAACGCTTCCATAGCTCTATCATTTTCGTAAAAAACTTCTGCATAACGCTTCCATAGCTTTATCATTTTCGTAAAAAACTTCTGCATAACGCTTCCATAGCTCTATCATTTTCGTAAAAAACTTCTGCATAACGCTTCCATAGCTCTATCATTTTCGTAAAAAACTTCTGCATAATGCTTCCATAGCTTTATCATTTTGGTCCAAAACATCTGCATAACGCTTCCATAGCGATATCATTTTCGTAAAAAACTTCTGCATAACGCTTCCATAGCGATATCATTTTCGTAAAAAACTTCTGCATAACGCTTCCATAGCTCTATCATTTTCGTAAAAAACTTCTGCATAACGCTTCCATAGCTTTATCATTTTGGTCCAAAACATCTGCATAACGCTTCCATAGCGATATCATTTTCGTAAAAAACTTCTGCATAACGCTTCCATGGCTTTATCATTTTCGTAAAAAACTTCTGCATAACGCTTCCATAGCTCTATCATTTTCGTAAAAAACTTCTGCATAACGCTTCCATAGCTTTATCATTTTCGTAAAAAACTTCTGCATAACGCTTCCATAGCTTTATCATTTTCGTAAAAAACTTCTGCATAACGCTTCCATAGCTCTATGATTTTCGTAAAAAACTTCTGCATAACGCTTCCATAGCTTTATCATTTTGGTCCAAAACATCTGCATAACGCTTCCATAGCGATATCATTTTCGTAAAAAACTTCTGCATAACGCTTCCATAGCTCTATCATTTTCGTAAAAAACTTCTGCATAACGCTTCCATAGCTTTATCGTTCTCGTAAAAAACTTCTGCATAACGCTTCCATAGCTCTATCATTTTCGTAAAAAACTTCTGCATAACGCTTCCATAGCGATATCATTTTCGTAAAAAACTTCTGCATAACGCTTCCATAGCTTTATCATTTTCGTAAAAAACTTCTGCATAACGCTTCCATAGCTCTATCATTTTCGTAAAAAACTTCTGCATAACGCTTCCATAGCTTTATCATTTTCGTAAAAAACTTCTGCATAACGCTTCCATAGCTCTATCATTTTCGTAAAAAACTTCTGCATAACGCTTCCATAGCTTTATCATTTTCGTAAAAAACTTCTGCATAACGCTTCCATAGCTTTATAATTTTCGTAAAAAACTTCTGCATAACGCCTCCATAGCTCTATCATTTTCGTAAAAAACTTCTGCATAACGCTTCCATAGCGATATCATTTTCGTAAAAAACTTCTGCATAACGCTTCCATAGCTTTATCATTTTCGTCAAAAACTTCTGCATCTTCCATAGCTCTACCATTTTCGTAAAAAACTTCTGCATAACGCTTCCATAGCGATATCATTTTCGTAAAAAACTTCTGCATAACGTTTCCATAGCGATATCATTTTCGTAAAAAACTTCTGCATAACGCTTCCATAGCTCTATCATTTTCGTAAAAAACTTCTGCATAACGCTTCCATAGCTTTATCATTTTCGTAAAAAACTTCTGCATAACGCTTCCATAGCGATATCATTTTCGTAAAAAACTTCTGCATAACGCTTCCATAGCTTTATCATTTTGGTCCAAAACATCTGCATAACGCTTCCATAGCTCTATCATTTTCGTAAAAAACTTCTGCATAACGCTTCCATAGCTTTATCATTTTGGTCCAAAACATCTGCATAACGCTTCCATAGCTCTATCATTTTCGTAAAAAACTTCTGCATAACGCTTCCATAGCGATATCATTTTCGTAAAAAACTTCTGCATAACGCTTCCATAGCTTTATCATTTTCGTCAAAAACTTCTGCATAACGCTTCCATAGCTCTACCATTTTCGTAAAAAACTTCTGCATAACGCTTCCATAGCTTTATCATTTTCGTAAAAAACTTCTGCATAACGCTTCCATAGCTTTATCGTTCTCGTAAAAAACTTCTGCATAACGCTTCCATAGCTTTATCATTTTCGTAAAAAACTTCTGCATAACGCTTCCATAGCGATATCATTTTCGTAAAAAACTTCTGCATAACGCTTCCATAGCTCTATCATTTTCGTAAAAAACTTCTGCATAACGCTTCCATAGCTCTATCATTTTCGTAAAAAACTTCTGCATAACGCTTCCATAGCTTTATCATTTTCGTAAAAAACTTCTGCATAACGCTTCCATAGCGATATCATTTTCGTAAAAAACTTCTGCATAACGCTTCCATAGCTTTATCATTTTCGTAAAAAACTTCTGCATAACGCTTCCATAGCTTTATCATTTTCGTAAAAAACTTCTGCATAACGCTTCCATAGCTTTATCATTTTGGTCCAAAACATCTGCATAACACTTCCATAGCTCTATCATTTTCGTAAAAAACTTCTGCATAACGCTTCCATAGCTTTATCATTTTGGTCCAAAACATCTGCATAACGCTTCCATAGCTCTATCATTTTCGTAAAAAACTTCTGCATAACGCTTCCATAGCTTTATCATTTTGGTCCAAAACATCTGCATAACGCTTCCATAGCTCTATCATTTTCGTAAAAAACTTCTGCATAACGCTTCCATAGCTCTATCATTTTCGTAAAAAACTTCTGCATAACGCTTCCATAGCTTTATCATTTTCGTCAAAAACTTCTGCATAACGCTTCCATAGCTCTACCATTTTCGTAAAAAACTTCTGCATAACGCTTCCATAGCTTTATCATTTTCGTAAAAAACTTCTGCATAACGTTTCCATAGCGATATCATTTTCGTAAAAAACTTCTGCATAACGCTTCCATAGCTTTATCGTTCTCGTAAAAAACTTCTGCATAACGCTTCCATAGCTTTATCATTTTCGTAAAAAACTTCTGCATAACGCTTCCATAGCGATATCATTTTCGTAAAAAACTTCTGCATAACGCTTCCATAGCTCTATCATTTTCGTAAAAAACTTCTGCATAACGCTTCCATAGCTCTATCATTTTCGTAAAAAACTTCTGCATAACGCTTCCATAGCTCTATCATTTTCGTAAAAAACTTCTGCATAACGCTTCCATAGCGATATCATTTTCGTAAAAAACTTCTGCATAACGCTTCCATAGCTTTATCATTTTCGTAAAAAACTTCTGCATAACGCTTCCATAGCTTTATCATTTTCGTAAAAAACTTCTGCATAACGCTTCCATAGCTTTATCATTTTGGTCCAAAACATCTGCATAACACTTCCATAGCTCTATCATTTTCGTAAAAAACTTCTGCATAACGCTTCCATAGCTTTATCATTTTCGTCAAAAACTTCTGCATAACGCTTCCATAGCTCTACCATTTTCGTAAAAAACTTCTGCATAACGCTTCCATAGCTTTATCATTTTCGTAAAAAACTTCTGCATAACGTTTCCATAGCGATATCATTTTCGTAAAAAACTTCTGCATAACGCTTCCATAGCTCTATCATTTTCGTAAAAAACTTCTGCATAACGCTTCCATAGCTTTATCATTTTGGTCCAAAACATCTGCATAACGCTTCCATAGCGATATCATTTTCGTAAAAAACTTCTGCATAACGCTTCCATAGCTCTATCATTTTCGTAAAAAACTTCTGCATAACGCTTCCATAGCTCTATCATTTTCGTAAAAAACTTCTGCATAACGCTTCCATAGCTCTATCATTTTCGTAAAAAACTTCTGCATAACGCTTCCATAGCTTTATCGTTCTCGTAAAAAACTTCTGCATAACGCTTCCATAGCTTTATCATTTTGGTCCAAAACATCTGCATAACGCTTCCATAGCTTTATCATTTTCGTAAAAAACTTCTGCATAACGCTTCCATAGCTTTAACATTTTCGTCAAAAACTTCTGCATAACGCTTCCATAGCTCTACCATTTTCGTAAAAAACTTCTGCATAACGCTTCCATAGCTTTATCATTTTCGTAAAAAACTTCTGCATAACGTTTCCATAGCTTTATCATTTTCGTAAAAAACTTCTGCATAACGCTTCCATAGCTCTATCATTTTCGTAAAAAACTTCTGCATAACGCTTCCATAGCTCTATCATTTTCGTAAAAAACTTCTGCATAACGCTTCCATAGCTCTATCATTTTCGTAAAAAACTTCTGCATAACGCTTCCATAGCTTTATCGTTCTCGTAAAAAACTTCTGCATAACGCTTCCATAGCTTTATCATTTTCGTAAAAAACTTCTGCATAACGCTTCCATAGCTTTATCATTTTCGTAAAAAACTTCTGCATAACGCTTCCATAGCTTTATCATTTTGGTCCAAAACATCTGCATAACACTTCCATAGCTCTATCATTTTCGTAAAAAACTTCTGCATAACGCTTCCATAGCTCTATCATTTTCGTAAAAAACTTCTGCATAACGCTTCCATAGCTCTATCATTTTCGTAAAAAACTTCTGCATAACGCTTCCATAGCTTTATCATTTTCGTAAAAAACTTCTGCATAACGCTTCCATAGCTTTATCATTTTCGTCAAAAACTTCTGCATAACGCTTCCATAGCTCTACCATTTTCGTAAAAAACTTCTGCATAACGCTTCCATAGCTTTATCGTTCTCGTAAAAAACTTCTGCATAACGCTTCCATAGCTTTATCATTTTCGTAAAAAACTTCTGCATAACGCTTCCATAGCTTTATCATTTTCGTAAAAAACTTCTGCATAACGTTTCCATAGCGATATCATTTTCGTAAAAAACTTCTGCATAACGCTTCCATAGCTTTATCATTTTCGTCAAAAACTTCTGCATAACGCTTCCATAGCTCTACCATTTTCGTAAAAAACTTCTGCATAACGCTTCCATAGCTTTATCGTTCTCGTAAAAAACTTCTGCATAACGCTTCCATAGCTTTATCATTTTCGTAAAAAACTTCTGCATAACGCTTCCATAGCTTTATCATTTTCGTAAAAAACTTCTGCATAACGTTTCCATAGCGATATCATTTTCGTAAAAAACTTCTGCATAACGCTTCCATAGCTCTATCATTTTCGTAAAAAACTTCTGCATAACGCTTCCATAGCTCTATCATTTTCGTAAAAAACTTCTGCATAACGCTTCCATAGCTTTACCGTTCTCGTAAAAAACTTCTGCATAACGCTTCCATAGCTCTATCATTTTCGTAAAAAACTTCTGCATAACGCTTCCATAGCTTTATCGTTCTCGTAAAAAACTTCTGCATAACGCTTCCATAGCTTTATCATTTTCGTAAAAAACTTCTGCATAACGCTTCCATAGCTCTATCATTTTCGTAAAAAACTTCTGCATAACGCTTCCATAGCTCTATCATTTTCGTAAAAAACTTCTGCACAACGCTTCCATAGCTTTATCGTTCTCGTAAAAAACTTCTGCATAACGCTTCCATAGCTTTATCATTTTGGTCCAAAACATCTGCATAACGCTTCCATAGCTTTATCGTTCTCGTAAAAAACTTCTGCATAACGCTTCCATAGCTCTATCATTTTCGTAAAAAACTTCTGCATAACGCTTCCATAGCTTTATCGTTCTCGTAAAAAACTTCTGCATAACGCTTCCATAGCTCTATCATTTTCGTAAAAAACTTCTGCATAACGCTTCCATAGCTTTATCGTTCTCGTAAAAAACTTCTGCATAACGCTTCCATAGCTTTATCATTTTGGTCCAAAACATCTGCATAACGCTTCCATAGCTCTATCATTTTCGTAAAAAACTTCTGCATAACGCTTCCATAGCTTTATCATTTTGGTCCAAAACATCTGCATAACGCTTCCATAGCGATATCATTTTCGTAAAAAACTTCTGCATAACGCTTCCATAGCTCTACCATTTTCGTAAAAAACTTCTGCATAACGCTTCCATAGCTTTATCATTTTCGTAAAAAACTTCTGCATAACGCTTCCATAGCTCTATCATTTTCGTAAAAAACTTCTGCATAACGCTTCCATAGCTCTATCATTTTCGTAAAAAACTTCTGCATAACGCTTCCATAGCTTTATCGTTCTCGTAAAAAACTTCTGCATAACGCTTCCATAGCTTTATCATTTTGGTCCAAAACATCTGCATAACGCTTCCATAGCGATATCATTTTCGTAAAAAACTTCTGCATAACGCTTCCATAGCTCTATCATTTTCGTAAAAAACTTCTGCATAACGCTTCCATAGCTTTATCGTTCTCGTAAAAAACTTCTGCATAACGCTTCCATAGCTTTATCATTTTCGTAAAAAACTTCTGCATAACGCTTCCATAGCTCTATCATTTTCGTAAAAAACTTCTGCATAACGCTTCCATAGCTCTATCATTTTCGTAAAAAACTTCTGCACAACGCTTCCATAGCTTTATCGTTCTCGTAAAAAACTTCTGCATAACGCTTCCATAGCTTTATCATTTTGGTCCAAAACATCTGCATAACGCTTCCATAGCTTTATCGTTCTCGTAAAAAACTTCTGCATAACGCTTCCATAGCTCTATCATTTTCGTAAAAAACTTCTGCATAACGCTTCCATAGCTTTATCGTTCTCGTAAAAAACTTCTGCATAACGCTTCCATAGCTCTATCATTTTCGTAAAAAACTTCTGCATAACGCTTCCATAGCTTTATCGTTCTCGTAAAAAACTTCTGCATAACGCTTCCATAGCTTTATCATTTTGGTCCAAAACATCTGCATAACGCTTCCATAGCTCTATCATTTTCGTAAAAAACTTCTGCATAACGCTTCCATAGCTTTATCATTTTGGTCCAAAACATCTGCATAACGCTTCCATAGCGATATCATTTTCGTAAAAAACTTCTGCATAACGCTTCCATAGCTCTACCATTTTCGTAAAAAACTTCTGCATAACGCTTCCATAGCTTTATCATTTTCGTAAAAAACTTCTGCATAACGCTTCCATAGCTCTATCATTTTCGTAAAAAACTTCTGCATAACGCTTCCATAGCTCTATCATTTTCGTAAAAAACTTCTGCATAACGCTTCCATAGCTTTATCGTTCTCGTAAAAAACTTCTGCATAACGCTTCCATAGCTTTATCATTTTGGTCCAAAACATCTGCATAACGCTTCCATAGCGATATCATTTTCGTAAAAAACTTCTGCATAACGCTTCCATAGCTCTATCATTTTCGTAAAAAACTTCTGCATAACGCTTCCATAGCTTTATCATTTTGGTCCAAAACATCTGCATAACGCTTCCATAGCGATATCATTTTCGTAAAAAACTTCTGCATAACGCTTCCATAGCTCTATCATTTTCGTAAAAAAACTTCTGCATAACGCTTCCATAGCTCTATCATTTTCGTAAAAAACTTCTGCATAACGCTTCCATAGCTCTATCATTTTCGTAAAAAACTTCTGCATAACGCTTCCATAGCTTTATCGTTCTCGTAAAAAACTTCTGCATAACGCTTCCATAGCTTTATCATTTTCGTAAAAAACTTCTGCATAACGCTTCCATAGCTCTATCATTTTCGTAAAAAACTTCTGCATAACGCTTCCATAGCTTTATCGTTCTCGTAAAAAACTTCTGCATAACGCTTCCATAGCTTTATCATTTTGGTCCAAAACATCTGCATAACGCTTCCATAGCGATATCATTTTCGTAAAAAACTTCTGCATAACGCTTCCATAGCTCTATCATTTTCGTAAAAAACTTCTGCATAACGCTTCCATAGCTTTATCATTTTGGTCCAAAACATCTGCATAACGCTTCCATAGCGATATCATTTTCGTAAAAAACTTCTGCATAACGCTTCCATAGCTCTATCATTTTCGTAAAAAACTTCTGCATAACGCTTCCATAGCTCTATCATTTTCGTAAAAAACTTCTGCATAACGCTTCCATAGCTCTATCATTTTCGTAAAAAACTTCTGCATAACGCTTCCATAGCTTTATCGTTCTCGTAAAAAACTTCTGCATAACGCTTCCATAGCTTTATCATTTTGGTCCAAAACATCTGCATAACGCTTCCATAGCGATATCATTTTCGTAAAAAACTTCTGCATAACGCTTCCATAGCTCTATCATTTTCGTAAAAAACTTCTGCATAACGCTTCCATAGCTTTATCATTTTCGTAAAAAACTTCTGCATAACGCTTCCATAGCGATATCATTTTCGTAAAAAACTTCTGCATAACGCTTCCATAGCTTTATCATTTTCGTAAAAAACTTCTGCATAACGCTTCCATAGCTTTATCATTTTCGTCAAAAACTTCTGCATAACGCTTCCATAGCTCTACCATTTTCGTAAAAAACTTCTGCATAACGCTTCCATAGCTTTATCATTTTCGTAAAAAACTTCTGCATAACGCTTCCATAGCTCTATCATTTTCGTAAAAAACTTCTGCATAACGCTTCCATAGCTTTATCATTTTCGTAAAAAACTTCTGCATAACGCTTCCATAGCGATATCATTTTCGTAAAAAACTTCTGCATAACGCTTCCATAGCTTTATCATTTTCGTAAAAAACTTCTGCATAACGCTTCCATAGCTTTATCATTTTCGTCAAAAACTTCTGCATAACGCTTCCATAGCTCTACCATTTTCGTAAAAAACTTCTGCATAACGCTTCCATAGCTTTATCATTTTCGTAAAAAACTTCTGCATAACGCTTCCATAGCTTTATCATTTTCGTAAAAAACTTCTGCATAACGCTTCCATAGCTTTATCATTTTCGTAAAAAACTTCTGCATAACGCTTCCATAGCGATATCATTTTCGTAAAAAACTTCTGCATAACGCTTCCATAGCTCTATCATTTTCGTAAAAAACTTCTGCATAACGCTTCCATAGCTCTATCATTTTCGTAAAAAATTTCTGCATAACGCTTCCATAGCTTTATCGTTCTCGTAAAAAACTTCTGCATAACGCTTCCATAGCTTTATCATTTTCGTCAAAAACTTCTGCATAACGCTTCCATAGCTCTACCATTTTCGTAAAAAACTTCTGCATAACGCTTCCATAGCTTTATCATTTTCGTAAAAAACTTCTGCATAACGTTTCCATAGCGATATCATTTTCGTAAAAAACTTCTGCATAACGCTTCCATAGCTTTATCGTTCTCGTAAAAAACGTCTGCATAACGCTTCCATAGCGATATCATTTTCGTAAAAAACTTCTGCATAACGCTTCCATAGCTTTATCATTTTCGTAAAAAACTTCTGCATAACGTTTCCATAGCGATATAATTTTCGTAAAAAACTTCTGCATAACGCTTCCATAGCTTTATCATTTTCGTCAAAAACTTCTGCATAACGCTTCCATAGCTCTACCATTTTCGTAAAAAACTTCTGCATAACGCTTCCATAGCTTTATCGTTCTCGTAAAAAACTTCTGCATAACGCTTCCATAGCTTTATCATTTTCGTAAAAAACTTCTGCATAACGCTTCCATAGCTTTATCATTTTCGTAAAAAACTTCTGCATAACGTTTCCATAGCGATATCATTTTCGTAAAAAACTTCTGCATAACGCTTCCATAGCTCTATCATTTTCGTAAAAAACTTCTGCATAACGCTTCCATAGCTCTATCATTTTCGTAAAAAACTTCTGCATAACGCTTCCATAGCTTTATCGTTCTCGTAAAAAACTTCTGCATAACGCTTCCATAGCTCTATCATTTTCGTAAAAAACTTCTGCATAACGCTTCCATAGCTTTATCGTTCTCGTAAAAAACTTCTGCATAACGCTTCCATAGCTTTATCATTTTCGTAAAAAACTTCTGCATAACGCTTCCATAGCTCTATCATTTTCGTAAAAAACTTCTGCATAACGCTTCCATAGCTCTATCATTTTCGTAAAAAACTTCTGCACAACGCTTCCATAGCTTTATCGTTCTCGTAAAAAACTTCTGCATAACGCTTCCATAGCTCTATCATTTTCATAAAAAACTTCTGCATAACGCTTCCATAGCTTTATCGTTCTCGTAAAAAACTTCTGCATAACGCTTCCATAGCTTTATCATTTTGGTCCAAAACATCTGCATAACGCTTCCATAGCTTTATCATTTTGGTCCAAAACATCTGCATAACGCTTCCATAGCTCTATCATTTTCGTAAAAAACTTCTGCATAACGCTTCCATAGCTCTATCATTTTCGTAAAAAACTTCTGCATAACGCTTCCATAGCGATATCATTTTCGTAAAAAACTTCTGCATAACGCTTCCATAGCTCTACCATTTTCGTAAAAAACTTCTGCATAACGCTTCCATAGTTTTATCATTTTCGTAAAAAACTTCTGCATAACGCTTCCATAGCTCTATCATTTTCGTAAAAAACTTCTGCATAACGCTTCCATAGCTCTATCATTTTCGTAAAAAACTTCTGCATAACGCTTCCATAGCTCTACCATTTTCGTAAAAAACTTCTGCATAACGCTTCCATAGCTCTATCATTTTCGTAAAAAACTTCTGCATAACGCTTCCATAGCTCTACCATTTTCGTAAAAAACTTCTGCATAACGCTTCCATAGTTTTATCATTTTCGTAAAAAACTTCTGCATAACGCTTCCATAGCTCTATCATTTTCGTAAAAAACTTCTGCATAACGCTTCCATAGCTCTACCATTTTCGTAAAAAACTTCTGCATAACGCTTCCATAGTTTTATCATTTTCGTAAAAAACTTCTGCATAACGCTTCCATAGCTCTATCATTTTCGTAAAAAACTTCTGCATAACGCTTCCATAGCTCTATCATTTTCGTAAAAAACTTCTGCATAACGCTTCCATAGCTCTACCATTTTCGTAAAAAACTTCTGCATAACGCTTCCATAGTTTTATCATTTTCGTAAAAAACTTCTGCATAACGCTTCCATAGCTCTATCATTTTCGTAAAAAACTTCTGCATAACGCTTCCATAGCTCTACCATTTTCGTAAAAAACTTCTGCATAACGCTTCCATAGTTTTATCATTTTCGTAAAAAACTTCTGCATAACGCTTCCATAGCTCTATCATTTTCGTAAAAAACTTCTGCATAACGCTTCCATAGCTCTATCATTTTCGTAAAAAACTTCTGCATAACGCTTCCATAGCTCTATCATTTTCGTAAAAAACTTCTGCATAACGCTTCCATAGTTTTATCATTTTCGTAAAAAACTTCTGCATAACGCTTCCATAGCTCTATCATTTTCGTAAAAAACTTCTGCATAACGCTTCCATAGCTCTATCATTTTCGTAAAAAACTTCTGCATAACGCTTCCATAGCTTTATCGTTCTCGTAAAAAACTTCTGCATAACGCTTCCATAGCTTTATCATTTTGGTCCAAAACATCTGCATAACGCTTCCATAGCGATATCATTTTCGTAAAAAACTTCTGCATAACGCTTCCATAGCTCTATCATTTTCGTAAAAAACTTCTGCATAACGCTTCCATAGCTCTATCATTTTCGTAAAAAACTTCTGCATAACGCTTCCATACCTTTATCATTTTGGTCCAAAACATCTGCATAACGCTTCCATAGCGATATCATTTTCGTAAAAAACTTCTGCATAACGCTTCCATAGCTCTATCATTTTCGTAAAAAACTTCTGCATAACGCTTCCATAGCTTTATCATTTTCGTAAAAAACATCTGCATAACGCTTCCATAGCGATATCATTTTCGTAAAAAACTTCTGCATAACGCTTCCATAGCTCTATCATTTTCGTAAAAAACTTCTGCATAACGCTTCCATAGCTCTATCATTTTCGTAAAAAACTTCTGCATAACGCTTCCATACCTTTATCATTTTGGTCCAAAACATCTGCATAACGCTTCCATAGCGATATCATTTTCGTAAAAAACTTCTGCATAACGCTTCCATAGCTCTATCATTTTCGTAAAAAACTTCTGCATAACGCTTCCATACCTTTATCATTTTGGTCCAAAACATCTGCATAACGCTTCCATAGCGATATCATTTTCGTAAAAAACTTCTGCATAACGCTTCCATAGCTCTATCATTTTCGTAAAAAACTTCTGCATAACGCTTCCATAGCTTTATCATTTTCGTAAAAAACTTCTGCATAACGCTTCCATAGCTTTATCGTTCTCGTAAAAAACTTCTGCATAACGCTTCCATAGCTTTATCATTTTCGTAAAAAACTTCTGCATAACGCTTCCATAGCTCTATCATTTTCGTAAAAAACTTCTGCATAACGCTTCCATAGCTTTATCATTTTGGTCCAAAACATCTGCATAACGCTTCCATAGCGATATCATTTTCGTAAAAAACTTCTGCATAACGCTTCCATAGCTCTATCATTTTCGTAAAAAACTTCTGCATAACGCTTCCATAGCTCTATCATTTTCGTAGAAAACTTCTGCATAACGCTTCCATAGCGATATCATTTTCGTAAAAAACTTCTGCATAACGCTTCCATAGCTTTATCATTTTCGTAAAAAACTTCTGCATAACGCTTCCATAGCTCTATCATTTTCGTAAAAAACTTCTGCATAACGCTTCCATAGCTTTATCATTTTCGTAAAAAACTTCTGCATAACGCTTCCATAGCTCTATCATTTTCGTAAAAAACTTCTGCATAACGCTTCCATAGCTTTATCATTTTCGTAAAAAACTTCTGCATAACGCTTCCATAGCTCTATCATTTTCGTAAAAAACTTCTGCATAACGCTTCCATAGCGATATCATTTTCGTAAAAAACTTCTGCATAACGCTTCCATAGCTTTATCATTTTCGTAAAAAACTTCTGCATAACGCTTCCATAGCTCTATCATTTTCGTAAAAAACTTCTGCATAACGCTTCCATAGCTCTATCATTTTCGTAAAAAACTTCTGCATAACGCTTCCATAGCTCTATCATTTTCGTAAAAAACTTCTGCATAACGCTTCCATAGCTTTATCATTTTCGTAAAAAACTTCTGCATAACGCTTCCATAGCTTTATCATTTTCGTAAAAAACTTCTGCATAACGCTTCCATAGCTCTATCATTTTCGTAAAAAACTTCTGCATAACGCTTCCATAGCTTTATCATTTTCGTAAAAAACTTCTGCATAACGCTTCCATAGCTCTATCATTTTCGTCAAAAACTTCTGCATAACGCTTCCATAGCTTTATCATTTTCGTAAAAAACTTCTGCATAACGCTTCCATAGCTTTATCATTTTCGTAAAAAACTTCTGCATAACGCTTCCATAGCTCTATCATTTTCGTAAAAAACTTCTGCATAACGCTTCCATAGCTCTATCATTTTCGTAAAAAACTTCTGCATAACGCTTCCATAGCTTTATCATTTTGGTTCAAAACATCTGCATAACGCTTCCATAGCGATATCATTTTCGTAAAAAACTTCTGCATAACGCTTCCATAGCTCTATCATTTTCGTAAAAAACTTCTGCATAACGCTTCCATAGCTCTATCATTTTCGTAAAAAACTTCTGCATAACGCTTCCATAGCTCTATCATTTTCGTAAGAAACTTCTGCATAACGCTTCCATAGCGATATCATTTTCGTAAAAAACTTCTGCATAACGCTTCCATAGCTTTATCATTTTCGTCAAAAACTTCTGCATAACGCTTCCATAGCTTTATCATTTTCGTAAAAAACTTCTGCATAACGCTTCCATAGCTTTATCATTTTCGTAAAAAACTTCTGCATAACGCTTCCATAGCTCTATCATTTTCGTAAAAAACTTCTGCATAACGCTTCCATAGCTCTATTATTTTCGTAAAAAACTTCTGCATAACGCTTCCATAGCGATATCATTTTCGTAAAAAACTTCTGCATAACGCTTCCATAGCTTTATCGTTCTCGTAAAAAACTTCTGCATAACGCTTCCATAGCTTTATCATTTTCGTAAAAAACTTCTGCATAACGCTTCCATAGCTTTATCATTTTCGTAAAAAACTTCTGCATAACGTTTCCATAGCGATATCATTTTCGTAAAAAACTTCTGCATAACGCTTCCATAGCTCTATCATTTTCGTAAAAAACTTCTGCATAACGCTTCCATAGCTCTATCATTTTCGTAAAAAACTTCTGCATAACGCTTCCATAGCTTTATCGTTCTCGTAAAAAACTTCTGCATAACGCTTCCATAGCTCTATCATTTTCGTAAAAAACTTCTGCATAACGCTTCCATAGCTTTATCGTTCTCGTAAAAAACTTCTGCATAACGCTTCCATAGCTTTATCATTTTCGTAAAAAACTTCTGCATAACGCTTCCATAGCTCTATCATTTTCGTAAAAAACTTCTGCATAACGCTTCCATAGCTCTATCATTTTCGTAAAAAACTTCTGCACAACGCTTCCATAGCTTTATCGTTCTCGTAAAAAACTTCTGCATAACGCTTCCATAGCTCTATCATTTTCATAAAAAACTTCTGCATAACGCTTCCATAGCTTTATCGTTCTCGTAAAAAACTTCTGCATAACGCTTCCATAGCTTTATCATTTTGGTCCAAAACATCTGCATAACGCTTCCATAGCTTTATCATTTTGGTCCAAAACATCTGCATAACGCTTCCATAGCTCTATCATTTTCGTAAAAAACTTCTGCATAACGCTTCCATAGCTCTATCATTTTCGTAAAAAACTTCTGCATAACGCTTCCATAGCGATATCATTTTCGTAAAAAACTTCTGCATAACGCTTCCATAGCTCTACCATTTTCGTAAAAAACTTCTGCATAACGCTTCCATAGTTTTATCATTTTCGTAAAAAACTTCTGCATAACGCTTCCATAGCTCTATCATTTTCGTAAAAAACTTCTGCATAACGCTTCCATAGCTCTATCATTTTCGTAAAAAACTTCTGCATAACGCTTCCATAGCTCTACCATTTTCGTAAAAAACTTCTGCATAACGCTTCCATAGCTCTATCATTTTCGTAAAAAACTTCTGCATAACGCTTCCATAGCTCTACCATTTTCGTAAAAAACTTCTGCATAACGCTTCCATAGTTTTATCATTTTCGTAAAAAACTTCTGCATAACGCTTCCATAGCTCTATCATTTTCGTAAAAAACTTCTGCATAACGCTTCCATAGCTCTACCATTTTCGTAAAAAACTTCTGCATAACGCTTCCATAGCTTTATCATTTTCGTAAAAAACTTCTGCATAACGCTTCCATAGCTCTATCATTTTCGTAAAAAACTTCTGCATAACGCTTCCATAGCTCTATCATTTTCGTAAAAAACTTCTGCATAACGCTTCCATAGCTCTACCATTTTCGTAAAAAACTTCTGCATAACGCTTCCATAGTTTTATCATTTTCGTAAAAAACTTCTGCATAACGCTTCCATAGCTCTATCATTTTCGTAAAAAACTTCTGCATAACGCTTCCATAGCTCTACCATTTTCGTAAAAAACTTCTGCATAACGCTTCCATAGTTTTATCATTTTCGTAAAAAACTTCTGCATAACGCTTCCATAGCTCTATCATTTTCGTAAAAAACTTCTGCATAACGCTTCCATAGCTCTATCATTTTCGTAAAAAACTTCTGCATAACGCTTCCATAGCTCTATCATTTTCGTAAAAAACTTCTGCATAACGCTTCCATAGTTTTATCATTTTCGTAAAAAACTTCTGCATAACGCTTCCATAGCTCTATCATTTTCGTAAAAAACTTCTGCATAACGCTTCCATAGCTTTATCATTTTCGTAAAAAACTTCTGCATAACGCTTCCATAGCTTTATCGTTCTCGTAAAAAACTTCTGCATAACGCTTCCATAGCTTTATCATTTTGGTCCAAAACATCTGCATAACGCTTCCATAGCGATATCATTTTCGTAAAAAACTTCTGCATAACGCTTCCATAGCTCTATCATTTTCGTAAAAAACTTCTGCATAACGCTTCCATAGCTCTATCATTTTCGTAAAAAACTTCTGCATAACGCTTCCATAGCTTTATCATTTTGGTCCAAAACATCTGCATAACGCTTCCATAGCGATATCATTTTCGTAAAAAACTTCTGCATAACGCTTCCATAGCTCTATCATTTTCGTAAAAAACTTCTGCATAACGCTTCCATAGCTTTATCATTTTCGTAAAAAACATCTGCATAACGCTTCCATAGCGATATCATTTTCGTAAAAAACTTCTGCATAACGCTTCCATAGCTCTATCATTTTCGTAAAAAACTTCTGCATAACGCTTCCATAGCTCTATCATTTTCGTAAAAAACTTCTGCATAACGCTTCCATACCTTTATCATTTTGGTCCAAAACATCTGCATAACGCTTCCATAGCGATATCATTTTCGTAAAAAACTTCTGCATAACGCTTCCATAGCTCTATCATTTTCGTAAAAAACTTCTGCATAACGCTTCCATACCTTTATCATTTTGGTCCAAAACATCTGCATAACGCTTCCATAGCGATATCATTTTCGTAAAAAACTTCTGCATAACGCTTCCATAGCTCTATCATTTTCGTAAAAAACTTCTGCATAACGCTTCCATAGCTTTATCATTTTCGTAAAAAACTTCTGCATAACGCTTCCATAGCTTTATCGTTCTCGTAAAAAACTTCTGCATAACGCTTCCATAGCTTTATCATTTTCGTAAAAAACTTCTGCATAACGCTTCCATAGCTCTATCATTTTCGTAAAAAACTTCTGCATAACGCTTCCATAGCTTTATCATTTTGGTCCAAAACATCTGCATAACGCTTCCATAGCGATATCATTTTCGTAAAAAACTTCTGCATAACGCTTCCATAGCTCTATCATTTTCGTAAAAAACTTCTGCATAACGCTTCCATAGCTCTATCATTTTCGTAGAAAACTTCTGCATAACGCTTCCATAGCGATATCATTTTCGTAAAAAACTTCTGCATAACGCTTCCATAGCTTTATCATTTTCGTAAAAAACTTCTGCATAACGCTTCCATAGCTCTATCATTTTTGTAAAAAACTTCTGCATAACGCTTCCATAGCTCTATCATTTTCGTAAAAAACTTCTGCATAACGCTTCCATAGCTCTATCATTTTCGTAAAAAACTTCTGCATAACGCTTCCATAGCTTTATCATTTTGGTTCAAAACATCTGCATAACGCTTCCATAGCGATATCATTTTCGTAAAAAACTTCTGCATAACGCTTCCATAGCTCTATCATTTTCGTAAAAAACTTCTGCATAACGCTTCCATAGCTCTATCATTTTCGTAAAAAACTTCTGCATAACGCTTCCATAGCTTTATCATTTTCGTAAGAAACTTCTGCATAACGCTTCCATAGCGATATCATTTTCGTAAAAAACTTCTGCATAACGCTTCCATAGCTTTATCATTTTCGTCAAAAACTTCTGCATAACGCTTCCATAGCTTTATCATTTTCGTAAAAAACTTCTGCATAACGCTTCCATAGCTTTATCATTTTCGTAAAAAACTTCTGCATAACGCTTCCATAGCTCTATCATTTTCGTAAAAAACTTCTGCATAATGCTTCCATAGCTCTATTATTTTCGTAAAAAACTTCTGCATAACGCTTCCATAGCGATATCATTTTCGTAAAAAACTTCTGCATAACGCTTCCATAGCTTTATCATTTTCGTCAAAAACTTCTGCATAACGCTTCCATAGCTTTATCATTTTCGTAAAAAACTTCTGCATAACGCTTCCATAGCTTTATCATTTTCGTAAAAAACTTCTGCATAACGCTTCCATAGCTTTATCGTTCTCGTAAAAAAACTTCTGCATAACGCTTCCATAGCTTTATCATTTTCGTAAAAAACTTCTGCATAACGCTTCCATAGCTCTATCATTTTCGTAAAAAACTTCTGCATAACGCTTCCATAGCTTTATCATTTTGGTCCAAAACATCTGCATAACGCTTCCATAGCGATATCATTTTCGTAAAAAACTTCTGCATAACGCTTCCATAGCTTTATCATTTTCGTAAAAAACTTCTGCATAACGCTTCCATAGCTTTATCATTTTGGTTCAAAACATCTGCATAACGCTTCCATAGCGATATCATTTTCGTAAAAAACTTCTGCATAACGCTTCCATAGCTCTATCATTTTCGTAAAAAACTTCTGCATAACGCTTCCATAGCTCTATCATTTTCGTAAAAAACTTCTGCATAACGCTTCCATAGCTTTATCATTTTCGTAAGAAACTTCTGCATAACGCTTCCATAGCGATATCATTTTCGTAAAAAACTTCTGCATAACGCTTCCATAGCTTTATCATTTTCGTCAAAAACTTCTGCATAACGCTTCCATAGCTTTATCATTTTCGTAAAAAACTTCTGCATAACGTTTCCATAGCGATATCATTTTCGTAAAAAACTTCTGCATAACGCTTCCATAGCTTTATCGTTCTCGTAAAAAACTTCTGCATAACGCTTCCATAGCTTTATCATTTTCGTAAAAAACTTCTGCATAACGCTTCCATAGCTCTATCATTTTCGTAAAAAACTTCTGCATAACGCTTCCATAGCTCTATCATTTTCGTAAAAAACTTCTGCATAACGCTTCCATAGCTTTATCGTTCTCGTAAAAAACTTCTGCATAACGCTTCCATAGCTTTATCATTTTCGTAAAAAACTTCTGCATAACGCTTCCATAGCTCTATCATTTTCGTAAAAAACTTCTGCATAACGCTTCCATAGCTTTATCATTTTCGTAAAAAACTTCTGCATAACGCTTCCATAGCTCTATCATTTTCGTAAAAAACTTCTGCATAACGCTTCCATAGCTCTATCATTTTCGTAAAAAACTTCTGCATTACGCTTCCATAGCTTTATCGTTCTCGTAAAAAACTTCTGCATAACGCTTCCATAGCTTTATCATTTTCGTAAAAAACTTCTGCATAACGCTTCCATAGCGATATCATTTTCGTAAAAAACTTCTGCATAACGCTTCCATAGCTCTATCATTTTCGTAAAAAACTTCTGCATAACGCTTCCATAGCTCTATCATTTTCGTAAAAAACTTCTGCATAACGCTTCCATAGCTTTAGCATTTTCGTAAAAAACTTCTGCATAACGCTTCCATAGCTCTATCATTTTCGTAAAAAACTTCTGCATAACGCTTCCATAGCTTTATCATTTTCGTAAAAAACTTCTGCATAACGCTTCCATAGCGATATCATTTTCGTAAAAAACTTCTGCATAACGCTTCCATAGCTTTATCATTTTCGTAAAAAACTTCTGCATAACGCTTCCATAGCGATATCATTTTCGTAAAAAACTTCTGCATAACGCTTCCATAGCTCTATCATTTTCGTAAGAAACTTCTGCATAACGCTTCCATAGCTTTATCGTTCTCGTAAAAAACTTCTGCATAACGCTTCCATAGCTTTATCATTTTCGTAAAAAACTTCTGCATAACGCTTCCATAGCTCTATCATTTTCGTAAAAAACTTCTGCATAACGCTTCCATAGCTTTATCATTTTGGTCCAAAACATCTGCATAACGCTTCCATAGCTCTATCATTTTCGTAAAAAACTTCTGCATAACGCTTCCATAGCTCTATCATTTTCGTAAAAAACTTCTGCATAACGCTTCCATAGCGATATCATTTTCGTAAAAAACTTCTGCATAACGCTTCCATAGCTTTATCATTTTCGTAAAAAACTTCTGCATAACGCTTCCATAGCTCTATCATTTTCGTAAAAAACTTCTGCATAACGCTTCCATAGCTTTATCATTTTCGTAAAAAACTTCTGCATAACGCTTTCATAGCTCTATCATTTTCGTAAAAAACTTCTGCATAACGCTTCCATAGCTTTATCATTTTCGTAAAAAACTTCTGCATAACGCTTCCATAGCTTTATCATTTTCGTAAAAAACTTCTGCATAACGCTTCCATAGCTTTATCATTTTGGTCCAAAACATCTGCATAACGCTTCCATAGCGATATCATTTTCGTAAAAAACTTCTGCATAACGCTTCCATAGCTCTATCATTTTCGTAAAAAACTTCTGCATAACGCTTCCATAGCGATATCATTTTCGTAAAAAACTTCTGCATAACGCTTCCATAGCTTTATCATTTTCGTAAAAAACTTCTGCATAACGCTTCCATAGCTCTATCATTTTCGTAAAAAACTTCTGCATAACGCTTCCATAGCTTTATCATTTTCGTAAAAAACTTCTGCATAACGCTTCCATAGCTCTATCATTTTCGTAAAAAACTTCTGCATAACGCTTCCATAGCGATATCATTTTCGTAAAAAACTTCTGCATAACGCTTCCATAGCTCTATCATTTTCGTAAAAAACTTCTGCATAACGCTTCCATAGCTCTATCATTTTCGTAAAAAACTTCTGCATAACGCTTCCATAGCTCTATCATTTTCGTAAAAAACTTCTGCATAACGCTTCCATAGCTTTATCATTTTCGTAAAAAACTTCTGCATAACGCTTCCATAGCTCTATCATTTTCGTAAAAAACTTCTGCATAACGCTTCCATAGCGATATCATTTTCGTAAAAAACTTCTGCATAACGCTTCCATAGCTTTATCATTTTCGTAAAAAACTTCTGCATAACGCTTCCATAGCTCTATCATTTTCGTAAAAAACTTCTGCATAACGCTTCCATAGCTTTATCATTTTGGTCCAAAACATCTGCATAACGCTTCCATAGCGATATCATTTTCGTAAAAAACTTCTGCATAACGCTTCCATAGCTCTATCATTTTCGTAAAAAACTTCTGCATAACGCTTCCATAGCGATATCATTTTCGTAAAAAACTTCTGCATAACGCTTCCATAGCTTTATCATTTTCGTAAAAAACTTCTGCATAACGCTTCCATAGCGATATCATTTTCGTAAAAAACTTCTGCATAACGCTTCCATAGCGATATCATTTTCGTAAAAAACTTCTGCATAACGCTTCCATAGCTCTATCATTTTCGTAAGAAACTTCTGCATAACGCTTCCATAGCTTTATCATTTTCGTAAAAAACTTCTGCATAACGCTTCCTAGCTCTATCATTTTCGTAAGAAACTTCTGCATAACGCTTCCATAGCTTTATCATTTTCGTAAAAAACTTCTGCATAACGCTTCCATAGCTTTATCATTTTCGTAAAAAACTTCTGCATAACGCTTCCATAGCTCTATCATTTTCGTAAAAAACTTCTGCATAACGCTTCCATAGCTTTATCATTTTGGTCCAAAACATCTGCATAACGCTTCCATAGCTCTATCATTTTCGTAAAAAACTTCTGCATAACGCTTCCATAGCTCTATCATTTTCGTAAAAAACTTCTGCATAACGCTTCCATAGCGATATCATTTCGTAAAAAACTTCTGCATAACGCTTCCATAGCTTTATCATTTTCGTAAAAAACTTCTGCATAACGCTTCCATAGCTCTATCATTTTCGTAAAAAACTTCTGCATAACGCTTCCATAGCTTTATCATTTTCGTAAAAAACTTCTGCATAACGCTTTCATAGCTCTATCATTTTCGTAAAAAACTTCTGCATAACGCTTCCATAGCTTTATCATTTTCGTAAAAAACTTCTGCATAACGCTTCCATAGCTTTATCATTTTCGTAAAAAACTTCTGCATAACGCTTCCATAGCTTTATCATTTTGGTCCAAAACATCTGCATAACGCTTCCATAGCGATATCATTTTCGTAAAAAACTTCTGCATAACGCTTCCATAGCTCTATCATTTTCGTAAAAAACTTCTGCATAACGCTTCCATAGCGATATCATTTTCGTAAAAAACTTCTGCATAACGCTTCCATAGCTTTATCATTTTCGTAAAAAACTTCTGCATAACGCTTCCATAGCTCTATCATTTTCGTAAAAAACTTCTGCATAACGCTTCCATAGCTTTATCATTTTCGTAAAAAACTTCTGCATAACGCTTCCATAGCTCTATCATTTTCGTAAAAAACTTCTGCATAACGCTTCCATAGCGATATCATTTTCGTAAAAAACTTCTGCATAACGCTTCCATAGCTTTATCATTTTCGTAAAAAACTTCTGCATAACGCTTCCATAGCTCTATCATTTTCGTAAAAAACTTCTGCATAACGCTTCCATAGCTCTATCATTTTCGTAAAAAACTTCTGCATAACGCTTCCATAGCTCTATCATTTTCGTAAAAAACTTCTGCATAACGCTTCCATAGCTTTATCATTTTCGTAAAAAACTTCTGCATAACGCTTCCATAGCTCTATCATTTTCGTAAAAAACTTCTGCATAACGCTTCCATAGCGATATCATTTTCGTAAAAAACTTCTGCATAACGCTTCCATAGCTTTATCATTTTCGTAAAAAACTTCTGCATAACGCTTCCATAGCTCTATCATTTTCGTAAAAAACTTCTGCATAACGCTTCCATAGCTTTATCATTTTGGTCCAAAACATCTGCATAACGCTTCCATAGCGATATCATTTTCGTAAAAAACTTCTGCATAACGCTTCCATAGCTCTATCATTTTCGTAAAAAACTTCTGCATAACGCTTCCATAGCTTTATCATTTTGGTCCAAAACATCTGCATAACGCTTCCATAGCGATATCATTTTCGTAAAAAACTTCTGCATAACGCTTCCATAGCTCTATCATTTTCGTAAAAAACTTCTGCATAACGCTTCCATAGCGATATCGTTCTCGTAAAAAACTTCTGCATAAAGCTCCCATAGCTTTATCATTTTCGTAAAAAACTTCTGCATAACGCTTCCATAGCTCTATCATTTTCGTAAAAAACTTCTGCATAACGCTTCCATAGCTTTATCATTTTGGTTCAAAACATCTGCATAACGCTTCCATAGCGATATCATTTTCGTAAAAAACTTCTGCATAACGCTTCCATAGCTCTATCATTTTCGTAAAAAACTTCTGCATAACGCTTCCATAGCTTTATCATTTTCGTAAAAAACTTCTGCATAACGCTTCCATAGCTCTATCATTTTCGTAAAAAACTTCTGCATAACGCTTCCACAGCTTTATCATTTTGGTCCAAAACATCTGCATAACGCTTCCATAGCGATATCATTTTCGTAAAAAACTTCTGCATAACGCTTCCATAGCTCTATCATTTTCGTAAAAAACTTCTGCATTACGCTTCCATAGCTTTATCGTTCTCGTAAAAACTTCTGCATAACGCTCCCATAGCTTTATCATTTTCGTAAAAAACTTCTGCATAACGCTTCCATAGCTCTATCATTTTCGTAAAAAACTTCTGCATAACGCTTCCATAGCTTTATCATTTTGGTCCAAAACATCTGCATAACGCTTCCATAGCGATATCATTTTCGTAAAAAACGTCTGCATAACGCTTCCATAGCTTTATCATTTTCGTAAAAAACTTCTGCATAACGCTTTCATAGCTCTATCATTTTCGTAAAAAACTTCTGCATAACGCTTCCATAGCTTTATCATTTTCGTAAAAAACTTCTGCATAACGCTTCCATAGCTCTATCATTTTCGTAAAAACTTCTGCATAACGCTTCCATAGCTTTATCATTTTGGTCCAAAACATCTGCATAACGCTTCCATAGCTCTATCATTTTCGTAAAAAACTTCTGCATAACGCTTCCATAGCTCTATCATTTTCGTAAAAAACTTCTGCATAACGCTTCCATAGCGATATCATTTTCGTAAAAAACTTCTGCATAACGCTTCCATAGCTTTATCATTTTCGTAAAAAACTTCTGCATAACGCTTCCATAGCTCTATCATTTTCGTAAAAAACTTCTGCATAACGCTTCCATAGCTTTATCATTTTCGTAAAAAACTTCTGCATAACGCTTTCATAGCTCTATCATTTTCGTAAAAAACTTCTGCATAACGCTTCCATAGCTTTATCATTTTCGTAAAAAACTTCTGCATAACGCTTCCATAGCTTTATCATTTTCGTAAAAAACTTCTGCATAACGCTTCCATAGCTTTATCATTTTGGTCCAAAACATCTGCATAACGCTTCCATAGCGATATCATTTTCGTAAAAAACTTCTGCATAACGCTTCCATAGCTCTATCATTTTCGTAAAAAACTTCTGCATAACGCTTCCATAGCGATATCATTTTCGTAAAAAACTTCTGCATAACGCTTCCATAGCTTTATTATTTTCGTAAAAAACTTCTGCATAACGCTTCCATAGCTCTATCATTTTCGTAAAAAACTTCTGCATAACGCTTCCATAGCTCTATCATTTTCGTAAAAAACTTCTGCATAACGCTTCCATAGCTTTATCATTTTCGTAAAAAACTTCTGCATAACGCTTCCATAGCTCTATCATTTTCGTAAAAAACTTCTGCATAACGCTTCCATAGCTCTATCATTTTCGTAAAAAACTTCTGCATAACGCTTCCATAGCTTTATCATTTTCGTAAAAAACTTCTGCATAACGCTTCCATAGCTCTATCATTTTCGTAAAAAACTTCTGCATAACGCTTCCATAGCTTTATCGTTCTCGTAAAAAACTTCTGCATAAAGCTCCCATAGCTTTATCATTTTCGTAAAAAACTTCTGCATAACGCTTCCATAGCTTTATCATTTTGGTTCAAAACATCTGCATAACGCTTCCATAGCGATATCATTTTCGTAAAAAACTTCTGCATAACGCTTCCATAGCTCTATCATTTTCGTAAAAAACTTCTGCATAACGCTTCCATAGCTCTATCATTTTCGTAAAAAACTTCTGCATAACGCTTCCATAGCTTTATCATTTTCGTAAAAAACTTCTGCATAACGCTTCCATAGCGATATCATTTTCGTAAAAAACTTCTGCATAACGCTTCCATAGCTTTATAATTTCCGTAAAAAACTTCTGCATAACGCTTCCATAGCTCTATCATTTTCGTAAAAAACTTCGCCATAACGCTTCCATAGCTTTATCATTTTGGTCCAAAACATCTGCATAACGCTTCCATAGCGATATCATTTTCGTAAAAAACTTCTGCATAACGCTTCCATAGCTTCATCATTTTCGTAAAAAACTTCTGCATAACGCTTCCATAGCTTTATCGTTCTCGTAAAAAACTTCTGCATAACGCTTCCATAGCTTTATCATTTTGGTCCAAAACATCTGCATAACGCTTCCATAGCTTTATCATTTTGGTCCAAAACATCTGCATAACGCTTCCATAGCTCTATCATTTTCGTAAAAAACTTCTGCATAACGCTTCCATAGCGATATCATTTTCGTAAAAAACTTCTGCATAACGCTTCCATAGCTCTATCATTTTCGTAAAAAACTTCTGCATAACGCTTCCATAGCTTTATCATTTTGGTCCAAAACATCTGCATAACGCTTCCATAGCGATATCATTTTCGTAAAAAACTTCTGCATAACGCTTCCATAGCTCTATCATTTTCGTAAAAAACTTCTGCATAACGCTTCCATAGCTCTACCATTTTCGTAAAAAACTTCTGCATAACGCTTCCATAGCTTTATCATTTTCGTAAAAAACTTCTGCATAACGCTTCCATAGCTCTATCATTTTCGTAAAAAACTTCTGCATAACGCTTCCATAGCTCTATCATTTTCGTAAAAAACTTCTGCATAACGCTTCCATAGCTTTATCGTTCTCGTAAAAAACTTCTGCATAACGCTTCCATAGCTTTATCATTTTCGTAAAAAACTTCTGCATAACGCTTCCATAGCTCTATCATTTTCGTAAAAAACTTCTGCATAACGCTTCCACAGCTTTATCATTTTGGTCCAAAACATCTGCATAACGCTTCCATAGCGATATCATTTTCGTAAAAAACTTCTGCATAACGCTTCCATAGCTCTATCATTTTCGTAAAAAACTTCTGCATAACGCTTCCATAGCTTTATCATTTTCGTAAAAAACTTCTGCATAACGCTTCCATAGCTCTATCATTTTCGTAAAAAACTTCTGCATAACGCTTCCATAGCTTTATCGTTCTCGTAAAAAACTTCTGCATAACGCTTCCATAGCTTTATCATTTTCGTAAAAAACTTCTGCATAACGCTTCCATAGCTCTATCATTTTCGTAAAAAACTTCTGCATAACGCTTCCATAGCTCTATCATTTTCGTAAAAAACTTCTGCATAACGCTTCCATAGCTTTATCGTTCTCGTAAAAAACTTCTGCATAACGCTTCCATAGCTCTATCATTTTCGTAAAAAACTTCTGCATAACGCTTCCATAGCTTTATCGTTCTCGTAAAAAACTTCTGCATAACGCTTCCATAGCGATATCATTTTCGTAAAAAACTTCTGCATAACGCTTCCATAGCTCTATCATTTTCGTAAAAAACTTCTGCATAACGCTTCCATAGCTTTATCGTTCTCGTAAAAAACTTCTGCATAACGCTTCCATAGCGATATCATTTTCGTAAAAAACTTCTGCATAACGCTTCCATAGCTCTATCATTTTCGTAAAAAACTTCTGCATTACGCTTCCATAGCTTTATCGTTCTCGTAAAAAACTTCTGCATAACGCTTCCATAGCTTTATCATTTTCGTAAAAAACTTCTGCATAACGCTTCCATAGCTCTATCATTTTCGTAAAAAACTTCTGCATAACGCTTCCATAGCTTTATCATTTTGGTCCAAAACATCTGCATAACGCTTCCATAGCGATATCATTTTCGTAAAAAACTTCTGCATAACGCTTCCATAGCTCTATCATTTTCGTAAAAAACTTCTGCATAACGCTTCCATAGCGATATCATTTTCGTAAAAAACTTCTGCATAACGCTTCCATAGCTTTAGCATTTTCGTAAAAAACTTCTGCATAACGCTTCCATAGCTCTATCATTTTCGTAAAAAACTTCTGCATAACGCTTCCATAGCTTTATCGTTCTCGTAAAAAACTTCTGCATAACGCTTCCATAGCTCTATCATTTTCGTAAAAAACTTCTGCATAACGCTTCCATAGCGATATCATTTTCGTAAAAAACTTCTGCATAACGCTTCCCTAGCTCTATCATTTTCGTAAAAAACTTCTGCATTACGCTTCCATAGCTTTATCGTTCTCGTAAAAACTTCTGCATAACGCTTCCATAGCTTTATCATTTTCGTAAAAAACTTCTGCATAACGCTTCCATAGCTCTATCATTTTCGTAAAAAACTTCTGCATAACGCTTCCATAGCTTTATCATTTTGGTCCAAAACATCTGCATAACGCTTCCATAGCTTTATCATTTTCGTAAAAAACTTCTGCATAACGCTTCCATAGCCCTATCATTTTCGTAAAAAACTTCTGCATAACGCTTCCATAGCTTTATCATTTTGGTCCAAAACTTCTGCATAACGCTTCCATAGCTTTATCATTTTCGTAAAAAACTTCTGCATAACGCTTCCATAGCTCTATCATTTTCGTAAAAAACTTCTGCATTACGCTTCCATAGCTTTATCGTTCTCGTAAAAAACTTCTGCATAACGCTTCCATAGCTTTATCATTTTCGTAAAAAACTTCTGCATAACGCTTCCATAGCTCTATCATTTTCGTAAAAAACTTCTGCATAACGCTTCCATAGCTTTATCATTTTGGTCCAAAACATCTGCATAACGCTTCCATAGCGATATCATTTTCGTAAAAAACTTCTGCATAACGCTTCCATAGCGATATCATTTTCGTAAAAAACTTCTGCATAACGCTTCCATAGCTTTAGCATTTTCGTAAAAAACTTCTGCATAACGCTTCCATAGCTCTATCATTTTCGTAAAAAACTTCTGCATAACGCTTCCATAGCTTTATCGTTCTCGTAAAAAACTTCTGCATAACGCTTCCATAGCTCTATCATTTTCGTAAAAAACTTCTGCATAACGCTTCCATAGCTTTATCATTTTGGTCCAAAACATCTGCATAACGCTTCCATAGCGATATCATTTTCGTAAAAAACTTCTGCATAACGCTTCCATAGCTCTATCATTTTCGTAAAAAACTTCTGCATTACGCTTCCATAGCTTTATCGTTCTCGTAAAAACTTCTGCATAACGCTTCCATAGCTTTATCATTTTCGTAAAAAACTTCTGCATAACGCTTCCATAGCTCTATCATTTTCGTAAAAAACTTCTGCATAACGCTTCCATAGCTTTATCATTTTGGTCCAAAACATCTGCATAACGCTTCCATAGCTTTATCATTTTCGTAAAAAACTTCTGCATAACGCTTCCATAGCTCTATCATTTTCGTAAAAAACTTCTGCATAACGCTTCCATAGCTTTATCATTTTGGTCCAAAACTTCTGCATAACGCTTCCATAGCTTTATCATTTTCGTAAAAAACTTCTGCATAACGCTTCCATAGCTCTATCATTTTCGTAAAAAACTTCTGCATAACGCTTCCATAGCGATATCATTTTCGTAAAAAACTTCTGCATAACGCTTCCATAGCTTTATCATTTTCGTAAAAAACTTCTGCATAACGCTTCCATAGCTCTATCATTTTCGTAAAAAACTTCTGCATAACGCTTCCATAGCTTTATCATTTTGGTCCAAAACATCTGCATAACGCTTCCATAGCGATATCGTTTTCGTAAAAAACTTCTGCATAACGCTTCCATAGCTCTATCATTTTCGTAAAAAACTTCTGCATAACGCTTCCATAGCGATATCATTTTCGTAAAAAACTTCTGCATAACGCTTCCAAAGCTTTATCATTTTGGTCCAAAACATCTGCATAACGCTTCCATAGCTCTATCATTTTCGTAAAAAGCTTCTGCATAACGCTTCCATAGCTTTATCATTTTGGTCCAAAACATCTGCATAACGCTTCCATAGCTTTATCATTTTCGTAAAAAACTTCTGCATAACGCTTCCATAGCCCTATCATTTTCGTAAAAAACTTCTGCATAACGCTGCCATAGCTTTATCATTTTGGTCCAAAACTTCTGCATAACGCTTCCATAGCTTTATCATTTTCGTAAAAAACTTCTGCATAACGCTTCCATAGCTCTATCATTTTCGTAAAAAACTTCTGCATTACGCTTCCATAGCTTTATCGTTCTCGTAAAAAACTTCTGCATAACGCTTCCATAGCTTTATCATTTTCGTAAAAAACTTCTGCATAACGCTTCCATAGCTCTATCATTTTCGTAAAAAACTTCTGCATAACGCTTCCATAGCTTTATCATTTTGGTCCAAAACATCTGCATAACGCTTCCATAGCGATATCATTTTCGTAAAAAACTTCTGCATAACGCTTCCATAGCGATATCATTTTCGTAAAAAACTTCTGCATAACGCTTCCATAGCTTTAGCATTTTCGTAAAAAACTTCTGCATAACGCTTCCATAGCTCTATCATTTTCGTAAAAAACTTCTGCATAACGCTTCCATAGCTTTATCGTTCTCGTAAAAAACTTCTGCATAACGCTTCCATAGCTCTATCATTTTCGTAAAAAACTTCTGCATAACGCTTCCATAGCTTTATCATTTTGGTCCAAAACATCTGCATAACGCTTCCATAGCTCTATCATTTTCGTAAAAAACTTCTGCATAACGCTTCCATAGCTTTATCATTTTGGTCCAAAACTTCTGCATAACGCTTCCATAGCTTTATCATTTTCGTAAAAAACTTCTGCATAACGCTTCCATAGCTCTATCATTTTCGTAAAAAACTTCTGCATAACGCTTCCATAGCGATATCATTTTCGTAAAAAACTTCTGCATAACGCTTCCATAGCTTTATCATTTTCGTAAAAAACTTCTGCATAACGCTTCCATAGCTCTATCATTTTCGTAAAAAACTTCTGCATAACGCTTCCATAGCTTTATCATTTTGGTCCAAAACATCTGCATAACGCTTCCATAGCGATATCGTTTTCGTAAAAAACTTCTGCATAACGCTTCCATAGCTCTATCATTTTCGTAAAAAACTTCTGCATAACGCTTCCATAGCGATATCATTTTCGTAAAAAACTTCTGCATAACGCTTCCAAAGCTTTATCATTTTGGTCCAAAACATCTGCATAACGCTTCCATAGCTCTATCATTTTCGTAAAAAGCTTCTGCATAACGCTTCCATAGCTTTATCATTTTGGTCCAAAACATCTGCATAACGCTTCCATAGCTTTATCATTTTCGTAAAAAACTTCTGCATAACGCTTCCATAGCCCTATCATTTTCGTAAAAAACTTCTGCATAACGCTTCCATAGCTTTATCATTTTGGTCCAAAACTTCTGCATAACGCTTCCATAGCTTTATCATTTTCGTAAAAAACTTCTGCATAACGCTTCCATAGCTCTATCATTTTCGTAAAAAACTTCTGCATTACGCTTCCATAGCTTTATCGTTCTCGTAAAAAACTTCTGCATAACGCTTCCATAGCTTTATCATTTTCGTAAAAAACTTCTGCATAACGCTTCCATAGCTCTATCATTTTCGTAAAAAACTTCTGCATAACGCTTCCATAGCTTTATCATTTTGGTCCAAAACATCTGCATAACGCTTCCATAGCGATATCATTTTCGTAAAAAACTTCTGCATAACGCTTCCATAGCGATATCATTTTCGTAAAAAACTTCTGCATAACGCTTCCATAGCTTTAGCATTTTCGTAAAAAACTTCTGCATAACGCTTCCATAGCTCTATCATTTTCGTAAAAAACTTCTGCATAACGCTTCCATAGCTTTATCATTTTGGTCCAAAACATCTGCATAACGCTTCCATAGCGATATCATTTTCGTAAAAAACTTCTGCATAACGCTTCCATAGCTCTATCATTTTCGTAAAAAACTTCTGCATTACGCTTCCATAGCTTTATCGTTCTCGTAAAAACTTCTGCATAACGCTTCCATAGCTTTATCATTTTCGTAAAAAACTTCTGCATAACGCTTCCATAGCTCTATCATTTTCGTAAAAAACTTCTGCATAACGCTTCCATAGCTTTATCATTTTGGTCCAAAACATCTGCATAACGCTTCCATAGCTTTATCATTTTCGTAAAAAACTTCTGCATAACGCTTCCATAGCTTTATCATTTTGGTCCAAAACTTCTGCATAACGCTTCCATAGCTTTATCATTTTCGTAAAAAACTTCTGCATAACGCTTCCATAGCTCTATCATTTTCGTAAAAAACTTCTGCATAACGCTTCCATAGCGATATCATTTTCGTAAAAAACTTCTGCATAACGCTTCCATAGCTTTATCATTTTCGTAAAAAACTTCTGCATAACGCTTCCATAGCTCTATCATTTTCGTAAAAAACTTCTGCATAACGCTTCCATAGCTTTATCATTTTGGTCCAAAACATCTGCATAACGCTTCCATAGCGATATCGTTTTCGTAAAAAACTTCTGCATAACGCTTCCATAGCTCTATCATTTTCGTAAAAAACTTCTGCATAACGCTTCCATAGCGATATCATTTTCGTAAAAAACTTCTGCATAACGCTTCCAAAGCTTTATCATTTTGGTCCAAAACATCTGCATAACGCTTCCATAGCGATATCATTTTCGTAAAAAACTTCTGCATAACGCTTCCATAGCTCTATCATTTTCGTAAAAAGCTTCTGCATAACGCTTCCAAAGCTTTATCATTTTGGTCCAAAACTTCTGCATAACGCTTCCATAGCTCTATCATTTTCGTAAAAAACTTCTGCATAACGCTTCCATAGCTTTATCATTTTGGTCCAAAACATCTGCATAACGCTTCCATAGCGATATCATTTTCGTAAAAAACTTCTGCATAACGCTTCCATAGCTCTATCATTTTCGTAAAAAACTTCTGCATAACGCTTCCATAGCGATATCATTTTCGTAAAAAACTTCTGCATAACGCTTCCATAGCTTTATCATTTTCGTAAAAAACTTCTGCATAACGCTTCCATAGCTCTATCATTTTCGTAAAAAACTTCTGCATAACGCTTCCATAGCTTTATCATTTTGGTCCAAAACATCTGCATAACGCTTCCATAGCTCTATCATTTTCGTAAAAAACTTCTGCATAACGCTTCCATAGCTCTATCATTTTCGTAAAAAACTTCTGCATAACGCTTCCATAGCTTTATCATTTTCGTAAAAAACTTCTGCATAACGCTTCCATAGCTCTATCATTTTCGTAAAAAACTTCTGCATAACGCTTCCATAGCTCTATCATTTTCGTAAAAAACTTCTGCATAACGCTTCCATAGCTTTATCGTTCTCGTAAAAAACTTCTGCATAACGCTTCCATAGCTTTATCATTTTGGTCCAAAACATCTGCATAACGCTTCCATAGCGATATCATTTTCGTAAAAAACTTCTGCATAACGCTTCCATAGCGATATCATTTTCGTAAAAAACTTCTGCATAACGCTTCCATAGCTCTATCATTTTCGTAAAAAACTTCTGCATAACGCTTCCATAGCTCTATCATTTTCGTAAAAAACTTCTGCATAACGCTTCCATAGCTTTATCATTTTCGTAAAAAACTTCTGTATAACGCTTCCATAGCTCTATCATTTTCGTAAAAAACTTCTGCATAACGCTTCCATAGCTCTATCATTTTCGTAAAAAACTTCTGCATAACGCTTCCATAGCTTTATCGTTCTCGTAAAAAACTTCTGCATAACGCTTCCATAGCTTTATCATTTTGGTCCAAAACATCTGCATAACGCTTCCATAGCGATATCATTTTCGTAAAAAACTTCTGCATAACGCTTCCATAGCTTTATCATTTTCGTAAAAAACTTCTGCATAACGCTTCCATAGCTCTATCATTTTCGTAAAAAACTTCTGCATAACGCTTCCATAGCTTTATCATTTTCGTAAAAAACTTCTGCATAACGCTTCCATAGCTCTATCATTTTCGTAAAAAACTTCTGCATAACGCTTCCATAGCTCTATCATTTTCGTAAAAAACTTCTGCATAACGCTTCCATAGCGATATCATTTTCGTAAAAAACTTCTGCATAACGCTTCCATAGCTCTATCATTTTCGTAAAAAGCTTCTGCATAACGCTTCCAAAGCTTTATCATTTTGGTCCAAAACTTCTGCATAACGCTTCCATAGCTCTATCATTTTCGTAAAAAACTTCTGCATAACGCTTCCATAGCTTTATCATTTTGGTCCAAAACATCTGCATAACGCTTCCATAGCGATATCATTTTCGTAAAAAACTTCTGCATAACGCTTCCATAGCTCTATCATTTTCGTAAAAAACTTCTGCATAACGCTTCCATAGCGATATCATTTTCGTAAAAAACTTCTGCATAACGCTTCCATAGCTTTATCATTTTCGTAAAAAACTTCTGCATAACGCTTCCATAGCTCTATCATTTTCGTAAAAAACTTCTGCATAACGCTTCCATAGCTTTATCATTTTGGTCCAAAACATCTGCATAACGCTTCCATAGCGATATCGTTTTCGTAAAAAACTTCTGCATAACGCTTCCATAGCTCTATCATTTTCGTAAAAAACTTCTGCATAACGCTTCCATAGCTCTATCATTTTCGTAAAAAACTTCTGCATAACGCTTCCATAGCTTTATCATTTTCGTAAAAAACTTCTGTATAACGCTTCCATAGCTCTATCATTTTCGTAAAAAACTTCTGCATAACGCTTCCATAGCTCTATCATTTTCGTAAAAAACTTCTGCATAACGCTTCCATAGCTTTATCGTTCTCGTAAAAAACTTCTGCATAACGCTTCCATAGCTTTATCATTTTGGTCCAAAACATCTGCATAACGCTTCCATAGCGATATCATTTTCGTAAAAAACTTCTGCATAACGCTTCCATAGCGATATCATTTTCGTAAAAAACTTCTGCATAACGCTTCCATAGCTCTATCATTTTCGTAAAAAACTTCTGCATAACGCTTCCATAGCTCTATCATTTTCGTAAAAAACTTCTGCATAACGCTTCCATAGCTTTATCATTTTCGTAAAAAACTTCTGTATAACGCTTCCATAGCTCTATCATTTTCGTAAAAAACTTCTGCATAACGCTTCCATAGCTCTATCATTTTCGTAAAAAACTTCTGCATAACGCTTCCATAGCTTTATCGTTCTCGTAAAAAACTTCTGCATAACGCTTCCATAGCTTTATCATTTTCGTAAAAAACTTCTGCATAACGCTTCCATAGCTCTATCATTTTCGTAAAAAACTTCTGCATAACGCTTCCATAGCTTTATCATTTTCGTAAAAAACTTCTGCATAACGCTTCCATAGCTCTATCATTTTCGTAAAAAACTTCTGCATAACGCTTCCATAGCTCTATCATTTTCGTAAAAAACTTCTGCATAACGCTTCCATAGCGATATCATTTTCGTAAAAAACTTCTGCATAACGCTTCCATAGCTTTATCATTTTGGTCCAAAACATCTGCATAACGCTTCCATAGCGATATCATTTTCGTAAAAAACTTCTGCATAACGCTTCCATAGCGATATCATTTTCGTAAAAAACTTCTGCATAACGCTTCCATAGCTTTATCATTTTCGTAAAAAACTTCTGTATAACGCTTCCATAGCTCTATCATTTTCGTAAAAAACTTCTGCATAACGCTTCCATAGCTCTATCATTTTCGTAAAAAACTTCTGCATAACGCTTCCATAGCTTTATCGTTCTCGTAAAAAACTTCTGCATAACGCTTCCATAGCTTTATCATTTTCGTAAAAAACTTCTGCATAACGCTTCCATAGCTCTATCATTTTCGTAAAAAACTTCTGCATAACGCTTCCATAGCTTTATCATTTTCGTAAAAAACTTCTGCATAACGCTTCCATAGCTCTATCATTTTCGTAAAAAACTTCTGCATAACGCTTCCATAGCTCTATCATTTTCGTAAAAAACTTCTGCATAACGCTTCCATAGCGATATCATTTTCGTAAAAAACTTCTGCATAACGCTTCCATAGCTTTATCATTTTGGTCCAAAACATCTGCATAACGCTTCCATAGCGATATCATTTTCGTAAAAAACTTCTGCATAACGCTTCCATAGCTTTATCATTTTCGTAAAAAACTTCTGCATAACGCTTCCATAGCTCTATCATTTTCGTAAAAAACTTCTGCATAACGCTTCCATAGCTTTATCATTTTCGTAAAAAACTTCTGCATAACGCTTCCATAGCTCTATCATTTTCGTAAAAAACTTCTGCATAACGCTTCCATAGCTCTATCATTTTCGTAAAAAACTTCTGCATAACGCTTCCATAGCGATATCATTTTCGTAAAAAACTTCTGCATAACGCTTCCATAGCTTTATCATTTTGGTCCAAAACATCTGCATAACGCTTCCATAGCGATATCATTTTCGTAAAAAACTTCTGCATAACGCTTCCATAGCGATATCATTTTCGTAAAAAACTTCTGCATAACGCTTCCATAGCTCTATCATTTTCGTAAAAAACTTCTGCATAACGCTTCCATAGCTTTATCATTTTCGTAAAAAACTTCTGCATAACGCTTCCATAGCTCTATCATTTTCGTAAAAAACTTCTGCATAACGCTTCCATAGCTTTATCATTTTCGTAAAAAACTTCTGCATAACGCTTCCATAGCTCTATCATTTTCGTAAAAAACTTCTGCATAACGCTTCCATAGCTCTATCATTTTCGTAAAAAACTTCTGCATAACGCTTCCATAGCGATATCATTTTCGTAAAAAACTTCTGCATAACGCTTCCATAGCTTTATCATTTTGGTCCAAAACATCTGCATAACGCTTCCATAGCTCTATCATTTTCGTAAAAAACTTCTGCATAAAGCTTCCATAGCTTTATCATTTTCGTAAAAAACTTCTGCATAACGCTTCCATAGCGATATCATTTTCGTAAAAAACTTCTGCATAAAGCTTCCATAGCTTTATCATTTTGGTCCAAAACATCTGCATAACGCTTCCATAGCTCTATCATTTTCGTAAAAAACTTCTGCATAACGCTTCCATAGCTTTATCATTTTCGTAAAAAACTTCTGCATAACGCTTCCATAGCTTTATAATTTTCGTAAAAAACTTCTGCATAACGCTTCCATAGCTCTATCATTTTCGTAAAAAACTTCTGCATAACGCTTCCATAGCTTTATCATTTTCGTAAAAAAACTTCTGCATAACGCTTCCATAGCTTTATAATTTTCGTAAAAAACTTCTGCATAACGCTTCCATAGCTCTATCATTTTCGTAAAAAACTTCTGCATAACGCTTCCATAGCTTTATCATTTTGGTCCAAAACATCTGCATAACGCTTCCATAGCGATATCGTTTTCGTAAAAAACTTCTGCATAACGCTTCCATAGCGATATCATTTTCGTAAAAAACTTCTGCATAACGCTTCCATAGCGATATCATTTTCGTAAAAAACTTCTGCATAACGCTTCCATAGCTCTATCATTTTCGTAAAAAACTTCTGCATAACGCTTCCATAGCTTTATCATTTTCGTAAAAAACTTCTGCATAACGCTTCCATAGCTCTATCATTTTCGTAAAAAACTTCTGCATAACGCTTCCATAGCTTTATCATTTTCGTAAAAAACTTCTGCATAACGCTTCCATAGCTCTATCATTTTCGTAAAAAACTTCTGCATAACGCTTCCATAGCTCTATCATTTTCGTAAAAAACTTCTGCATAACGCTTCCATAGCGATATCATTTTCGTAAAAAACTTCTGCATAACGCTTCCATAGCTTTATCATTTTGGTCCAAAACATCTGCATAACGCTTCCATAGCTCTATCATTTTCGTAAAAAACTTCTGCATAAAGCTTCCATAGCTTTATCATTTTCGTAAAAAACTTCTGCATAACGCTTCCATAGCGATATCATTTTCGTAAAAAACTTCTGCATAACGCTTCCATAGCTTTATCATTTTGGTCCAAAACATCTGCATAACGCTTCCATAGCTCTATCATTTTCGTAAAAAACTTCTGCATAACGCTTCCATAGCTTTATCATTTTGGTCCAAAACATCTGCATAACGCTTCCATAGCTCTATCATTTTCGTAAAAAACTTCTGCATAACGCTTCCATAGCTTTATCATTTTCGTAAAAAACTTCTGCATAACGCTTCCATAGCTTTATAATTTTCGTAAAAAACTTCTGCATAACGCTTCCATAGCTCTATCATTTTCGTAAAAAACTTCTGCATAACGCTTCCATAGCTTTATCATTTTCGTAAAAAAACTTCTGCATAACGCTTCCATAGCTTTATAATTTTCGTAAAAAACTTCTGCATAACGCTTCCATAGCTCTATCATTTTCGTAAAAAACTTCTGCATAACGCTTCCATAGCTTTATCATTTTGGTCCAAAACATCTGCATAACGCTTCCATAGCGATATCGTTTTCGTAAAAAACTTCTGCATAACGCTTCCATAGCTCTATCATTTTCGTAAAAAACTTCTGCATAACGCTTCCATAGCTCTATCATTTTCGTAAAAAACTTCTGCATAACGCTTCCATAGCTCTATCATTTTCGTAAAAAACTTCTGCATAACGCTTCCATAGCGATATCATTTTCGTAAAAAACTTCTGCATAACGCTTCCAAAGCTTTATCATTTTGGTCCAAAACATCTGCATAACGCTTCCATAGCGATATCATTTTCGTAAAAAACTTCTGCATAACGCTTCCATAGCGATATCATTTTCGTAAAAAACTTCTGCATAACGCTTCCAAAGCTTTATCATTTTGGTCCAAAACTTCTGCATAACGCTTCCATAGCTCTATCATTTTCGTAAAAAACTTCTGCATAACGCTTCCATAGCTTTATCATTTTCGTAAAAAAACTTCTGCATAACGCTTCCATAGCTTTATAATTTTCGTAAAAAACTTCTGCATAACGCTTCCATAGCTCTATCATTTTCGTAAAAAACTTCTGCATAACGCTTCCATAGCTTTATCATTTTGGTCCAAAACATCTGCATAACGCTTCCATAGCGATATCGTTTTCGTAAAAAACTTCTGCATAACGCTTCCATAGCTCTATCATTTTCGTAAAAAACTTCTGCATAACGCTTCCATAGCTCTATCATTTTCGTAAAAAACTTCTGCATAACGCTTCCATAGCTCTATCATTTTCGTAAAAAACTTCTGCATAACGCTTCCATAGCGATATCATTTTCGTAAAAAACTTCTGCATAACGCTTCCAAAGCTTTATCATTTTGGTCCAAAACATCTGCATAACGCTTCCATAGCGATATCATTTTCGTAAAAAACTTCTGCATAACGCTTCCATAGCGATATCATTTTCGTAAAAAGCTTCTGCATAACGCTTCCAAAGCTTTATCATTTTGGTCCAAAACTTCTGCATAACGCTTCCATAGCTCTATCATTTTCGTAAAAAACTTCTGCATAACGCTTCCATAGCTTTATCATTTTGGTCCAAAACATCTGCATAACGCTTCCATAGCGATATCATTTTCGTAAAAAACTTCTGCATAACGCTTCCATAGCTCTATCATTTTCGTAAAAAACTTCTGCATAACGCTTCCATAGCGATATCATTTTCGTAAAAAACTTCTGCATAACGCTTCCATAGCTTTATCATTTTGGTCCAAAACATCTGCATAACGCTTCCATAGCGATATCATTTTCGTAAAAAACTTCTGCATAACGCTTCCATAGCGATATCATTTTCGTAAAAAACTTCTGCATAACGCTTCCATAGCTCTATCATTTTCGTAAAAAACTTCTGCATAACGCTTCCATAGCTTTATCATTTTCGTAAAAAACTTCTGCATAACGCTTCCATAGCTCTATCATTTTCGTAAAAAACTTCTGCATAACGCTTCCATAGCTTTATCATTTTCGTAAAAAACTTCTGCATAACGCTTCCATAGCTCTATCATTTTCGTAAAAAACTTCTGCATAACGCTTCCATAGCTCTATCATTTTCGTAAAAAACTTCTGCATAACGCTTCCATAGCGATATCATTTTCGTAAAAAACTTCTGCATAACGCTTCCATAGCTTTATCATTTTGGTCCAAAACATCTGCATAACGCGGAAGCGTTTTTTTTACGAAAATGATAGAGCTATGGAAATAGCTCTATCATTTTCGTAAAAAACTTCTGCATAAAGCTTCCATAGCTTTATCATTTTCGTAAAAAACTTCTGCATAACGCTTCCATAGCGATATCATTTTCGTAAAAAACTTCTGCATAACGCTTCCATAGCTTTATCATTTTGGTCCAAAACATCTGCATAACGCTTCCATAGCTCTATCATTTTCGTAAAAAACTTCTGCATAACGCTTCCATAGCTTTATCATTTTGGTCCAAAACATCTGCATAACGCTTCCATAGCTCTATCATTTTCGTAAAAAACTTCTGCATAACGCTTCCATAGCTTTATCATTTTCGTAAAAAACTTCTGCATAACGCTTCCATAGCTTTATAATTTTCGTAAAAAACTTCTGCATAACGCTTCCATAGCTCTATCATTTTCGTAAAAAACTTCTGCATAACGCTTCCATAGCTTTATCATTTTGGTCCAAAACATCTGCATAACGCTTCCATAGCGATATCATTTTCGTAAAAAACTTCTGCATAACGCTTCCATAGCTCTATCATTTTCGTAAAAAACTTCTGCATAACGCTTCCATAGCTCTATCATTTTCGTAAAAAACTTCTGCATAACGCTTTAGCTTTATCATTTTTGTCCAAAACATCTTCATAACGCTTCCATAGCTTTATCATTTTGGTCCAAAACATCTGCATAACGCTTCCATAGCTCTATCATTTTCGTCAAAAACTTCTGCATAACGCTTCCATAGCTTTATCATTTTCGTCCAAAACATCTGCATAACGCTTCCATAGCTCTATCATTTTCGTCAAAAACTTCTGCATAACGCTTTAGCTTTATCATTTTTGTCCAAAACATCTTCATAACGTTTCCATAGCTTTATCATTTTGGTCCAAAACATCTGCATAACGCTTCCATAGCTCTATCATTTTCGTAAAAAACTTCTGCATAACGCTTTAGCTTTATCATTTTTGTCCAAAACATCTTCATAACGTTTCCATAGCTTTATCATTTTGGTCCAAAACATCTGCATAACGCTTCCATAGCTCTATCATTTTCGTCAAAAACTTCTGCATAACGCTTCCATAGCTTTATCATTTTCGTCCAAAACATCTGCATAACGCTTCCATAGCTCTATCATTTTCGTCAAAAACTTCTGCATAACGCTTTAGCTTTATCATTTTTGTCCAAAACATCTTCATAACGTTTCCATAGCTTTATCATTTTGGTCCAAAACATCTGCATAACGCTTCCATAGCTCTATCATTTTCGTCAAAAACTTCTGCATAACGCTTCCATAGCTTTATCATTTTGGTCCAAAACATCTGCATAACGCTTCCATAGCTCTATCATATTCGTAAAAAACTTCTGCATAACGCTTTAGCTTTATCATTTTTGTCCAAAACATCTTCATAACGCTTCCATAGCTTTATCATTTTGGGCCAAAACATCTGCATAACGCTTCCATAGCTCTATCATTTTCGTCAAAAACTTCTGTATAACGCTTCCATAGCTTTATCATTTTCGTAAAAAACTTCTGCATAACGCTTCCATAACTCTATTATTTTAGATGAAATAACAGCGCCAGCACTTTCAAGGAATTTTTATAAGTGACTGTAAGACTGACTGTGAAGAGAAGACATTTTTAAAACGAGAATATTTAAGCTAAAAAACTGCAGCCCACTAAGTAATTTCGGATTGCCAAAGCAAGCAACCTATGGGCCCAGTGGCTTAATGGTTAGTATGCCAGAATGCTAACCGAGCACCACAATGCACCACAGATAATTTTGACGATCCCCACTCATTTACGGGAATTTCGTATTTTGTATGTCAAAAGCAAATAACAATAGCGGTAACTCTTACCGATTTTCATATCTTTCTTTGGCTGCAGGATAATTCATAGAGATCCGCCCAATGCCACGAAAAGTAACTTGAGATTCATTAAAGAGATCGCTCAGCTTTAAGGAAATTCCCACGTTTCCACATAAAAATCGCCACTTCGTCCTTTTATGTTCGGGATAATGCGTTCCATAAATAATTCCATTTTTGTCTTGTTTTTTATTACGAACCGTTCCAGCTATTGCCTCGTTAAAAATAGAGCACTCTAATTGCTTCCAAATACGTGGCTCTCCATGGTTGACGCTGAAAATAACTTCTGTCAGAAGCAGAAAATCAAAACACATTCACCTTGACCGAGCACAGGCTTGAGGCCTTAAGTTCCTCTACTGAAAACAATTTGTCAAAAACCATCAATCGCAGTTCACATCCCGTTGCAGTATACGAACTCCTTCGTGCTCACGTCTTGTCCTTAAATCAACGCCATACAACAAGGATTAGCATGACCCTGGAGTAGTGTGGAGTGACTCCCACCCCCATTCAAATGACAACTGTTCCGGTGCAGGCGACACACCCGCCCACACGAACTACCCACCACCGGAAAGTCCCATTTCGAGCACCTGCTCCCGAAGGAGTCTTTCATAATTTATGAGCCGCAGCTGAGATTAGGTGGGTACCGGTGGATATGCTGCACTCCTTGCGAGGACTCAACGGCTACGGCGGCCAGGGTTTATATTATTCTAACGACCGAAGAATGCACTTTCCTGCTCCTCCTGGGTGTCTGTCTGTCTGTCGTGAGGAGGGTGTGAGTGCGGCAGTAAATAGGAATTACGCAGGTGAAATGTTTCTGCCAATAAATCACTTTGGCGAGAGAATGAAAGAACACGCCACTCCGATGGGTGTGGGGGTGGCAGAGAGTCCTGAGTTAGTGCTTCCAGCTGAACTAAGGCAAATTCATATGCAAAATGGCATAACTCATGGAAGTTGATCATAGTTTTTTTTTATGCTCGCGCTCCAGGGAGCTACTGGCTCCGGCTCTTCCTCCGACTACAGCTCCGTCTCCGGCAGCGGAAACGTTGTTCACGCGAAGAAAGCTGCAACCTGGAACATCCCACTTGACATATATTTCAAGGTAAAAGTTCGAAATTGCAGTTCTCCGGAGATGAATTTATTTAGAGCGTTCTGTAAGTTGTGTGTTAGGGGGGTGTAGTACTGTCGTGAAACTTTCGCACGAGTGAGGACGCATACACATCCAGCCAAAAAGGATCCTGCGAGTGATGGAGATTTTAGTTGACGTGGTGATGACGATGATTAGTGCGTTCGAGTTTCATGGGAGTTGCTTTTGTTTCATCGCCCAATTTGGTGGGAACGTAGGGAGTTCACTGAGTTTAATTACGGTTTCAGTGCTACACACTTCGGTTCGGAGTTTTCCTTGTATGACTTTTGTGGGAAGTTGCTCCTCTCAGACTTTGGTGTGTCCTTAAGGGACGAACAGACTGATTTTGAGAAGGTAAATGTATTAGCTAGGTTATTTTATCTACAAGTGGTTGGGTTTTAGTGCAGTCATACGGCGAAAGATGTGTGGTGAGTCGACGGTAACTGCGAGAGGATGATTCTTGTACACTGCGAGGGGTCTTTCGACCTTCAACTTTCCCGTGGCATCCTAAGTTAATCTTAGTCTTGAAAAGCAAATCAAACATCTTGCAAATTATGTTAGTTCCACAGAGTTACCGATGTTTCAGTTTTTTCATGCGTCCCAATTAGAAGAGCGTGTATGAGAGGTTTTCGGGTTCATGGAGGTAGATCCATGTAAAGTGTTACGAGTGCTTGACGCTTACAGAGTTCTTAGTTTTCCTATCGATCTCGAAGAATTTTTGAAGTAAAACAAGAAGTACGATATAGAAAATGCACTTTGTAGTAAATTAAGCACGATTTTATTCACTAAAAGTTTAACACAACTCTAGGACTTTTCCCTTTAACTTCTAATATTATTTTTATTTACTTGGGGCTCGTCACTGGTGGCTCATGGCTCGAATTTTATCATTTCAACTTTTAACTTTTTTGGAGGACAGTCAATTGCAGAAGTTTGTTGCGTTAAAGCAAGCCCAACAGCAAATTCCATATTCCAACTCTGAGTGAAATAATCCATGGTAGATGGTTTTTAATAATAAAAAGGTTGTACAAACACCAAATAGTAGGAAGAAAAAACTGTTGAGGATTTAGTTAGTTATGTTCAGTTCAGTAATATTCGGTAAATTTAAAATGTTGATCTATTGTTTTTCTTATTTTAATTTTTTGGCGGTGATTTATTGTTACTCCTAACTATTTAAGTGATTTTACAAATTCAACCTTAGAACATTTTGCCGTATCCTGTACACTAGAGTTAAAGCTAGTTTTAAAACTAAGTGCTATGCAATCCTTTTGAGACAATTAGACTCTAAAGCTGTCAGATAAGTGAAAACTAATTTCAATGTCAGTTAGTTGCTTGGAGTCGAAACTAAGAAACATAAGTTTAGTTTTGTTGCTTACGATAAATTTATGTTCCGAAAACCACGACCTTAGTATATCAGCATCATGATTTATATTAGCCACTATATTTTAAAAATATATATATGCGATATATGCAATAGCGGGGAAGTCCGCAAGCCCTTTCGTATTCTTCAAGCCGCTAAAAATGTTTTACTATTTTCTGGCTTCGATTGTCCGATTTGAACCAGCTGTGAACGCAGCCACGATCCTACGTCATTTCCTTTTTAAAAGCAAATTTTGGTTAATCAAATAATGGAACAAAGTGTGTTCCATTAAATTTCTTGTCACCTAAACCTTTTTGTGATAGTTCTTAAGTCGATCAATGATTTATTTTTTTACACCAGCTACTGATTTATTACAAGGAATGGCGATTTTCGATTACTTGATGAATAAATAATTAAAGACAGAGATTGAAACATTTATTGCGAAGATAAACTATCATTCTAAAATCAAAATCGCTATTCCGAAAATAAATTGATTACATTGCAAACTAAAATGCATATAATTTTAAGAGATCGATGATTTCTTTTTAATTGATTACCATTTTATGTGGATAAAAAAAATGATAGACAATCAAAAAGTGTGTGAGTAAGAATTCCAGGAAAAGTGAGCAATATCACCCGACTTAACTCCCCGCTTGCCATCTAGCTTCCAGTTGCTTCTCTTGCACCCGACGCACACCCAACCAAACCAAAAAAAAAAACACAGGACTCCAGTTCAGATCCTGTCATCAAAGCCTTAAGGCCAAATTCAGGCAGCTACCAAAAACGGAAAATTACAAAGTTTCCCATTTTCCTGACCAATTGGCCATGAGCTCATTCATTCGTACATGAATATTCAATTAATACGTAGTCTCTTCTCTTTTTGTCCCGACTCCCAGGATTCCCAGTTAATTGATACGTGCTTCGATACACCCACACACAGTCGACAACACACGAATACACACCAACACACCGGCAGAGATTAAAGGAAATTACGAATGCAGACATAAACACGTACTGCACATCCTTGTTGTGTGGTCGGGAGTAATCAGAATGATAATGGAAATGCCAAAGGATAATTGTAATAATCCTTGAAGCTCACCCAAAAATGTGTTTTCTCCTCTTTTTTTTTGTTCTACTGCTCAGGATCTCAAAAATTTTGCTCCACCGGCGGTGCTCTCAAAACGTGGTGGCAGCAGTGTGAATATATTCCACCGCCCAGCAACATCCTGGCTCATCCTGCTCATCCTTTCGGAAGAAGGTTGTGAAAGAAAAATAACAAGAAGCAGATTCTCTCGTCGTCGTCGTCGTTCTCGTCAGTGGCGGAGATGTGGTGGGGAAGGAGAAAAAATTAATGTGTAACAAAAATAATCCACCCATCCGCAGCAACAACATTTGCTGTTTTCTCGGAGCGGCGCGGTTTTGGGGGAAAGGACTCCCTCCAGGATGTTGATTAGTTTAGTTCGAAGAGAATTTTCGTTGGCAGGGCTGAGCTTTCCTCTTCGCCCTCTGCCGCCCGCCGCTCGGAATATGACTACCGAACAGACTGTGGCGATATCAATTACCAAAAGGACGGCAGCAGGTTGAGAAGGGATGCTCCGGAAAACATCTGAAACAGACAGACAGATTAGCAGCCGGAGAACGCCCGCTCTCTCCTGCTCCGGCAAATGCAAAGAAATTCCTCGTCCTGGGAAAGGAACAGAAGAAGGAAAAAAAACCACCACCCACAGTGGTGGCTGAATCTTCTTCAGCCTCAGTGCACTGAATTCAGCTGGCTAATTTGTTCATTAAACTGAATCCGAGTGAGGTTTTGATTTTTATGGAAAAACGGAAATGTCGATTGTGTTGTGTTTGTCTTATTCTTCGGTTGATGTCACGGCTTTAAGACGAGGTCCTTAAAGCGACGAAGAGCGAGCGTTGTTAACCCATCCGAATGACGGATGGGTATATGTGTGTTAAGGATCCCTTCGGTAATTGAAATAATTATTCAGAATGACTCTTTGCCGGATGTCTTCTTAGTCGGGGATGTGTAATCAATCTTTGTTTCGTTCATTATGACAGCGAACGAAATTTTTCGAAGGATACCAACGGTGAGGGATGACTCGTGTACATATTTTTTTTTTTTGCGAGAGAATTCTTAATTAGAACTTAAAGAGATTTTCGTGAAAATTATGATGTGTGCGGAGGTGGGTGGCTGAATGACGTTTACAAATGTTGTTCCAGTGGGAGAGTGATGATAGCGAGCTGTAATTGGAATAGGAACAGACTAAACTTCGAGCGGAGCCTGCAATGACAGGTATGCCATAAATTGCAGACAGCATGAGAATTTTAATACCAAGAAGAAAATGAAAACAACTATTCTATGTGTTTTTAAGTTTCATCTCATCCAAATTTTGTTTTGCAAAATAGAAAATTCGAATTAAGGGAAAGTATAAATTTCTAAGGGTTCCTTCGATTTACAGAGGACGTTTCGGGGAACAAACTACAATTTGCAAAGAAAAACAAATGAACCACGATGACTGGTATCTGGCTAATACAATACAGAAAGAAGCTGTTGCCCTTATCGCATGATCCCTTTATACGCCGGCGCCGAGCTTTCCTTAAGCGGCACAGAGGAAAACTAGCTCTCACTCTCCCGCCCTAGACCTTTGCGTCAAGTTCTTTATATCTTAATAACATACCTAACTAAACCAATGACTTAGACATGTACCATAAACTAATAATTCACATATAATCTAACCTTTGTGTGGTTTTTGTCAATGGTAACGACATGATCTACTGAGAGATCGCAACATTGTTTATAGCCGACGTCGTTCACTGAGTGAGAGGTGCACAGGTGCACATTGCACAGGTTTTCTTCCTCAATTTACAGAGGTTCTTTTTCCCAAGGGTCTGTGAGAATGCTTCGATTTATAGAGGTTTCCGAATTATCGAGAGTTTACTGCATTATTTATGCCATAGCTGAATCTTATTGTCATATTATTGACATTGAGGAGAACTTGATATTTAATTACTTGCTTCACATCACAAATTAGACATAACGAGATATTCAACTTTCCAGTCTGGAAAGCCCCTCAGATACCCAGGATAATTTGTGCTTCACATTATTTGTTTTTTTTTTAAGAGCCAAATTATGATTGGCTTTTATGATGAAATAATTTTCTACGAAAATCAGTTAAGCAAACATAAAGTTCTTTATCAACTATGCTGTTCTTTATCACACGATTTTTTTATACATGAAGATAAAAAGAACTTGTTGAAAATTACTTCGGTTGCCTCAGGCGAGCATGTTGTTCTGTCGGTGGGTAAAATCAATTGTATTGTGATTGTACGTTTTGTACAAGTTTTTGACTACATTGCGTGACTTTAAATGAAAGTCATATAAACTCGAGTTACAAAGAGTTCTCTCAATAAATTCCCAAAATTCGATTTCGCCACCGACACAAAAATATACCTACACCGTGCACAAGTTGAAACCGCTGCAACAAAGATTACGCCATTAATATTCAATTTGCCGACCGAAAAAAAAAGTGTCTACCGCATCCCAGACGCCCAGACCATCAAAAAAAAAAAACATACAAGATAAAGTTCAGGAAAAAAATCCATTAATTCCATATTTACGCGTTGTTTCCAGCAAAGTGAATGAATGCAAATGTTAATTCCCCTTAATTCATTTATACGAGCAGATATCGCACCTCCTAGGCCACGCTATTAAACGATAACTCCGAACCACTTAGGCCCGCACTTTCCTCAATCGAATGAATAATAATGTCCTTTTAATTTCTCCCCAGGATCGGTTTGGGCTCCTCTTCTCTCAGCTATGAGTACACACGTATCCAGGTTTAATATTCTTTTTTTTTTCGACGCGAAAAAACTCTTTTTATTTTTCCACAGAGACAAAAAACATTTTCGGACTGTGGCGTGGGCTCGTTGCAATTTCGCTTGGGTTTCTGTCAGGGACCGCGACGAAAAAATGTTTCGAAGAAAATACGAAAAAAATATTATTCATGAATTTCAATTATTCCTGTCGGTTGTAGCATTTTTAATTTTTCCTTTCCGGCGAGTTGTCGTCGGTCGAAATGCATTATTTATGTAGTTTATTGTTTATTTATTTAATTTAATTTTTTTATGGGTTTTTATTATTTTTCTGACGCCCACTTTAATTTATTTGTTTTTTGATTTTATTTCTTTTTTGTTTTTTTTTTGTTGGAGAAATGTTACTGAATGTGCATTGGGAAACTGAAATATTTTACACGGAGGAGGTATTAAACTATTACGAGGACATTTCCGCGAGAGGTCCTTCATATTTTATGGATTATGGTTGTTATATGAGGTTTGTTATTTCTCTTTTTTTTTTTTCTAAAAAATGAATTAAATGGGGATTTTGTTGTTTTAATAACGCGAAAACGTTTTGGTGGGCTTTAAATATTTATGAAAACATGTAAATTGCTGTTCGCACTGCATAATTAAATCGAAAATGGCGATGGGGATCAGGTGGGTCAGTGCTAAGGACATGATTAACTGGTATTAAGTCGAGTAGTTTATTTGGTCAATAAAGTGACTGGACTATGAGGCTTTGGTTGCGGAAAAAGATTGGTATGTGGTGTTGGGTGGGATATGCTTCGAAGAAACGTTTTCAGCAACAGTTTTGTCTGTCAACGAACAAACAGCGTCCTTATCCTTTCAAAACTGTATGTCTTATATTTTAAAAGATTAATTTTATTTTATTTTCGGTCGCATGTTTTAATGGAACATGGGTCCCGAGGGCAATGCACGCAGATGTAATCTCCAAGGAACTCTTTCCTCTACAAGGATATTTAAAAAAAAAAATACCTTCACGAAACACGGATGTCGATTCAGGTAATTACCTTTGAGTTGCTGGCTCACTTGATTTTGAGCTTTCCTGATGCGGAAATCACCAAATTCAAGTCTACGAAAGATTTATGCAGAACAAGAATAGGTTTACTCGGGTTCTTTCACACATTTTACGGGTAGTGGCGCCGATTTGGTTTTCACTGGACTCTCGGGTTTGCTTTTCGAACTAATTGCCTCAAATTTGGCCATTAAAACTAGGAAAGTTTCTTTTGAAGGCTCTCTGTAAAAAAGCCGGGACGCTTGTTATGTTTTTACTTACCAACACTTCTAATTAATTAAAATTATTGTCGTTTAAGATGTTGCCTAGTGACTTCTGTTAGTCCCTTGGAATCACTTCCCGAATAACAATCAACCATTTTGACAGATGTCAACAAAATAACGTGGCCGCCACGAATTGTCAACAGCGACCCGTTGCTATTCAAAATGAGTAAATGAAAAAAAAAACACCCTACGTTGTGTGATTTCTAATCAACTAAGTAAATCTTCTTATGATGGAGAAATAGAAATTTTCAAACTTTTCGAAAAGTACAACACCTAGACCCCATTCAACTGCCGCTCACACCAAAATCGGATATGAAAAGTTGACATGTCTGCCGTGTAATGCAAAGCGAATAAATGAAAAATTCAATTTAACATCACGTTTATCCATAAAATACTTTATTTGTTGTTGCTCCTCAGTGTTATTCCCTGAGACGTTCTTCAAAAACTGTTTGATTGACACTACCGCACTTCCAATTCCCCTGTTCCACAACAAAAAAAGAAAGAGACACTTGTGCTGCGTTACTTACTCCCGTCACTCACTCAATCTCGCTTCGCTGCCTGAAATGTGTCAGTCTTGAGAATTCAACTTTCTAAGTATCTCACCCACCGAACACAACCTCTGCCGCAGCAAAAGAGCAAAGGTGACGCGTTGTGCTCGTCTTCGTCTTTAAATTTCAACCCTCCCCCGCCATTTGTAACTTTCGCCCAAAAAGTTTAATCTCCGAATATTAATAAAATTTTATATGAAAACCCCAGCGGTATGACTATCACTTCCGGTTTGACAAAAATTTCAAACAACGAAAAAAAAAAAAACTCGCCCTTAAACCGCGCGTTTGAGAAACCCCCAGTGTTCCTGCAAACAGGGGTAGTAAAGAGAGTAAGAGAGGGAGAAAAATACGGAAATCCATTAGCCCCACATCTCAGCAGACGCTCCCACCTCCATTGGAGCTGTTAGAACACAAAGCCAGACGGGCTTTTTGTGGCACGATGACTACACGACTACAAGGAACAGAGAGAACGTCGGAGGGGACGGAGAAGCACTCGTGGCAGCATATTAATGTCCTGACCAAATGGCAATGTACCACAAATTCCAAATGGGGCAACATCGGAAATGGAAAGTTTTGCAAATAGTTCTACCCGCTTTCTAGCTCTCTCTCCTCCGTCCGTTGTCGGTCGCACACATTCTGCTGCTGTCTCGGTCTCGGTGTCGGTCTCTCGCCCTTCGGTGTGGAGCCATTAAAAAGCGACATTTGCAAATTTTCTTCACCAAACTCAATAAAAGTCCTTAGAAATGTTAGTCCTTTTGCCAAGCTCTGCACTTTCTCGAAATAATGTTAAACAAAATGGAGAGAAAAATGAATTTTTGAATCATTTCCCCGTGGTGGTGGAGGAGTCAAGTCAAACAGCTGATAAATTACTTTACCCTCTGCAGTTGGGGGCACAGCACAAAATGGCGGATGTTTCAAATTGTGCTGGCTAATGGACTTGACGTGTTTGTGTTGACTTGCTAATTATGTAGATAAAAGGGAAGACGACGATGAAAAAAAAAAATAAATGGTTAAGTTAAAACAATTTAACTGAGAGGACAAGTGCTTTGAGTCCGAATTGGACTCCGGCCGGTAGTGTTGTGATGTGCGTGGGAGGGCGGAGATATCTGCGCTGTCTGACAGTCGGAGAAAGGCTTTTGAGAGCGATGTTGCAGCTTAAGTTGACTTTTGCAGTGGAGGGAATAAGGAATGAGTGCTCTTCTGCGGCTCAGTACGATTTCGACAAATTTACCTTCACCTTTTTTGAGCAGAGGTACTACTTCTGCTACTTTTAAGTAATCTGAAAAAACACCATACTCAACACTCTTGTCACAGATAAAACACAGAATATCATGTTTACAATTATTTTTACAGGACGTTATGTGAAACGCTGTTCGTTGTGTGTGAATTCGAATTTAACAGTGACATCATTTTTTTGCACAATTCAAAAGAGTAAGTGGGATCAAAAAAGAAGGAAGTAGAACAAGAAACTTCGTAAACTAACAGTTACAGTCACAAAAAGAATTGAAACTCCTTTAAAGCTCCTGTAATTTTTGCCGGGTCCGTCGCAATGGATTAAATTGGTTACAGTATTCAGAACTACGTGAAAGAATTCATGGAACAGCGCTTCCATTTTATGTTGCCAATTGGCATTCCTTGTACACTGTTCAGTTGTAAGCCTCGCAATTTTTGGGCAGTGTGTCCAAGTCTGTGTGTTTCAAGTCAGTTGGTTTGAAACATAAAGAACAGATAAGCGAGTTTCATACTCACAGGGATTGATCTTAGATTGATAACGATTACGTTTTTTTTTATAGAGCGAACAATTTTTGGTGGATTGATGCTGCTAATCCATTTATCGAAATTCAACGTGGCTGTTCAATGGCCTTGAATTACTCTATAAATAATCACTGACCACTCTTTCAACTCATTTTCCCAGCAGTCATAAAATGTTTTAAAAAATCATACTCTTCGCTTTTCGGAATCACTGTATCAGTTTTGCCAGTTTATACATTCATTTAAAAAGTCATGATTTACTTTGAACTCATTTCAAGCGAAAAAGTAGTGGTCCCAGTGGGTAGTCTTGAGTCACTCTATACATTATTCTTAAAGCCACGTAATTGTGATGGAGTAAGGAATCCTAAAACCATCCGTTGGCTTATTCAGCACCATTTTCCCACCACATTCCATGTGTTCCATTTTGAAGCTCCACTGCTTCATCAGTCAAACCTTATGGCAACCTACTTTGGGGGGTGGTCTGTAAAAATTTATGATTCGTCAGATAATCAAGGCCCACAACGTGCTAAAATGCTGCTTCATAAAATACATCCCTCCATCCGGTGCCGTAATAAAATCCCACACCTACACCCCTCCCATTGACCAACTGACCAAACCAACTCCATCCTACCACGAGAAGTGGCAGCAGCAGCAGTAGCATAGACAAAAGCTTTCAGCTCGATGGATGGACATTTTGTCCATCATCAACAACCGGAACTCGGACACAGGAAGAGAGATACGAGATACGAGAGAATCGACCGCAGAAAATGGTCCAAAACAACGAAGCAACTAACACTCACAGGTCGGCGGTGAGGCGAATGGATGAATGGAATGCGATATGCTACCAACTATTAAGCAATCCACTTAACATGTTATCTCCCCTGGGGACCTCCGTTCGGCGGTGGTGGTGGTGGCTGGCCAGATTCAAAAAGGTACGTACGACTTACGGATCCACATGAGATGGAAGCCCCGACAGCGAACGGGCCAAGATTTATGAATTATTCAGATTTCGTTAGTTTCCCCTTCAGCAGTCGGTGCTGATTCGTTTTCCTTTCCTTTTTTCCTCACCGTTTTTTTTTTTATTTTTTGTTTTACCTTACTCACTCGGCTTTTGTATATTTGTGGCATCCTTTTACAGAGAGGTTAGAGAGGAGATTTCAAGGATACGGAAGTGAAGAAAGACGAACAGGAAGGCGCACGGATATATCATCCGCATTTACAATCCTATTTTGTGTGTAAGGACGGAGCTTTATTGCCGGAGCATGAAATCCAAAATCCGAAATTTATTTGCATGCCAAATTGGAAAATAATGCGCCGGTAGATGGCGCGAGCAGTACACCGTCACCGGCCAAATGGTGAAGGCAAATTATTTTTGCATTTATTTCGAGAAGATTCTTGTGGTCCGGTGACGACGGGCGGCAAGCGGGCCAAGTAGTCAGTAAAAGGTTGCAAAACGACGCGTTAGTCGACGACATGTCAGTCGGGAGGCGGCGTTGGCCGGCGCTGCACTGGTGTGGTGAGCTATGGAGGATTTTAACAGGGATTACAATTCCCGGGGGTAGATTGGTAAAATGTATTTAATCGCTGCGCATACATGCGAGGGTAGGTACAAAAAAAAGCCCTTAAGTGCATGAGGATGGATAAATACAGTTAATACGTTGTAAAAACAACGTATTGCGGTGGATGGCTTGGCGTTTTCATTGCCTTGCCGTGGACGAAGTTTTTAAAACCGTCCTCCATGGGGGAACAGGATTTATAGGAGCCTCACAGGTGGGGCTGACCTGCGGAGTGAATAATATTTTTTTGGAGGCGGAGATGGGTGTTGGGGTGGTGCATTAGTGCTTTTCATGGGATTACTGGACGTTGGCACTTGTAACCATTTGTCAGGACAAAGGAGCACCTGATGGATTAATTGCGGAACGTGGGTGGTTGCGAATGGTTTTTTTCATCCCTGGTATTTTTTTGGACACTCAATGAAAACAATGTCTATCAATCTGTGGCTTCTAATCTAGGGTGGGTTAAAGCTTTGCATGGAAATATGTATGTACCGCTCAGCCCCTGACAATATTTTTTTTCCCTCGAAGGATGGTTCGTAATTTGTCATTTGGATTCGGAAATAAAACAGTTTCTGATTTCGATGAGTGCTGAAAATTGCAAACGACCATTTTAAAGCTTTTCCAATATCTGAGCCGTTCAGAGCATAGATTGAACTACTCTACTTTTTGAAAAATTTTAGATTTAAGTTTCAAAGCATTCCTTATAACTTCCTATGTTTACAATATATTTCCTTCACGATAAAGATTACCACCATTAAACGACAACTATTTGAAAAAACGTAGTGTATTATATTTCTGAGGCGAATGGCAAATTATTTCATCGTTTTTCTCAAATTTTTGTTTTATGGAGTTAATCAATCTGTGCTCTGAACGGTGCATGTGTGTTGTACAAATTAGAATTGAAAAATTGTTTGCTTATTGAAAACACCCTTGTTTTAGAGATAAATAATCAACTTGTCCGCCATTGTTCTCTACGGTCTTTTCAATTGAATGGCCTGGCGATAGAAATTTAGCAATTTTAAAACAAATTAGTTATCGAGTCATTTTCGTCTTTAACTGTTTACGACTCATTGGTCTTACAAACAGGACGATATCGATATAAAAAGGTGTCTGTTCTGTGTTAAGGGCTATTGTTTAACACACAAAAAGCTCTACACGTAATGATATGGAACTACGATACGAATTGATCTGTGAAATCAACTCCCAATTTGTCAGTAAATCATTTATAATTTGTCATGGTTTCATGGCAGCTCCAACTAGAAAGTGTTCATCACAAAATTTTGTAAGCCATCTTACAAACGTGAAAGTACCAAGCGCACTATTTCTTCAACTTGTGTTAGCCAACTCAAAAGCTCGGACTTTTTTCCAGGTTAAAACAAAAGATTGTTAAACCTTTGAGTTATTATTTAAAACTTCTATTTCAACGTATGTTGAAATGTTGCTGTTCAAATGAACAACAAAGACTCAGCTATGAATACACTAAATGGTCGGTCTATTCGGTCGGGCTCGAAAATATTTATTCGTTAAAACTTTTTTTCGATTCTACGTTGTATTAACACTACGTATAGGATTAGAATCGAAAGTCGGTTATGCTGAGTATTTCCTGTAAGATTTGTTACTTTCGATCGAGTCTCGTTTCAAATTTTTCGAGTATTTCTACAAATAAAAACTTCACATTACTTGTGAACAACATTTAATTGCTTTTAATGGACAATGCGCATCTCGTCTGCAGTGTGGCATCTCATTGGGGTGGGCTCTGAGTTTTCTTTGTAACCTATCGACCTACCTTCGGAATAACATGGATAGTGAAGCTTGGTGTAAGACGAGCAAATTACAAAACGGGAAGTCGAATGTAATAGAGCTCAGCAACAAAAGATTTTTTTTTTAAATTAACATATGTCCAAGGTTGCATTTATGTGTGTTATCAGCAATAATCTGACGAGCTCCGCACTCAGCTAAGGCAAAGATATATATCCTCAAAATGTTAAATGTTGCAGCTGTAGCAATTTACTATTGGGAACTGGTATTAAACTGTAAGTCTCCTCCACATGAGCTAAATTGTGGGCTCCAGGAGGTCCTCGCCACATGTGTCAAATATAAAGGAGGCGCGAAAAAGCTGGGCTCTGGTCCTTAACGGGCTGCTATGCCACCTTATTATTATTATCGACCTTACACGTCCTGACAATAACTATAAAACGTTAGCACAGTGCAATAGCCTATTCACGTCTTCTACAAAGGCTACAAAGCTCGAAATTTCAGGACAGGACTAGTTATCTTTCGAAGAACTCATAAACGTACTTGAACCCCTGCACATCCTTACAAACATAATGAACGGCAGAGTAATCGGCATCCACTCATAAATTGTTAGATAAGCATATGTTGGCTTCCAAAAAATAATCTGATATCTGCCGTGATTCAAAAGAATATTAAAAGAATATTTACATAGGATTTAAGTTTGTAAAATGTTGTAGTGTCTACACATACTTTACCAAATACACGTGTAAATATAACAACATGTGCTCCTGAAATTCGCAACTGAACTAAAAAACTACTCAACTGAGTACTGAACTGAAGAAGCAATTGTTCGTAAATATAGATGGCTAAACAATTCTTTTGGTATCTTCCTGTACGCTAAGCCCACTTACTGACCTGGTTATTTTTTTTGAAAACTGTCCCTGTAAGACTTGATTGGTTAGGATTAAAACGTTAAAAGCTTATGAGGTTCGCTAAACCAAAACCAATGGCGTTCCGAAATCGAAATCAATTGGCGCTTTAACCTACAGTAGAAGAGCTTCATATGAAGGCTCAAATTGACATTCGGTTAAAGAGAAAAAGTTGTGCACGTGTGAAATCTTTTACCATGGAAAGAAAATAATACATTGAGAACAACTACCACAAATTTTACCTAAAACCAAGACGAGAAAAACGTTTTACACTTAAAATTTTAATCAAAAAACTCTCTCTCTCTCTCTTGCTTTTCGAAAGGCATAGGGCACAATTCTAGCACCTGCTTTCTGCCCCATTTCCCATCAATTAGCTGAGCGTGGAAAACACGTACACACGTGCACATGTAAAACCTAGAAACAGAATGTAAAATAATAAGCTCAAAACTGAAAGCTACTTTCAAACTCACATCCCAATCAATCTCTCTGTGGCTCTCCGACATACACACCCCTACACACACAGGACAACCAGGACGACATCAAACATTACCCATGTCCATTCTGTGTCAATTTAAAATTCTCTTCTTCATGCTACCAAAAGATGGAGCGGGAGCAGGAACTTCCGCCCACCGCACACGAGTCTCATCGCTTGCCGCAGTTTCTCTCAATTTCCAAACCGAAAGTCATGTGAGCATTAAACATTTACGTCTGCCTAATGCACAAAATGCATTTTGAATTCACCTCGCTTTAACCATGCGTCCTCCTCCCCCCGACCCACGTTGAGTGTTCCTTTATTTTTGGGTTTTGCTAATGCGGTCAGAATAATTGACCAAATAGAAAGGCATAAAGCCATTATAAGGACTTGAAGTGAGTTGAAGCTAGGGATGAAAGGTTTTCCGTAAAAGAGGCAACATCCTGACGCCCGTCAATAGCCTAATCGAATGATAAGAAGTTTTGATTTCAGAATTCTGTGGAAATTTCATTTACCTTAATGTTGATGCTAAAGATGTGAGTGATTTTGTCAAAACTAGGGCAGCAAGCAGAAACTAGGCAGTTGTTTTCATGCAATTAGGCGTAGTTACGTCAGGAAATTGGAGTGATCGATAATTCGAAAATGCAAACAAGAAGTGGAAGGTAAGTCTTACGTTCGAATGGATGGTTCTTGGAACGAAATTCAGGAATTCAAAGAAAAAATAAATCTGAAAATGGATTGGTAATGAATGCGATGGAGATGGCTATCTGGCGAAGACGTGTTATGGGGGCGCGGTTGACCTGTTATGGTTCCGACAATGACGAACATTGCCCTATGAATTTCAGAAACTATTATTTCGCTTAGATATTTTGTACAATGTCAATATCAAATCTACCAGCTCTTAAAAGCATTCACTATTTTTTCGATCTTTTGGGATACAAATTTTAAGATCGTCGAAGTCGCTTTACCCACTTTAAGCCCTTGCAATACTTTACCAGCTGCGCAGCTCCTTACTGTAGCTTTCGCAAAATTTCCATGTAACTCATCTCCCATCCACCAATTGTGGCTCCATCTAGTTTCAGGCTTAAATCCTAGGCTTGAATCTTAGGTACTTCGTTCGAAACACGTGTTGCTCTGTTCTTGTGAACTCCAACATATTATTTACACCAAATGAATTCGTTCGCCTTCAATAACCTCTCCTAGTCTGTCACTTGCACCATCCCAATAATACACGTGTTACTCCGACACACATCTACCAACATAAGGTCATCGAACCCCTAAGTGAACACCCTCCATGCTCCAAACTGACACGCTGTGGCATCTGGGGGGGATCTGTGTCGCAATTCAATTACATTAAAATACTAAACCAACGAGACATCCACCTAAGGCAGCATAAATCCGAGATTATAATGATTTGCAAAACCAGAAGGCCCATCTTCGGCACACACACCGAAGACAAGGACTCTGCAACTCTTTCTTCCACCCACTCACTCACCCATCTGAGTCACTTCTCGGTAGTATTCTTAAAACGGCAATAAATATCCGACACTCTATGAGGAGACACTCACCGAACACTCTCTGAACACTCACCGAACACTCTCCGAGCCCAAGTTCGAGCATCTCCATTACCTGTGTACGAGTATTTCCCATCAGCTGATAGAGGCGTTCCCCCAGGCGTCCCCGAGCGGACGCATCAGCAGCGGCGTCGGCGTCGGTGGCGGCGGGACGATGTGCTTCGGAGCCATTTATATGAAAGTGTAATTAAGTGTCACTTTAAAGCCATCAGGAAATTACGATTTTCCTTTGCGAACACCTGATGCAAGAGTCCTATCCGATTAAGTCTGCTATTTTGGATCTATAGTCGTCGTGTCGTTGTCGGTGTCGCACATACCACTGTGCGTTGTCGTCATCGTTGTCGTCTGCCAGCCGTCAGACCACCACCCCCTTGGCTTGTGTCTACCGCTTGTGTACTCCGACGGTGTACCTTTCGCCAGGGGAGAGTTCCTATGTCTGTGTCTGTGCGATTGTCGTCGTATCCTTGCGGTTGCAAATAAATTTCCCGAAGATGAAATGCGGGTTCTTTCGATTTAAGGCGGCCAGTTTTCTTGGGGTTTTCTTGGAATTTATTATTTCTGCAGCACTTCGTGGTGGTCGAACTCCCATCGGTATTTCGCAGTCATATTTCAGGGATTTCCTGTGGAAGAGATCGGGAACAGACTCCGCGGCTAGTCATCCTCAGCTGTGGCAACTTTCGGCTCATTTCGGTTGAGTTTGAGCATCATCGTCGAGGTGAGATGGTTTTTAGTTCGGACCCTAGGGCGCTGCCCTAAGGCAGTGTTAATCGAAATTTAATTATTTTTTCAATTAACTGATGGGGTGGGAGGCGAGAGTGGAGCTTATTATGTTTTCTCGACTTCGAGGAGCTGTTTGTTTTTGTATGCCGGTGAGGCAAGTGCTTACATTTGAGATGGATTAATGGAGAGGTGTTTGTAGAGATGACAGTGGAGTGGTCAGGTGCTGGAGGAAGATTCTGATAGGCGGGTGAAACCAGCATCTTCTTGCGGCCTATCATTGCCAAACATTTTTGATGGAAATGTACTGAAGAAGTCGACTTAAGCCCTTGCTTGCGAATCAAAAAAGCCATTAAAAATTAAATAAAGCCGAAGCTCGTATTTTTTTTTTAATAAAGTTGTTTACTTCGAACTGTGTAAAAAATTGTATTCACTGTGCGCCACGGCCTTTAAGTCGAAAGATCATCTCATTCTGAGTCTGATATTTGATTGCTAGTACATGCATTCACTTTATACTAACATAGCTCTGCTGCTGCTACTTTCCTTACTAGACCAAAAGGGTTAAAAAAAAGTCGTCAGATTTTTCGTGCGGAAGTTCAGTTTCTCGAAATATTATCGAATTATCGTAAGGTGTGTGCAGTTATCGTATAACTTCAAAACATTTTTTTCCACTTTTGCTTGTGACTTTAGAGCGCGAACATCAATTTTGAGCGGAAGAATTATATGAGAAATAGCTTTGGGTTGGTTCAGAAGTATGTAAACGCATCTCAAAATGTTGAATTCGGTCTTTTTCTTTATTTTCGAGTGTCTAATCAAGCTTTAATTTGGGTGGTAATTTGTGGAAATATTTTGATAGGCAGGTCCATAAACGGAAGATTATAAAAAAGTCTCTTTAAAGTCGATTTTAGTCCATGAATAGAATAAAATTCGAGCGAAATTAACAAAAGAAAATTTAGCTAAATTTAATTTACAATGTTTATACTTAATAACAGCATTTTTCCAATCCAATATTTTCATTATTGAGCAGTTTGAAGAGTTAGCATTAAAATAGATAAAGTATCCCAATGCTTTGGTTTATGTAAAACATTGTAAATTAATTATTTTTATTTTTCAAAAATATGTTTTAACCTTTTCATGCCCAGTGTTGTTTTTGCACAACCTGAATTTAATTTACTGAGAGCTCATAAAATATTGGCGCAATCAAAACAAAAGGTATGTTAGGTTCCTGCTTAAGACCACTTTAATCCATTTAATACTGCTTCAGACATTTATTGGTGTAATAAGAAGTTTTTTTTTTTTGGGATCCATTACTTTGGTTTTGGTGAGCGACAATCTCAATAAAAATGTACAACAGATCTCATAACTTGTTTTAAAATCAAAAACGCGTTCTAAAATTGATTCTATTTTAGGTATGTATTTTAAAAATGAAAAGAGACTTTCAGTTTAAATGTATGGTTTCAAATACGATGCATTTTTAATATTTTTTTTTGATTTGGAATAGGGTTCGGTCATGATATGGTTAATGATAGCAGATAAAGAGTTTGCAAAAATGAAAAGTCTGTACTGTGTTAAATAAAACTGTAAAAAAATTCTTGTTGTCTAATTTTTTTCTTGTTACCGGGTGAAACCTTTTAGAAATCATTTTTGTGCCAATGTTTTTGTTCGGCACTGCATGTACTCTAATAAAAACTTCTGCTTAAAAAGTATGTTTTGGAGAACCCAAAAAACTGGATCAATTTCGAAAGGTGTATTATCATAAACACCGAGCTTGATGTGAAGGCCAAGTTAGCGGTGCTCGATATTTGCTCCAACTCTCACCCATGGTCATGAAATTTGGGTAATGACCGAAAGAATAAGATCACGAGTACAAGTTGCCGAGATGAGATTTCTGCGTGCTATTGTGGGAGTTACTCGCCGAAAAAGGGTGAGAAACACGACGGGGCGTGGGAAGCTCAACATTGAGCAGTTGCTTCTGCGAACGGAAAGATCCATGCATCGATGGTTTGGTCACGTGGCACGAATGTCCCCAGCAGGACGACTTACGAGGCGTGGCTTGTAGGATGAGATGACTGGACTAAGTCCAAAAGCGTCCCTGGTTACTCTTGGGCATACCATCCAAAGAGTTAGAGTCGGTGGCGGAGGATCCGGTTGCATGAAGATCTCTTCTGCGTACACTGCCCTCGTAAGATCTTTAGTGGAATATGCAGGCACAGAAAATGACATAACCCAGCCCAATAAATTAGTTACTCGCAACAGTCAACACATTCATACAAGAAGACAAAATAATATTCTAAAATTTGTCATTACTTTGATTTCAATCTTGAAAGTGTTTAATACTTTTTAGATTTACATAAAATCAAAAAAAAACTATATAGCCTTGTTTCCATTAGTCTGAGTCCTAACATTTTTTTGCATTTAAGTAAGCCGTGTTCACAAGTCGCTTAAGTCTTTTGCTGTCAAACAAGTCATGAGCGTGTAAAAGAAGTCTTTCCAGTACGCATTTATCCGTCAATATCAATTAGATCACGCTTCACTATCCTCTAAGCTACCTTTTATCGAATGTGTGCCACTGTCAAAAGAGTTTTTCTTTTCATTTTGAGCCAAGCCGCCATTAACAGCCTACAGGATTACCAACTGTTGGTCACTAAAAAATCAAACCCATCGATCTCCCCCGCCCATAGTGTGCTTTTAACGTATTTTCCACGTGATTTTAACAGATTACCATCCAATCGCCAGATTCTCTCTTTTTTTCCCCCGATTTTTCCATTTTTAAACAATTCCTCCAAGTCAAGAGATTACCTAATAAAGCCCAAAGTCACAGCACATAAAATAAACTATCCGGAAAATGAAAACTCCGAGAGTATTAAGCACCTTTCATCTGTCCAAACAGATTGAAAGTCCCTCGCTTTGTTGCAAGCCTTTTTCGTTGTTTTTACGTTGCGTTTTTGTTATTCCTTTTATTTTGTTTTGTTTTGTTTTGTTCAGTCGCACCCTCACTCACCCACTCAACAATTCCATACTCACTGTGAACAACAATTAAACAGGATTAAGCCACGTCAAAACATCGAGGAGTAATAGCGCACCAGCAGCGTGTCCTCCCGTGTAAACGTAAATCCTTTGCTGATTATTGCACTCGCTAATCCGGATTAAACAACGAACTACGGAGAGTTCCATCCCGATGTCCGTTGTTGCATTTCACATAAACTAAAAGCGTGATTAAGCCCGTCGGGGGGTCGGTTCATCGTCGTCGTCATCGTCATCCTAGTCGTAGTCGCATAGAGATGGACGCGCAAGGATTTCGATGACACAGCGAGTTGGAATAGGGTCAAAAATAAGACAAAAAAATTTTCACAAAAAAAAAAAAAAAAAAAAAAAATGGACCAACTTCATGAGAACAACAGTGTCAGTTTATTGTTTTCGCTGAGATTGTATTGGAGGAGATCATCTGTTGAGATTCTGCGAAGCTAAAGCGCTTCCGTTGTACTGATTAGGGACTGAAGGGTCCTTCGTTGGAAGCTTAAATGTTTACAAATGGCATCGAGGGAGAGAGAGAGTTTGTTTGAAAAATTAATTAAGCCTTTTTCGTAACAAACGAGAACAAGGTGGGGGTTGGGGGGTGGCGGAGGAATTAGAGGATTCCAGTGAATTTATCGCGTGTACCGGAAGGTGGGTGGAAATGGGTGCGTTTTTGGTGTTGGCTATGCAACAGTAAAGTGGTTTGTTGGCCTCTATTGAAGCAGAGACCTAGTCAAAAAAATTTAGGGGGAACTCGCTTTTATTGCGACTCGGCGTTTTTGAATCTCGTAGGTGTAGAGAATCGTAGCAAGTAAAAGACGATGAACGATTAATCAAGTAAGTACCAAAGAGAATCGAATATGAATTGATCAAACAGATGGGAATTGTTGTGGGAGCCGTGGCTTAGTCGTTAGTGCGTCGGACTGTTAAGCGAGAGTACCCGGGCTCGAATTCGACACAAACATTTTTCACGGCCCCACCTCCAGCAAACGATTGACAATCCTCCTGGAGTACTTCTGTCATGGAAAGCTTCCGCAATTCGTCGTTCGGAACCGGCATTAAAAAGTAGGTCCCCTCCACATGTGTGAAAGTATATCGCGCACAACACAGTGGATGCACGAAGAAGCTAGGCTCTGGCCCTGTATGGGCTGTTACGCGGCCTATTTTTTTTTGTTATTTTTATTTAGATGGAAATTTTTGTAGTTTAAAAAAATACAAATTAACAATCAAAGATAAAGCCATTTTGTCTGAAACTGCTGGGTAAGTTCTTTAACACGTTTGACTCGCTTGTATTAAATATCTGTCTGTACGCGTTTCCAATAAGTGCAAGTCGACATTAAGAAGAAATACAATTTTGTGCGATGCACAGTACTCCTAAGATAAAAGCACAGGCAGAGAGAAATATAATTGTGTTGCTTATAAGCGGGTTTTCAATTAAATTTTCTACTAAGCGGACCACAGTGTGGCACAGGATGGCGCTGGTAGATCTCTACTGAATATAATATTGGGAGTACAACTTGAAAGACGCGCATAGTTACTAACTTCATATATATTCACACGCGCTATTTTTTTGACAGTGACAGCTATTGTATGTTAAAGAGCGTCGAAAAATCTACTTAATTCCATCTTTAAAATGTCGAATTTTGTGCCTTCAAAACAACATTTGCATTAAGTTTTAATTCACTACTTTCATTTGAAGAAAAGTGCAACAGATGCGCAACGTTTACTCATTGAAGCTTAGCCTGACTATTCTGTAAGTGTCAGAATGTGCCAGGAATGGTTTGCACGCTTTAAAAGTGGTGATTTTGACGTTGAAGACAAGGAACGTCCTGACCAAGTGAAAAAGTTTGAAGATGCAGAATTGGAGGCATTACTGGAAGAATGCTCTGTATTTGGTGGGATCAGAAGGGTGTGATCTATTATGAGCTGCTACCGAGCGGTCAAACCATCACTGGTGAACTCTATCGAACTCAGCTGATTCGTTTGAGCCGCGCAATCAAAGAAAAACGGCCAGAATATGTGACTACACACGAATCGATAATTTTCCATGATGACAATGCTCGGCCACATCGCACTCAACGGGTTAAAAAATACGTGGAAAATGTTGGATGGGAATCGCTACCCCACCCGCCGTACAGCCCAGACCTGGCCCCATCCGACTACCATTTGTTCAGGTCCATGCAGAATACCCTGGCTGGAATACGCTTCACTTCAGTTGACGGTATCAAAAATTGGCTCGATTCATTCTTGGCCGCCAAGCCGGCGCAGTTCTTTTGGGACGGAATCCACAAATTGCCAGAAAGATGGGAAAAAGTTGTGGCTAGCGATGGGCAATACTTTGAATGACATGTATTTTCATTTTCATATTCAAATAAATGGTTTTTTTAACAAAAAAATACGCGTCTTTCAAGTTGTACCAATATGTTGCTATATAATATCTCGTACAAAGTGTTGATTATGGTGATTTCGTTATGACACCCACGCTAGTTAGTTTATTTATTTATTTACTTCTAATACATAAATTGGTATACATTATTTTTACAAAAGTGAAAGCAACCTGTTGGAGTCCAATGTCCTATGTGCCACCACATAGGAGGTTCGGAGTTATTTATTGAAGTGGTCCAAGTACTGAGACTAAAAAGCTCTGCACAATTCGATATAGTTTGCGAGTAGGGAAGGTTCATAAATTTCAGTATATTGCATTTCGTTACAACTTTTTCGAGGACCCTACTTTATGGTTAATATTGTCTGCTGACATTTTCTTTCATCGAGCGCATTTGAATTTCACAGATAGAGAATATAAAAGGCTTTCAGTTTGCATTGTTCAAGATCAATAAAAATTTTAAAACGCACACATCCGAGACAACAACCAAATGCAAATCTGACGAGTCTCCGCATCGACGGGGATATAGCTCAGTGGTAGAGCATTCGACTGCAGATCGAGAGGTCCCCGGTTCAAACCCGGGTGTCCCCTTTATATTAATTTTCATTCCTTCATATTTTATAAAAAAAATAGCACAAGAACTATTCTTCTTTCTTTATCGAATGTCGAAATTCACCGTCAGAGCGTCAAACAAAAATCGTTCAAAGCCTGTAATGTTGACACATGTTTATGGTTTTGGAAACAATCACATCTGGACCAAAAAGTTCTCCACAAAGGGGACACCCGGGTTTGAACCGGGGACCTCTCGATCTGCAGTCGAATGCTCTACCACTGAGCTATATCCCCATCACAACTTACTTCACTTTCAGCTCAAGAACCCCCAAACCAACCTTATCGCCGAAGATGGCTATCGCCCCACAGCTCGTCGTACGAAACATTTCTTTTATCAGTCACGTGTCAGGGTATTCCAAATTTAATCATTTCTGGTTCTGTTTTTTGTTTTCCTCTTTTGTTCGTTGAACGAACGCCAGCACGCGTATCTTTGAACATTTCCCCAAATCGAATTGATAAGTCAGGTGGCAAAAGCAAATTACAGCTTCCACCACCTCCACTGCCGACACGGAAATATCCCATATCCCGTGCGATGGCAAATGGAATTACAGATGCAATATGGAAACGACATTAACCCGATACCATGAATTCATGCATCGAAACAATGCAGGCACGCTGACAGCATCCAGAGGACCACCCCGATCCACCCGCTGAGCTCACACAATGAGAACCCGTCCACGGCAGGGGGGAGAGAAAAAAAAAATTCACTTAAGCTAAGTAGAAATCTCACAGCGAAATTGAGGAAAACTTATTTCGAGAATATTTAAAATTCCACCCACGAAAATGACGTATCGATTCCGGGATACATACATTCCCTCAACTCCACGCCACCGCACCTCAAATATTCACCTGCCATCAAGTAACTGGTTACGTTTCCACACCACTATCGTCCGCCCGCGCTTAGACGATGGCCATATTTCATGTTCAATATTCTATTGGCTCAACATCCGTTCGAACCGGAGGAGACGACGCTCTGGGAGATGCCAAAGTATCGGCCAGACCATAGAAGTGTACCCGAAAACTTATTCCTGCCACCATCGTCGTGCGGATCCCAAGGACACCTACAAAGGAGAGCGCAAAAAAAAACCGGTCCTTTTTTGAGAAAATATATATAAAATTCAATTTCTTAAACATTACAGCAACTTGTTCCGAGACGACGACAGCAGAACTACGCTCTTTGAAAGATCTCCCGACAGGGTACACGGCACGAATTTTCCACACACACACTCGAAAGAATGTAACTCAAATTTGTAAAAGGGTTAAAAGTGTCAAAGTGATTTCTTAAACATTGTATGTCTTTTCACCGGAGGCAACCTTCGAAGATCGAACGGAATGAGACGAGGACGAGCCACCGACAGAAGCTGCCGGGGCACGTCGGAGGACTCTTCGTCGCCGTAAGGTGTGCTCTGCCACCCCCGACGGCAGCGGTTTGGTCTTCGTGAATAGTGTACGTCTTGTTGCATGGTTTGGCACTTTGCCTAGAATTCCGCTTGTATCTCGCCTTTCGAATTTACTTTTATTGAATAAAATTGCCGCCGATGGAGGGGAACAGGATGTGTTTGTGTGTGTGTGTGTGTGTGTGTGTTCGGGTGCGGGAAGTGGTTGCCTACTTTTCACACATTCAAAAGGGTTGGAAGTGGAAAGTAGCTTACGAGGGCCAAAAAAGAAAAGAGGGAAAAACGGAAGAAAGTTGCACCATTTACGTAATTAGTTTTATTTCACACACACACGACCTTTGTTGGTGAAAAAGAAAAAAACCCGCCGCTGCCATTTTTGTTTGATGTTTTCGAGCTTTTTTTTTATTTTTTAAGAAACTTTTAAGATTCTGAAGTAAATTATATTTGAAGCAGGGCTTCTGCTTTTACTTTTTGTTGTTGCTTTTGAATTGAGAATCTTTGAGCAAAGGTAATGGGTTACTGTGTGAATTTAATAAGTTAGAGCCAGAGTAATGGTTTTTGCAATAAGTAGAACGGGAGGGGGATGATGCTTTCAGTTTGTAAAGTGTGATTAAATTCAGGAGGGCGAACTAAAGAATTAAATGCACTTCCTCAGTACAAGAGAGACAATCGCGTGGTCTATTCAATGGAAGCAAAATGCAATCAATATAACCCTTCGAGCACAAAATTGACTCGGCCTGATGAATAGGAAGAAGCTAATACTGCATGCCTAGTTCTACCTCCCTACTCGTTAATGGCTTTTTGTACATTACAAATATCATACTTTTCGCTTAAGTCGTCTGGCGTGTTTTCCACTAGCCTCGTAGACGAATATCAATGACCTTTATGTGGCCTATGGCGTATGAACAGAGACGACCAAATAAATAGCATAAGCAGCCCAAAAACTCTCACATTAGAAGTTTTATATGCGCTTGAGCTTATTTTATAAATGAATTAAAAGTAAGGGTGTTTTTAATTAATTAAGAGAAAAAATAAGCAAACTCATACAGAATAAGTTAACCAAATCAAACAATTCGAGGACACAATAAATAGTCATTTTATCACACGTGGGTAGAAAGAAAAACCTTGTAAATATAATTAAATTAATTCCATGACAATAAAGTAAAACGACTAAAATTTGGTCAGGTAAGTCGTATTTGTAATTACAATGGCTCTTAAATCTGCTGTAGAATCAATTTTTAAATAGAAATATCTAAACATTTCTGCTATAATAAATAACTGACTAACTAACTAATTGTTAGTGTCAATTAATTTTCTCACACTCCCACTGGCCTAACCAAATTTCTTCGCGCTATAATGTCCATCTTTAGAAATACAGTAGAAGTTTCTGATTGCGTGTTCACCTTTGTAACAGATATTGCAAGAAAATCATGATCAGGGCGTGTGTTGCAGACGAAAAGTTTTCGCTTGCGATACCGAGGTTGCTTAAAGCGTGTCGACATTCAAAAGAAAAGTCTAACAACTTCTTCAATCTGGACGCAGTCTTCGTCACTAACGACTCTTGACCGTAAAAGGTGTTGAGATAGAAAACGCGTGATGTGAGAATATCTCACGCGGGTCTGTAATTGCCTTTATCGCCAAGAAGGAAGCACAAGTTCCTTTCATAGAACCCTCTCCTCTGCTTGGCTTCAACAATACGTAAAGAACTTCTTCCGGACAGCGTCGTGCATCACCTTCAGCTTACCTTACTTCCAGTTTCAAGATCTGCAGCAAACATTCCCTCCATGGATGAACGATATTTCGGTCGTTGAGCCAATTTTCGTCCCCGCCTTCACCGAACGTTTAGTGAAATTTTTTCTGATCTTTACTGACTTGCTTCAGCATCATTCCTTGTTTAATATTTTTAGTGAACACATTTCAAAAGCCAAGAAACAAATTTAATTGGAAAGAAAAGGGAAGGTCTTAATCTACGTTGTAATTTGATACCGGTGACTGCTGCCGGCGATTTCTTTGTCCTGTTGAGCTGCAGCGTTTGATAAAACGGTGTCCAACGATCTGCGTTCCAACGAAGAAAATCTGATGAAACTCTGGAACTTTTGCGTTTTTTTTGTCTGCTGCTGCAACAAAATTACACAAAGTGCGGTTTGCACTTTCAAAAAACTCACTAAGTGTTCACCAAGTGTTTCCATTCAGTTTTCACCGACTTGAGTGATTGTTAGTGTCACAGAGCACTTTCCCGAAAATGTGCATTGTATCTAAAATGTTGTATGTAAACATACGACGAATTATTAACTTAATTCGCAAAAGGAAGGAAGGAAAGAAGGAGTAATATTTCATTGAGGAAAGAAGATTCAGACAGATGCTCTATCAGATGGTGGAATAGTCATCTTCTATAAATATTATAAAACAAAGTCGAAAAAAATGTTTGGGGAGTTTAATCTCAGGAACTACTGAACGGATTTGCATGCGATTTTCACCAGTAGTATTGTTGGGTATCTGTTATGGGTATGCACTACATTTTGTAGACATTTAGGCACAACAAGTTAACGGTATATTGAGATAAGTAAAAAAAGTCGAGAACTGCCAAACTTCTAAGGCGGGCGCTGTCTAAACAGTTAAAGATACGAAAAAATAATGTACTGGGAAATGGATCGCCTCAAAAAGTTCTAAAAAAAAGTCAGCGGTGGCATATGTGTATCTTTTAAGGTAGACTCACAATAACCAATTGTATGGTTCTGTAAAAATTCGAAAAGCCTATCCGCCCTGTAATTTCCACACCGCTTTGTCAAAAAATCTGAAAAAATTACAAAAAATCGGCTTCCATGAGTAAATTTAAAAAAAACTAATTTCAGCATTCTAGCCCCAATACTTTTGGAGCTTTTGGCCAAAAACGATAAAACGTGAATATGCGAATTTCGAAAATCTAAAAACGCCGTTTTATAGATCGCGGAGCAAGCACTAAGAAAAAATAGCTATAAAAATATCGATTAGTTGGTAAAATCCGAGAAATCGCTGATTAAACGATTTTTTTAATCTATAAAATTTTGGCTGAAATCGATGCGAGTCTCAGTGGTGTTTTCCATGTTCATTTCAACCCCTATTTGCTCAACTCAAATTTGCAAACAGCTGGCATGACGATGATCGCGCGGAAACGGTGTTGTACGGATATAGGCATATATATATGGATATATGTATATATATATGTGTATAGGTTTACATAAATGTACACATTAAAAATACAGGCAGCGATGAAAGAACGTGGTATTTTTTGTTGGAATATGATAGCCAATGGGAAAATAACATATCTGATGCGTGTTCTGTTCTACAGGAAAATAACAAGGAGACTTATTTACTTTGATAATTTCGTTGTGTAAAATTACTGAACCTTTGTTGCCGTGGCAAAATCACCGCAAAATATGATTGAAGATATGGACCCCAATGGGATAGTCAGATAATGCGAGTGTACGTACTTGCTACAAGTTGCGAGGGGACTTTTTTTTTGTCTGTTTTTTAGCCAAAGAAATAAAACTCGACTTAGAGTTTTTGAAAGTAGACTAAGGCTGGAAGGAATGTATTCGTGTAAGAGGGATTTTCGACTTAGAGAAATTCGACTGTATGTTCTGTGGAATTTTATTTCAAGTAGCCATATAACATTAAACCATGCAGAATACATGCTAGAAAAAACTATGATCATTACTGATTTATGGAAGTGATTCAAAACGAGTGTCTTCTGAAAAGGGGAAAAATCGTTTATGATTTAATTATATTATTAGTCTACAATAACAACGGGAATATTTTCTTTTGAATGCTACTGGAGGCAGCGGGAAGACTGCTTTTGCTGTGGGATCGTCTGCAATTGAACCCACACTTTTAGATGGCGGAGGAACTGCTAACTCTGCTTTTAAACTTCCATTAAAATGTGGTAGTGCCGATGTTTCAAGTGCTTGCAATGTTTCCAAGTAGAGTAATACTGGTAAATTGATTGATTGTAGTTCAATAATTTAGGACGAGGCTTCAATGCTCCACAAAACGTCTAACAAGATGCACTAAAGCAAAGTCTATGCTTCACTGAAAAAGTCATACTTATGGCTGCACATAAAAAATCGTAACTTCAAACTAATATAAGTGTTGCATACGGAAGAGACAACACATCACTTTCCAATAATATGCTTCAAATAAGACCAGAAAAATTTGAAGTAAGAAATGGGAAGGTAAATTTCAGAAATATTTTTTGTTTTGTTGCCGAATATTTTAGAAATGATTGAGAAGGTATATTCGGATATTGCAAACTTATATAATAATTCATTTGGTTTGAGGGAAGGGCTATTTTGTCGCAGACAAATAAACAAGTCAATTCTTGTCAAATGTGATTCATCATCAAAAGTCTATTATTTAGTTGACCGCGCTTTAGATGTAGAAGAAGCGGTGCATTACCCCAAATTATTTCTAAATTCATTAACACTTTCTGGTATTCCATTACTGGAATACTAAAAAACTTTAGATATATAGTGCTGCCTGCGCGAAGCCAGGACGGGTTGCTAGTTGTATAATATTACAGACCGTAGACCTGGGATTCTGTGGAGTTTTTCACTTCAACAACTTTTCAAACATAATATCAGGTAGCATTATATCGCTCAGGATTTCACTATACGTGGCTTAGTCCAGACTTTCTTGGATGAAATGGATTTCTTCTAGTAACTCTGCCAAACAAATTGTCTTGACCGAGATTTTTTTTGCTTCACAGAAACAGGTTCAGTTGGTTTTTTATTGCACCAAAAAGTCTGTCAAGCAAAGTGAAGGCAAAATTCTTCAAAAAAATCTCTGCTGTTTGTTTTTCTTGGTATGGCAGAAGACTACTACAATTTTATTTTTACTCACATAATATTCGCCGTTCGAAGCCGGCATTAAAGAGTAGGTCCCCTTCACATGTGTGAAATTATATTGCGCACAAAACAGCGGAGGTGCGAAAAAGCTAGGCTCTGGCCATCTATGGGCTGTTACGCAGATTATTTATCTTAAGTATTTCAAGGCCTTTTGATGGTTCGCTGGCGCTAATTCACAAGGCATTCTTTAATCCTTCAGCCAGTTTTTCGCCCTCCAAAGGCCTGTTTAAAAACAACAGTTCAACATTTCCAATAACAACGCGATTCGACTCCAACAGATCAAAAATGCAAAAAAAAAAAAAAAACATTTTCACGAACTGTCAAAGAGATCAGAAAAATAAAACCTTTCCTGTGTTTCAGCGTCAGATGCCAACGCAGCATCAAGAGTAGCCCATGGCTTGATAATAAATTCATAAAACTCCACAGTCACCAGCAACAGCGCAATGTCATTTGTCATTTTTCTGACATTTCATCCACTGACAGCCGCCCTCTAATGACATTTCACTCTGACACTCCACTCGCACCTCATCAAATCAAACAGATCTCCCCAGGGCTCTCGCAATAAAAACCATAAAAACTATTTTTCGATTGACTAATGAATTCTCACGACACTCTAGATTATGATAAAAGTGTAAATAATATCCGACCGAATGGCTTTTTGCATTCAAAATGCCAGTTAACCTTTGAACGTCGGACTACCGAGAGAGACCCTTCCACTTAAACTGCACGCATAAATCACTCTCACCGCTGGCCCAGTTTCGTGGTGAAAATTAATTCAATCTCCTCAAAAAACTCAGACCTCCCTTTGATGCCACGCCGGCCGGCGTTCGTCCTTTAACCGACCTAAAAATAGGGCCACACAATCCTGATTTCCTTTTTTTCCCTTTCGCTTACCAAAGCAAAATGGCCGACCACCGCCCTCGGTATTCTCCGCTCTTTCAAAGAATAAATTCTTGTAATAGTAAAATATTCAAAATGTTATCATAACTTATAGGAGACGTGACAAAAATTCAGTCTCCCGCATTACCGGGCTTCTAACCCTTTCTTCGTGCCTTTTAGCCGCGTTTGCCGTTGATGGTGTGCGTGTTTTTTTTTTTTGTTCAAGAATGTGAGTGGGGTGGCAGGATTCATTCTGCAAAAATCCCAAAGCCACCATGTCCCGCTCAAGTAACCCTTTTGTGCGAAGAGTGTCCCGGTCCCGGACTCGGGGTTCGAATGCATCACACGGAGGGAGCGGAGAGGACAAAAGGTGTTTTTTCGCTGACACTTTTATTCATTTTGACAGTTTGTACCTCGTGACGAAGCTTTTTTTCGGGGGATTTTAGAAAAATTAAGCGGGCGGGTTGGGCTTCCGCTGCGTCACCGGTTTTTGTTCGTGGGTCGGGTCGGTTGAGCCACCCTTTTATCAAGAGGGTGAGATTTTTGTTGTTTTGTTTACAGTTTTTCTGTTCGCTTTTGGCAAAGGGTGTTAATACGAGTGCATGCGAATTCGCCCGGTAGTCGGCTGAACTTCTGAGTGTATTAATGTCTGACAAATTGAATTTGTGTTGTGTGGGTTTGTCTCTTTTACTTTGTTTAGCAGATAATTGAATGGAATCTGTTGTATACCTGATCTGTTGTTTGTTTGTTTTGTGCCAGTCGTCGTGCTTGTTTTCGTCGTCGTTGGTTTTTCTGTTTTTGACTGCGATTTGGCACCGAACCGAGGCGGAATGTTTTTTTTTTTATAAAATTTAATTTCATATTTTAACGTAAGTGTGTTTTGCCGACTTAATGTTATTTGCCGATCGGGGGAGCATGAAATATTTGTTTATGGGGACTCAAATGAAATTGATTTTATTTTGGTTGGGTGGTTTTTCAGTTTTCTCTTAAAGTTGAGTTGAAAAGGTCGCTGATCCAAACAATGTCTTTAAGTTTTTTACTCTTAGAGACGGCTTTTGTTGTTGTTATCAAATTTTGAAATGACAGACTTATAGAAATCTTGACAAATAGCGTGCCATTTTCTTGAAGATTTTGGATATGTGGGAAGACTCTTATTCGTAGTTTCCGCTTTTCGTCAGCTCCAAAATAGAGAAAAATTAGAAACCTTGTTTTTATGCCTTCGATTTTTAACTCGTTTATTTTGTGAAAGTATGAGATGTTCAGTTTACGTTCGCTTCCTAAAACTCGACTCAGCTGTTGTGTGACATCGCAACTCCAGGGAAAAACCTACTGCGTCAAATTTCCAGACGACTTCCCATCGAAAAACTATAAAATCTGCCATAGGCACACCTCTCTTTTTGTTTTCGTAGCTCAGACGCCCGGGCTCCATCCGCCGTAATTGACTCCCAACACCACAATAGACAAAACACCATCACGACCACGAATCACTTGCCACCCCTCCCCAAGGAGCAGCATCATCACCGTCATCATGGTTTCTGGCAGACAGTCTGGCAAAAAGTTCTCGCACAAGTTTACGAACTTTTAATTAGTTTGGAAACGTCTTTGTATCCAAATCAATGTTAATCCCATAGTTGTGTCGTACCTCATGCACGAGAGCAAATATGAGAGCTCATTTGCTGAAGGATGTGCTTAGGTGCGATATGAGGACGACGAGGAGGACGACAGCCCGACTCCTGTCGGATTTATATTAGCAAAGTGCCGGAGCATCATTCACCATCCTAATCCACATGTCATCCCCCCCGAAAGGACGTGCGTCTGTGCGTGTGCACTTGCGTGTGAGTGGTGTGCTGATGTTTTTGGCATGTCATTTTGAGCAGCCGGTGAACTTGTCACGTCACGTGTCTAAATTTTGTTTAATTTCAATCTCAGGACGCGTATCACCATTCACGGAATAGTGCATCATTTAATTTGCCACACGACGGCTGACGGGCGGGCGGTCGGGTGGTGCATTAAATTTGCACTCGAAAGGATTTCTATTGATTATCCTTTGAGCGGCCTCAGCCTCGGCATTAACTCGGGCTCTGGCTTCGGATCAATGCAAAGAGTATTCTCTATCATTCTCTCGCATCAATTAGTCTATGCTCGGAATTGCAATGCAAATGCCAACAACCTGAAAGGACAGGTGGGAAGTGGGAAGGTGATGAGATGAGGAGCCTTCTCGGATAATTGCTACAAGTATCAATGGCTGTCCATTCTCTGTGTGTGATAATGGTGAGTGCTCCGGGGGCGAAATACAAATCCTGTTCATTATTCAAAATAATCCCTCGTTGCTGGGGGGACACATTGGAACACAGAGTCCTAATTAATTTCCATCCACCTACGAGAGCTGCCGCCGCCGCTGCTGCTGTTAGTGATTGTACTGCCGTTGCTGTTGCCGTAGCCGGTCGCGTTCCTTTTTAAACAGCAATTAGATTTAATTCCACTTAATTAATTGGCAAACATAAGAAACGAAATGGAATCCGTCTACGCAGCGTAGAGATAGCCACACACAGACATAGCCGGGCTTAGATGTGAATTTGTGTGTTTAGATGGCAAACAGGCGTAGTCCTGGCGCGAGGAAGAGTTGTGAATGCGAAGCGCGGTTTTTTTTTTTTTTTTTTTCTATGCGACTCGCTGAACTGTGAGCCTTAGAGGCCTTGGAGGGTTGGGAAATCAATCAGTGGGAAAGCCGTTGGCGTTTATTACAGTTACAGGTCACAGGGGTTAACTCTTTTGTTTGTGGATGTTGCGAAGCGAAGAGAAACGCTGGAGGTCATTGGCTTTCAGTTAGCCGCTACACAAAAAAACTGATTGTTTGGAGCATGATTTTGTTATATAACAAAATTGGCGGAGCACTGCACTCCAGCAGAGGAAACTCTGGAGGCAATTATAAAAATAAAACTTAAGTGAATTAGAAATTTAGAAAACAGCTCCTTGCAACAAAATCGTATCAACGTTCGAAAGTTTAATAGATTTGAACCTAGAGCTTGAAATATTTACTCACATAAAATATCACATTCAAATTAGAAAAGAATACTAAATTTTTATTTGAGTTTCTGCAAATTTAAAGCTCACAGCTTTGAATGAAATTAAGTAAATATCGGGAGGAACATCAATTTTGCGATATTGCCCTTACCAATAAAATGGGTGACTTAAGACTATTGAACTATTTTCTGTGGCTGAATTTAATACTAGAAGTTAAAACCTTGTACGTTAGCACCTGTCGTAGATTGACAAAGAAAAAAAGGTACACTTACATGAAGTCGTAAGCATTTCAATCAACAAAACGATTTTACAAAAAGTGTCAATGGATATAAAAATGGAATGCAACAAACTGTGTTTGTCCCTATTGCCGATCGATTCATAAACATGATGACTAAAAAGCAAAAAGCAACCATTATTTTTCTGAAGTCTGCTCCAAAACAATACAAGTGTTATAGAAAAGGCCAGTACTCGAAGCTTTTCCGTTGCTGTACGTTATATGTATTTCATTTTGAAGGTTTCAGTCAAAAGGAGTAGTTGAGACGTCTTTAGCTTTATATTTTCCAATAGAAGTCTGTACTTTTGGCATTGTATGGTCTAATGAAGTAATAACAGTCAAACGTTCTTTATCATACGTTAAATATTCCATTGACTGTGCTAGGTCAGGCCCATTGTTCTAAAAGTCAGTTTTTTATTTTTTCTACTGTGGACTTTTTTCGTTTAAGTTCTCCCTGAATCGAAGGTTCATCGGTGCTCAAACCAAGCAAACCGACGACCTTATGAAAAACGTAAACAGATTGTGTTATACTTAATTGGCATCGATCCTAAGTTGCTGTAAGCTTAGCGTATGGCGAGCTTAGATCAGAATTTAAAATCCGTTCATCGTCCAAAACTTCTGCGCATTCTGTTGTGTATTTGCGGACTTAGTCACAACTGATGGACTACGTTGTATGAAGAATTTCGCTGGCAAAATTAATCATCTTCAGTGGTATCAACTGCCGTGGGCGCCGTGGTTTAATCGTTTAATCGAGAGTATCTGGATTTAAATCCAGCTCGGGGAAAGAACACTACAAACAATTTTCACGGCCCCACCTCCAGTGAACGACTGACAATCCTCCTGGAGTACTTTTGTCATAAAACTGCGTTCATTAATACACAACACTTTTCTTTTTCCAACTTTTTGTTTGTCCACAGCATCAAAGCATCTCCGGCGACTTGGCTCTCTGTTTCTTTATAAAATATTTCGTCTTCCTTTATTTTTTTAAAGCCATCAACATTTGCAATATCAAATAAGTAATCAAGTTCAATTTTAAATATATTTCCCCGGCACAGACCAATAGCTCATTTTTTTTTTATAATTATTTTGTAGCTCTATTCATACACCAAGTTTGTGAATATTGAAGAATAAAACAACGAGAGCTTGTCAGATAGATAATAATTTTGCACCATATATTCAAAAGCTTGACAGTCTGATAAGGAAAGTATTTTCTTTACTTTCTAGTATAAATAATTGGTTAAAAAGTAGTGATTCCAAAGAAAATGTGAATGCTGTACACTAACAATCGAATAGTAGAATGTGTGATCTGATAAAAACAATTCACCACGTTAAAGTAAATTGGTTGTGTTTTGTAGCATAGACACACACAGAGTGGTCGATACATAAACTCCTTTTTGATGGTCTGCTGGAAATGTTAGGTAAACATCTAGCAGACAACCAATATTTGAGAAAGTCAGTGTTTGAAGTCCTCCCATAGAACTCCACAAAGTTCATAACTTGGCTCAAAATCTGAGCTGAATCCTCCTTTCTATTCAATACCCCGACCCATGTGAGCGTAGCCTCCAAACAAAGTCGTCTTTAACTTCAAAATAATGAACTCATCCTCCCCAACTCTGCCCGTCCATCTTAAGAGTAAAATAACTTTCAAAGGACTTTGCTAAATTCTACTTAATGGAAAAACAAAATGAAGGCGGAACCCCTAACTAAGGACTCAAAACATTCTCCTCATGAGAGGCAAATGCAGTGCAGAAAAACATAAACCGAAATAAAAAGAAAGAACCGAAGCCCAAGAACAAGACCAAGAAGACAACGATGTTCTTTAGAATCACAAAACTTTTCTAATACTAATAACTTTTAGTTGCACTCTCTCCCTCACTCTCGTCGTGTCGGAGATACACCAGTCAATAGTTTCACCTGCATATCTACACGAATTCCAGGATATGCAGCCACTTCCGCTCCGAAGTAGCACCAACTCTCCCGCCTCCTGCTCCTCCATTCGAGCGGAAAACTTTCCTCCGCACACACAGAAGAAACAGAACACAAAACAATAGCAAAAGTTAAGTTCGTTCCTCCAAAAGATAAACACACACATCTTCCACTTGAGTTCTTATCCTTGAAGTATCCTTGCTACTGCAATCCCCATCGACACACGACCCCGCCGACCAAATGAAGACGAAAGATGCTCCCACGGAGATACACGATGGGAGTTAATTCCCCGATGCTGGATGCTTATATCATCTGGAATTTTATCAGACATTCTGTTTGTCGGTTCTCTGTCCGAAGGTGAGTGGGCTGAATGATATCGACGGCGGTGAATTGCGTCTCTCTCGAAACGAAACGCACCGACAGCTGTGTCAAGACGAATGAGGTCCTTGACGTAGCGGAGCCCATCGACAAAAGAGTTGGCAGCGCGCTTAAGTTTCGGCTGTTTTCTGTTTTCCCCCGTCCCACGCGTCCTCGATAAGTTTGTTTTACACAATCGCGCAGAGCCAGACACAAATGAAATAACGAAGTGCTGGGGTGCACTCGTAATTCCGGGGGGACAAATCAGTTTCGGCAACGAGGACGAGGACGATGACGGGAGGAAGTTGGACTTTGTAGCACAAAGTTGCGATATGGACAGACAGAGGGAGCCGCTGCTGGGGAAACTGTGAGCGAGCAAAGTGTTGATGCAGCGTTTTGGGATGACAACTTGGGTCCTGCTGGAAGCCGAGCCAAAAGTTTTCCGCTCCTTCCTTCAGTTTTAGTCAAACAAATTAGTTTCCATTGCGGGGCGTCTAGCTGGAGAGTTGATTTCTGCTGAGAGTCTCACTTCCCGTTGAGTGAGTGATGAATTTGCGAATGTTTCAATTAGGGAAATGGCGCTGAGGGAATTGTGTTTCAGGACATGGACCTGTGGGTGAATTGGCAGAGGGTTTGGGTAGATGACCTTCAGTGGGAATTATTTGTGAAGCTCACTTTCACAAAGTAGCTTCAAGTCCGCGAACAATTCGAACCACCGTCCTCCACCGAGTCGATAAAAGTCAGGTGCATACCATGAGAAAATAATTTATTTAAGTCCTTAAATTTATCCTTTATTTAAAAAAAGGAAAATTTAACATTCTGCTACAGAGATTCTCTTGAGAACTTGGTTTTTCTGTAAGAGTGAAAATCGGACATTTCATGTGGTACGACCTAAAAATAGGCCAAGACATTTTTAAGTTTCTTCGGCAGTTTTGTCAACAGATTACACATGTTCTATTGCATGCCAAGACGCATAGAACTTCTGCTTGCCATCACAACCACCTCCCAGAGACGTTTTCGACGTCAATTTGCTCACCAGGCACCTTTTCAGCTCGAATCCTACACTTGACTTCCTCCATGAGCACACAGACGGAAATTTAGAGTGTCATTCACCATGCGGCATTGTCGAAGTAGAAGTCCAAAACTCCTTCTCCTCCGCCACACATTAATCCAGCTCCATTTCTCTGTGCTCCCCCGCCATCGCAAGAAGTGTCTTTCAACATGATTTGTGCAGGAATCGCATTCGCAGCAGAATCAAAAACGAATGCTTGAACTCTCGAAAACGGTGCAAAACAAAATACTCATCCAGTAGTGAGTCCTCGCCATGTCACATATTTTCCAATTTAACTTGATTCACATACCAGGATCGGAGACAAAACCCCAAATCCGAGCGAATCCTGCCCCCTAAAACAAGAAACATAAATTTCCCAAAACGAACAACACCCAACTCGCAGCGCAAGGTCCTGCGGCGAAATGGATATTATTTATCAAACCAAAACTGACACTCGGTCACAGTAATTTTTCATACAAATAAAATCATCCTGACAACTCGCATCATGCAGGATGCAGCTGAATTCGTCCTTTTTTTTTTTTGCTCGCCCGTTCTCTGGTTTTTTGTGTGTGTGTTTTTAATTTCCACTTCTCTTGTTTCGTCCTTGTACGTGTTTTGAAGGAGTTTGAGGCGTTGCATGTCGCTGGATGACAGCACGCTTACTGCAGCAGCAACAACGCCCCAAAAAGCAAAAATATGAGAGCGACTAAAGTTGGACTGTGTAACTTTTTGGGGGGTTGGAGTGAGCTCCGGTCTCTTCATCTCCCTCAAGGATAAATAATCGTGCTACTTGCTCCCTGGTAGTGGATTTGTGGTCGCTTTGGAACGAGTTAGAACACAGAGAGGCGGCGAAAGAGAGAGAGAGAGAGAGAGCGAGAGAGGACGAGTGAGATTGCAGTTCCATTGGGCATTGGGGCAGTGTTGCAGTTGCACAGATAGAAACATTGAAACGTACCTAGGACGAGGACATCGAGGATGTGGGAGGACGGGAGATTTGTTGGTTGCTCACTTGGCAGTTGTATAAATGCACTTTTTGAAACTTTGACAGTTTAGTCCTGCGGTTAAAATGAGAGCAAGCGAAATCCTTTTTGACCAGAGGAGATGGTTGTTCGTTGGTTGATGCATGTGGGAATTTCGAAAATTCTGTGTGTAAAAGAGTATGGTTCGGTTTCTGTCTTTGTCTCTGTCTCTGTGTTTGTGCCGACGTGAAGGATTCAAGGACTCAAAAGTCCCGTGCTCCATTGGCCGTTCATAAAAGTCGTGATGATTTATTAATTCCTATTTTCTAACTGAAACTGAATAACCGGGTCTCTTTTTTTGGTTTCCATTGTCCTTCGGTTCGGAGAAAGGACAGGGAATGAGTTTCGTTAGCGGAGTAAGTGAACTTTGGTTGGGCTCATTAATTTTTATGGTTTAGCAATTTTAAGCGAATCGGTGAGTGGGTCAAGGTTCAAGTTGGAAATGAAAATGCATTTTACTCATTCCTTTTGATTACCAAACGACCTGCAGTTGATGACAGTTGGACAGCTTCAGAAAAATGCAATTTTGGAATGACAGAAATGTGGTTTGTGGGGAGTGAAAGGAGGCTCTGCTGTGTGACGTACTGAAGAGATCTGTAAATTTATCAGTCAAAAAGTGTGTAATGCATTAACCCGCCTAACAGTTTGTCTCTCAGTCAGTCAATCTGCCCATCTGATAGTCAGTTTGACAGTTCTCAATTCGACAGTTGCCATTCTAACAGTTCTCAATTTGACAGCCCGTAAGTCTGCCACCCCGATAGCATACAGCCTGACAGTTTGCAGTGTGCCACTCTGTCAGTCTATCAATCTCACAGCTATCTGTCTGAAAGCTTACCATCAGTTAGTGCATCAGCCTAACCTAACATGGGCCTATTCTGGCCTAAGTGTGGCTGCGGGCCTTTGATGCTCCAGCCAGCCACACTAACCTTGTGTATCAGCTTGTCAGTCTTTCAGTCCGTCAACAAGTTTCACAGTCAGCCTGATATTTAACAGTTTGCGCTTTGCCAGTCAGCCAACAAGTTTGTCAGTTAGTTTTTCAATTTGACAACGCGTCAATTTGTGAGGCTGCGAATTTTAAAGCTGTCTGTAATCTATTATTCTGTCACTCTGTCAACAAGTTTGGCACTCGATCACGTGCTCAGTCAGTCTGTCAGTCACTCAATCAAGTCCATCAGTCTCACAGATGTTGAACTAAGAGTCTACGATCTGCTAGTCTGGGCTAAAAGTTTTATAGTCAATCTGTTTATCGGTTAATCAGTCAGTCAGTCTATTAATCAGTTCTATCAGTCTCAGTTGTCAGCCTGGCAATCCAACAGTCAACAATCTGTGAGTCTGTCGTGCTGACAGTCTGTCAATCATAGAGTTGAATGTCTGAGGACCCACAATCTGCTAGTCTGCCAACAAATTTGGCTCTCGTAATCTTTGTCAGTCTGTTTGCCATTCTGTCTTTCAACCAAGTGTGTGAGTCTCTCTGTCAGTCTCACATCTAAAAGCAGCTTATCATCATGCTTAGCAGTCAGTCATTAGGTGGATCAGTCTGTCAAATCGGTCGACTAGTCGATAGTTCTAACACTAACGCTTAACTTGTTCGAGAGCAAAAAAAAATGAAAATTAAAAGTGTAGTGTCTTTTAACGTAGGCGTGGAAAATGAGTTCACGAAAATTTAATTAAAATTCAGAAGTGTAACATTCTAGATCAGATAATCATAAACAATCGATTCAATCGGCTGTGATTGAATCCGTGTTAAACATAATTTTCTTTTTTCCGGTTTCTTTTTTTTTTGTTTGTGTTTTCTTGGACTACACCGAGAATGCCGCGTACCGAACCGACAACCAAAGTCGATGTTTTGGGAAATCTAGACATTTCTCCCGCCAAGCAAACAGAGTTTTACACTGAATCTGTATTGCAGAACAAATTATACGAGTAAGTATGTGGCTCTGTCTCGCAAAAACGCACAGTGCCCTTATGTCCTTTCTGCAGTGTTAATAAGCCGAAACCGGCTCTTGAAGTCGATCCCATCGGATTAATGGCGTTTGAAGCTGATACTGTACATAAGGAATGGCTTCGTACCCAGGCTGAAGTCCGCCAAAAGTCGCAGGAGACGCATGCAGCAAACGAGCTTCATCTGCAATCCCTTCACAAGGACTTGAAATATCTAAGAGCTAGATTCATCCATGCCAACGACGCGTTCAAAAATTGTGACGAATGGGGGCGTAAAGCCTGCCAGGACGTTGAGAACGAAAAAAAGCTCCATGCGGAGCTTCGAAAACAAATAGAAAACCTAAAGCTTGGCATAGAAGAGCTGACGGAGTTTAAGGAGGAGTTATTGCAGACGGTAAACGACATGGAGCCATACGAGACGATAATCGAAGAGGCCGTGGAGAAGTCTGGCATTTGGCACTCACGGCAGGATTGCATAGATAAATGCGATGCCTTAAGTAAGAGGCTTGACTTCTAACTGTGTTGGATGCATTTTTTTTTTTTTTTTTGTTATTCCAGTGATGGGTTACGACGAGATACGCAAGTCAACCAAACAAAAAGTATTTGAGATTCAGCAAATGCGACTAAATATGATAAAATTGTCGGAGAGGGCGGCATTAGAACTGTTGGGATACTGCACTAAGCTAAGTGAGCTGGAGAGGTCATACGCTAGAGCCCGTTTACATTGCCAGCAATCTGAAAGGGCGGTAATCCACATAAAAGATAAAATTAGATCGAAAGAACTCGAAATGAAACGAGTGATCGAAATGGTGGACCAAATGTACGAGATGCTGTGCCGTGCAACTGGTCTGTTTTTGACTTTTGCTAAATACAGCAAATGAAAATCTTTCTTTTTTTTCTTTAGGGACCATTCCCTGTTACGAAGAGGATGAGATGGATGAAAGAATGACTTTCATAAGGAATGAAATATTGATTCTTAGGGGAGTATTAAAAGAGTGCATAAGAAAGAAAGACCCATCAACCAGCTCAATTAAATTGCACTGGAAAGAGTTTTAAAAAATTGCATTTACGTAAAGTTAAAAAAAAAAAACTATAAAAGTTATAAATCTAAAAAAAGTTAAAAAGCTAAAAATTACCAAAAAGTTAAATAAAAAAAATTACACGGGCGTGTTATGTGTAAATGTGAATTTAAGTGTTTTTTTTTTCCACTGACTGTGTGCACAAAGAGGAGGTTCGTATCTTCAGGAGGACGTTAAGTTTCAAAAACGGCGGCGTTTACCATAGTCAAGAATTCAAGTACCTTCTGTTAACGATTCCACGAATGAACTGCTTATGCAAGCTGCGTAAGATCCAGATTTTTCGCATTGAAGGGTTTCAAGAGACAAACTCTTTCCTGAAACGCAGCAATAACGTAATCAATATTAGCGTTTGATTCTCAAACACTGACAGATAGTCGACGAACAAATATTTATATTGAAGGCCTATTTTATTCGATTATGTACTGCTTCGCCATAGAGATTTCTTACAAAGATCGTGTTTTCTAGGTTGCCTTTAAAGTCCAAAAAAGCAGTGGCATGCGTAACACAGCAGAAATATGGCTCCGGTATTTATAATTGAAGATGTTCGATATGTTCGGATCCGATTGGTGTGACAGAATGATGAAGACTAACAGTTTCCTCTTTATTAATTCTTTTATACAAAGTTTCATGTACGCTTATGAAATTGCCTTCCTAGCAGAAAATCAGAGGAATTGTCGTTGTATTTTTGCAGCGTTCTTATTTTGAATGAAAGTAACAGAAAAAAAATGAAGCAAAAATTACCCTATCTTTTGTCATTAGCCAGTGATGAAATTAAAACACACACACAAAAATCCCTGCACAACATTCGGTCCCCAGAAATGTCCTTAGAACCATCCCAAAGAAGCGTAAGCGATGTCCTTTCTCTCATGGACTCAAATTATATCATTTCCGTCCACGCAAGTTTATTTCATTGCTTCATAAACATTATCCCCTCCCTCCCACTTTCAAACAGTTTGTTTCAAATAAAATTTCCATCCCATACCTCAGAGATTATCATAACACTTTCGTCCGACAAATTGTCAATGGGTTACTCCACCAAAGCGTATCCTTTTATCCTTCCCACACCACAAACAACACACACACACATACCAACATCCCCAGGACGAACAGTTCGGATAAGCATAATGAAGTGTAAAAATCATGAAGCAACATTTCATCGTTGTCGTACGCACAGCACCACAGTCCACCCGCCCACTTGGCCAATTGAGAGGGACCTTATCTTCCTCTCGGCCCGCTGCCACTGCGAATCGTTCCGAAATTGTTGAGCGTTCCGAAAATATTTAAATTTGTGTAAAATTTCCATAAAACGCCAGAGAGATGTCACAGTAATAAGGATTACAAAAGTCCATTTCACATCGGCACACTATCGTCGTCGAGTTGGAGTCGTAGTGGGAGCTCGGCGGTCCTGCACCAGTGGAAGAGCATCGACAGACGCGCCGTAGGGTTTTCAATTATCCGTATCTCACCATCTGTCTCCTCGACTGAGTGGAGTCATTGCTGTCGTTGTTGCTGGCCCCCATTCGATAGCATCACAGGACGGTGTATTGTGTGTTTGAGGACATTATCCCGAAAAATCTAAGGGCGCCCTCTTCCTAACCTCCGCCAGTGAAGTTCTTCTAGGAGGACGGAAAGTCCTCCATCATGAACGAAGCCTCGTTGTTAGTGTGGCTCGCTATGTCAGCCCCCGCCCAAGCTCAACCGCCCAGCGTAGCTATCCTGTCGGAAAAACTCGTTCCATAAAGATTATGAGATTTATACGAGCATAAACATTTTATGTGTGTGCGAGCGACCCCTAGCCGCCGGGGGAGACACCAGCAACAGACACCAATGAACAATGGCTAATCCATTGGCTCAATCCGGGCACGGGGAGGGAATGTGTCTGTTGGCATTGTTTTTTGTGGATTGAGTGTCTCGAGAATCTTGGAGTGTTGACCATAAAATTTGTTACTCCCATCGAAGACAGGACAGGACGATGGGAGGGGATGAAACTGGAATGGGATGGCATCCGGCAGGATGTGAAGGAAAAGTTTTTCGTTTTTCGCTTTCGCTATGTCGTCTCTAACCCGGGGGTGCGAGCTTTGTGTGTGTTTTTGGGGGGGCGGTGAGAGTTATCAATTTTACTGATCCAATTGGGTTAACAAATTGCAGTTGGCCAAGTCTTGTGTCGGTTTATCTGCGAGGTGGTGTTGCGGTTGGTAATGTGTCATCGATAAGTAGCTCCAGACAAAAGTTTCGCTAACACAGGGGAAAAATGTGCTAAGTTCATGGTCTAATTGGGTTACAGGCTTACAAGGACAGTTCGTTTTCGTAGTTTAACGAGCTAACAAAGGACGTCTGCTGGAGTTATGAAGCTGATTAGGGGGTGAGTTGAGTTGTGAGATGGGACGCAAATTAATTTCTTTTCAAAAATGTTGAAAACTCAATCTTCTGCAGAAAAACCTAGATTCTGCTAGAATTTTTCGTAAATTTGTCAGCAATAAAAAAAAGACGTCAGGTGATATCACGTTATTCAACTTAACGCTATTCAACGTAACGTAATGCAACACCACATAACATAAGGATGTGCAAAGCAATTTGACAAAACGTTACGTACGTAGTAAGTACGTACGTAAGTAATTTGTCGAGAAAAAACTATCAGACCCATTTTCGATTCCTTACAATTCGAAATCAAATGCATTACAGTGCAGAACAATTTCACAGAACGTAACGCAAAGCAATGCAATGTGTATAACATAGCGTGGGGTAAAATCTACCGAGCACATTTAAAGAAATGGAACCTAACCACTTAGAAAATCGCTCAGTATTACACTGATAGTGCGCTATCTTGAACCATAACGTAAGGCTAGACAACAACCCGTTACGCAAGACGACGACTCGAAACGCCAGAACAGAGAAGACAAAAGCAGCCGTGGAAAATCGAGACGTGGAAAAATTAAAAATTTAGACTTTAAGTCGCAGCATCCAAGCAATGGAATATCTCAAGCTAAAGCGCATACTGAACGTTATGTGACACAAGAAAACATAACGTAATGTAAATAACAGAAATGTTATAGAGCTACTTACTTTGCTGATCACACAGTTTCGTTGTTTGAACATGTTCTCTTTTATCAAACGTATATTAAAGATTAAACCGTAATTTAAGTAGCCCACCTTATCGTTACACGACGTAATGTAACGGAAAGCAATATTTTACCGTGAAGCGGAAAAAAAGTATACCGAATCTAAAAGAGTAAGCCCCTTTCCGAGATGATTTTTTAAACTACAAATATTTCGCGCCACACATCCTTAGAACGGAAGTGTGCCCAGCGCTCTTAGCAAGTGACTTACGATTCGGGTGTCTGCTGTTTGAATAAAAAAGATTATACCCACCCCAAAAGAGGCCCCTTACTTGATGACGCCACGCTTTCATTACCCGTTTTCAATCACTCATGCTGCAGCCAATCCTTTTTACAGTGCGGCAAAATAAAATCCCCAGCGTAATCGCTTCATGCCACAAAGAAACAAAAAAAAAAATCCTGAAAATCATCAACCATTGTGTCTATTCACGTTGATTTTTTTCTTTTTTTTTTTCACGAGAAAAACAATGGGTTTCCAGCTAATCCCGTCGAGTTAATTGCGCAAATTTCTAAAATCACTCCCGTAAAAAGCACAGGAACCACGAAACATCAACCAAAGTCCTTTTGATTAAAGTAAAGCACTTCGTGTTCCCGCTCCTGTTGTTGCTGGTGAAAATCATAAAGTGCTTCGGAACAAAAGAACGAACAAAACTTCAGCACCGAACCCATACACTGAAAAATATTCATTTGCCAGGCAATTCCTTTATGCTTTACGGGTATCACAAAAATAAAATAAGAGCAGAAAAAAAAAAATTAAAATAAACGAAAGGAGGAAAAAAGAAGCAACACCACCACCATCACCATCAACAACAACTACGTACAAGAACTATTGCGGTGAAATTTTCTAAACAGAAATTGAAAGAACAACGCAAAACAAAAGAGAATAATTCATTTCATCACCGCATCTCTTAATTCTGGCCAAATGGATTCCCATCCCTCCCACGGAAGATATGGCACTGCACTCCATTCCACTTCACACAGCTTCTTGTGACTGCGGGTGGGTGTGTCCCTACGCCCACAATAATTAAAAGTTGTAGTGCAAATTTTACAAAGGATCGGATATTCTTTGAAGAGCTACGCTCTCCTCTCTCTCTCTCTGTCGTTCTCTGTATTTTCCCGTCCGAGAGGACAACAAGGACCAAAAAGGACGACGACGATTTCATCATTTTAAGACGACCGCACAGCTGGAAATTATGAATTCATGTTCTCATTGTACACTGGAACAGTTGTAACGCGAAGCTTGAGGTCTCTTTCTCTCTCAGCCTCGTCCTTCCTAGCCCCCGCCTTGGCAGGAGCATTGTTTATTCAATGCACTTACAGAGTGAAGTGGACTTAGGGACAAACAGTGGTCCAGGAAAAGCCCTCAATGTGCGCCATGAAGTTGTGCGGAGGAAACTTCGTTCGGGCAAATGCAACGCGAACACAACAGGAGCAATTTTGCATTTGCGTTTTTAGTTTTAGTTTCCTCTTTTTTTTGTGTTGTGTGCAAAATAGGGGGGAGATCTCTCTTTTTTATTAGCTCTAGTGTATTGTCCCGGATGTCCTTTTACTGTGCAACGGCCCTGTGCGGCTATCGTTGTAATAACGATAATTGCGGCCATTGTTTGGCGTAAACTGTGTCATGCGTAGCTAGTAATTAAGAGGAGCATTGGTCTTTTATAAAACTATTGTGTCGCCTCTAAAGGGGAGATTGTCTTTTTTCGACGCTTTAACTTTCAACCGAGAAGGTCGGTCTTGTCGGCGCGTGATCGGGGAACAGCTTGATGATCAATTGAAGTGATGAATAGGAGAAAGGTTGGCCGCAGATTGATTGGGTTCCAAAAAACAAAACGCGGATATCGAGTTCAGTTAGTAGTTAACTTTATTTGCGATAAAGGCGCTTGTCTCCCGCTCAAAGGCCTCGATTGTATGAACACACAGCTTGTCCAGGTCCAAGCCCCGCTTCAGGAGTTTATCTGCGGTTTCTAAATTAGAGATATTTCTTTCTCTTACAGAAAATCAATTAAAGTTTAATTTCTTAATAACCGGCGCAACAACTGGTGTCCTATCTGGGCCTCCTGCAGCAAGCACTTCCACCTATCCCGATCGCCGGTCGACGCCATCCAGTTAGACACCCAAAGGCTCCGGTTGTCCTGGTTTACGCCATCCTTCCAGTGCAATCTTTCCGAGCAGGGTCCCCTCCACATTTGTCAAAATTATAATGCGCACAACACAGTGGAGGTTCGAAGAGCTAGGCTCTGGCCCTTCGCGGTCTGTTACGCCACTAATGATGATGATGATGATGACGATGCAGCGACCTCAAAGAACGCAAGAATGCGAACCCAATACAAGATGCTCAGATTGAGGAAAAAAAGCTCCGCAGATAACGAAGAGCAGCCTCGGAGAAGAATACTGTCGGCGAACTGGATCGCAATAATTAGCGAGGTCCGCACTAGGTGCGAAAGTTCTACCAATCCATCCGAATCAACACACCACGCTGTACTTACTGTGAAGACGTAGTCTAGATCCGAGACTTGGCCGCTTAGCCAAATCCACGCTGACCTCTTAGCCGCGTTCGAGAGAAACGTTTTACAGAGAATAGTTGGAATTCCAGAGACGCTACAACCATGAGTTGAAGGTAGACTCGGCACCTCACTGCAAAAAATTTTCACCTCCAGCGAACGACTGACAATCCTCCTGGAGTACTTCTGTCATGATAACCTTTCGCAATTGGCCTTTCGGAACCGGCGTTAAAACGGTAGGTCCCCTCCACAGGCGTCAAATTATAATGCGCACAACACAGTGGAGGCGCGAAAAGCTGTGGTCCTCAACGAGCTGTTACGTCATCCAATGTATGTAATGTAAAATCCACGGGTTTTTAAAATACTACTGCTGTTTGCGTGTCGTAGTCATCAGCTTCCAGTATTTAATTGCAGTCATTTCTGTGTCATTAAATTACATTTAAACTTCAGTAATGTTTCGAAAGTTCGCAACGGCTAAGCTTGTTTTAAATTTTGCTTCTTGTAGTCTCAAAGAAACACGAACGCTTGGCGTTATTTCACGGCACCAGCTAATCGTACAGAAAAGTTTAAAGTATGAAGATTGTGATTATTCTACTCAACGAAACCTTATGGCGATGGCATTTTGTCTTAAGGTCTTTCCCAAAGGGGGAGCAAGTAATTCAAAAAGCATTCGTTGCAAATTTTTCACGAGGTACATCATGGTCACGGAGTCGGTGACCGCAACTTTAAAAGCTTTAACTCCAAGTGTAGGTCGTCATTCGTAATTCGTCAATAAGCAAAATATACGGTATTGGTTGAATGAAACTCCACATGTGCCTCATAAATCACCACTTCATCCACAAAAAACAGGTCTTTGGTGCGGTTTGCATGCCGGCGGCGTTATTGGGCCATATTTTTTCGCCAACGATAACGATCGTCACGTTACTGTGAATGACCAGCGTTATCGCGTCATGATTACCGATTTTTGTGGTTGGCTTTGAAAGATATGAACTTGGGCAACATGTGGTTTCAACAGGATGCTGCCACAAGCCACCCAGCACACGCTACAATCGATTTATTGAAGAGTAGGTTTGATAAGCATGTTATCTTAAGAAATGTACCAGTTTATTAGCCGCCTCGTTCATGCGATTTAATGCCTCTAGACTATTTTTCTTGGGGCTGCATTAAGTCATATGTCAACAAGCCGACAACGTTGGAAAAGCTCAGAGCCAAAATTGAACGCGAAACAGCTGCCATTTCAGCCGAAATGTATGGGCGAGTTATCGAAAATTGGATCCGCCGAAACGACCGCTACAAACGTGTCCGCAGTGGCCATATGAACGAAGTCGAGTTCCATTCATAAATGTTTTGATTGTACCTCAAGCCGGTAATAAAGTTTTTAAGACATCTCAAATGGTTTGCGTTTTATTTAAAATAAAAGTTGTCACGTCCTTATTATTACTGACGAAATTGTATTAATCACAAGGTCCTAACCGTAAGAGGCCTCTTTATACAATCGCAACGACTTCCTCAGCAATGGTGAAAAGTTAGATAGTCAGTTTATTTTTGCTCCTCAAACTACAGACACATTTTCCCGGTGACAGCTTCTCCCATCAAACCACATCTTAAACTAATTATCCGCATCCTTCATCGACTGAAACAAAGAGCTGCTATCCATCACCACCTCCGATAACGAACGCACTTTAAGCCCACACCACCGCTGCCGTCGGGCACATTTATGGCCTATTAGCGGAGGTCAGAAGATTTAATTTTTTATCGCCTCCTCATCCTTGGCAACCGCAGCGAGTCCGGTCAAATGCAGCATGCATCTCCTGCAGCAGCATATCCTCGCAACCATCGCCGCCACCAACACCACGAAGACAACCGCAAAGTCATTAAAAGCAAAGACACATCGCAGTAGTTGTTGTCGCCACCATCGCCGTCGTCAATTATTTACGCCTAATGAACATTTTCGTCCTTTTAGAATAATCGCACGGCTCGGTCCTTCGGTTCGGTTCGTTCACTGAAATTTATTCCCGCCCGTTCACCCCGTGTTTACCCCTAAAACGGAGAAGATGTGCCACTAACCTTTTCCTCCACTCCCCATTAGCCGCACCCTTTTCTATCTCTAAAAATAGAATTTAGCGGAGTAGCGAAGAGCAACAGCAACAGCCGCGGCAGGAGCAGGAACAGCAGCATCTGTAGTGAGGCCTCCGCCTGTGTGTATGTGTGTGTTGTTGCAGCAGCTCCTGGCCTTCTCCATCTCAGCTTGTTTTATTGTCCTTTTGTACATTTATTAAACGGTCGGATTCATTAAAGTTGGCCGACGCCATATTTAAAGTTTTATACACGTCCAACCATGTTGTCCAACCGGGTGCACCCGTTGGAGGGGGTGGAGGGTGTGTGTAGCGGTGGCGGTGGTGGCGGCTGACAAATAATGGAATAATGCTGGGCAATTATTTTCAGCGGTTGTTTTAGCAAATGAGTTGAAGGATATTTAAGAGGCAATGCACCATTTAAGGGATGATTTAAAAACCTGTGTAGTGCTCCTGCTGGACGGAGGATTATTTGTTTGTGTGTTTGAATTTTTTTTAATTAGGAAATGGGTTAGTAGTTGGCAACGGTTTTTTGTAGCTTTTTGGTAAAAAATGGGTTAGTTTTGTACGGCTGTTGCAGCAGGATTTGTTCTGTGGACTTAGATAAGCTGGGAGATTTATTCGAATTTGAAGAAAAGTCCTGTTGATACATGGGCAGAATCCTTGAAATCGCATCCTTGAATCGTGTTTGCTTGAACTTATATTAGAGCTTTGAGTTCGTTCGAAGCTCGGACTCTGATATCGAACTCTGAGGTCGGACATGGAATTGGTTCAGTTCGGACTAAGAACTCGGACTAAGAGCTCGCACTCTGAACTCGGACTTGGAACTTAGACTCGGAGCTCGGACTCAGAGCTCGGACACGAAATTCAGACTAAGAGTTCGGACTCTGAGCTCGGACTTTGAGCTCGGACTAAAAAAGAGCTCAGACTCTGGGTTCGGACTCTGAACTCGGACTAAGAAAGAGCTCAGACTAAGAGCTCGGACTAAGAGCTCGGACTAAGAGCTCGGACTAAGAGCTCGGACTAAGAGCTCGGACTCTGAACTTGAACTAAGAAATAGTTCGGAGCCTCAGAACTCAGTCTCGAAACTCGGACTCTGATATCGAACTCTGAGCTCGGACTGAGAAAGTATTCGAACTCTGAGTCCGGACTCTGAACTCGGACTAAGAAAGAGCTCAGACTCTGAGCTCGGACTCTGAGCTAAGACTAAAAAAAGCTCGGACTAAGAGCTCTCACTCTGAACTCGGACTTGGAGTTTAGACTCAGAGTTTGAACTCAGAGCTAGGACTCGGAGCGCGGATTCGAGTCAACATCCATTAGCAATTTGTACACCTAAAAAAGTTTCTTATATCCTGACTTTTCCTAAACATTCACTCGTCTCATCACCAGAATTACACCAAACCACGTTTTTAGTCATAGTTACTACACATCTTTATAACCTGAGACTGAAGATCAAGAGTTTGTTTCACTAAACTCGCAACCCATTGTTAAATTTTTCCTACAAATACGTCTTCAGCTAGGTAAAATAGTGGGCAATGATTCAGAGGCTTAACTTACCTTATTTCTCAATCGCCTTCCATGATGTAGCATTGTCAAAAGTAGTCTAATTTATTTCTTCATTGCCGTAAATTTAAAAAAAAAATACGTATATCAGAGAGTTGAACATAAAGATGTCAATGCATTTCGTCAATCTACCCCATTTGCAATAATCTATAAAAAAATGTTCGAAACTTCAACCGCCCCCTTCTAAGTCGACCACATGTGACGCGGCCATAATCCCGCGCCGCCTACCGGTAGTAGCATGAATGCATTCACAGACACTAAATCTTTATTTCCATTGTAAAAAAAAAATATATTTTTCCATGAATACTTATGAACTAATAAATTGTAAAAAGCGCCATATTTTGTTTTCTTCTATTTCTTTTTCATATTTTTTTGTTATGAATGAATACCATCCTCGTATTCAATTCCATCCTTTTCTCTCCAGACTCCTGCATGCTCCTAACCCGTCCAATGGATGACGTGGATTATTTGACAATATCCCTCCGAAATACACACATCCCAATTTTGGGAGAGGCCTGCCCAAAAATGCCAGCCTCCCCCCCGCCCAAAAAAAATATGAAAGAATTTATGTGAAAAGGATTGTCGGAATAAAAATAAAAAAAAAATCGAGTGAAATAAAATTAAAAAAAAAAAAATTATGACTATGAATAACTCCATGTTGGATTCCCAGATACGATCGTCGGGAATATGCACACGTCTCTGGAAGGCTACACACAGCAGCAGTGTAACGTTGATATATCTGTCTGCATATTTTTGAATCGTTGGGATACTCCCTGGAGCTCCCGCATGACAAAACTCCGGGAGTTGTAGTCGTCATGAGTAAAGCGTGAGAGTTGCATTCCACAGAACTCTTGCATGTGATGAATGAAAACTGTGAGTACTCCGGAAATGCAGTCCCAAACCAGAGCCAACCTCATAGGGCACAGACAGAAAAAATCACTTTGGATAAAGTTGCTTTTTTGGTCTATTTTTGTATTTCAATTTAGGCTTTGTAAGGGCTGTGTATAGGATTCAAAGAAAATTCAGCAACAAGACCTTTTGTTCAACCAGGAGTTGAGATTATAATGAAGAACGAGTCGGTGGGAGTTTAAATTGTTTACAAGTGTTTGTCATTCAAAATAAACCTTTTAGATCTAAAAAAAACTTATTAAAGTAAAAACTTCCATCTTAAGTTTAAATGATAGGTTTATAACAAATTTACGCTAAACTTTTGATGTAGCATAAAAGTTTAAGCCTAAAACTAAAACAAATACTGTCCGTACACCGTCAAATTGTGCCTAGGCTGTCGAAACGATTTTGAAAAAAGAAAAAAAAATTGTTTGATACATTTCTGGACGAAGTAAGCTCTCACTGATTCTGATCTCCATATATCAGTGTTCAAATTCAATGATTGGGCGTTCCTACGACCGGAAGAAACGTATGCTGACAAAAAACTAATGAGAGTTGTTTGGTCAAAAGTAAAGAAAAAATGACAATGATGCAAAATGAATTCCGCCGCTTAGCTGACATTCACATGTACTAAAGTACTAAAATTATTGCTGATAATAAAAAATTATTCTGTAATTGAGCGGCCATTAAAACACCCGCGTTTTATTTCTAAAAGTATACTAATTTTATTTTACAAAAAATCTTGTAAATTTTTCAAGAGTCGTTGATCAGAAAAAAGTTATTGGAAAAAAAGTAAACCTGACTTCGAATTACAGAGGTAAACAAAACATCATTTTCGAATTAACGAGACCACTGAATTGCATAGATCTTCTTTTATTTATAGAGGTTTTTTCAGGGGAGAATATTTGTAAATAGGCTTTCGAGATAGAGGTTCGAATTATTGAGATTTTACTGAACTTTATTCAAAAATGGCTGTGTGATCTTTCTCCAAAGCTTAAGTTATGTCTATGCTCAGTCTACTGTCTACTGAGTACACTCTCAAGCTCTTGGTTTTTAAACTTTTTCAGTGCAACAAAGTGGTGTTTCTGTTTCTGTCATGTTTCTTTCACGCATTAAGAAAAATTCTGTGTTAAGCTGCATATTTTTCTTTAGCCCTTTCTTGGGAGGAGATGTACAATATGAACTTCATTTGCTCAAAACTCAAAAAATATTGACGTTAAATTGTCTTAAGTTTATTCTAAAACCTATTTCTGTCTCTTATTGCAATATAAATATTCATAGTGAAATAAATTTTTCCTGGAACTGGAATAAGGGTTAGAACGTGTAGTAAAAAGATAGAAAAACTTATGTTTGAAATTGCATCACTCAAGCAGTTTAAGTTACAATATTCGCAGTTTAAATGAAACAATCGGTGATTCAGTAACTCGTAAGGCATTTTCCAATAAGGACTTGACTTTTTTTTTTTGAAGTAAAATGCAAACCATTCGAGATATTTCAAAATTGTATTATCGGCTTGAAACACAATCAAAACATTTATGAATGGAACTCGTCTTCGTTCATATGGGCACCGCGGGCACGTTTGCAGTGGTCGATGATGCGGTCACACATTTCGGTCAAAACGGCCGCGGTCAGCGTCTTCAAATGTCGTCGGCTTGTTGGCATTAACTAGTCACTTAACGTAGCCACAAAGAAAATAGTCGAGAGGCGTTATGGTAAACGCATGAACGAGGTAGCCAATCGACTGGTACATTTCTGGAGATAACACGCTCATCAAACTTACACTCAATAAATCGGTTGTAACGTATGCTGTGTGGCTTGTGGCACCATCCTTTTGAAATCACATGTCGTCCAAGTCCATATCTTCCAACTCGGGGAAAAAATAATCGGTACTTATGACGCGATAACGCTGGCCATTCACAGTAACGTGGCGATCGTTATCGTTGACGTAAAAATATGGCCCAGTAACGCCGCCGTCGTGCAAACCGCACCAAACCGTTATTTTTTGTGGATGAAGGGGGGTTCATGAGGCACATGTGGATTTTCACCTGACCAATAACGCATATTTTATTTATTGACGAACTCATTGAGCCAAAAATGAGCTTCGTCACTAAAAATGATTTTGCGATGAAATTCATCATCTTGGCGCATTCTCTCCAGAGCCCAACCGGAGAACGTACGTCGCTTCAAATAGTCCATCAGCTACATTTTTGAGTCTGCTTGATCTTGAATGGCTGTAAACCAAGATCCTTACGCAAAATACGCCATAATGTGCGATGTCCGATTCTTGAGAGCTCCGTAGAATTGACTGATTTGGATCGTTTGCTACGAACGTCAGCGATATTTCGAGCAACCGGGTGTCTCACTGACTCGGCAGCATCCCGCAGGACTCAAATTTTTGCACGAAACTTGTTATTGCCTGTCAACTTGGGCTAGAATTACGAAAATTGGAGTTAACGCTTTTAAAGTTGCGGTCACCGACTCCGAATTTCGGTAGAAAATTTTTATAAATTGCAGACATTTATTCACTTTAGCATGTTGCTAGCATGTTAAGCTTGCTGAATAAATTTACTATGACAATTCAATGATTAGTGAAAGGGTGCGTTCACAAATTCAATTCAAAGTTGTCAAGTCCCTATTGGAAAACCCTCTACATGAAAGATTTAACAAATAGTTCGAGTAACAATTGTTCGAGTTAGAGTAGTTCCATATTGCTTTGATCTTTCCGGAAAAAAATTAATAAAGGATATGTCAAAAGTAGAAATATTTTCACGCATTGTTGACGAGTTAAGGCAAATGTTTCTATGCTGGCGAGTAACAAGTAAACTCATTATGAATAGTAAACTCACCAGAAAATAAAACAAGACACAAAACAAATTCTACTAGAAGTAGTTGTGAATGATTTTTCATCACAGAAAAACTGTCACTCATCAACTCAACCGTCGTATCTCCGTGCCACATCATGCAACCCTGCAGTCTGCCTTATGTGAAGCCACTTTTCGTCCTTCTGTATGATTACACGACCACTACCAGGACTTTATGTGTTCGTTGATTTGCCGCGAACTCCAGAGTGCGACACTGAAATCAGGAAATGTACTTTGGTCTACGAGAACGGATCGCTGCATCCTTGCCTTACTCGCATGCGAAACAAAAGCAAAAGAATGGTATCCGTTTCGTTCCGCTTTCATTTTTCTTTTTCGCATGTTTTTCTCCTTTTTTTTTGTTCACCCTTTCATCCTCTTCTCCCTTTCGTTCAGTTTTGTTTTTTGTTGATTTGCTTTGCTTTTTGCTGCTTTGAATGTTTACATAGGTTTACTAGGATCGAATGAATACGTGCGATTGCATAGCCAGGCATCGGCAACAGGACAAAGGGTTTTCGAAGAATAGCCGCCCCCCTTCTTCAAGGTTTCAATTTCAAAAATCGGGCTCACACTCGCACACACACAATGCCGATTCGAGGAAACATGAAGATTCTGTATGCAGGAGGACGAGATTTTGCTGCCCTCGATGCGATTCTCGATGTATCCTTGGAAAGTTTAATTTGTAGCTTCGCCTATCCACATGAAAAGTTATTGAACAATAGGACGGTCCTCCGATTGCCTAGCGGTATTGAATTTTTGCGACAGAAAATTTCATTTGGTTTTCGCCAGGGACGGGCTGAGGATGCAGGACACTTGGTGAGGCAAATTAAGGACGAGCATCGTCTCAATGGATCGGGGAATGCAATAATTTAGGTCCTTCAATGTGTCGTTGTCGAGGTTTTTTTGTTTTCTGTCATTTCGCAAAGAGCAGATCCATTTCTGAGCGCTTTTTCTGTTTTTCCATTTTTTTTTTTTGCCGACATCCACTGTCAAACGAATGAGTGAAGTGAAATGCTTGACACGAATATCCTTTACCTAATGTACTATGTAATTATGGCGGGAATCCTGCACAGAAGTAGGTCGCTGGGGATACGATAAGGTAATTGCATCCTTTTTATCTTTCGGTCGGTCGTCCTGTCTGCTTTCAGTGGATGACAGTTGGATAATTTGAAGCGAGCAGAGTTTTCTGGGTTGCGATGATTTTAACCTGGCGAATCGAGAGCTTCATCGTTCTCTTTTTTTTTTCCAGCTCATTGTTTTTTGTCGGTTAATTGATGATCTGTCAGTCTGGATGAGTGAAGTGCTGAGCTCGAGTTTTCGAGAAAGTGCTTCGTTTAGTTTTTAGCCGCCTAATTGAGTTTTAAAGTTGATGCCAGTCAATTGGTCGGGGGGAAATGATTGGCGGTTTTGTATTGTTGCCTCGTGAATTGTGGTTGCGCTTTAGATGTGCTGGATGTCGAAATCGGTGATTTAGAAAATCGAATTAAAATGGTTGCATTTAGCATAATTAAGATAATCGTTTGTGGATGTGCCGGCAATGTGAGCAACTGAATTTGAGTCGAAAAAAGTGATCGCAAATTTAACAGAAAATTCCGTCTAAATTTAGGACCTCCACTGTGTGCTCTTCAGACTTATTGACTTGTTGACATGCGGTGTCTCACAGCCCCTTTGTCTTGTTGACATGCGGTGTCTCACAGCCCCTTTGTCTTGTTGACATGCGGTGTCTCACAGCCCCTTCAGTGCATGTTCAGTGAAAGTTCAGTAAGCGTTCAGTGAATGTGCTGTGTTCAGTAAAGTTCAGTGTTCAGTGCTCAGTGCTCAGTAAACGTTCAGTGAATGTTCAGTGAACGTTTAGTGAATGTTCGGTGAACTTTCAGTGACTGTTAAGTGAACGTTCAATAAACGTTCAGTGTTCAGTGAATGTTCAGTGTTCAGTGCACAGTGAATGTTTAGTGTTCAGTATTTAGTGAATGTTCAGTGAACGTTCAGTGTTCAGTGAATGTCTAGTTAACGTTCAGTAAATGTTCAGTGAACGTTCAGTGCACAGTGAATGTTCAGTAAATGCTCCGTAATCAGTATTCAGTGAATGTTCAATTAATATTCAGTGGACGTTCAGTGAATGATCAGTGATCGTTCAGTGAATATTCAGTGATCTTTCAAAATTATGTGACCAAAGTTTATAGAATGTTACGAATCATTTGAAAGGCAGTTCCAATTTTCACAGTTCGTTGGAAAGCGGAGCATAAAAGGATAGATATCGAAGATCTCAAAATCAAAATAGATAAAGACTAAAATGTATTTTGTCAATTTCATCACAATGACATGCTATTTGGAAAATGTGGATTTTTTCAAGAAAAAGGAAATACTCACATTATGGTACAGTGTTTCGTCGATCATTTATCAATCAAATGGTTTCTTTTAAGAATGGAGGACAACGCGAAATATATTTCAATCGACACATTTAACAACTTTTTTTGGAGCTGAATGTGGCTTCCAAGTGGGGTGAAACATTGATTTTAACCTTAAAAATGTCAAAGCTGTTGAAATGAAAGCTAAAATTGATGCCTGATTACTGAAAAGTTAAAGTTCTGGGAAAAACTGCATAACTGCACTAACGAAATTGTTCAATTTGGCTGTCGTGTGAAAGAGATCAATGATTTCGTATTTTACCTCTTTTTTCGAAAAACCAAACCAAAAAAAGAATCCAGAGACAATTCTCCTCCTGTTCTCTTTTCCCCCTTCTGTCGAATTTTACACAATGCCCTGTTGTTACTCGAGGTTTTGCACTTGTCGTCCATAAAATCGCGGCACACGCAACGAATACCGAACGCAGTATCACAAAAGTAGTATCGCCTCCCTTCGCCCGCTTCGGATTCACACCAAAATATTCCGTCCAAACAATTTTCCCAATGATCCACTGGACGCGTTCCACTTTTTATTTTTTCATCTCCAATCTCCTAGAGCCGCGTCTCTTTGTTGCAATTCTGCAACACGTTGCAGCGACTTTTTTATTCAATTTTTTTTTTTTTGTATTTTTCCTGTAGCTTCTTTCGTTGGCGTCCACCAGATGTCAGCTTAGATTGGCTTCATTGATTGGATGGAAAAGAGCTGTGTCAGTATACAGGGGGTGGGTGGCAGTGGGTGTGGTGTTTTTTTGTTTTCGATAATATATTCATTTGTTAGTTTTTTCGGTATTCTTCTTGTGTGTGCGGGAGATGGCACTCGATGTTGTTTGCATGCAACGTGCCTGTTGGGATAAAACGCAGCACACCACCCACAACAGCACCCGAGGGCGGTGTCGACGGTTGAAGGGGGAGAGGATGATGTGCACACAATTTTTGTGGTTAATTAAAACCACTGGAGTTGAGGTAGATACAAAAATATTCGAAAAACATTGCAAAATGTAGTGGTGTCCTGTCGAATGGGACATGACATGGGGAACACTGTCAATTGTCCTTCTGTTCTGATGGAGTCCTGCAGTTTTTTGTTATTCAATTATTTTTAATGTAATGAATGGTATTGTTTTTGGCCACGGGTGGACATCGTATTTTGCTTTGTAGGTTTTTTTTTTTTTTGTTGCGACGTTGTTTGGTTATGTGCCGACATCGACAGAAATAATAACAAAAAAAAGGAATACGAATTAGAACAAACTTTGCGATGGAATTTGATGGTGGTTGGGCGGAAAAAAACCGTGTTTTGATAAGAGCAGTGCTACGCTCTAAACAGGGCATGTTCACATTGGCTTTTTGACAAATTGCTCGGGACATCGCTTTTTTTTTTCCAAACTTCTATTTTACATAACCCTTTTTTTGTGGTGTTAATTAGTTTTATGTCCGATGGCTGCAGTTGAGTGGCGTTGTTTCAGTCTCTGGGCTATCGATAAACCGAAGTGCGGTTGTCAATGGAAAAGTGACCTCTCATGTCATGTCCATAAAAGGGCGCTCGATTGCGGCTTGTTTGTTGTCCCATGTGAGGCAGGTGGAGCTTTAAGCTGAAGTTTTTTTTCAGTGCCATTCTTTTTTTTAGTTCGTATTGCTGCGAAGCCGAAAAACGCAGACTTGTTCCTTTGGCGACCTCACTTTTCAGACCTCTCCAACCAGCTCGGTCTCTAGCAAGCTGCTTTCAGTGCTGCCAACCCAAGCTTGTTGAGTGCACCATCTGTGGATTACATTTGATTCGTCGTTCTTCCGGGGCGGAGCTTAGGTGTCCATTCGCTTCGCATAACTGATGATTGATTTTTTTTTTCAACAATCTTGTACGTGACGAAAGTGAGGAACATTTTTTTTCCTGAAGTCTCCGTAATTCGAAAACCTCTGTAATTCGAAGTTTCTTCCTGGTCCGATAAAATTCCAGTTATCGAGAGTTTACTGAATTTAGTTTTTCTCTCATGAATCAGTAACAAGCCCCTGCAGCCTCAACACTTGCAAAAGCATTATTGACAAATCCGCCTTCTTCCAATTATGTCAACGCCATCTGCATCGTCTATGTTGAATGTCAACGAAACGATGAATGAAAACGTCACTATAAAAAGATTCTAACAAAAAAAAAGAAACAGGGTTATTAAGTTAGACGCACAAAAGTGCAAATAATGCTAGGCCAATTCCTTAACTCAATCCATGAAAGAATCAAGCAGGTCATAAATCAAATAAAGCCAAAAAACATAGAAAATGCTCTTCAATTTGTTGGGAGCAAGTAAACATCATTTGAATGACAAAAAATCCAACAACTTAGTCTATACGTAAGTCTTTGAATTTTACAACATTTGAGTTTATAACGAATCATTTCAGTCTCAACTTCCGCAAAACCATATCGTTTCATTCCACCCACCGCCTTTCGCTGACTGTAACAGCCACTCTATTGCCTTCTCAATCACAATAGAACTTCGACAGCAAAAGTCATTGAAATCACTCAACAGGCACTTTTTGCTTCCAGTCTCATAACTTAGCAATTTTCGAGAACTTGCTGAAAAGATTTTCTGACCTTTTTACCTCCGAATGCAGTCGACAGGCTGCCTTCAGAAATTTTCGTAAACCTGTCATGAGCAGATCTTTGAACTCTGAACCAACTCATAGACGGTCTCACTCAATAGGTGCCTATACAAAAGTCCCCGAAGTTCACTTTGACTCGAACTCCCCCCGACAGCCGAACACCTTCGTTTTGTCACTTCCTCCTGAACTCAATTATGTCAGCCCCAACTCACAACCACCCACACCACCCTCCCACACACACCCCGGGTGCAGATTAAAATTCAGAAAAAAAAACTTTTTTTAAAATTAAAAAAGTTTCCAACTTTACATATGCTCCATCTGACACCTTTAACCATACCGGTCCTGGCCCAACAAAAGCACCTTGTGGCACTTCAAACTTTCCAAGTGTTAAGACACAAAAACGAAAAAGAGAGAGAGGGAGGGAGAAAAAAAAAAGTGAAAGGAAACTTTTTCCTGGCTAATAAAGCATTTCTAATGCCCTGACATGAAGAAAAACAAAGAAAAAAAAAAACATCGAACACATCCATGTCAATCGATAAAGATCCACCCTCCCACACCCCCGGAAGCAGGGGAACAAAAAAAAAACCTAGGATTATGAAGATAACCGGCTAATTGGCAACGTTCTTCCTACGGTCAGATACCTCCAATTCAAACCGTGAGTCAATATTGACAATTTTCCTTCGTCTTTTTGGCCTTCTTTCCTCCTCTCATTTTCGTCCTTTTTTTTGTTTGCATCATTCGCCATCGCAAAAATAAATTTCCCGCTGCACTCCGCGACGTTCTTCCCGAATCCCATTTTACCCCAACGAATTCGAATCTCTGAATCCTTGCGTGCTGTGGCGCCACCCCAGGAGTGAGTCTCGTAAATTATTTCAAGCCGAGAGGACAACGTGCTTCACGAGAGTGTGCAGAAATAATTTCTTGGCTACGCACTCACTCACCGACCGTCCCTCCATGCTTCTGCAAAAGCAGCGGGTCTTTGGAGCGCAGACTCCATCGGGCGATTGGAGTTTTCCGCAAGATGGGGCTCGGCACGTTAGTAGCGAATTGTTGGGCTACAATCCTTGAGAAAATCGATATGTTGTCAACATTTGAGCGCTTTTTCATTCACCATTCGAGGAGCAGCATTTCCACCATGCAGCCATCTGCCTAACCCACCCCCAAGCACACAGGCGGATACATTCCGGCCTCACTTTGTATCCTTTTGTGATGCCGTTTCGTTTTTTTGTTTTTCAAGGATATGCCTGACTGGCGCTGTTCCGTAGTCATTGATGGGGAAAATTCAAGGTGGATTTTGTTGCCAGGAAAATGCTCAGCTCAGTGTGCGTTTGAGTTACTGCCACAGTGGCGGCGGCGACGATGGACCCGTGCTGAGGCTGGGCACTGTTTTGGGTTGAAGGACGACGACGGCGAAGTGGATCCTTATTAATAATTCGTTGTCGTCTGGGTTATTAGAAGGTGAATTATTAATGAAATGCAAAGCGGGACAAGGGACGCGCTCAAACAAAAGACCGGGCCAAGAGCATGTGTGTTGGAGGAGGTTCTGCACGAATGGACTTTGGGACTAGACGACTATCGGGTGTAGTTCTAAGGAAAGATGGGTTAATATTTTTTTTAGCTTTGCTTTGAAGTTAAGGGGAGCTTATTGGGAGTCCAACATTAGACAGACAGATGTATATAAGACCTTTTTGATGTCCATCTGTATGCAATGATCCTGAAGGAACTTGAAAAAACGTTTATTTAAGATAGTGGCATCTGAGAAAAAAATGCTATTTGAAAGCAGTATTGGACTTCCAGCACAACTTCAAAACGTCACTTTACAAGATTCACTTCACTTACACACTTCATTTGAAATCGAGTTTTATGCTAAGAGCATCGATCGCTAGATCGCTCGACTCAACTTGTTCCTTTCGTTCACTCACTCCATTCGCTCTGCTGGTATTTTCAAAGCAATCGGTAGTTCATTCGTTCAACGTTTGTGTCCTGCGTTTTCATACGATCACTCTAAATACGTCGCATTCACAAAAATTTGACGCATCATTTTCAGGATCCTTACTCAATCCACTGCGTGATGGTCATCCACTTCCATCCCTCTAATAGAGCTTTGATCGTCTAGCTCCGACTCGTTCCCGAGACCTTACCACGTTGTCTCATGTATCATGTTACAATTAACCTGTCCTTCGCCTTCAATTTTCATTGCTCTCACAGAAATTGGACGCATTATCATTAAGATCCTCTCGATCATTCACTTAAGTCGATCAACAGATGAATCGACTTCTATTTCCATCTCATCGCAGGGTCCCGATGATTCTTTGACCGTTTACATCGTTCGCTTAGCCGCCTAGTCGCCCTAAATTTTTCCTACATCCTTGACCTCTCTGGGCTTTAATCTTTTCCTGATTTGATATTTTTAACAATTCCAGCACACGACCAACTACCCGATCACTCTCTAAATCCATCACAGTCACAAAACGTTGACACCAAATCGTTGAGTCGTTTCCATTAACCACTCAACTCATTTCGCCTTCCATTTTTATCATACCTACAGAACTTGTGCTCTTTGATCGTTCAGTCGATTGTTCTTCATTTCCATTCTTCACAAAAGTTTTACGTACCATCCATAAGATCCCCTCGATAATTTCTTCAGCTCGATCAACCGCGTGATCGTCCTCCATTTCCAACCCACTGACAGAACATTTTGATCCCACATTTCCGACCCACTTCCGAGACTTTACCACACCTTTGCTCTTCCCTCCGTTCCTTCCTTCCTTTTCTTATTATTCTAATCATCACTCGATCAACCGCTCGATCGTCTTTGATTTTCATCACATCTTTGATTTCCATGGCCTTCCCGATTATCATTTGATCGTCTACATAATTTTATCAACCACTGAATCGTGCTCAATTTTCCCCTCTGCCTTGAGCTTTCTATGATTCTTTTCTGATCTGATCTTTTCGATCAATTCACCACACGATCAGTTGCACAATCACTCTCCTAATCCATCCGCATTAACAAAATTTTGACACTCCAAAGTTTTGACGTATTTGTGATCGTTTCGATCAAACGATCTAGTGGTTAATCGACAGCATCGCAAGTATGGCGTGTCAAATTTTTCTATTGCACTCACAGATCTTCGATGGGATCTTCTCAATCATCCACTCAACTAGATGAGCTGCCCGATCGCCTTTGATTTTTAACACAACTCAACTTGGGCTCTTTCGATCACACGCTAGATCGTCCTTTATTTCCATCCTACTCACAGAATTTTTAACATGGATTTTTTTACTTTCTCCAATGACTTTACCGCATCATCCTTGTAAATCTTCCTCACCCTAACTATCACTCGATTAACTGTTCGATCCAATTCCATTTCAATACTTGCCCGGGTCAATAAATGGCCTTCACGAGGATCTTTTGAGCTTTCGCAACAACCGATCAATCGCTTTGTGGTCTTTCATTTATTTTCCACTTCCTTAAAATCAATAAGCTTTGATTTTCTTCTCCTAATCTGATCTTCTCTACAATTTTCCCACACGATCACCTTAGTGGCATTCTTCGATCTATCTCCCTTTTTATCCCGCTCTGACGGGCCATTATCTATTCTTATAACCACACGCAACAACTTTGTCCTAGACATGTGATTGTGGCAAGCAGCTAAAATGCGTCAGACCCTTTCAAAATCACAGACGACACAAAACGAATGTAAAATAAAAAGTTGACGCAAAATTGACACTCAATAATCCGACAGCCCACGCAACTGAAGTCCCATAAATGTCAAATCCACGCTTAGAAACCATTAAAATCTAATTAATGCGCACCTTTGATGTTCAGCTTCTCCTTATGAGGCCAAAACATTAATTGCCACCTCCACACGTTGTGTGTGTGTCGTCATACGGCAAGTCAACATTTTAATTAGCAACTCATTTCATTAAAAACATAAATCCGACACACGACACACACGACAGCACGTAAATTAAAACCATCCAAAAGTATCAGATTGCACAAAAGGCTGCAATTATCGATTCCGACCACTGACAGCCAGACACCCAATCCAGCGCGTCATAAAATCCCACTAACTGACCACTCATTCTGTCATTAATTGCAATTACTTGGTCGTCTCACTCGCTCACCCGCCAGCTCTGTCTCACCGTTCATTTTGCCTTCATTAAAAGGCAAAAAGGACGACGGGACAGAAAAAAAAAATAATGAAAACCCTGAGAATTCAGAAATATGCAGAAAGGACATAATGCCTCATTAATCCGAATATGAATATTTTTCACTGTCAGAGGACTGCCACGACGACGACGACGACAGCAACAACGACGATGCCGACAGTCCAGGGGCACAGTTGGGGGGAACTGCCGAGCTGCCAAGCTGCCAATGGCTCTCTCTCTCTCTCTTTCTGTGCAGTTGCATCGCAACCAAATCATTTGCATTGGAACGCAATCCGGAGGAAGCCCTTCAGCTCCTCCGCTTTGGGGGTCACTTTGTCCGAGACTTCATTGTGCAGCCGAAGAACTCACAACTCACCATTCGAAGAAAAGAAATTGAAGAAAACAAAAAAACGAAAAAAAAAAGAAAAGAGAAAAGCTGGAAAATTATTTTCATATAGAAAACGCCGAGTACATTTGCATATTCATCTGGTCCTCTCTCCAGTTCTGACTTTTTGTACACAAGTTCGTTCCTCCTGCCCGGCTGACTGTCTCCACAGTTCCCTGTAGACCAAAACTCCCCGAGTTACAATATAATCCCATCGAACTTTCCCAGTTCCGCTTCCTGCATACCGACTCCACCGACTGCCGCCAGCATCCCGTCTTCCACACCGACGACGCGACGTCTTATGTTCGTCGTATCCATGCACATAGCTTAAGTCGTCCTTTGAGAGATGACTTCATGAATACATAAAATGACATCTCGTGAATATTCCGCTCGGATTAATACACTTTGACATTATGCTAAATAATTAAAAGGTGGAAAATAGAAAATTTATATTATGGCGAAAATTACTTGCCAGCCAAGTAGTGACACTTTGTCATGTGGTCGAAGTTGCAGCAGTAGTCGGGAGCCGGGGGTCCGGGAGTTGGAAGCGACACGAAGAAACTGGAAAAAGAAGTCCTCGCAAAAAGTGTCCTCGAGTAACACCTTCCGTTTTGCCTTTTTTCTTCCTTTTTCCGGGGCAAAGGAGCAAGTTTCGTGAAATATGGTTCACTGGGAATACGTGTGAATCGGAACGAATGACAGTTTGCTGCTGGTGGGTTGAAAGTCCTTCATAGTTTTTTTTTTTTTTTTTGAATGGACTGGCTCAGAAAAAGCACTGGGGCAGGCTCCATTAACAGGTCACATTTCAAATTCGTGCGATGAAATTATTTGCTGTTTAATGAAAGTGACTTGTCTGAAAAACGTCTCCGTCTCCATCGCCGGCTGGTTATTGAAAATAATTCCTAGAGGTTTTCGTAAAATTCTCACAAGTGAAAAAGAGAATTGCAGAACGTTGCAAATTGAATGCAGAACAGATAAAGTGAATAAAAAAAAAAAAAGTATTTCACACTAGAAGGTTAGAGCACAATGAATTAAAAAAAAATTTATAATAATGCAAACAGTAAAAATACTATTCAAAAGAAAGTAAAACAATCATTTGTTAAATTACATGGCCAAGTAAGCGGAGACAGAGGCTTTAAGTGTGGTCGCATTAGTGAACTCTCTCAAATGCGTTGGTAGAGAATTCCAGCATGGCAGCCTGAACAAAAAACTGACCTTGCGACTGGAGGCCTGAATATCGCGGTTGGGTTATCCTTAAGAATCGTGGTGATTGAAAAAAGGTAATCTTTTCGAACAGATATTCTGGCTGCCCAGTTCGTATGAGGTTGCTTAGAAAGCAGAGTATTCTGATTTTAAGCAAGTTTTCGAAGGAATATCCATTTTATGTACTGAAAATCTTGAAACATGGTCTCTTTTTCTTAAATTAAATACAAACCTAGCGATATTGTAAGCTACAGTAAGTTTTTCTTCATAAAATCATCAAATAGCTGCCTCGGCTGATTTCCCAGCAGCGATTCCGATTTGTCAAGACCTTGTTGATGGTTTCGGGCTCAGGATTGCTTGGAGGATATTGGCCCTAATGGTTTGAATCGTTTCTAGATTATTGACTTAATATCAGTAGCTTGCGGTCTTACACAAAAAAAAGTCAAAAGCTAAAACAGCTGATAACACGATTTGGGAATTTGGTGCGCAAATAAATCGATTTGGCTTGGATTCTGGTTAAATCTGCATTTAATGCCCAAATCCATTTCCTCACCGTCAGCTACAAAAAAGTTGGTTAACATGACTCTGTAAAGACCACCATTGTTCTCAGCCTCATTTCGAAAGAAATATGGTCGAATGATGCCACCAATTCAAAATTCGCACCAAACTATTACTCGCGATGCGGATGGTTGTTCGCTTTTAATTGCTGAGTCAATTGGTCCTTGTAAGCGCATAATTTGAAGTCTTTGTCCAAAATTCTGCAGTTCAGTGCGTGAAATGTTGAGCTCTTGATCGACGGGGAGTTTAGTTGTTCAGTTCATGGATTGAGTATCATACTGTCGGCAAAAGCAGCCACATACTCTTTTGTGTAACATGCCAAACATATGTACAGCAGGCGCAATGGAAGATTAATTTTAACCAAAGCTTCTTTTCAAAAAACACACAATTTGGTCCACACAGCATTTACTTTAGAAATAAGTTTTCAACATTTCTAAACGTAGTTTAAGCGTAAGGCGATTCATTTTGTCCCGCCGAGATATGATACTGACTTTTTGTCAAGATTTCTAGCGTGAAACAGCTGTCAGGCCCAAAATAATCTGATTTAAGAAGAAAACACTGTGTGGCCCACTCTTTAGTTGTCCTTCGCAACCAATAGGATCCAAAATGTATACAATTTTAAATTTGAATTTATAATTCAATATAATTAAATTCCAGAACGGTCGCAAATTGCAATGTAAGGACATTGTAACCGTTTCTTTGGGGGAAATAGCGTACTCTGTGGTTTTGATTATTTGTAATGTTGTCAAATTAAATTTGTTTGTGATTTCAAAAGCAGAAGACTTGCGAATTTCTAATAATTATTTTCTCCAAGTTCTTTATTGAGAGTATATTTATGAACGTTTTAAAGAACTTCCACTTCGTGTTTTGACTTCAGAATAGCAATTCTTATTAAGAGCTTTGATTGATCTCTGTAATTTTATGGATAGACACTCCATGTCCAATAATTAACTTTTGTACCAAAAGAGATTTGCATCGACTCCGTTTACGTCGCTATGAGGCTTGAGGACATCAAAAGATGATATGCAATTTGCCTAAATTGTTGAACTGATGACTGACTGGCTTTCAGGCGAGTTCAAAGGTTGCAAACTCGTACAGTGGCGTTGAAAATGAATGACACGCTATTTTTAAGCCTTAAAATGTGAAGTATAATATCACGACATCCAAGGCGTGCCTTGAATGCGATTCCATCTGAAAGACGACCACACAGCAGACCAAAGATGAGATAGATGGATCGAGTCCAAAAGTCCGCCTGGTTACGCTACCGCATATCTACTAAGGAGTCAGAGTCGGCGGCGGAAGATCGAGTTGCTTGGAGATCTGTCTATGAGGAGCACTCAGTTTGAAACGTGAAAATAAGTGCAATTTATTTAGTTTTGATACGTAAAAAAAAATTTCAAGATATTGCAGATTAAGCCTTTAGGTGATAGGCGCCATAAGTTACTTTGTGATGATGTACTACACTTTGTGTAGATGTTTTGAGACATTCAATCTATTCATGAGTTTTATAGAATCTCCGCTCTTCTACAGTCTTCAAAAAAGTGACTTATTTCTTTCACTCCTCTCCAAAACCGTGATGTGTTGCGGTGCCAACTGTCGTAGAAATGAATAATTAACGTAACAACTTAACTCCATCTTCCCCCAGCAACGTTATTCGATTTTTCTAAAACTACCATCATCCTGCAACAGCACAGGCCACTCAAAGCAATCCTGATGCACTCCATTGCATGACACTGTGTGGGTGAACTGATTCACCAAAAACTCTCGAAAAACTCCTTCAGACAGAAAGACAATTTCAATATTTTGAGCGTGAGACATTTTGCACGTTTATGTGGTCCTCGAAGTTTGTCCTCTTCGCACATCGCAGCACACCACACACATTCTCACTGCACCCAGGAATCAGGCTAAGACCATTCCGAGTGATGACACCGTTGCATTTAATAGCACGCCATTGTCATTTGGTGTCGCAGCAGATAAAATCCTTTTTCCAGCACCAACCCTTTTTCCAGCACCAGCACAGCCAAGAAAATCATTCACGAGTGTCACATTTTGCCAAGAAAATCTTTTTATTACGCAAATAAAAAAGAACGCAGGACGAAGGATCACTGCGCAAGCTTTTCCACCTCTTTCACTCTGTCGGATGGAGGAACTAAAAAATTCCCGGACACTCAACCATAACAATGAACGTCAGAAGAGGCGTCGAGTTGTTTGTCTCACACGGTGCCGGGCAATAAGCAAGATCGTAAATCTCGTAATACCGAGTCCGTTTTATGAATATCATTAAAAAATAGGACATTCCTGGCACCCGAATGCTGTGCAACAAAAAAAGAAAAATTGGGACAGACTCCACTGAGGAGAGGAAGCTCGATAAACACTCCGCGGAACCAATAAAAAGGAATCCGGCTACCGTGCACTCCGTCCACGGGAACCATAACATCGAGGTTATGACACTCTTCCAGGAGCCACCTTTTGTCTCGGTCTGCGCTTCGCGTCTCTCGTACACGCTGCAATCACCCGCTGGAAATGCTCTTCAGGTCACTGCAAGGGGTAAATAGTTAGATGGCAGTTTAGATGAATCCCTCCGCCAAAAAGGGGGTGGGGCGAGTGATGACAACAACTACAACGACAACGGCAATGGCGATGGGTCATAAGGATGCTCTCAGGAGCGGCAAACGGGCGCTCCACCAGCCATAATTGTTGTCGCCAACAATGCGCTTTGGGTCAGTAGGGGAGGAAGGACGTTTTGCTCGTTGCACTCACTCCACCCGAAGGAGGCAAGTTTGTGTAAGGGCGCGCCCCAATTACCGTGCCTAGATAATGGCGCAACTTGAATGATGGCCTTATATGGTTTGTGTTCCATTGAAAGGCCACAGCGACCACGACGCACTGAGAAATTTCGTTGAATCGTGGCAGTGGAGGATAAATTGCTAAATGGACGCACAAAAAGCTTGTCGTGAGTGATGGCGGTGGCAGTAATAAATGGAATCCTTTCAAATGTGAGATGAGTAAATCTTGGCGTTAAGTGCGACGGTGTGAGGAGCATGAAAGTCGCGACTGTAGAAAGGGATTCTTTTCTCACTTTTTAAATACATGACACTGGGTTGTGGGGGAGGGTTTAGTGAACAGAAGTCCTTGATGTGGTTTTAGGATGCTATGGTATTTCCGTCGGTGAGATTGTTACTTGGGGTGTGTAAAAGGTGGCCTACGATGAATGGATGAGAAGTTATTTTGTTAATTTGTGAGGGGCTATTCTACCTTTAGACAAAGGAATTGAAAAGAGTCTTGGAGCCACCATGCCGTTTTTTTTAAACACATTTTAAACCGATTTTACTTAACCTTAAAATTAAAAAACATGAACCAGAATTTTAGTTTTGAAATGTGGTGTAATAATTCATATTGTAACAGATAAACTTTAGCTTGTGCGTTTTTAGTCTTTCCGGCAGCGAAATTTATGTCTTTTAATTAATACTTTTTTGCACTGTTAATCTATATTTATTTTCGAGTTGAAATAAACATTCAAACAATACTTCCATTTCGCAAAAACAGACACAGTTCAAAGGCTGAGATGGTCATAAGGGATTGTTGAAACAGCTTAAAGTTATCGACTTTGTTTCTCTACGGAAACACTATGCAGAAATGAAACAAAAGGTTACTGTAAAAAATATATACCACCATTATTGTTTTCCAACTTAATCCGCCCAGGCGATGTCTCACAGTCACCCTTGTCTTTTATCAGGGCCACTTAAGCGTATCATTAGTGAAATAGTGTCATTTGATGAGGCTGACATATCTGGAAAGAGGAAGCGATGTTATGTGAAGTCTCAGGACATAAGTCGCGCTATAATACAAACTTAATAAAGAACAAAAAATCGTCTGCAATGAACACTGAGAAAATGCAGTTGTTTGCTAAGTTTGTACCTTATGAACAAATTGAGCAAACAATAAAAAAACAAATCAAACAAATTTAATATGAATGAAGAATTAAAAACCAGCTTTAAATAATATTTTGTAATATTATTTCAAAAATATTTACCACTTTTATAATACGGTAACTTTGGGTCACCGCCTGGGTGGATTAGGGAAAAAATTGGGTTGGGCTGGTTAAGGTTATCTTCGCACGTTCCCAGCGGGCCATTGTGGAAGCTTTCACCGCGATTGAAGAGTAGGCTAAACGAACTAGTCTGAAGATAACGAGAAGAAAACCAAATATATGCTGTCGACGAGGAAAGTCGCCCACCGCCTAGGACAAAATGTAACAGTCGACAGCTATAACTTCGAGGGGGTTAAGGAGTTCGTATACCTCGGGGCGAAGGAAAACTCGACGAATGACATCGTAGTGGAAATCCGACGTAAAATCACCCTCGGCAACCGCTGCTACTCCTGTTGTTGTTTAACCCTAGCTGTCGTCCAAACAGCTAGGGTTAAAACTCCTGATTCTTAGAACCAAGGTTATGCTCTACATGACTTTTATCCTGCCAGTCCTACTGTATGGAGCCGAAAGTTGGACGATAAGCAGGACTGCTGATGCTTGGCTACTTCGAAAGAAAAATTCTACGGCGGATATTCGGTCCAGTCTGCGAGGAAGGTGAATGGAGGAGATATATAACCGCGATCTTTATGAGCTGTACAAAGATGTGGACATAGTCAGCAAGGCAAAAATCCGTCGACTATAGTGGCTCGGCCACATCGAGCGCATGGACACAAACGTTCCAGCTAAAAGGATCTTCAAATCCGAGCCTACTAGTTCGAGGAGAAGAGCGAGACCGAACCTCCACTACAGACATCAAGTGATCGCGGATGCAAGGCACCTTGGTCTTCCTGACTGGAAGCAGCATGCCCGGGACCGTGAACGTTGGAAGGCGGCTTTGGCTCAGGCACAGGTCCTCCAAAGGTTAAAGGCTTGTTAAGTAAGTAAGAATAAGGATAACTCGCCATACATACAAAGCTTACGATTCAGAGATAAAGATCAAACAACAGTTCAAATGTGTGATCTTACTTTAATTGTAAAAATTGCGCATATATAACGAAGGTCTTAACGAGGGCAATTTGCTCACTTAACTCCATGTCCACTCTTTTTCTTCTTCTTCAAATGGGCCACGATCTTTTGCCTGCTGGTTTCAATTTTGCATGCCAAGTCAGTTGAGGTTTCTCTTCAGCTGTGTGCCCCATTTTACTCGTGGAAGCCCTTTGCCGCGTTGTCACAGTAGCTTGGATTCAGAGACTCGGACTGGAGCAGTATTGCCCATACGCTTTGCATGACCTAGACGTAGACGCAGACGCTTGCGTAGTTTCATGCCGCCGTACAACTCAAAATAAACACGATTGAAAGCAGCAGGGTTCGAGCGGCAGGATATTTTAAAGAAAAGATATACTGCTCAGGTCTGTGATAAAAAAACTTAAATAACAACGATTAGTAAAACAACGAACCACGGCCACATTAAGCCCGACGCGCCGCCTTAAAACAAACTCAGCACTCAAAAGGCTCACCTCCTCCTCCACTCGCACTACTCACTTCAATAACATAAAATCTCATCCATCTCCCCGCCCTCCACCACCAACATCTGTTTCGTAGGCAAATAACACACCGAACACCAAAAGCTGAACACGTTTTCCATCTCAAGGGTTTACCTGAAGCAGAAAATCTTAAGCAAATTTTCTTCGGAAAATCTTTTCCTATTATTTATTGTCACGAATTTCGTAATCCCGAAGTCGAATAGTTTCACACGAATAACATCACGACGACACATTCACAGCTCGAAATTTTATTATAAATTCCAAAGCAAAGGACTACAACGAGCCGGCAAAAAGGATCGGAACGACGGAGAGGAACAGAGTTGTCCTGATAATGACGCCGGCCTCCTGTCCACCCCACTGAAACCACCGGGTGGGAAAATGGAAAGTGCATTCCTCGCTGTGTAGAAAATTGTGTGCATTTCCGTAATCCAACTAGAATCGATGGTGATTGGTGGTTGTGTGGAGGAGCTTTTAGTTGCACCTGGAGCCATCGGTACACGCGGTGTATCTGCAAAAAAAAAAAGACCGTGTTTTTTCTCCGTGCCTGTCTTCCTCCCGAGTGCATTGAAGATAAACTGCTGTGACTAGGGTTTCCGCGAATGATTTATCCCCCGATGGGTGTAGCAACTCCACTGAAGTGTTAATAGAAGGGTACAGCACTACGGCGACTAAAACACACACAGAGAGTGTGTAGTGAAAATCATTCGGATGAACTTTTATCAAATACACTGCGTCCTTGTTTACGAAGGTCCCTGCCGGCTTGGGAGCAGGGAGGACTTTAAAAAAAAAACAAAACCCACACCAGTGGTCTGGGAAAAAGGAAATGCGTCGATGAATTATGACCGAAAACATATGCCAAGAGATATTTTGAAATATGGCAGTTTGGGAGGTTTATTTGCTGAGTTTATCTTTTCCCTGATTGGGTGCAAAGGGGTGACAGGAAGTCTGAGAGATGTCTGGAGGGAATTTGTTAAGGAAACTGAGATTCTTCAAATGGAAACTCTGGTCCGGGAGGGGGCGGTCATGATTTTAGGGCTTTAAAGTTGAGCATTGTGGCTTTTGGGGTGGTTCCAAGAAATTAAACATATTAAAGTGCCCTATGATGCCATTGAAGAGCATCAGGAGATAAGCAAGAATTCGGTCTTTAAGATAGTTGCATAGTTATTGTGGCCAGTTTGTGAGGGGTTTGAAAGTTATGTAGACTTTCAAACTTCAAGATGAAAGATTTTCGAAAAGTTTTCATTTTATTCAATGATATTATCACTTTGGTTATCAACAAGCTTTTGGCATCGAACAAACAAACATTCGATTTAAATTGGAAAAAATCAATTGAGTCTTGAGCAAAACATTGTATGTCCACCATTTTGGATGGCTTCCAAATTTCCAAGAGTGCCATAATGTGATCGAAATGAAAAGATTACAAAAGAATTCTAAATTTTTCAAAGCAAAGCGTTAATGTAATTGGAGCTTGATCATGGGATACATTGGATTGCATTTTTTATTATTATTGACGTTCTATGTGAATTTGTGGCCGGATGAAATCAGATAATTATTCTAGCGTGCTGAATCAAGTTTTGATAGAATTTTGGAAACAGAAACAGAATTCAAAAACGGTTCTCCGACAAGATAATGCTATAATTGATTTGTTGGGACCAGTCGTAAGTGGTTTTCGGGGAAACAAATTAACAAATTAAAATTTTAGAGTGCATTGAGCTTAAATCAAATCAAAAACGTCAACATTTTGGCTGGCGCGAATTTGCTTCGGTGGAAGATTTACGGAAGGTCGTTATAAGGGAATGAAACTTAAGGACGAGGAGTCCAAAAACTGGCTTTTTCGATGATAAGTCGAAAATTTGAACTCATAACGAAGTCTGGAACGTTATTTGTTATACAGGAATCTATTTTTATTTTTACTTAGCTAGGCTTAAGCAAATCTGCGGTACATTGAATTTTTCTTGTTTAGCTAAATTAAAAATATTTAGTCACTTCTGCTCTTTGGTTAATTCAATTATTCGATTATTTTCAATAAATTCTTTTTTTGTTTGTTTATTTAGTTAGATCTAATATTCATAGCAAGATACATTATCTTTTAAATTAATCTAAAATAACAAGCGAGTTCTTATAACGTATCCGGAATTGTCCTTCCTCACATATGGGGCCAACAATTTTTCGTAAGACTCAAACACGGCTTATAGGTCAAAGTACATTTGGCTAAGCACTCTAGTCTCGGCAAAACTAGCGCCGTGTACATCCTCAGTTTCGAAGGTTTCTGGATTTAAATAGCCTTGCAAGACTGTGGTAAGTGCTGTTGGTTTTAAGTAGACACTCCTGTTGTTGTTCTTGCACATCATTATCCGCCGTAAGGTAGTTGAACTATTGCATAGTTTCAAATTCGTGCTCCTCCTCCTTGACTGTTCTTGTGGAGGTCGTGGTGGTTCTACCCACATTTCTTCCATCACTGACATTATGAAAACGCTTTTTTACTTTGCGATCACTTCTATTCAAGAACTTCAGACTTCCTTGATCTCTTATGCCAGAATTTGAAGTCTTTTCACAGCTAACTCATTCGACCGACTCGTACTTTTTGCATCTACTGCATCTGCTGGCCGAAAAAACCTAGGCTGTGGCCCTCAACGGGCTGTTACGTCACTTTATGTGTATATGTATGTATCTTCTGAGCAAAATTTTTTGCATCCTGCATCCAATTGACAAAGTCGGCTCATTATTCTTTGACACATTTTGATTGGATTGAAGATCAGAGAAAAACAGAGTTTCTCTATTTTCAGCATGTTTCTACTTTTTTTTCTTTTGACACCAATCTTTCTGTTGTAGTTGTGGCTTGCGGATGATACCTCCAATCAATATTTTGATCCTAAATTAAAATTTTCACAGACTTGTTGTTCATTTATTTCTGTTTCTTCCTGTGCAAGACAGAAGGACTTGAAAATCAATGTTTGGCGACACCTACTCGTTACCATTTGACTGCGGCTTCCAAATGATTCAAGTTTTCACAAACAAAAATTCATCCTCCAACAGCTTTCCTTGAACAACAATGAATCCACTCCATCCACCCCACGAAACAAGGACATTTGTTTCATTCAAACTTTCTACACTCGACCCCGACCCCATTCTCCATAGAAAGTCATAAAATATGTCACTAAAATCACAACCCCTCCCCCCCAACGTTGGCTAAATAATTTCCGCGAAAGGATACATTTATAATTTGTACGGCAAAAAAACTTTTCCATTTCATTAGTTCGTTGCGAACTACAAATGTCATCCGTCCCGCCACTCCCATCGTCAGACCCGTCACTCAGACAGAACCAGAGCCAGAGATGAGCGCGGGTAAGGCTCGTGTTCGAATAAGTTAAAAAGCAAACCACTCCGCTGAGTCCTGGTGAACAAACTTGAACTTGAAGAAGCCCCTGGCGTGTTGGCATCTCCACCAGCAGCAGCACAGCGCACCACACAATAACTTACGAGAGTCAGGAAAAAAACTTTTCTCTCAACGAAGTTGGTATTAATTTCAAGTTAATTCGTCGGGTATGACGGCGACGACGGCGGCGACGGAGGAGACTAATGAAAACTCTCTCTTTCGCTGTGGAAACTGATTGACATTGTAATAACTGAGTTCCACCATAATTTGATACTTTTCAATTCCAGATCCAGTTCAGCTCGTCTTTTCGCCTCCTCCACTACCCTCCCGTTGCCGTTGGTTAAGAACTGGGAATCCATTCCCTCCTGTGGCTGATGCCGCGAATTTCAACTTGCCACCGACATTTGTGGCACACTGGAGGAGTGTGAGCAAAAAATTTATCAAAACAAATCCAAGTTTTAATGGTCGTCGGTGGGAGGGTGGGGTCTGATAGTGACTATGATGGTGGAAAGTTATGACGAAAAATACTCGTAGATTTGCATTCTCAGAATCTCGAAACAGTGAGTAAACTTTTAATAAGGCACCGTTAATTGTTTTCAGATGTGAAAGGATGGGGTGTGGTCAGCGACTGGTGGTGGTGACGTAGTAACTTTGTGATAAATCTGCTGGAAGTTGCCCAGACGATGGCGTCTTGAAGAGTGGGTAAAGGGTTCCTTAAAGTCTATCTTTATTGCAAGAGATCGGTATTTATTTGTTGTTATTTAAAAAAAACATGAGAATTTTAAAAATTCTATTCCAGTTTACCAAATTTCTTGTAACGGCGACAAAAAGTTTCCGAGTGACAGCTTAGGACAAATAATGAATGAATTGATAAGTTTGACTCCGATAATCTTCTTCTTCTCCTTTGGGCGGCGCTACAGTACAGATCGTACGCAGAACTTTTCCCTCAAAGAAACCAAGGGCCGGTTTTGACAAAGTCCATGTCTCCGTGCCCTAGAGCAGGACTAGGATGGCCAGGGTGTTATATAAAGCTATCCTGGTTTTTCGAGAGAGGGCTCTATTACTCAATTGCCTCTTGAGCCCAAAGAAACAGCGATTGGCAAGAGTTATTCTGCGTTTGATCTCGGTACTGATGTCATGCTTTCTTGTTACTTCTTCTATATTAAGGTCTTTATTTTGACTTGAAGACATGCCTAGAGTCCCAACGACTTAAATTTAAATTTTGTGAAATCCCAAAGATTTCAATTAAATGTTATGGTTTGTCCTTTACTTGTGTCATCAACTAGTTCAACTTCAGCTTTGCTTCTTCGGTTTCTGCGGCGTTTACGGCGCCTACGTTGTCAGCGTATCCCATGCCGTCATTAGCGATTTGCCACAGGTCTGATCCCAGAATTGAGCCCTGAACAGTTGCTCTGACCTTCTTGGAATGTTTTCCCTCTGTGCTTTCGAAGAGGAACTTGCGATCTCTTAGGTGGCTTCGTAAGGTACATTCAAGGTACTGTGGAACATTTAACTTATTTTGAACAGCGTAAAGCATGTTTTTCCACCGCAGAGAATTAAAGCTGCTCTTGACGCCCAGCATTGCAAGAACAAGCGACGGTTGTTGTGTTGGCCCAGTTTTACAACATTAGTGACTTCCTGGATTGTGACTTCGTCGAAAACCACGCTCCCTCTTAAAAGATGGTCGGCTCGCACGAAAACTATTTGAAGACATGTCTTTAGCAGCTTTTCGAGTAGTTCCCCAGTTATGGCCAGTCTACACAGAAGCTATCCCTCATGCTGGCTATGCGTTGAATTTTCCAGCCTTTATAAAGGACCCCCTCTGCTTAAAATTATTAAAAACAATTGTGGGCAGGTTCTTGTGAGGACCTTTCAAATTTCTGCCTGACATCCGAATAAATTCTATTGCATCACTTTCTATGTTTATGAACTAAAAGTCTAGATCGAAACTCTTTTACCAGGATTAAATTGCTGTGATTAATTTATCTTAAGTGATTTTCAACGCCAATCACATGCACCTATAGTCGAACAAAATTCTCATCCTAGTCTCAGTATATGGAGCGAACTCTTACTGATGAAATCGTCTTGAATATTAACACGAAATTGGTTGAGGCATAGCTTTTTCAGCGTTTCCAATACTATTGATGTGCTCAAAGATGGACAGAGAAAGTGCTTTTATTTGGTTCTTTAGAAAAGGTTTTAGTACAGTCTATCAATCTCAGAATTAGTCAATTTTAAAGATTATCTGGACCTTCTTGAGAGGTTTTAAACAAAATAATTTCGAATTTTTCTTGAAGTATTTTCCGCAAGGCAAATATGGTATAAACTTTCATTTGCCCAAAAAAAAGGAATCAATTGCTGCCACCCTGAGGGAGTAGATCGTCTCTCCTCCGCGGCATCCTGCACTTGTCCGTCACAAATCCATTTCGAAACCCGTCTTTCTCACCTCTTTTTCACACCTGTGAGTGAATTTAAATCAGTTCGCATCATGACACCATTCATATTATTTGCTAAGCACATGCAAATCCCAGCTCCGATATCCTTTTCACCTGAAATCGCTTCTAGCACCTCGCAGCGGTGAACGGTGAGCGGTGAGCAAAACATAAATCAGGAATTCATCGCACATAAACCACTCAAATGCAGAGCGCCAGCGGTGGCATCATGCACGCCGCACCGCCGCCGTCTCTGACGAATCGAAGATGATGATTCTTCCATGGAGCCAAAGAAACAGATCCGATCCTGTGACGGTGCCGGATTCCCATCGCCAAGGATATGTGGGCATGAATTATTTAAATGCACGCGCTCAAAGTGCATCCACGTTTCTAAATCCACACGCCCGTCGCGGCCGTGCCGTGACCCCCGTCCTCTGCAGGCGCAATAAATAACCCGTTTTTGAGCGCGCCGTGTTCACTGCTGCTCTGCGCTTGCTGGGGCTTTATTAAAGGATTCCCAGTGTGTCTAGTGCGTTATCCTCTTTGCATATGGTTATTGAAAAGGGAGAAGGCCACTCAGATCCGTCGTTCCTTTGCGTGCAGCCATCTTTGGAGCGTGCAAATATGCAAAAATCGAAAGCATCCCCTCCACGTACGACTCTGCGAGTGACAGTACTTTGCGAGCGTTCAGTTCTCTCTCTCTCTGCCGGCAAGACTCACACACAGACACACGCCGAGAGCCCTTTGCAGGAGGTTAGCCCTTTTGTGCTGCAGCAACACATACACACGGGTCGAGTGCACTCGTTTTATGCAGAACCTGGCAAGAGCAGGGGTCTGCTGAGGGTGGTGCGTCGTTTTGGCAAATTGTTAATTCCCTGTGTTGGAGTTAATTTGCTAATCGGCAAAAGGATTACTTCCTCATGCACTTTCCTATCGAGTCCTGCAATCTCTGCGCGATAACCACGCCAGTGCCGATTGTGTGCGAGCCGGCTTTAAGGCGTCGCTTTAAAATTCTACAACCCCCCCAACTTACTCATGTCTCTCGGGTGACTAATGACACACGCAACACAACGACGACGACGACGGTCGTGGAGACACGCCAAGACGTGATAAGAGTCCGTAAACAGGACGAAAATTCGATTCATCGACGGGTGTCAAACCATAAATTTCTCGGGCGGGGTGGGGTTTGCCAACGTGGCTTAAGATGAAAGGGATAAGTTCGGGGGGTGCCTGCTCGCGTTTATCATGGTGACACTTTGGCTCGTTTCTTTTTCTATTCTTTTTTTTTTTTGTAGGCATGAATGTGTCAAGTCAAGAAGGACGGTTGATTCTTTTCTTGTTTTTTTGTTGCACAAAAGAAAAGCGTAAAAAAGGAAGAATGGAAATGTAAGCAGGATGTAAGAACAGGAAGATTTGCGATGTCTATGATGATTGGCTGAAGGGGTAACTGCGTTTGTTCGGCGTGGTAATGGTTGTCAATTAGGGTGGTGGGCGGAGGGTGGGCGAATTATCTGTCGGATGGTTGAAAAATTGAATAACAAGTGAGTCGGGAATTGGCTCTACGCACAATGAATAGATGTTCTGTGTTTGATTTTGTGAAGGGCTTGTGGGTAGGGTTCTAAGTCCAGGGATTTGCTGTCGTATTCAATGTCTGTCACAGCGCTATATTTTTTGAATAAAAAAGATATGTACATATTTCAAAATTTGTTCTTCTTAGATCTAATTTTCAGTCGGTCTTTCACTTGCAAGTTGAGAGGGAAAAATGAAATCATAACGCTGGTGCAGCTCCTCTGCAAGTTTGATGATTTAAACAAACGTTTTCAGCCTTGAATGAAATATGTAAAAGTTGAGAATGTAAGAGTTCCTATGCTTTTGTAGCATAAAATTATGTCCAAAAAGACCATTTTTCGGTGGATATACCACGTTCAGTTGATTGCTTCGCGTTCATATCGAAGCAAACGTTTTGTTTTATGGTTGCTACTTAACTTCAGAAGCTGCGTTATACTCCAGCTTGGAGAAGATCAAAGGTGGCTTTTATTCCCAAATGCGGGAAAGTAAACCAAAATTCACTAAAGGATCTCATACCTATAATGATGATGAAATGGGGAGCCACTTGTACTGCGACCTAGAAGATCTAGGATTTTAAATTTCTGTTTCAGACCTATGGCCCTCTTATCTTTTCTTATGAAAATACGAGAAAGGCTAATTTTTTTTTCTTTTTGCCTTAAGGACGATATCAAAACCTAATAGGCAGGTGGAACAGGCCCGTTCTGTTGCAAGTAGTGTGAGAATTTCACCCACTAAAACCACATCTTGACCTCTTCTCCTTGACACCATCCACTCTGGGACCGCTTTCGCATTACTTCAGAGCGGTGCCGTTTTCTTCCACCCAAAAGAGACCAGCTTTTTCATTTTCTTCATCAGGATAATTAATTAGTCTTGCCGATCAGGCTGTAATCGATTACGGGAAAGGCTAATAGAAAACTATATACGTTATAATATCACACAAAATTATCTTTTCCAAACCCAACACGCGTATCGCAAGGGGTTCTCAACGAAGACGGTGCTTCATTCTCTAGTGAGAAAAAATACTTTGAGTACAAAGAATTTACTATGGTAGCTTTTCTGGACCTAGAAAGAGCCTTCAATAACGTCAGCTCAGAAGCTATCAAAAACCACTTTACAAGCTTAAAGCCTCTGCGATCCGATCTATAATATGTTATCCAACATGATCGTAAGGGCCGAGTTAGGCAGTCAACACACCAGCAGAGTGACTTGGGAGGAGTGTTATCGCCACTTCTGTGGATACTGATTGAATGATATTCCCTTGGAGCTCAGCTTAATCGGCTGCAACCGCATACGCAGACGACATTGCAACAGCCGCACATTTTCGGATGCACAGGCTAGTCACATGGACGGATAAGTTAGGACTCGACGCCCGTCGAAAGATGAGATAATCCTGTTCACAAGAAACTATAGAATGCCTTCTCTGAGACCACTGAGGCTTTAAACCAAAGAATTGGATTTCTTGAAAACCAAAGACCTTGGTATCATTCTAGATAGCAAGCTCAACTGGAAACCTAACATTCAGGAGCGTGTTGAGAAAGTTACAAAGGCACTATACACTTATAGGAAAGCCCTTGGCTACAGGTAAGGCCTTCATCCAAAAATCACCCATTGGGAATATACCGCGATTGTAAGATGCATTTTGTTTTATGGCATTATCGTCTGGTGGACAGAACTAAGGACAAGAGATAACATTAGGAACTTACAGAGGACGGAATGCCGAGGATATGTAGCTCGGTACGATTTTTACCTTGCAGACAATGCTGGACTTGCTTCCCGGCAGGCATACACGAGAAATACGTAGGTCCAAGGCCAGAAATTAGGCTAAAAGATGGATAGGACACCAGATAACATGTCCCGGAAATTCTCCGTAACTCGAAAATCCCATTTCACACAGACTACCTTTCACCATATAAGGCTTTTGACAAAAAGTATCAAGTAAAGATTCCAGACAGAGAGGAATGGGAGGCAGACAGAGTAAGAAATCAAGCTGCAATGGAAGTTTACACAGACGGATCAAAATCAGAAAAGGGGACAGGCATGGTATTTTCGCTGACTGACAAAACATTGCGATGTTCCTATGTGTCCCATACTACTGTAGGGTTTTCCCAGCAGAAATAACAGCTATGGGTTCGATAGATGGCCAGTCTATTGTCCTCTACATAGACAGCTAGGTGGCTGTCTTATCGAGAGCTAATTTAAAGTTGAAGTCATTGATTTCAACTATTTTAAAATCGAAATCACAGGCTTCAACGTATTAACTTACTATTGAACTCAAGCCAAATTGTGTGAATTGAATTGACTTCCATAAATGATATCAGTTCTATTGTATAATTTCTAAATATTGAATGAAGCATTTAATGACTTCAAAAGAATGGTGACTTAAATTCTTTTAAGCTTCAAACATCCACGTAGCCGATAACAAGACATCTCCACTAGACCAATAAAAAAACAACAATAAATCTTTCGTTGGGTCCACCAAACGTGTCCCTACACCCCTGTCACACATAATCCGAAACCGCAAATATTAACCGAGAGATTAGAAAACAAACAACCGAGACCTTTGCGCACCCAATAAATCCAACGCCTATCTAAAATCCACAAAGTGGATTCCAAAGCAGCCCAAGCAAAAAACAGAAAGAAACAACGGTCAACATCCGAATTCGTAAGTAGGCTTAACACAGCGTGTCCTCGCTTAATATTCACGCCCAGCTCGTCGAACTCGTTCAAGTTTATTACGGATGAGCAGAGATAAGCAACGCACATCGTCCTAAACTACAACCACCACCGACAACAACAACAGTAATTTGTATCTCGCGCTGTAATAAACTTCATCTTTCCTAATCACCACAACGGAAACTTCTCATTATCACCCGCCAGCCGAAAATTCTCCGTCGAACTAATAATCAGCACCAAACCACCCATCGTTCGTTTCACGCGATCAAACACACATAAGAATGAGGAAGCAAAATTCATAAAGAAAATATCCTTTATCGCAGAAAACTACACACACATAGAAAGAGAGTGCAAAAAGGACGAATGAAAAGGATTTACCACGAAAAACCGAACTAAGAACCAAGCAACTTGATATCTTTCCAGTCATCTACAACCCAACTGGGAATATCCACACACACACAGAGGCACTAAAGTTCTCGGACGAAAAACCATTCAAAGGATTCAACTTTTGATGATAAGAAAATATTGGAATAGTTTCTGCTTTTGTTCTTCGCTTCGTCTCGCCTCGCCGCCCAATCCGTATCCTTCCGGTGTTTGTGTTTGAGTGGAGGATGTGTGTGTGGGTGAACACCGACTTCGTTTTTTTTTTTTAGAAAATCTCTGCCGCTCTTTATGCCCCCACACATATTTCTCGTTTATTTTTCTATCCGTGTATATTCCGCTTGATTATCCCGAAAAGGATGCAAAGGAACTCTCCACAACACAGCAACAACTCCCACGAGGTGGGAGAGAGAGAAAATCTGAAGTACGTGCTCGAGGTGAGGGTTCCGTAATTAATACTTTCAAGTACCGGCGGCGGGGGTGGGGGTTATCTCACCCACCCACATCGAGAGAAAAGGACTCGACACACAAGAAAAAACTTTCCACCTCTACAATGGCACGCACAAATATTTCAGTTTGGAAAATTTTAATTAAACGACACAACGACAGGATTAGCAACGATGGCAGCAGTTTCTTGGAAGAAACCTCAAGAGTCTTCGAATTGATTGGACCGGGCAGGTGTGTCTGTGTGTGGGTGTGCTTGCCAGGACATCAGCCATCAATTTCCATTTAGTCGAGTCCTGCCGGAGGTAAAAAGTCCACTTTGTCTAATGTTATGAGTCGCTTACATGTCCTGCGGGGCTCCAGAGTTGTCTGTTGTCCGTTGTCCTGCACGAAACACGCTCCGTGTAATCCTTCTCGACGACGGTTAGAGACGCAACAACAATGAAAAAAAAGACGTGTATCCTCCTCGGTCATTGGTGAAATTAGAATTCGTTAATGGCTTAGGTAGACAGCAGTGTATCCTTTTTCGGCTGTCCGGATATGTTACAGTTTCATTTGTACGTGCGCGCCGCAGGGACGACAACAGATGAAAGTATCCATCGATGTCCTTGCACTCGGACGGGGTGGGAGCGCTCCCCCGTCAGGTTGAGACAAATAATTTCCGTTGACAACGGCAGCGGACCACATTCAATCCTCTGCCGGATTAAGGAGTGACATTTGAATGTCATCGCAGCACTTGCAGATGATTGTCTGTCGAGCGGGTGGGGTGGACTCGGCTGCAGGACAAAGTGCGTGCACACATAAAATTGAATAAAATGTAGCCAGACGCTTTTATTCGAGATCCTTTTTTGCAATTTTTCTCTTGTGTATCCTTGGGGCTTTCTGAGGGCCAAATAAATTGCTTGACATGTGACATGGCAATCGCCAGTTTGACAAAATAAGAAATGGCCTACGAGCGTGTGGGTGTGGGTGGACGGACGGATATGTCCCGAGTGCAAGCGAGGAATTCCTCGAAGGGCAAAACTCGAATGTGCTCTTCAGGCGGGGGTAGTGAGCTGTGTAATTCTGATTGATGGATTGCGACAGAAAAGGGTCATATCTGGTACTCAGTATCCTTTTGAACTTTTGGTGTGTATTTAATTTCGAATGGAAAATGGTTTTCGTTTTCATTTTTTTTTTTCTGCTTTCTCCGAAGGACACAGGAAACATAATCGAGCACTCCCAATGGAATTAGATTTTCTCGTTGGACGGTGGGAGGAGGAGTGGAGGAAGTGACATGCTTTCATGTGGAATCTATGAAGCGAGAGATTTGAGCTGTGGGGGTATTTTTTTCTGATTATGACTGTCGGAAGTCAAAGTCAGTGAATAACTTAAATTGACGGGGTGAGACCTGACATGAGTGGGCTGGGGAGTCGTGACTGCAAAGAGCTGTCGCCATTCTTTTGCTCCCTCTCAATGGTGGTCTTAGAATTGGGGTCCTTGCTGAGGAAAATTGCTTCAAAATTTCCATCGAGTTTGCAAAAGTAGTTTAAGTATTGAAAACGTGTTCGTGGTGATGGTTCAATCATTACAGTTAGTTCACGTCCTCTCCTCTTGAGTTATTTTTTTAGTTTTGCCAACCAGACTTATATTGTAGACTAAGTTCATTCGTACATTTTTACTATAAATTTGACTTTGTACAGCAAATTTGTTCTTTTAATTGCGAAATTCAAAAAAATCTAAGTCATTACAAGCTTAGTTAGCCTCACAAATGCCTCGTGGTAAAGGCTCATTTCTACCATGATTAGTTCGATAACCGATAGAAAACAAACATGATATCGTAGATTGGTAAATGAGACGTGAAAATTTAAACGATTTAAAGATATGAACAATCAATTCGAAAAGAAATAAAATCTCGTGTAAACGTTAAAGAATAGTATTACGGGGTAGATACAGAGGATAAGAGGATAATATTAAAAGAAGACAACGTATGTGTAGGCCCTGTATTCCACTTTAGTTCAAATATGTTGTTAAATATGTTTTAATTTAGTAAATTATCGCTGCATTCCCTCGATCTTGTCTCGTTACTGTAGCATGGATTCCAACAGTATAATAATATTTTAGAGACCATCTGAACAATCCAAAATACAAAGCTTTCAAGAGAAAAGAGTCTGAAAACTTCTTATTTTGTTTCATAAACCCAAGGACTACATTGAATTTAGCTGCAACAAAATCTATATGACCGCTTAACTTCAATTAATGATTGGTCTTGGAAATAATACTAAAGTCCTTTATTTGTAAGACTTTATCAAGTTGAATGTCTTTCAAATACCTAAACTTTACAAAGAAAATAATAAGAAAAGTGAATACATTAAATTAAAATATTCCAGTTCAGCGTGATCAAAGGTCACCACTGTGAAAAATGAGTGAGATCATATTCTTGCTGGATACACTCAGCCGTAGGTACGCTTTTTCTTGGAGATCTTCAGATCATCAGCAAAAAGGAAGCAAAGTGAACAACATAAATACGAGTATCACTAATAAGTTAAAGAAATAACAACAGCCCAAAATGGCTGCCATGTGGAACACCTGAAGGAACAGGAATACTATATGAATTGCAACCAAATAAATAAAAAATTAATAATCTGCGTAACAGACCATACAGGGCCAGAGCATAGTTTGTTCGCATGAATGCAACCAGAAGTTTTAACTTTTTGTTTCAATTAATTAAATGGAAATCAATTCATTTGAGTATGGAATTGTAAAAGCCTAAATAAAATCATTTTTTTAAAATTAAAATCGTATGCTTTATTATGTCAAAGGCTTTGATGAAGCCAGTGCATATAATATCGGTTTGGTAGTGTCTTTTTTTTCGAAATTTAAATTTTTAAACTTTATTCGATAATACACTCAATCACAGCCTTGTAAAGCGCAGAATCTGTCCTAAAATGTCAATATCAATCTCTATGTCTCTATGTCTACATCATATTTTGTTTCAGCTTCTAAAATATTGTACTTTCGTCACTATATAGCTCTCGAGTCCTTTTCCTTTATCTTTCCGATAACCGGCTTTTTCCTGTAAACTTAACCAGAAAATCTGTCAGATCTTCTCTAAGTGATTGTGTGTGAACTTCCTTAGATTGCGATGGTATTTGCGATGTTCCCTGTCAGTTTTCACACGCTGTTCCTAGAGTTAGAGGTCACTTCACAAAGGGTGGTCCTAACAACTTATTTAGTTCCTATGGTTCCATGGTTTTCTACGAAAATGTAGCTATATACTGACTTTTGTTAAATTATTTTTATTTTTTTTTATTTTGCCTTACTTTGTCATTTTTGTGTTTCGAGCTAACTTTGTTTTTTGGAAGCGTTATCTGGTAATAAAAAGATATACAGAAAACTCTTGATAGTTCGAACCTCTATAATTCGAAAACCCCTATAAAATGAAACATTCTCACAGGCTCCTGAAAGAATCTCTGTAAATCGAAGAAAATCTATGCAATTTGGTCCTTTCGTTAATTCGAGTTTATTTTTGTGCAAAACAACATGAATACCTTTATAATTCGAAAATGATGGTTTGTTTAATCTATAATTCAAAATCGAGTTTACTCTTTTTTTCAACAGCAGTAAGTTGAAATGCGTAACGTGACGAAAGTGTACAACGTTTTTTTTTTCTGAAATCTCCGTAATTCGAAAACCTCTATAATTCGAAGTTTTTTCCCGGTCCCATGAAATTTGAATTATTAAGTGTTTACTGTATTATGTTTGCCTAACAAGCGAATTCTTTGCTTTTTCTTAGATTTTACATATTTTCGCGGTGTATGTAAACTTTTGTGACTGTCTGTGGATAAACTATTAGCACTCGATCTGCCAGACATAGAACCATACTGAAATGGAGTGATATGTCTGAAAATCTGAGAATATAATTTTTAGTTAGCAATTTCTTCAAATATAATTGATTATTAATCTTTATCAAATGTAATTAAAACTTTACATATAAATAGGCCCATAATTTTAACCCTTTCATGTTCAGTATTGCTTGTCTACAATATGAATTTCATTTCTGGCAACTCAAAAATATTGGCGCAATTGTAGTAAAAGTGTCTTAAATTCATTCTAAAACCCAAATATTAGTCAATATAACTCTACATTGGACGTCTCTTAGTGGAATAAGAATATTTGGGATCTTTAAGTTTGTTTTCGATGAAGTGAAAAAAAAAATATTTTTCCTGATGCTGGAATTAGGTGCGGTCATGAAAGGGTTAAAAGTCATAAGCAACTCATACAGAAATTATCCAGATTTAAGCGACAAATTAGAGATTCAAATTAAACGTTCTGTTTTAGAAGCATCACAATTTTTTCAATACACGAGGAGAAAAATCCTCACGACTGCTAGAAGTTGAAGTATCAATTTGGGATAAGACTTCCAAGACTTTGGAAGTTCCTTAGCAGACCGCCGAGCTCAAAAACAGTTTCTTTGGTACTTGCTGCTTTTGGCTTTGGCTTTGGCCTAGCTGCTAAGCAATTATCACAACAATCAATAATGTTTTTTCTTAACAATCAGTATGATTTTTTTTAAGTTTAACGCACTTTCCATGAAAAAAGTTTACTCAGCACAACTTTAAGATCAGAGCAATGGTGATGTGGGCTACACAAGGAATAATTGAAAACATTTTAAGCTAAACAATTGACTGTTAGATTGTGAACTGTTAAATTATTATGATCCTTGAAATTAAGCACTAACTTGAGGGGAGTTGAGAAAAACTTAAAATAAAATTTTAAACTACAAAAATTGAGCATACACCCACAAAAATGGAATATTTTTTTATATTTCGCTTTTTTGCTATCACTTTTAAATGTATTAGATGATATTCGATTGTTATACTTTTGCTTAATCCAAACGACTTATATCGAGACGAAAAAACAAAATTATGTTGCGTATGCTCAATTTTGTGAGTTAGGTACTGTATATTGAGGACCATAACCGATGGTGGTGAAGTTTTTATTGCTCAGAGAGTTATCTGGGGCGATCTCAAAAACTACCGTGCGGATTTAGACAATTAAAAAAAGGATTATGTGGCTCTAGTTTTTCACATTTCAAAAATTTACCACCAAGATGATATTTGTGGCTTTAGTCAATTAGCTGCGAGTTTCTATGACGTGTCGTTCCAGAAAAGTGAACTATAGATGAAAAAACACAAATTCATATGTTCTTCTTAAAAATATGTTAAAAAAAGTCGACGATGACATGTTTCTATACTCAAAACAACCATTTTTATGACTGTCGCAGTATCCCTATATATGAAGCGATCGGGGGAAAATTTCAAAAACTACGGGCTTAAATATCAATTAATTTGCATGACTTACCGAGAACTTGGATGATGCAAAACATCACCACGGGTCTCTAATTTGAAATATCTATATTCTTTCGCAACAATGATTTCTGATTTTTGATTATTGCCAACAAATTAGACTAAAATTTTGCAATCACAGCTGCTAAATCAATTTATTGTGATTTATGATCAATGAAGATTCAACCAAAAATTCATACACCCACAGTCGATTTCCCTCCGGACACTCGAACGTTTCGTTTATTTATTCAACAACCGGTATAAATCTCCTCACACCCAAATGCCTGATACCAATATTTATAAACCATCTTCCGCTTGATGTACCTTCACTCACAAACTAACCCCGCACCTCACACTTGAGCACAATAATTTAATCCATCAAATACGTCCGGTAATCCATGAAGTTTCTAAAGTGTACGCAATTATTTTGATATTATAAAATCCTTAAATCCCCCCCTATCTACGCAACCTACACTAAACAAATAAACTTTTATAGCTCCAACTCTGCCTCCAGCTCCTGTTCCGACTCATACTCCTGCTCCGGCTCCGGCTCCGACTCATGCTCCAGCTTCCAAAATTATAAATATGAACTCCTCATCATCATCATAACTCACTTCAATGTTCGCTCTCACCTCGGGGATCTGGTCGTGTCGGTCGTCGACATTCGGTGTGTGTGAGTGTGTGTGTGTGGGGCGCATCCTAATTATAAATGCGAAAATAATTTCCTCCCACATTACCCCCAGTAAAAAAAAGGACGAGAGGAATTCTGTTCATGTGTGTGACGACGAATTTTTGGGATATTATTTTACAATTTCGGATGAAAATAAATTTAACCGTCCTCTCTACTTCACTCGCCTCCAAATCCGACTGCAAACGTACGTGCGGACTTGAATTTATGAAAATAGCTACTGTCCGAGGGAGGCCTTCCTCCCTCCCGTCCACCGGGAGCGTATGGCAGGATAATTATTCATAAACTTCACCCGTCGTCGATGTGTTTTTGGCGCCATCCCTTTTTTTCTCGGGGGTGGAGATGGGGCTTGCAACCGGATAAAGTAACAATTTAATTGTGAATGGAGCGGATTATTATTTCCATATTTTGTTTTAACAAGTTCAGATTAACCCTTGTTAAAGTGTCCTCTTGTTCGACGCGCCATGGTATTTGGTTTTGAACGTGGGGTTTTTCGGAAAGTGCCGAGGACGGAACGGCCATTTGTGTGGTGTGGATGTTGTTGGTGATTTTAGCCAGGATAGGGATTTGTTGGGTTGAACCCTTTCTTGGAATTGCGTTCGGAAAAATTAGAGGCTTAGGGAAATCTGAACCAGGTAAGAGTTTAAGCGGCATTGTAGACAAATCGAGAGTGCCTGCTCGGTATGATGTGTGCGATATAAGTTGTGTTAAAAAAATATGCATGCAAGTGGTGCTTGCCGAGATTACGCCAATCATTAGAGTATAGCTCTAGAGTTTTGCATTTGTTCGGACAAAATGTTAATGACCATGTAGAATTCGGTTGAAGTGTTCACTCCGAAGTGAAAAACAAGGGATCGGCGTTCATGAAAGGGACTGATATTCGAGTACCACCCGACAGAGCTACGACACTCCCACCCACAGCACGCCTCTATCTGTCACCCACCCTGCAACCTTCTGTCACCGCTAATTACATTTCAAAACTCATTCCAGCGACACCTTTAATTTCCTCTCTCCCCGACTACAACCGTCATTAACGTCGCCCCAAAAACAAACCTTTTCCTCATCACCGCCCCTAATGGGCTGCAGACATTTGCGTTGCAACCCACTGGGTGAATCTGAATCTTTCAACAAAAAAACAATTACTCGCCACCATTGTTACGGCACACGTTCTAACCGCTTAATCCGACTCCAGCCGGGTCGGCTAAGACCATAAAAACTTATTGCGGACGCGACAGGATATCATGCAATTGCCTGCGCCCTCACTCTTGGCAATTTGTGAAGTCATTACGAATCGATGATAGTCATCTCTTTGCGAAGACAAGGACTCGTCTTGCTCGTCTTTGTTTTTGGGGTACCGAGGAAAAAATTCAGAAACGTGCGGGAGCGGTTAACCTCATCCCCGCACGTCGATTGTGTGTCCTGGAAACATAAGTCAATCACATTAAGATTGGCGACAAAGTTAATCTTCATACATCGTCACCCCGTGGAGGACAAACAAAACACAACACACACACAAAGAGAAAAAAAAAAGTAAGAGGAAAAGAGGAAAACGACCGAAGGATAAGACGACGACAACGACGGTGACGTCCTTGCGGTTGATGTCACCGAACCACCGAACCGTGCCACTCACTCTCTGCCCCCGCATGCACGCAGGAGGAGGAACAATCATGGTCTATTAACTTTCCAAGGGTGGAATTTACACCTCAATGGAATCCATCTCTTGCTGATCCTTTTATTACAGTCCTTTGCGTATGAGCCACTGCCGACACGAGGGTGGTGGTGTGTGTGTGTGTGAGTGTTCAGACAAACAGAATGTTTAATCACTTTACGGCGGCAGAGGATGCGACGGTGACGGCGTATTCTTGACAGCCCTCTCAAGCATCTCTATCTCCCTGAAGGATTCCTTTAGTCTCTCTCACGCACACCGCCGGCGCTTAGCCGCAGTGCGTGTAGGATACGCACCAGGCATTGCATTAATTATTTAATTGGTAGTGTGTGCCCGGGCATGTGTGTCTCTGTGTAGATGAGCGGCGGCATGCGGCTGGCAGGAGAGCGGGTGGTTCACTTGAGGTCATATTGTTTATGGAAACATAAACTTGAGTGGGTGCTTATTGGTTCGCCATTGTAGTCATGCACAAATGCCAATGAATAATGAAGCAGTCCGTGCCCATAAAATCCGCAATAGTTGCTCGCGAATAGGTGTGATGTGTCTCAATAAAGCGGACGAAATTATTACAGCTCCGCTCTCTCTCCGTCGATGGGGATATAGAGACCATAAATTTTAATAGCTCTCCAACGGGCGGTTCGGCTCGCTGTATGAGACGAGTGGATTTTATTGAGCGGGTATATAAATAATAAAACAATTATTATCTCTGGGGTCGTAAGGACTATGCGAGGATGAGTCAACAGCCAGGGCATGAGGTCATACACGAATGCTATTATATTTCTGGGGGCGGTACGCCGCCTAAGAACAGTCTCCTGCTGACAAAAGTCGTTAGAGATGGAGATTCTGTATGTAAACGAGTCTCAATAAAATCTCAGTGACGATTTTGCATGAAAATATTCTTCCTCAGCTAAGATTTAATATTTTTGAGAAGAGTTTTAATTGTTTTTGTTCCACGATAAAACTGGAGAACAATTAAATTTATTCATGTTCCAACCATTGTGGGTCGAGCTTTGTGATCGATGAATTATACGTTTTCTTTAAGATTTTTCATGTATCTTACAACTCTAGCTAAAAATTGTCGAAAAAAAAACGCTCTGGTTCTCGACTGGCAGTTTAGTCCTTGCTTAAAGCTTGCCATAAAACAACTTGACAACTGAGATTCACTTGATTCTTTTCAACTGTAGTTACAGTGCCATCAGTCAAGTGTTACAGTGCCATCAGAAAACGTATCTACTGTCCAATTTGTGTACTTGTACTTAGTACTTGTGTATATTCTGGGAAAGAATAATTCTAGTTTTCGAAGAAGACCTTCATGCTTATCCTTATCAAATGCATTTGCTAAATCCAAAATTACAGCCGAGCACTGCTAAACTTCGTACCACATAATGAGGATCTCCCCATACTCTCCAACTCGTTTTCGGGGAGCGTAAAGATATCGAGCAATACCTCGGCAAATGTCCGGTCTTAAAAGAAACTAAGCGATCGGTTTTTGGAAAAGACCTTTTAACAGAACAAAAACTCTATTTTTTTATGGATTGCGGTAATGAATGTGTAATCTTCGTAAGATACTAGCAACCCATATTACCAGCATGCAAGATTCGAGAGATAATGTTCTCCTTTTTGTTCACGCCTAAACCTAGACCACACCTCTGCACTGAACCACTCTTCCTGTGGGACTACCGTTAGATATTACTTCCCGAGGCTGGCTGATTAGCTATTCAGCTCTTTTCACTGCCTCTTGGTCTCTTCTCAGGGCTTAGAGTGGCCTGTACCCCTACGATGACAGAGCTGATCTCCATCCATTCGTCGTCCGATCTTCTTCATTTGGCTAACTAGATTTTCCGGACTTGGCATGTGGACCCTTTCTTCTCTAAACCGTACGCATTGAAATAATGCATGTCCTGGGTCTTCCTCATCATCTGGGCATTCCGCGATCAGGGGCGAGCTATCGTGTGCAAACCTCTGGAGGTATTTTCAATAGCCACAGTATCCCGATAAGAGCTGCGTGAGCTAGAAGTTACAGCTCCGCTTGCTCTCTATATGCATGCCACGATTGTAGGGATCAATCTGTAGTTCCACCTACCTTTGGCGGATGCGTCCCACCTGGCTTGAAACAGGGCCATTGCCAGTGATGCATCCCGCTCTTCTTTCTTCACCCTCGTTATTCTTAAGCGGCTTTTGTACCACCTACAGTACATCCTCTGGCTCTCATATGCCAGGATGTCGATAGGAACCATTCCGGCTAGCACATAGGCCACCTCGTCGGAGATAGTCCGAAAGCCACTGATTGCTCTGATTGCTTAGAGCTTGTACGCGCTGACAGCTTCCTCCTAAGATCCTTGACGCCAGCGCACCGGCTCCTAACGGGGCAGAATAGAGGAGGACCGAGCTGACCACTCTAGATAGCAGGATCCTGCTGGCTTATCCAGAACCGCTGATATGATGTTCGGGAGGATTCGGGCAAGTGCTGACTGCATCAGCGATGCCTTCCTACTAGCGTACTCGATATGCGCCCTAAAGCGCTTATTGTTAAGCATGACTTCGAGGTACTTCATGGAATTCTTGCATCGGATTAATTTATAATCAATTGAGAATTTTGCATACTTCGCCGTCTTGCGGCTGGTTACTAAGACCGCCTCAGTTTTTTGGGCAGCCAGCTTCAGGCCGGCAGACGCCAACCAGTCCTTTACCCTTTGTACCGTTCCGTTCTCGACTTCGTGCACATGCTTGGCCACTGTGACCAGTGCATTTTATATTCCACGGGTAACGACAGACGCAGGACCCCGACGTACATGCGGTTCCATTACAGAGGACCGAGCACCGACCCCTGTGGAACTGCCGCGGAAACGCTATAGTACTGGGCGCCCTAGTCGGAGTGATACCTTAGTTTCTTGTTGATAAGGTAGTCCGTGACAATTCTCCGTAGGTAACATGGGGTAAACTTTTTTTCCCCGAGCTCAATTCGAGCTGAAGGTTGTTAAACTATTTTAATTGCTGACAATAGCAGGGAATTTGAAGCGCCAAAAGTTCATAAATTAAAAAAAATGCTACTAAACTTCTAACTCAATTTCCTTGTGCTGACAGCAAACAAAAGTCCCACACGACTTACAGAATGCTCACCTATGCTCATAAATCGCCAAATGCATTCGCCCCGCACCCACCTCATCTAACACGATTTCAAAAAGAAGATATCCACGAACACAAGAGCTAATGCCATAAGGCTAACTCCTGTTTATGAGCCATCTCCCTAGATCAACCCCAAATAAAAAAAAAACCCACTCGTAGCTTAAAGCCAAACTGATAGCCATCCCTATCCACATCCACCGGATTCATTCCAACTGAACAACGAACAACAATTCCAACCGGGAACTGGAGCAAAACTAAATAATAATCGCAATAATAATGTTTTGTACACTCTGTCCCGGTTTTTATTCATTCACTTCACAGTTTTTGTTTCGCCTCAGAGAAAAACTTTTCCGAAAATCTCGTTTTTATAATCCTTGCATACAATACAACAACACTGCGCCCTGCCGCGTCGCGCTCTGAGTGCACGCCGTTTCCATATCGGAAACGAACTCGGAGTAATTCTCGCAGCATTCGCATCCGTATCCTTATGCTGCATCCATCCTACACCAACTGGCAGCCGGGCTGCTGAGTGTGTATTACACTTTCCCCACCCAACACTCGCACAGTCGGTGTCCTTGTGAAAAGTTAATAAACAGATTCATAAACGTAAAATTCGAAAGCTGTAACCCGCGCGGGGTGAAAAAAGGATCTTCAGCGAAAATAAAAACAACAACAATCGCTGCATGAATAAAGATAGATGACGTGATGATGGTGGGTTGGGGGAGAGGGAGTCCGTACAGAATCGGAGAACGACGGCGGTAGGGGTTGCAAAACTTTATGTGGTGGGGTGCCGAGGTGGAGGACGAGGAATTCTCCGTAAATTGGGAGTATATCGAGGTCATGCGGTGCTTACGTCGACCTCCTGGCGAAATGGAATGACAACCGCCCACTGGGCGCGCCGACCAGCATCAAATTCGACGACGACGAGCTAGGGGGGCTGTAGGACCTTAATTGCATTTTCGACTGCAACGACAACGACGACGACAACGACGACGACGACGATGACGACGAAAGTTTTCGGAATTGCACCCGAGCACAAGTGGCAACTGTCAATGCGAAAGTTGGGAACAATTTGATTAGATGGCATCAATGGCAGTCGACTCGTAAAGGAGGCGTGGCATGGTGGTCTTGAGTTTTATTCTGCCGCAAAAAGAGATAAAGCCAATATCGAAGGTTATAGATCATTCTACAGGGTCGTCAGAAGGCGTCAGAAATAAATTCAATTACCGATGAGAGTTAAATGAAATTATGCATTGCGGAGCCATCGAAATTTTCGGGGTCTCAAATTTAAAGTGCAATAACCACAAGCGGTGATAAACGAAGCTTAAGGATCACTAACGCTCGAGGTTTATGGCCGGCAAATTCATTTTATTTGAAACTCGAAGATGTCTACAAGCGGAGGTGAGTCGGGTTTGATTTCTACCAGACTTGTCAGTCACCTCTTCAAAGTGTCTGCGTGTTTCCGATGTACGACCCATCAACCTCATAAAAAATTAAATGAAAACTAGCACCAAAAAATGAACAAACTCCATGCCCTACAAACTCATTCGAACTTTATAAATTGAGTTTTTCAAAATTTCCCCTGGAATACCATGCGTAAATTGTTGTTTTCAAATTTTCAGTATGGGGAACTTTGTTTCGCTTTTATTTTGGTTTTGTGTTTTTACATTTGCGGAAATCATTTAGCTACGAAAAGAGTTTTCTCCAACAGCAACCGGAAATGCGATTAAGTGAGATCCGCTTACAGTTTTCGAGAACATAAAGTGATGTAGTTTTGAAATTAAAGTGCTAGTGGAGTGGCTCTCGTTTTGGGGAGGTTGATAGGTGTACTTAAAACAAATGAAAGTGTGTTTCATTTCGCATGGAATTCTAAACAGCCGATTGTGTTTTGATTTTTGGGAAATTGGACCTCAAATTGTTTCAAATCAAACGCGACGTTGCTTCGAAGATGTTGGGGATCATTTGAATTCATAAATTCGACTTTCTACTCACGATATCACTGAAAGTAATTGAAGCTTTTGATAGACGTTCAGGAGGACACTTGGACACAGCGCTCCTCCATTCACTCGATACCGCTCGGCCAGAACAAATCTTTCGCTCAGTTCTCAGTTTGCAATCAACTCCGACATCATCAATTACAATGAAAATCCCACTCCCACGGTGCGCCTTTGAAACAGAGTATCGAGCAATAAACTACGACAAATTCGACGTCTGGGCAGGTCTTTTGAGAACTAACTTCAGTGCTTTCAGTGTTTCCAAAGGTCCATACCCTTTCGCAGCTCTTAGGAGCTCGCCACCCGTCGCTCCCATATTCATCTTTGTAAACATTTCAAAGTATTTTTGCAACTCTTTTTCGAGTCATTTCTGCATCAGTTTTCTAGTTTTTTTTTCTGTTCCTCTGTGGAATGCCAAAACCCACCTCCACTTACTTTTCCGATGAACCCAGTCTCGCATAGCACAGAACACAAACGAAACGGAGGAAGAGTCGAAAAAAAAAAAATAATAAGGACTCCTTTGAATCGATATACACCGGCACTGGTGGCACTCCACTTGGAAAGTTTTCTGCAACAACTCGCTCTCTCACATCAAAAACCACTTCACTTTAACACAGAACCTCCTCGGAGTCGGTCGATTTCGATGGCGGGGAACGCAAAACGAAAATTTCCCCCGCACTGCACTCAGAAACAAACTTTTGCCCAGTCGCCCTAACCCACCTTAACCCCTCCACCCACAAACACATCATCGGAAGAGAGTGTTGCATAAAATGCGTGCGTGATTTTCAAGACTAAGTGCAGGTGCAGGCGAGGGCACAACTTTACGTCTACCTGTTACCTGTCAATCCATAAAATTCCAGGTTCAGTTGAAGGGTAAACTTTTATTCGTGAACTGAGTCTGTTACCTTACCCGTCTTCTCGTATCCCCATTTCCTCCGTCGTCGTTGTCGTTGTCGTTACCGATGACACCAGGTGCAATGGATTACGCCAACTATTGCCAACTGGCACTCTCTTCGTCGTCTTCGACTTCTTTCTGACGAAATTGCAATTTGAAGAGGTTGACAAATGTTAATCCTGGGGATTCATAAAATATTTTTCCAGATTAATCGCAAACATTGTGGCATAGTGTGGCACATTGTGTTAAGGTAGTTGTTGCACCTTAACGCCCTACGTTTCTGTTTTTAACGCTCCCTCCTCAACCATTTTTTGTGGGGTGAGTGCATGGGTCTGTATCCCTGTTTGCCATGATGGAGAGGTACTCAAGGGAGTTAGTTTCGTTTTATCGCTTTGAGATAATAAAGTCAAAGTGTAACCGAATTCAAAAGTTTTTCGAGAGTAATCGGTTGTTGAACTGTCAAAAGTTGCACAGGTTGGAGAGGTGTATTGCTATTTTGAGGTTTTTTTCCTTTTTTTGGTGCGGGCGAGTGTGTTCTATTTTTTGGAGTGACGCTTTGAGTAGTTTTTGGGAGGATTTTGGAAAAATGGTAAGCTCGATGGATGTAGAGGTTTTGGGGGGGTGGAGAAAATGTTTTGGCTTAGAGAAATGGTGTAGTAGGTATGTGTGGAATCTAAATTAACCCTACACTGCGCAGTGTAGCAGATCTGATACAACTCAATTCTTACTTCCTTCATAAACTATGGCTCACAATTTTACTCTGTTAAGCCTTGTACTTCATATATTTTAAAGCGAATAATCATGCCAAATTAAGTAGATTATCGGTTCTTTTTTATTATTGTGGTATTTGCAACCACAAATTATAGTAGACAATATTTTTTTTAGTAAAAAAAAGTCGCACAGTGTAGGGTCAAAACGTTTGCAATCGGTTATTCATTGCAAACAAATGACAGTCTTTTCCAAAGAAAAAAGAAAAAGATAGCAAAAAATTCTTCAAGGTTTTTACATTTAGTGAACATTGCAAAAAGAATAAATCGGTGTTAAAATGGAACAAAACTATCTGTGTGTGGGATATCAATGGCGTCTTTTCTTTTTCTAAACAGATCAAATTTGTCATTTTCAAATTTCAACAACTTTCGCACAAAGATCGGGCCGGAAATTTCAGTAAAAGCCAAGGTTTCATTTATTTCAAGATCGTAGATCAATTGTAGGTTATCTTTGATCTGCGACTTTCAAAAATCTCACAAGAAATTGTTTAACAGTGTGGGCCTGTGAGAGATATCCTCCTATCCTCCTCCAAAGTCACAATCGCGTGAGTAGTCTATGGCTCGAGCCACTTCTTTATTGTTCAGTTCTTGTCGAAGGGTTTTTCCTGTAGCTTGTCAGTATGGATGGAGTATGGAATAAGAACCGCACGGAACGGTGGCTTTTCGATCAAAATTTAGGCCACATTCCAAACGCTTCACGGGCAGGTCTCAGCCAGCGGGAATATGACACTGGCTATGATCATTGACAGACTAGGCCAGTTAAAGTCTGCGAAAGCTCTTGTTCACGCTAACAACTACCCTGGGTGCTCTGGCACACTTTCACGAACAGTAATAACATGACCTCCAAAACAATATGGCCGCCAAAACAACATGGTCGCCAAAACAGAATGGCGACCAAGGGCTGTCAGCATGGACTTGTAAATCTTGGAAAACTCTCAACAAAAGTCTTTATTTACGTCGCTAAAATCGCTGCAGAACTATCATCAATTTTTCATTTTTAAACAATTACTGCGTTTATTGAAAGCGTGTTTTATTTCCATATCAATAATTTTGCAAAAGTAAGGCTCGGTGCGCACGAGCAGTTTTTTGCGATGACGCGGCGGCACCGATACTCACAAATTAATTGACCGGACACAAGCGGGCGATGGCGCTCAATAGATTTGTAAGTATTGTATGACGCTTAAGCGGTGACGCCGCGCCAATTAACCGCTTATGTACACTGGGCCTAAACCTCTCCAGTTTGTACTTATAGATCTCGACGCTAAGAAACGGGTGTTTGGCTTCGTTGCAAGCCAATGTTTAATTTATCTTAAAATTAGAAGTCTTATAGATTCTAGGACCGTGACCGATACGACTCCACGTTTTTTTCCCAGTTCTGTGACAATCGTCGAGTCTATTTGTGACGATTTGAAAAAAGTGTGAGAGCCAAACATCATTCCACAATGACTAATATTTCTCTGCAGACACGTTTTTCCAAATCAAAAGAAAGACTTTCAAATCTTTAGAGCCCAGTAAAAACTTAAGATGTCGTTTGAAATTAAGAAAGAAATAAACAGACAAGTCTAGATCCTCTGTGGCCTATTTCACCATACAACAAATATGTATTTGTAATTCAGAACTACAATTTTGTATCATCGCTTTTTGTTTCACAGATTATAAATATGTAATCTACGAATTTGTGAAAAAAAAAATATTTAATTCTTTTGCTTAGAAGTAAAAAACTTCAAAATTTCTAAAATCATATTCCTTTATGAAACGTAAATTTACAAACTCGTAACATTTTTACAAGTTCTTCGATTGTTAATCACAACTACAAATCAGTTTTGGAGAAACGAAAAAAATGCAATTTTCTACAAACTTTCCATTGTAAAATACAACTATAAAATTGTAATACCCTTAAATTGGTGAAACGAAAAAAAAAAATAAAAAAAAGTTACAAACTTTGTGAAAAAATAAACTCGTAAGTTGATGAAATAGGCCTTAGATCACTGTTGTTACTTATTTACACAAGTGGAGTTTGTGTTTTACTGACTCATTAATGACCAAGTGTAAGAAAAACATCTTTAAACTACCTTCCTTTCATTACGTTATTTCCAAAAATTACCACTCTTTCCATCTTCGTTTACCTGACTTTTACAAAAATGAAAAGAATAAAACCTTCTGAAATGTTCCATCTATAAGTTTATGGCTTCGCAAAAACGCAAGCTATTGGGAAATAAAAAGTAAATCTAAAACCTGCGAGGCGTTCTCTGATATTTTTGCTAGTTACAAATCTAAAATTCAAATCCTTTGATACCAAATATCTCCCACAAATCTACGCACTTGCAGCCTGCGGTAGCCTGTTAGAGCTTTCGAATGTTTCCTGCTTCCTTAGTCCCATCACTTCACGGCTTGTGGTCAGTCCCTCTTTTATGGGTATTTCCCTCCCACAGATAGACTACTACCTATCACTTGCATTCTGACCATTCAACAGGAAGTAATTTCGCCATCTTTCAGGTCATTAAAAGCCACAGCCAGGACCTGCTGTACCCCTCTGTGCCCCATGCACCCCTACAAGACTCATTTCCTGTCTGGCGAATAACTTCAAATGTCCATTACTTTGCATTGCGTTTTCGTTCACTGTGTGGAAAATGAAAATCATTATCCAAATTAGCATAAGTATTTTGCATTTCCACTCGACGAGAGACTCTCTCTCCTTTCAGTCCTTTTGTGAAACAACTACAAGCACATTGCAGTTGTCCGTTGCGTCAGTTGCAGAGTGTTTCCTTTTCATTGTTCGACTTTTCCTTTGGCAGTGCAACCGACGAGTCTCGGGGTTTGAGTGGGCAAAACAATTATTACGAGTCCTAGTGTAATAAATCACATAATGCCGCATAAATATCTCGCAACTATAACAATTACCTAGTTCCAGTGTGCATGTGCACCTGCAAAACACACACATGCACGCAGGCCCGACATCAATCAAAAAGTTTTATGCAAAATTTAGGGTCCTGTGGCAGGAAGTGACATAGTTTCACACAGCCTTTGGGGTCTTAAAGGTGAAGCGGAGTCCAGAAATCAAAGACATGCGAGCACGAAATGCTCTGACACCCGTCCCAGTGAATAAAAATCCTACATCATCCTTCGTTTGTCTTTCAACCCTCGCAAGAAGAAGAACCAAAAGAAAAGAAAAACTGTCCGTTTATCTTAATTCCAAAAATCCATTCAACTAAGCCCTCGGGCAAGGGCAGGTGAATCGAATTAAATGTTGAAATTTTGAATCCCCCTCCACCATACCAACCACAAACACACATCGGAGCACCGAAGGAGAAAAATCCCTTCAAAATCAAAAAAGTTTCAAGGATTAACTCACTCGTGGACCTGGCTCTTGGCTTTTTATCCCTTAAAGCCTGTCATCAATCTAAAGGTGATGGCCGAGTTGTGATTTCATTGAATGATGCTTCGTTAAGCTGCGTTCTGAAAGGGGGCATAAAAGTTGAAATTTTACGGTAATCCTCTGGCATGGTTTATTAGGAAATGTAATTGATGTGGATTGACATATCCACTGAAAGGAGGAGGGTGAAGATTTTGGGCAGAAAGACGTTTTATTTTCGTCTCTGAATGTTAACTGATTCTGTGTGATTGGCTGACCAAATGACTTGGAGTAAAAAACAAAGATTATCACTTTAAAACACCTCAGCACATTCAGTCAATTACAAACGTAAGTAAACATAATGAACAGCGCTTTGACATCATGGAAAAAAAAGTTCCAAAATAGAATTTAAACTTTTAATGCAAGTTTATTAGCTCTTCCTTGTGCTTCCTTGCTTTTGTGACTGACTGTATATCTGTGTTGTATCTTCAACGCCACTTTATATTGAATGATGAATTTTGTTAGTTACGAAATTAAAATAATTCCATTGCATTTAATTTTGTATTGTAAAATGTGCGGCAAAATAACAAATGCGAACAAATTAAATCTATAAATCTTGCCTAAACTTGCCTTACATTGATCTAAGACATTGACATATTATATAATATATGGACTGTTAGTAGCCAACTTCACACTGGTTCCAACTGGTTTTGAGAAACTCACATGAGATGTCTGAACCAAATTTCGCACAGACAATGCATGAAAGTGACATTAGACTAGCAGTCCATATAAAATATGTCAATGAAAAGGTGTTTCAATAGTGAGAGGCTGATGTTGACAGTCGGCCATTTTGGTGTTTCGGTCTGTGTCAAACCACAAGTATATCAATGTCACTCAATCACAATGATAAGTTAAACGTTTGAGCAGCACGTCACTGAAACAAAAAAAATAAGAAAAAGTTTATTTTGTAAAGACACCATTACATTTTTCCTGACGCAGTTGTATTCCAGTTTTTCGCACTGCGAAAACTAAGTTAAAGGCCATTTGCATGGAGTTGAAGATATCGAGGGCTTACTGCACATTTTTACACTTTTCAAAATCAAATAAATCGACTAATTTGAGACGCCATGATGGATAACTGCGTTCTAAAATAACCCAGTCGATGAGATCATGCAGATTGGACTAGGTCCAAGATCTGTTTGAAAAGCCAGTAAGTTTGATGGAGGATGTTGCTCAAGTTACATAGAGGACAATTTACATTCCTGTTTCTTTCTGATCGTAAAAAAATATAAAAGACATGGGGATCATTCGCAGTGTTGTTTTTGAATGAAATTTGACTGAACTGCAGTCAAAAAAGTCCCATTGATAATTTTCATAAATTTGATTCAAATTGAAGTGTATGAGATCATTGAATGTATTAAAACACGTGTAAAGGCTTCTTAAAAACACACTAAATCCAGATTCTTATTTCAGTTTAATCCCGTCTTCCAGCAACCTCTACCAAGCACAAAATTAGTCACGTCCCAATTTCGGCGACGGTTCCCAGACCACTCGCATCCATCTCTGCCACATAACGCAGATCGGAAGGCAGTAATTTTGTTTTCGAAACCCCCCAAATCGTTATCGCGTCACATCCATCTTGCTTTTTGTATCTCGCACAATTAATTAGAAAAATATCTCGAATAAGCGGAGAATTTCTTTCGCTCGAATTTTTTTTTTCTCTCTCAACTTTTTACTATTTCATCCCCACCCATTACACTACTTACCCGGCTTTACTTTCCATTCAAATGGCCATTTCATACATAGCCCGGAAGCCGCAGGCACTTTTCCTCCGACACACACACGCGAGGGTGCGCGGACTCCACCACCCTCATCCCCACTCGAGGGCCTGTTATTGCCAAAGTTACTATAATTTTATTATGTGATGTTGTGCTAATGACAGCATGTTTTGTATAATTAATGAATTTTCGTTTTTCCGGCTCTGTATCGATATTCGTGGAGCCCGACCCGGCCAAAAGGTCACGGGCAGTAAAACTTAGATAAAGCATTGTTGGGAGGGAGGGAACGCTAACGTTAACGCAAAAGGAACTAAAGAAAAAGAAAACAGAATTCATCGAAAAATCGAAAAGTTTATGTTAACGCAGCTCTCCTGGAGCAGGAGGAGAGGACGTCGCTCGGTTCGGTTGGCTGAAGTTGGCGGTTCGACGGGAATTTTAGTTCGCACACGGGTGGCCGGCGGTGGAAGTCGGTAAAGTTTTCTCAGTTTTTGTGTTCGCAAACCATAAATAGGAAAATTTATTATTCATGTGGAATGTTGTTGTATCCCAGCGAGCGATTCTCTCTCACACACTTGGTCCTTAGGCTTTTGTGTTTTGTCGGTGGCGGGTGGAATTCGTATATATTCGTGCTTCTTGTTATTTGTTGTTTCCTCTGGAGCTATGACGAGAGGATACCCCTCGGATTCTGTCGATTCAGTGGAAAAAAAAAACTATAACAAGAGTAATAAATAAAAATCATTGACTGACCAGAACACTGACCCTCTCGCTTAAGTGCGATGGGTGGTGGAGTGGGATTGGTGTAATGAGTGATTTGGGAATTTTACGCTGCGGTGGGTCTCTTTCTTTAGGGTGGATGAGTTCCAAGACGCATCCCACATACTGGGGTCGAAAATTGATTTCGAGAAATCGAAATTAGGGAGCTGAGAGAGAGAGAAAGACGATTGTCCTTTTGTTTCAGAAATTAGAATTACGTCATGGGACTGAAACAGTAACAAAAAAAAAAGACAAAATATCATAAGTAAACCTCGTTAGTTGTCAAAGTCTTATTCAATGTTGGTTATGATACTTAAATCGATGATTGTTAGAACAACATAAGTAACACTTTTTTTGAAATCACTTTTATTTCATTTTTGTACTGCTTATGGGTATAGCTTTGCGTTGAGAGCAAAAAACGACATAGTATAACACATTCAAGTTCGAATACGAAATCAGCATCAACAATACATTTTGTTCTACAAAATATATTGTTTTCTGTCTCTCCTATAAAAAAGTAAAAATATCACTTATGTTGTCTTAAAAATTATCGATTCACTGCTCAATGCAGTTTTAAAGAGTTTTCCACTAAGCACGGGCTGATGTTTAAATGAAATACAACGCTCTATTAGCGTGCTTAAAATGTCAGCGGTTCCGTTCAAATATCTTCCACGGGTTTGCACGACGATGATGATCCTAAGGGTCTAGTTTTCAATTACTCGGCCTTATAAATGGAAGCATTCACCTGAAACAAAAAACTCTGAAAATCGAAATCCCCCCGTAATTCAAATTTATTTTTGTGCAAATTAAAATGCTTTTGCACTCCAATTTATTATTTATTTATTTACACTTATTTCTACTACTAAATGTTAACATTTTTTAGTTCTTGGGCAAAAAGAAACTTTTAAAAGAAACCAGCAGATATCCCATGCGTAGGAAAACATTTTCTGATCAACTTACTGAGAGCTTTTCGTTCCGAGACCGAACAGCAAAAGAGCAACTTTTAATCTGTCATCCGGAATTCCCGCTCTCATATTTTCACAACTGAATATAAAGCCCAGACGAAGCACATTCTTCTTTTTTGTTTGGTCACTCTTGATGAATGGCTTCCGACGGGTAAAACTCTTGTAAATGGTCGCATTCACATTCATTCAAAGTATGCACGCCGCTCTAGCCACAGACACATACGACAACGATGATGATTTAATTTTCGGCTTCCGACGACTCCTGTCGCATGTCGCATAAACGTTCAGCAAACACACACACACTGTGCGTCCCTGTAATTAACTACCGTCAACTTTAATGTGTCTAGTCCTCCTCGTCTCGTCACAGGGACATTGATTTATCTATTTCCTCCTCCCCCGCTAATTGTGCATTTGTAAGTCTGTCTGCACATCGCAGATATGTCCTTGATAAAATTTTAATGACCGTCCCAGCGCTGGAAAGTGATTACAGGCTTGAACGGAGCCAAAACGCTTCAAGCCGATGAATTATTCCGATCGGATGACGGGCGCCTTTGTTTCATTTCGTTGAATGTAGGTTGACGGAGCGATTGATATTTTAGACAGTGAAAAGGATTCAATGCAAATAGCGGTAATCGATAGTCTGTCATTAACATTCCACGTCATTACTCTGCCGGTTTTTGAATTTTCTCGTGACCACCATCGCCTTATCGCCATCGGTCGGGCGGGCGTTGTCTGTCGGATTGGAATTGGAGCCTCGAAATTGAACTGTAGCAATTAGCAAAGTGAATACGCGCCGCCCTAACTCAGGTGGGGACACAATTGGTTGGTGTTTTTCGGGAATTGGATTGACATCAACACGGTTGGTAGCAATTGAAACAAATATCCTTTTGTCTGACATCGATTCAATTAAAAGGACAATTTTCCAAATAGCTCCGAAAGGATAATGAAAGCGAGGGCATGGAAAATATGAGCACACAGAAGAACTCCGTGCAAAAGCGTTGACCCTCGGTCCTTGGTACAAATTGCATGTCCTTAAAATCGAACTGGGAGGGAGTTGAAGCTCTATTCTTTTTTTCCTGTTCGTTTTATCACCCCCACAATGTTGTTCTTCGATTACGTTCGGGTGGTCGAAGAGAGAGGGAGAGAGTGAGTGGATTTATCTCTGCTGCAAACGAAAATATGTTTGATTGTCTGGCGTATCCGTGTTGGAATGTGCTGAACCCCATCGATACGCCCGCTCTTGGCTCATCTGTACACCACACCGGCTGGTCGGTCATATTTTGTTGTGAGATCAGATTGGTAGTTTGTAACACAAGGACGAGAATTTGACTCCCTCTCCCGTCCTTAACCCCTTTTGCATCTGTCTGGGGTGGTCGTCATCGCATTACCCCGAGAGCACGGCAAGGACGGGAGACGAAGAATGGAATGTAATCACATTTTCCAGCGTCCTTCGATCTTAGTGTGTGTATGTGTTTGGGTGGATGTTGAACCAATTATTCTCTAATGGATTTTATCGGTGGGTGGTAGTTTTCCGGGTGTGTGTAGGGCTTGCAGGACATTTTGATAAATTCACTCGATTCTTTTCGGCAGAAAAAAAGAAACTCCCGATTTTGTATGTTTGCGGACGCCTCGGGAAGCCCATGTGCTTTCCGTGTGTGTGTTTGCATTTCGCATTTCATTTATTAGAATTCGTTGATGGAATTTCGGTGTAGTAGAACACACGCGGGCTAAGGGACAGTTTTTGGTTTTCTGTTTTTTCTATTTTTTTGTTTTTATGAATCCCCTGAAGGGAAGGGGGTGGAGCGGATATCCGGTCATCAAATGGTGTGTGCGGCGATGTGGACTTTTGGGTCAAATGTTTCGTAGTGCTTCCGGTTGGACCATAATCCTGTGTGTATGCATTGCTGCGTACACAGTTGACCACCTATCCGAACCCAAACGGGAACAACACTATTCTCGGGCGTAAACAAAGTTGTTTGGCATTTTACGGGGGGTGGTGGTGGATTTTTGTGCGATATTGTCTGTGGATAGGATTTTGGGTTTTCTGATAGAGGACCCAACCAAACCAATGTAGGTCATGCAAAGAGAAAGAAGAGGAGTGAGAGAAAACTAGATGCAGTTTTGTGTACGGAGGCGCTCCGGTGGCTTACGTGTGATGTAAGCCAATTGATGGGGTTATCCATTGAATCGGTATCGGAGTTTGGTTTTCGTTTATTCCGATGTTGATGGTGATGGTTTTTTGTTGTAGGCGATTTACCAGGTGACTCTTTGTCAGGAACCGAAAACAGAAATATGCAATTGGATTTTTGTTGGGGTGGAGGGCAGATTGGTGGTTGATTTCTTTACCTAAAGGTGAAGCTGTATCCATTTGGGCAGGATGTTTAGTCTCTAAGGATCGGCACGTAATTGGATGAACTTTGAAGAGGCTTTGAGTGTAAGAGTTTCATCGATTTGTGGATAATTAGGACAATCTTGATTTGAGTGTAGTGAGAAGCTTTTGTTAAGGCCGGGCGAACACCTATGTTTGAGGATGTTGTTTTAGGACGCATACTTTGGGTAATTTTAAGATTCCTTTGTGCATTAGGCAGTGTTAAGAGCTTTACACTCGGTTACAAATTGCTGAAATGTATGTTTCGGTAACATTGACGATCTGATACGACTTTAAGAGAAGTCAATTTATGCTGGGATGCTGCATATCGCATTTCAACTATACCGTATGTCGACGAAGATTGTAAGAATCAAATAACAAAACTGAGCTCCGAGGAGACTTAGAGTACATGATCTTGGTATTATAGATATCAATACAAAAAGTTTGAGAATGGATAGTCGTAAAGGGCTTTGATGAACATGAACAAATTGAGGACACTTCGGTCAATGAAGGTCCAGCTGCTCCCAATAGCAAGCTCGCAAACTATCCAGTCTACAAATACGAATCTTCAAAAAACGATCATATATTATAAGAAATCCGACTGACAGCCAAGAAACACAGCAAGGATTCACAGAGTCACATTGCAAGACTTACTTAAATATAGAAAAGCCTCGTGCGAGGAACTAAAAATCTCTCTTATACATTTTTATTATGAGACCTGCAGCAAAATCATGAGTTTTAAATTTTTAAAGACAACAGCAAAAAAGTTTTAAAGTCTTCGCATGAGCAATCTCTTTCAAAAGGGTACTGGTAGACGTAGAGATGACAGTCTAAGGCGATCATAATCTTATGTCAAACTTCCATGTCAAAGACAGATTTTTGTAATTAAAATAAATGTTCGTACATGCACTTAGTGCGCCCATTTTACGCCAGATATGGCACGTTCAAAATTGAGTTTCAAACGTTTTATGTTATCTCTAGAAATTTGTAAGATTATCACTTTCTAAGTCTAACTTTGATGAGAAATGAGAATTTAAGAATACTCTGTGTTGAAAACTGTCATTGGAAAAAAGAAACCTGTCGTCCATTTTGAACTACTAACTCTAAAATATTCATTCCTTCTGATCGGAATGACCAATTGAGCAGAAAAAACTGAATGAAAGGAACCCACAATTTACCTACATCCTTTCAATAAATTGTGACAAAGGACATAATATAAACCGCTGTTAAAAATTCCAATATCCATAAAAAATTGTTTTCTTTAGGAGCTTTCAGAGTGCAAACAAAATTCACATACAACAAACGAAGAATTCCAAAAAAATGTTTACCCTTTGCATCGATATGCATTTTATTCAAATTAAAAAAACCCCATAACGCCACATCTCACTGCACTTTGTCCACATTTTCAAGAGTTTTTTGTTTTAAAAGCAACGCAGTGAAATTCTTCATGAATATGGAACAAAAAAAAAAAAAAAAACCCATAAAAATACCGCAAATTATTGAGATTTTTCACGTGACTCTTAAAGCAGTTGATCTACTTTCTTCAATCGAACAGCTTCTGTCAAACGACAACAATTTAAAACCATTTAAAGCGAATCCTTTCGGTTTTCAGAGATGTTCATTAATTTCTGGAATCCTCATGTAGCCCCATTCCAAGTTGAGCTCGACAAAAGGCCAAATTGTTATTGTTTCCCTCCGACAACGACCAAAGGCCCATTTATGGTACATGCCTCGACTGGCGAGTGTAAATGCGGCCAAATGAGGATTCCCTCAACTTTCAACAAAAAAAAAAACTCTGGTATACATTTTCCGGTAAAATGAAAAGCAAACTTTATCCTTCACCATCTCCTGTCAATTCGCCGGAAACGGTGCACAAGGTTAATCATGAAGAGGGAGGAGAGAAAAAATAAAAAGTACCGAAGGGAACTGCAACGAAATTGAAAAACGCAAAAGTTAACTGCTCAATTCGAAGTTTTGGAGACTTTTTCTTCCCTCGTCGGACATCTTTTTTTTTTTTTTTTGAGTTTCCTTTTTTTCCACTCTCTTTTCCTTCGTTTCAGTCTTCAGGATCTAGGTAAAAACCCAGGTAGATAATTTCAATTAACTTTTGCGGCAATGTTTTCTCTTTCCTTGCCACCGCTCCACACCGCCAAACGAAACCATTGCTTGCCTAACCTCCATCCAAATCCTGCCTTAAGGGGACAACCTGGTTAATTTCAGTTTATGAACTTTTAATAAGTTTTCTGACATTTCTAGGATTATCCTTTTTCTTGTAGGCATCTCGGCGCGCTCGGCTCTTCATCTCTATCTGTTAGTTTAAGTGATAGTTGGTGGAGTTAGTTTTCGATTTACATGGTTTCAAATGGGAGCGGGAGGATGAACGCTGCCTGGTATCCTTGTGCTTCTTCCTTTTTATCCTTTTGTTGTATTTGTTACTTGTTGGAAGGCAGTCCTGCGACCAAGAGTGAGAGCGAGAGAGCTGGAGTTTGTTTGCAAGAAACAGGGATTACGAGTGTTGTCTGTTGGAATCCCCTGAATCCGAAATGAGGATGAATTGGAAGAAAATTTTTTCTTTTGGCTCTTTTTTTTTTCCTGTGGGTTCCTATTGCTCTGCTCCTGGAGGATGTTGGGATTCCTGATTCAATAATAAAAGGATAGGCCGCCAGACAGGATGCGCAGGTTGGCTCGAGAGAGAGTTTTCCTTAATTGAAACATAATTGGAAGTGGAAGGAGAAGCAGAGTGAAGCGGAGAAAATAAAAATCAAAATGAATGCAAATGAATTAAGTGAAACATAATTGTTGGGTTAATGGAAAAACAATGAGCGGAAATGTAATTTTCATTTTGTTCTTAGACCCTTTCATCTTTTTTTTTTTTGCAAAAATATTCCCTTTTCAAGTTTCCGGCGGACTTAAACTTGCTTTTATTGCAATGAATAAAGGATTCAGTCGCAAAGATGTTTTTTTTTTAACTGACGTCGGACAGTCTTGAAGTTGTTGGAAGCTTTAAGTAACTTTTGTTGTGTTTCTGATCAGGATTAAATAGAACCATGGTCGCTAACATAATGGTTAATCGTCGTGATGATCCAGACTTTATTTAAAACAAAATTAGTAGATGGCCCACTATTTAGATTCCACTTCAGAAAATTACAAAGGATTTTTCAATAGGGACTTGACAGCTTTGAATTTAATTCGTGAACGCACTCTTTCACCAATAATCGAACTATCATTGTCAATTTATTGAGTAAAGTCAACATTTTCATCATGGTAAAGTACACGAACGAAGAATGTCTGCAAATTGTACAAATTTTCTCCCCAAATTCGGAGTCGGTGCCCGCAACTTTAAAAGCGCTCACTCCAATTTCCGATCGTTATTTTTGCCCTAGTAGACAGGCAATAACAAGTTTAGTGCAAAAGCTTGAGTCTACATATTCGTTGTGTGATGTTGCCTCTTGTTCATCGAGATTAAAGCAAGTCTAATAGGTCCTGGTCTGGCTTGACCCTTTTCAAAGTGAAACTCTTTGTATTATTTTCGGCACTTTGATATGCTTTATCTTAATCTCATCGGAATATTTAGTAGTTAATACCAGTTAGTCATTCAACTGATTTTGATATTTTCCTTCCTTTTCACGGCAAGCTGCAGCGAACTCATCACACGATGGACCAAGGACTATTGGATAAAGGCCGCACCTTTCTCCAGACAACAACAAAAGAAAACAGACAAAAAATGTCATCTATCCATAGCCCTCATGAATCAATTTTATTGCATTCTCGTTATTGAGAAAGTAAGTTTGAACGAAGAACAGATCCTTTTAAACTTTAAGAACTACCGGTTAGCCTTCGATGATGCGGGCTGAGGAAAACGTAGAAAGACCACCTGAGAAGACTGATGACACCAATAAATTTGAGACCCAGACGTACCTTAGAATTCTAAAGGACGACAATAACGCCGACTCAACGAAATCGATGGTCTTACACACACGCCGTCTCATTCAACTAAAACTAATTTCTAAAACGACCGTTCTCGTGAGCATCGTAAGCAAGTCCAAGGAAAAAAAAAAGGAAAAGTCGCCGCCACAAGAACCACTTGCAAGGCAAACACCGCAATGAAATAAAAGATACACTAATTATTCATCGAATACCGAATGCGAATTTACGACCAACCAGCGAAGCAAACAAGAACAACGGCCAAGCTACGTTAACGACACATAAACCGCGACCACTGGCTCCGCAACACACTGTGTCGTCAGTCCAAAGCCAGTGGAACCAATAAAACCAAAAAAAGGAAAAAAACTAACACACACCCTCACCCACAACAGCCTCATAGCAGTGGCTGAATAAATATCCAATATCCTTAAAGGCAATAAAAAGCGACACTAGAGGAGGAGGACCACTGAGCGAAGGAGTCCCGCGATTCAGTTCGTCCATGGAATCGGCCGGAGGGACAGAATCACCACACGAGTGGTGAGGTAAAAACCGTTCAAAGGACGATGGCAGGGCAAAAAAAAACAATTGAAACGAAATGAAAACGAAACTAAGAATGCCAATAATTTACTATGGTTTCAATTTCAATTAAACGATTTTCCTGAGAGGATAAACACGGAAGGACGAAGTGGAATTCCCTTTTTTTTCGTGGCCGCAGCTCACCCTCCGACAAGGACGAGGACGAGAACAGAGCCACGACCGACTGGCTGGCAACTTTGCGTCACTTGAAGTTTCGGGACCCGTTCCGTGGGTATGAATTTTAATCGAAGCTGCGGCCAGGATCAGCGACAAAGGACGATTCCTCACTTTTCCCGAATGTGAAATTCCACTGGGATTCGACACACATACGCTGATAAAGCTGACATGACCTCCTCGACAGCGCAGACGGACTGACAGAAAGAAAAAAAAAAAATAAGGAAGAATAGAAAAGTCAAAAATGGAGCGAAGGGGACTCTAAAATATTGCAAATGTCATTGGATCCCGGTAGCGATGGCATCGAATGCGAATGAGCCAAAGGATGTGCACCGTGGTGTGTGTGGGTCCTTTGCAGGAGGGGACTTCACGTTCGGTTTTTTTTTTTGTGCGATTCTAACTCATGCACACTACTGGAATCGAATTAATGTTTACGTTTCGTGAGAGGAAATTTATATTGACATTTGGCGCTCATTAAATTACCCAAGTGGGACCCGTCAACACACATGCCACTGGTGCGCCGGCGGTGCCGTCAGGATGTGAGTGGAATTCTTTGTTTCGCATTGCGGGTGGATTCGTGTTCTTTTGTGGGGTGAATGGCGGAGGTTATCGTTGATTTACATCAGCATTTTGATGGTTGTTGTCTTAATGGAAGGCATTTGCAGCTCAACAAGTTTTTTGCCATTTTTTTTTCTCTTCAGTTGTCAACGGAGTTTTGTGCATGAGTTTTGTGCTGTCTGATAAAAAGATTCCGTCCGGAGATTGATTGATGGACGAACTTGTTGAAGGTAGACTACGTGTATTTTTTTACGAGGAAGTACAATTTTTTTAGAATTAAGAGCCATGGCGATGAATAAAATTCCGTGGGTTTCAATAGCTTGGTTCTCTTAAGGCAACGTTTTATTTTATTTTACTTTCAATCTGTCTGAATTTGTTGAGAGTCTTTGTCGCACAACCTGACCTCGAGTAATGTCAACTTTAGCCAGTTTTCAATCATAATCAGCTAGGCCGTAATCAGTTACAATCGCTGACAGTCAGTTATTTCAAGTTCCGGTGAAGAAGTGTTTTGATATTCGCAATCATCGTAATCCATTTTGCAATCTTTTCTATCTGTCATTCAAAGCTATGGTCTGTTTGTCTAGCTTCTTTCGTAACTATCGCAAATCAAACCTTCGTCGATTAGCATGCTTTATTTTAAAATCATGGTCTGTCCGTCTGAAATGATTCACAATCATCATCCATTAGAATCTATAATCAAAGTCAAAGTCAAAAGTGTTGTGGCATTCATAAAATAGATTCTTGTGCTCCGATGGCACATTTTTTTAATTTTAAAAACGTTTATTTATTCTCTAAAGCTTGTAAAAAGAAATATAACAAGAGATCTAAAAACAAAAATTTAATAGCAAAATTAGTCAATTTTTTTTAGAGTCGAACATTTTTTAAACAGACCAAAATCTCAAAATTGAACCTTAGACATTTATCTGTTTGTGTCAAAGTCAGCCTTAAAATATCTTAGCGTTGATTCCACTAACTTTTTAAATTAATTCGGCAATAATGTTACGCCATTCATCCACTAAAATTGATGTCGACGATATTTTCCTTGTCATCTCCCGTGTACGGATCTACCTCTTAAAATATTTCAACAAATTACCGATCAATTAATTTTAAAATCGTCGAAATCAAATCAAAAACTCAAAATCATCAATCAAAAAGCAACCATTTTTAATTATTTTTGCTGTATTCTTCAGATTTTTGGCTTGCTGCAGTACCCACGGCTCATCCAGTCATAACTTTGCAATCGTTAATGGCAAATTTTTCGTTAAGATTGTCAAAGAATCTATTTTATAAGTTTCAGTGTTGTTTAAGACCAAGTTCTTATCATCAAACATAGCTATACAATCCCACTAAACCCGAGCCATTATAATAAGACTCGGACTGCAGTCATTCTCGAGGTATTCTAAATGGCCGGCATAGTCAGTTTGATTTCATTCAGAACTTTTGAAAGTCAATCTGAAGTTGTCCACAATCATGGCCACTGAATCTGTAATCCACTAAGGGAGATTTCATTTACTAGAAGTCAATCACAAATTCAAGATTTTTCCCTTCAACTGCTTTTATCTAAGTTCGTCCTTAGCTTTCATTCACTATAATTTTATTATTTCAACTTTTAACTAACTGAATACCAGCAGACTTTTATCACAATCGTAGTCAAACAGTCAAACATTGATTAGCAATCAATCTAATCAATCATCAATAAGTCTAATACTGAAATCTATTGTAAGCCAGTATGATAGTACTTGCAATCATTGTCAAATGTTTCAAAGCTTTTCAAAATCGATTAGTTTTTCCTCAATCAAACTTACGGTCAGTCAGTTTGTGGTAATTAAGAACTATCATCAATCACTTCGATTGACCAATGTTAAAAGTTTGCTTAGTCTAACGTTATTCACAATAACCGACAAATAATTGAAAATATTTGAAATTCTTTAGAATAGCCACTTAGTGAATGAATATAGTATAGACAATTAGTTTTACTCATGATAGAAATATATCGTGATACATATTTGTATCATGTGATTTACTCAATCTTCATCTACCGTCATTTTTGTCAGTCATCGTCAATCAACCTGTTGTCGTTCACAATTATCATTTCACAGTAATTACCTATAAACTTTAACAATGATATTCTCAATCAGTGGCCTAATTCAACAAACAATAAGTTACACCTACAAATATGTATTTGTAATTCAGAACTATAATTTTTTATCGTCGTTTTTTGTTTCACAAATGTAATCACATGTAATGTATGAGTTTCTGAAAATACTCGCAATTCGTTTGCTTAGAAATGAAACTTGTAAAGAAATATACTTCTCTTGTGAAATATTCTTACAAACTGCACAACATTTAAACAATCATCATGCTTATTCAGAGATTCGAACGATTCGTTTATTCTATTCGATATATCTATTCCTTCGAATGAATTTTCCGTATTTTGAGATTCGAACGAATAGTATTCATTGTCGGATGAATTTCAATGAATTGAATTTTATGAAGTTGGCTGTTTGAAGACACATTTTTCAAATCTATTGGCATTCGGATTAAAAAAAAAAAAACAAAAAGACGGATGCATCAAATCCATTTGAATTCAACAAATCAAATTAATTTTTAATGTTTCATACATATTTATATTTCTTTTAAGGTTCACTAGACACTTTCGGTTAAACAAAACTGCATTCAAATACTTTTTGGATGAGTTGTCTACCGAAATTCCTATGGAGACATCCTTATCTATGCTGCGATTTGTCGCGGAAGGCGGATACCAATTTGAAGTTGGAAAGGATTAAAGTATTAAATTGTCATAACCATCAGTATCTAGAAGTATCAAAAAAGTGATATCGGTTATAGAAAACAAAATTTGCCCAAAATGGGTAAATTTTAAATTAAACCGATCGGTATCAATTCGTTAGTTGAAAATTTCTTAGCTATCTCGGGATTTTCCTCCATTATCAGCAATTTTTATTGCTCCTGGTTGGTCCAATTGGAATGTGATTGCGACCTAAATACATTAATAAAACCAACATGTAATTCATAAAATTTAAAATTGTAACACAAATATCTGAACTTACATGTTTTGCGAATGTAAACGAACGGAAAATAAGAACGAAAGGAAAATGACATTTCATTCGAATCATTCGAATGCCAGAATACGCTTTGAAAATGAACTTTTGGTTGCCAAGGTGAACTTTCGAATCGTTCGAATCTCAGAATACAAATCGTTCGAATTCGACTCACTTTCGAACGAAAACGAATCTCAGAATAAGCCTCGTAACATTTTTACAAATTGTTCGCTTGTTAATCACAACTACAAAGCCATTAGTTGTGATTAACATAAAGTGGTGAAACGAAACATTTCAAAAAAGTTACACTTATAATTACAGATTTATAAGTTGGTGAAATAGGCCACAGGTTGCTGTTATGCATAGATTTTGCCTGTCAATCTAACATCTGATTTCGCTGGGAAAACTTATTTCTCGAAGGAAAAATGAAAAACAATTATTACTAGTTTCAATTTCGTTTATTGCATTACCGTGCATAAAATTGCTCTTACTGTTTAACTAATGTCCCTTTTTTATTCGTACTTTTTTCTCTACATGTGTACATTCATGCACGACCCCGTTAAGGATTTGTATCTCGTCCTTCACAAAGAACATCATAGCTTCGAAGTCATGATTTCTTCTAAGGATCGGGAATATTTCTGAAAAAAAAAACTAACCTTAGTCACTCGAAATGAATGCTACACGGAAATATATCGAACTTCTTCTGCTGCATAGCAGCTGATACATAAGATTCGCCTCATCCGCAATACGGCCAAATTCATACACATGGTTGACAATTGCGGTCTTTATGCCAGCAAGGACTTTCTCCCATTTCAAACAATCCTGGCGGGCAGCGTTGTACTGCCTATCGACCTCGGCTAGTGTATTCACCAGTCCCAGGACTGTCAATGCTGCTGCATTCGTTAGTTTCATCATTTTCGTTTTCAGCACTTCTATCTTGTCCACTATGCCTCTATTATGCGCAACTATCTCTACCTGCGCCATCACTGAAATTAGAATGGACAAAAATTAATAGATAGAAGTCCAACTCGCTATTGTCGGCTTACTTAGCGCATCGCATCTGTCGATGAGGTCCTTGGTGGATGTCCAAATGTTGTAGTTCTCTATGGCGTCCGTTATGACCTTTTCATAAGGCTCGAACTCGTCCACGGTGTTTTGCAACTGCTGCTTGAACTCACTCAGCACCTCGATGCCCATCCTGTTCTCTTTTATCGAAGCCTTAAACTGACTGTGGAGAACTTTTTCGTCCTGTATCTTTGCGTCAGCCGCCTTCTTTTTATCATCGCAATCTTTTAGAAAATTATTCGTCTCAATAAAACGTTGACGCAGGAACTTCTGAATCTTATAAAGCTCCTCAGTACGTCCTAGATTCACTCCCGCTTCACGTTGTGAATTCTCTCGCATGTCCTTCTGAAGCTTATACATCCCTTTGTTTTCGCGGTCGTTTGCTATGGCCAAGAGCTCGATTCCATCGCCTAAGTCGGCGTTGGGTCGTTTCCTAAGCAATACGGTTGGTTATATAATGCTATGGGTGTTTGTTAAAGGACGTAGGATTAAACTTACACAAATAATTTGCTGTGCAACTTAGACGCCACAAATTCGTCCGGTCGCTGATCGGGATTTAGCGCGAGAGGTCCCATGACCTCGAGGGTCGTAGTTGGCTTGGTTCGCGACATTTTAGTTGAGGCTAAAAAAATATTTAACCAGCAAGGTGCAAGTAACACTGATTCGTCGGAATCAATAGAATCAACTGTTTGACTTTAAGAAAAACTTTAATTTCAAAAATCAACGGACGAATAGATGGGAACGATTTTTTTCGAAAAACGGTGAAGTGAATACGACTGAGTGGGGTTAGTGCCGATGTTCAACTGACTTAACGACTGGCAACCGTCCTGGAGTACTTCTGTCAAGGAAAGCTTTCGCGATTCGCCTTTCAGAACCGGCATTAAATAGTAGGTCCTCTCCGCATGTGTAAAATTATATGCTCTGGCCCTGTATGGGCAGTTACACAGATTACTTAATTTTTTTTATGGAATTAGATACTGCGGGGGCTGTGCACGATGCAGATTTGTCTGATTCAATTTTTTGTGCCACTTAGACCCAAGTGATCATTGATTACGGCTCACCAAAGTCCTTTACAAATCTACACCAAGTAGTATTTTTTTGTAACGTTCTGTAGACAGCAATTGTGTTTGTTTAACTCATTCTAATATTCCTTAGTTTCCTAGTTTACATAGTTTAACTGTGTGCCGTGCCACAGTGATTTGGCATCAGTAATTAAAGAACGAACAAAATATTGGCAGCACTGTTAAAACATCATGGCAGCCACAAACTGTCAACATCAACACGTCCATTTGGTAGGTTTGAAGTTTTAGTTTTGAAGTTTTAGTATTGAAGTTGAAAAACAATTCTTTAGCATATCTAAACAATTTTCAACAAAAAGCTTCTAAACATTTTCAGACGTGAGATAGTTTACTTTCAACGAATTCATTTTGCCAGCTAGGATTTTATAAAGAAACTTTTTAGAAGTGTATCGCCCTTCAATCAATTGTACATAACTAATGCCTTTTGGCTTCGCCCACTCAGCAATTGAATATTCGCTTGATACCGATATCAAGCGAATATTAAATCGTTATCCCTTGCGGCTTGCGTGATTAATTTACAATTCATTAACTCGTCTGGCGCACTACCAACCCCGTCAGCTTTTGATCAAAGTGAATGACCACGCTTTGCTTCTCAAACCAACAGACGGTTATTTTTTTCAGATTGAAACGCGTCTACAGAAAAGCCATAATAAATATTGAAGAAATGGCAAAAAACACGCGATACACACACAATCAGTAAGTCGTGTTCTGAATAATTAAATCAATTACAGACTTACAGATATTTAAACGAAAATTAAATACTCAAATTGTAAACAAATCCGTTAATTAATTTTCTTTAAACCTTCATGCCTAGCTGAATGGAATCTGAGCTTATTTCTTTTTAATTAAGACCCATTCCCAGCGTTAGCACTACAATCAACACAATTTCTCATGCAAAAACTAAACAAAAAGTCCTAAAACGGAAATTGTATACATTCTCTCGTCCCTGGTCCATCCAAACGGCTCTGCTCCCTCTCTCCCATCGACCCATCAGCCCACTCCGAATCTTTCAAGTCCACAATTACCCACTACGCCGAAGGACATTATTACAACGACTAGGACGACGCACAACGGCGGTCTTTTTTTTCAAGTTTTTTTTTTTTAATTAATTTCCACGCCGCGAACAAAAGCCAACTTACGCCCGCTCAAAAAGTCAAACAATACACGCTCTACACGCCTCAGACCAATTTCATTCCACCAAAAGAAGACCACAAGGCATAAAATTATTAAAACACAAAACAAAGAAGAAGAAAATAATAATAAAAAAAAAAGCTTTAAATGGGCCCCATGTGCGGGCAATTAAGACGCAGGAACAGGACACACCACGAAAAAAAAATCTGAGGACAAAGAGACTGACACTGACAGGACGAGCTATAAATACCGTCAACATGCCAATTTCCCCCACCCGCCACATCCGTGCGTGTGTGTGTCCGGTGCATGTGCATACCGACACTGTCGTTAGTCCTTTTCGCCGAGCCAGGATGACTAATTAGCAAAACGTGACTTGACGAAAATGCAAAATAAATTCTCCAGACGTCCACTGCATTCATTTATCTGTCCAAATGTCCGACTTCGTAATAACTGCCGCCGACAACAGGCAACGTCCACTGTGTACGTAACGGTATTTTCATATAATTTTGTCCCCTAGTTGGAGCAGATGCACATCACACCTCCCCCGCCCAAAGCGCCAGCTCCAGCACCATCCTCGTGACACTGAGATGTGTTTTGCATAATTAATTTTGACAGGGAAGTTAAAACAATTAGCGGCCCAACAACAACACGGATGTTGTGTCCTGGCACAAGGACACGACAGTCTGGACTGGTGGGATGTGTGTGGTGGGGGTAGGCCGGCGTACGGCTGAAAGTGGTTTCTGCAATTTAGTGTCATTAGAAGCGACGCCGCCGGGAGATGACCACCACCCACCGCCGAGTGCTTTGCAAATTGCAAACTTCAACCGGTCGCAAAATAAGGAAACTCCTCTCAACGTGTCTCGGCAACACCGCCAAGGCCGAGGGTCCATTTACAATTTTTCACTCGTCCTTCGGCCGACGACGTCCATTTCAATTTTCCACTTCAAGTGGTTTGGTAGGTCGGTCACCCCCTTGGATTCCACTTTCGAGTCGGTCAAGTTTTTTTCTTCGTCTCATTTATCTTGCAGCCAGCCACGGGAGCCATGTAGTTAAGCCCACAAAATCCCGTACTTCATGATGGACATGTGTGGACCGCCCCGCCCAATCGATGTCCTTGTTGCTGCCGTGACTCTTGAAGCTCTGTCCCACCTCAACTGCTAACATCCTTTTTCCAATAACCCGCTTACACTCTAGAAGGAAGGAACTACTATTTTTTTTTTCTATTTGCCCGCCTTTGCGGAACGAAGGCAATCGACACCAAGAGATGCGAGGTTAGCACGTTCACGGGGAGGCACGTGTACACCTTAAGGGTTATTTGTTGAAATCCTTTTGTGGATGGCTTTCAAGTGAACCAATTTTTCCACAATTTCGTTTAACTACCCACATCAACGAGCGAGCGAACAACCGGCGAAAGGAGCAAAAGCAAAAGCCTTCCTTGAGGCTACACACACACACCAGGAGGTGGCATTTCAATGTTCGACTATTTTATGAATGAGGGCAGCTCACACTTTTCCCACCGTCACCGTTTCGTTGTCCTTGTACCCCGTTGTACTCAGATCCGAGCCAATGCCAGTGCCAGTGGGCGGTATCGAGGGAGAGGTTAAATGGATTTGATTTTCGCCCCGGAGGCAGACATGTGCAGACATTTTAATTTTCGTTGCGAAGGGCAGCCCCCGTACAAATGCATCCCCTGATTAGCTGGCTAGGTCCTTGTTTTGGGATGGTCCAAGGCATCACATGATATATTTTTGAGTGTCCTTCCTTGACCAGATTTTAATTTCAGATTGTGAGTTTTGTGTCTCGCCAAGGCGACTCCTTCCGAGGGCCGAAAGATTGTTCCTCTCAACACAAACCAAGGGTCACTCTCAAGCTGTGTACGGTTGCGAACGTGAAAGCAATTTTCGGCGAAAATTTATTACACCACGCGAAAAATGCTCGAAATATTAAAAAGTTTTGTTTCGTGTGGAAAGACGTCGGCGTCGGAGACGCACACAAGAAAATTCAGAATGGCGAAATGAAAAATTATAAAACAAAAAAGCTGGCCAGCGACAGGCGAGTAATGGTGTCCGAATATTTGATTTATGCTGACAGATGCGAAGAAAAATTAAATAAATTCTCTGGCTGTGTGTGTGTTTTCGCGGCGCTGTTTGCAGATGTAAATGAATTGCGAATCGCGAATGAAAGGACTTGTGGAATGTCAGGATGCATAATGTATTGCTGCTGCGACGACGACGTTAAAAAGGTCGGAAAGGGAGGTGGCAAACGGACTACAAGCAACAGACACAATTCGTTTAGATGGCCGCTACTGATCTGTCTGCGGGGGCAGTTACCTTATGGTGGGTGGTTTTTGTTTTCCATCCTGTGTAGGGAATGGCGTGGGGATAGTTGAACAGTCTGCTAGGTGTTTACGATGCTGTTTGGAGGACGACGTGTTGGATGGGTCGTATAATTTTATACGAACTTTGTTTCTTGGAATATTTTTATTTTCTTAGAACATTCAAACTACAAAATCGAGCGTCAGCATCGCCTGTGCACAGCAATCGAGATACAGACGTTGCTAAGAATGATATTCAAGGCTTTAACTAAACACACGCTTGCTGTTTTTTTGCCAAAAATATATCTTCTCAATCGTTGGTCACTGATTAAGTCGAACAAACTGGGAACGTAAATTCTATTCACATGAATTATGATGTTGCTAAATTTAATTTGAACTGAATTAACCTTTTTTAGAGTTTCGTTCCAAAGGAAAAACGAAACCCTCATGAAATCACTTCGGCCTGTCTGTCTGTCTGTCGCCTTTTACATATTTGACTATAACTTATAAGTCCTTTGTAGTTAAGTGTTGAAATTTGAACTGAAGATGCATCTAGGCCACCCAAAAACAAATCATGTATTTTTTCGGATAAAACGTGTAAAATGAAATTAAGTTTTCGAGATATTAAGCTTCAAAAAACGAAAAAACAGCGTCGCCCCCGCCCACTCTCATTTTCACACCCGTTGATCTAAAAATCTGAGAAAAAAAAATCTGGAATGCAGATCATGATATAATCCTTCGGTTAAAATCGGTTTGGCACTCTGCTTTTAATAGTTTTCGAGATATTGCCAAAAAACATGAAAACAGAAACATTCGAATTTTGAGCTTTCGAAAACGCCATTTTATAGATCGCGGCGAAAGAACAAATAAACATTATGTAAGAACAATTATGTTCATACAATATTCCAAGATATTAACGACTTAAATCGCATCAGTTTCCTGCTAAAAACGATAAACTAACGGCAGTCTCAGTGTCGCTTGCGGCATTTCATCCCTTAAATGCACCAGAGCAATTTTCACACGGCTGGAGCGATGGCCGGAATGGGAACGGATTTTCTTTTGTTGTGTTTTATTCGAAATGAAAAGAAGAATTTTACTGAAGCTATTTTTATTTGTTAATCTCTTTAACTTATATTAAGTACTAGCTGCTAATCTGTTTGCGAACGAAACCCTCGGCTGATGAGTAAAACTCACACTTGACTGGCTTTTATTAAACGAAAATCAGAAGATTCCTTATGTAAAAGAGCAAACGATACGCTCACTTGCACTTTCAGTCGTTTACCCTTCAGATCGAATAAGCCCACCGTTGCTAAAAATCTAGAAGCCGCTGTGAATTTATTCCATTTGAAGCCATTGTCCCATAACCAACAATCGCATTCAGCCGCCTAATTAGCCCCCTCAACATGGTAGTACTCAGCCGTGAATCATCTCACCTGCACGACCAAAAAACCCCCCTTTTTTTTAAACGGGAACTCGGTTCATTTAGTCCACCAAAACTATTCGGGCCCAACGAACCAGGTCGCCCTCCCGGTACAGTGAATCCCACAGCTGTCTAAGCATCAAACTACTTCTCATTCGCCCCCAAAAGGTCTCTCCCAAACACAAATGAGGTCCTTCAGTGAAAATCTCAGCACATAATATCGTCATTTTCATCTCTAGAAACTCGTCAAATCGGTCTGCTTGCTTTTAAGCATTATTTCGCATTCACCGAATAATGACTACGACAATTTTAATCACCCCACCGAGCCTGTTCCTTGAAGGAGTGAGACAAAACAACAACAAAAAATAGGAAAGAGGAGGAAATCAATTAAATTCCATTCATTACCACGCACTCCACCTCTGCTTCTAATCATTAAGACGCCAGCCCAAGCTGAAGAGCTGAGAGCCTCTTCTCTCGACATTCTGATCCTTGTTCCCGATAACATCAACGACCCCGATTATCACGACAAAAAAAAAAAGAAAGTGAAGAGAAAGAGGAAGAAAGAGAAAAATTAGGATAAAGCAAACTCAACAGAATATTTCCACCCAATTAATTCGCATTCACTAATAATTATCGCCGTGAAGAAGTCGTCGACGATGAAGACGTCGACGCTGACGAAAAAAATGCGAGTCCTTCTAGCGTCGAATCTTTCTGAGATCAACTCCACTTCAATTTTTGAGGTTAAATAGAGCGAACTCGCGGCGATGTGGGTGCCTTGAGCAAACACGCCAACGAACACGACGACAACGACAACGACAACGGTGTAGGACGACGTCTACGGCTGAGCGCAGACATGTTTGCCAACTTGCCTCCTTGTCGTCTTATCCTGTTCATATTAGCGGGGTATTGATGTGAAGACAAACTAAACTCGATGAGGCATTGAGTGTTTTGGACGACGACGAAGACGACGCCAAATTCATTCCATCATCCTTGTCGTCGTTGTCGTTGTCGTCTTCATCATCGTCATCGTCATCGTCACTATCCTGTGCGTTCTTCGTTCGGTTCCAATCCTATGTTGGCGTTTGACACACAATGCACAGGGCAGGAGGAGTTTTGCATTAGAGCACCTTGGGCCTGGGTGTGCCATGCCCATTATCACCACCCGTTGGGTGGCTCATTGGCAAAAATGTCCTGGTGTCACTCCCATTCCTCCCGTTCATAACCAGGCGTTTCCATCATCATTATCATCGTCAGAAGTACTTATTTCAGTGTACCGCTAGTAGTCATCAAGTTTCTTCGATGATGTGCTCCTCCTTCTCATCATCGGGATAGTGCTCCTATTCCAGCTCCTCGAAGTCCTCATCATGGTGCCAAGGACTTTTGGCTAGAGTCCTTGGATTTATGAGTACTTCTTTTTTCTCTATGTGTGTGTGTTCATACGCAAAGTACAAGTTTCTGATAGCAGCCGGGGGCGTATCTCGAGACACGGAGCGTGTGTACGCCATTCGCATTACGTATGCAGATTGCCTTCCAAATAGGAAGGATGATGGAGTTACACGAGTTACATGTGAACTCTGGATGACACAGAGTGTGCTCAAGTTTGCGGAAATATTAATGACTTCAATTAATGCAAATGCAAGTTTTTTTTTTTTTCCTTGTGTGTGAATTATGAGAAGGACCTGCAAGAAGTTGCACAGCTTATCTCGCATAAATTAATTTGGCTAGTTTCGGGGACGGAGAGGTGCGTTGATGTCGGGCTGTCGGGTTTCAGGTGGATATGCTACACTTCACGACTTGAAAGAAACTTACACCAAGGACGAATAGTTCGGAAACTAGGGCAACTCCTGGTAGAAAAAAATTATTTTACAACCGCGAAGTAGTCGCGTTTGCGCAAGTGCGAATTGAGGGGTTTCTACTTCGGGTTCACGTCTTGAACAATTTTGAGAGTTGTCAAATTTTAGCGTATCTTTTGGTTGTAGTCCCAAGCTTGTAGAATTATTTGGGAGTAGATTTAGTCTTAAAACACAAGAAGTCTTAAAGTTTTAGGAGTTCCTAATTGAATGTTAAGAGTTTTCCAATAAGGATGTGACAGTTTTTTTTAAATAAAACCCCAAACCATTTGAAATACTTCAAAAACTTTATTATCGGCTCAAAGTACAATCAAAACATTTATGAATGAAACTCGACTTCGACCATATAGCCACCGCAGGCACGTTTGTAGCGGTTGGACCCAATTTTCGATGACTTGGCCGCAGATTTCCACCGAAACGGCCGCTATTTCGCGTTCAATTCTGGCTCTGAGCCCTTCCAACGTCGTCGGCTTGTTGGCATGAGCTAATGTTAATGTGTTAAGTCACACGAACTAGGCGGCCAATCGACTAGCATATTTTTTGATAATCATCAAACTTACACTTAAATGAATCGATTGTAACGTGTGCTATGTGGCTTGTGGCACCATCCTGCTGAAATCGCAGGTCGTCCAAGTCCATATCTTCCAATTCGGGCCAAAAATAATTGGTAATCATGGCGCGATAACGCTGGCCATTCACAGTAACGTGACGATCGTTATTGTCGACGAAAAAATGTGGCCCAATAACGTCGCCGGCATGCAAATCGCTCCAAACAGTTATTTTTTTTGGATGAAGTGGGTACTCATGAAGCACATGTGGACTTTCACCCAACCAATAGCCCATATTTTGCTTTTTGACGAACCCATTGAGCCAAAAATGAGCTTCGTCACTGAAGATGATTTTGCGATGAAATTTATCATCTCGGCGCATCTTCTCCAGAGCCCAATCGGAGAACGTACACCGCTTCAAATGCTCCATTGGCTTCAATTCTTGAGTCAGCTTGATCTCGTAAGAATACGCCATAATGTGGTCTGAGCGATGCCCAATTCTTGAGAACGCTGTGGAATTGACTGATTTGGAATGTTTGCTACGGACGCCTGAACGTCGGCGATATTTTCGACACTTCGACCAACCCGTCGCCTCACTGACTCGGCAACATCACACACCGACAAATTTGTGCACTAGTTTGCTATTGCCTGTCTCCTAGGGCGAAAATCACGACCAAAAATTGAAGCTAACGCTCTAAAGGTTGCGGTCACCGACTCTGAATTTCAGAGTAGACGTTGCTCGTTTGTGTACTTTACATGATGAAATTCTGAGTTTACTGAATAAATTGACAGTGACAATTCGATGATTAGTGAAAGACAGCGTCCACAAATTAAATTCAAAGCTGTGAAGTCCTTATTTTAAAACCCCTTGGACGCAGTGTTAGAAGAAGAAATTTTGATGCTACTCAGAAAAAGAAGAAGAATACAAAATCCAGTCATTGAAGTTCTAGCACGTTCAAATCGAAATCTTCTCTATTTTAAGCTGAGGATGATGAGGTGAAAGGAAGAAATAGATTGCATTGGCCACCATGAAACTAGCATCAAACGGTAACAATAAGTTCAAAACCCAAGCCCAATTGAATGATGTAAGACGTCCCTCTAAAAATTCCATCAGACAGATATTTTTATCTGAGATGACTGAAATGAGAATGATTTTTATAGCCTTTAAGAAACCAAGGCAGTCAAGAATGGATTATTTGCACCGAATGGCAAATAATCCGCGCGTCCGACAGAGCCAAGGCATCCTTGACAAATAGCCTGAGGTGGTGGGATTAACTGCTGGAATTATGTCCCATCAAAAGCAAAGAATAAGAAAAGACGGCTTTGTACCTCCGATGGCACAATGCCAGGGTCGACGTCGTCGTTAATCCCCTTCTTCCCAAGACCATCACAGCTCTTCACCCTCCCCTAAATCTCTCCCCAGACATAAGCCTTACACATTTATTTGAAAACAGTTTCGGGGTCGATATTGGCCGCCAACCGCCCGCAGGCAGCATTCACCCCACCACCACCACGGCACACTTTCGCACATCAACTGTCACTGGCTGCCATCCCGATCCCACTTTAAGTGATTAAAAATCCTCCGTCTGACGTTTGATACAAAAAATAAAAGCTGGAGAACGAGGACTGCAAAAATCCATTTAAAAAATTCATCTCACGTGACTCTGCTACCCCCGAGAACTCAATTTGACGAAACGAAACTCCTGCGTGCAAACAACTCGCGGTACGTTCAAAAATTCAATCGACTCACAGCACAGCCTCAAGGAATACATTTCCTTCATACAGCAATCCGTGTGCGTACATCGCTTTTCAAATCGACTACGCGTCGCGTTTTGTAAATAGACAGAGCTACCCAGCGACTTCCTGCAACACAACATGTCCTTGGCACGGCTCTCCTTCGACCCCTGACTTCCACGACCGACAACCGACAACCGACGAGGATAAACTCCAATCGATATGCCGCACAAATTCACTGATGACATCCACAGCGAATCACGTGCATCGTGCAGCATTAAGCAAACACAATATTATTTTGAGTCCTTTGATTATGAATCCCTAGAGCTATTTAATCTGGTCCTGCGACGTTGGCGACGGCGACGGCGACATTCGTCGACGGCTGTGAATTCCTACGAGGACTTGTTAGGAGCGAAACATCATCGTGATATTGATTTTGATTCCGTTTCTGTGTGTGCCTCGCCGCACGAGGTCCTGAAGGATGTGGTGGCGCGCACAGACTATTGATCCGTGAACAATTGAGAGAAGCAAGAAATTCCCCAGCACTCTCCGTGGCTTTTCAACTTTTCTTCTTCCATAATCCCGCTCAACTTCGGGAGGATAAACCAGAGAGGCGAAAAAAAGAAAAGAAGACAAAGAATCAAGTGAACTAAATCTCGTGTCGAAGGACATAGCCCTGGATAACGCACGAAGCCACGAATAAAGGACTAGGAGTGAGAAAAGAGAAGAAAAGAAAAAAAAAACTTTAAATTCGCTCGGCGACGACTTCCATCCCGAGTCTGTTTCTAAAACACAACAACAACAGCAAAACTTTTCACTTAAGTTATGTTACAACCCCTAAGGAGGTCACAGTTACAGCATAAAATATCCTTGCATCGCCATAATTCAGGCAACTGCTTGGCTTCACGGCCAAAGGATACCGGTTTTCAATACACAACAACCATGCAAAGCCCTTCTCCTCGTCCCCGTCCGCTTCGTGGGTGAGGGTGGGACTTGCTCGCGGCCAGGCCAGATAACCACTCTGTGGCCTGCGCCGGGCGAAACACACACACACGTGGAAAGCGAAAGGACTTCTTGTTTCAACGGGGGACAGACGACGACGACGACGAGATAGAGAAAACTTTTTATCATTCGCTTTTTCTTTTTTATTTCGCCTCGAAGAGGGATTCACTTGTGGACTCGCTTCTTCTTCGTCGTTTTTTTTTTTTCTGGAATTGGAAAACTCAATTCCCAAGCCCCTGCTAACACACTAGTGTAATGTATTCATTGGACGGAAAAGGAATGTTCAATACACTTGCATAATATAATCCTTCAAGTCTGCCCTGGCGTGTGGGGAGGTTGTCGTGGAACGAGAGTCAAAGAACGAGCACGGGGAATTGTTTCCCCATCTCCTTCCTTTTATTTTCAAGTCCTTTTGTTAACGAAAAAAAAAACCGAAAGGATCGACACGAGTTTTCTTCTTCCTGTGAAACAAAAGTTTCTCTCTTTGTGGATATTTTTTTTGTTTTAAATTGGTAGCGATACTTTCGTGGGTGAGCAGGGGGGCAAATATGATATACAGTGGTCGATTCGGAATAAGTTGACTCAATTGATTTCGAAGGAAATCATTTTGGAACCGCTCCAAACGAGAACAAAAGGGTTACTTGCAGTAAATTAAGGTTAAGTTCACATGGGAGGGGCAGGCGTGTTGGCCTAATTGAGGGTAGGATCTCGCGTTGGCTTTTTGGATTATTGAGTTGAGATTGGGTCCTTTTTGAAGTCGATAATTCGTGGGTGTCCAGCAGCTTTAAGAGGAAGAATAACCGATAAATCGAACCGTGGAAGGTTATCTGGGGCAGGACACATAAATTTCGTTGTATCGTTCGACGTGTGGGAACAACAGCCTTGGAAGATGCATGTGGGTGGTCTGGGCGAAAATTGTAGTGCACCATGAAGTCGAGATGAACTGGCTGACGATGCAATTAAGGCATTGACTCTTATCGTATGAATGCAGATTCTCGTGAGAGTTCTTCATCTGTTGCTCTCAAGAACCAAATGGATTAAACGAATTTTTTCATTCTAACTATAAAGGGATACTGTGTGCATTCGGGATGAGTGTTGAAGCAATGAAGTTAAGCGCTTAGCTTTCGAAGAAAACTTCTTCATTAGTCCTATTCTGTAAGCTACAAGAAATACCTTAACTAAAATTTATCGACTTGCTAATTTGACGTTCCAATTGTCTTCGTTATATGCAAAATGTAGTAAGCACAACTAAATCTCGATAATTTGAAACTCAAGGACCTAGGGAAAAATTTCAAATTAGCAAGAGTTAAAAATAATTGTAAAAAATAATTATTATTAGTTAAAAAGGATTATTATCTCAAATGCTTGTAAAGGGTTTTCCAATAAGGACTTGATAGCTTTGAATTTAATTTGTGAACGCACCCTTTCACTAATCATCGAACTGTCATTTTCAATTTATTCAGTAAACTCAACATTTTCATCAAATGTAATGTAATTGTAAAAAACCGAAATTCGGAATCGGTGAGCGCAACTTTAAGAGTGTTAACTCCAATTTTCGTAATTCTAGCCCTAGTAGGCAGGCAATAACAAGTTTGATGCAAAAATTTGAGTCTTCATATTCGTTGTGGAATGTTCCGTGTCAGTGAGATAACCGGTTGGTCGACATGTCGAAAATATCGCTGACGTTCAGGCGTCCGTAGCAAACGATACAAATCAGTCAATTCCACGCCGTTCTCAAGAATTGGGCATCGCTCAGACAATATTATGGCGTATTTTGCGTAAGAATCTTGGTTTACAGCCATTCAAGATCAAGCTGACTCAAGATTTTAGCCGATGGACTATTTGAGGCGATGTACGTTCTCCGATTGGACTCTGGAGAGGATGCGCCAAGATGATGAATTTCATCGCAAAATCATCTTCAGTACCGAAACTCATTTTTGGCTCAATGGGCTCCTCATAAACAAAATAAACAAAGTTATTGGTCGGGTGAAAATTCACATGTGCTTCATGAGTCCCCACTTCATCTACAAAAAATAACTGTTTGGTGCGATTTGCATGCCGACGGCGTTATTAGGCCACATTTTTTCGTCGACAATAACGAACGTCACGTTACTGTGAATGGCCAGCGTTATCGCGCCATGATTACCAATTATTTTTGGCCCCAATTGGAAGATATGGACTTGGACGACCTGCGATTTCAGCAGGATGATGCCGCAAGCCACACAGCAGACGTTACAATCAAATTATTGAAGAGTAACTTTGACAAGCGTGTTATCTCAAGAAATGGGCCAGTCGATTGGCCGCATCGTTCGTGCAATTTAACGCTTATAGATTATTTTCTTTGGGGCTACGTTAAGTCATTGGCTTTTGCCAACAAGCCGACGACGTTGGAAGAGCTCAGAGCCAGAATTGAATGCGAAATAGCGGCCGTTTCGGTCGAAATCTGCGGCCAAGTCATCGAAAATTGGGTCCAACGAATCGACCCCTGCAAACGTGCCCGCGGTGGCCACATGAACGAAGTCGAATTCAATCGTTTTAATTGCACCTTAAGCTGATGATAAAGTTTTCGAAATATCCCAAATGATTTGCGTTTAATTAAAAAAAAACTGATAAGTCCTTATGGGAAATCTTTCTTAGTATAGATTAAGATTTAGATTAAATTACAAAACACATAAAATACAACTTTGACAAAAATTATTTACTTTTTACGGGCAGACAATTTTCGAATACGTGTCGAAACGTAACAAAATATGTTTACAGTTTCCTCGCTAACTTGCAAATCATTTTCTGAAAAATGTCTTTGCCTGAATAGTCCCGAAATCTGTTCATTGGCCCCAGATTTATAAACTGAAACTTCATAGATGCCAATATTTGAAGGTCTCGTGTTGTTTTAGTAGTTGCGAAAAAAACAAATTTAAAAGAATACAAGCTGGATGGGGTTCATCAAGTTTACACATAATCTCCTGTGTCACTTCATGTGCCGTTTTGTTTCTCAGTTTTTCAGACAAATGTGCACATCCTGCCCAAACGACGGTAATCATGGTAACATGAATACAGCAAACAAGTACGTAATTCCCCTCAAAAGCCACGTTCAGTCTCAAAGGAACTAAAGAATTCTGCCTCAAAAGAACTCCACACGAGTGTCGAGTCTAAGGCAATTTCAGAAAATCATCACAAAACACCCACACAAGTCTCCCAAGAGACATTGTCCCGCAACTGAACGTAACTGAACTCAAAAATATGACTCACTCCCAACCCCTGGCTCACTTTGACGGCGAATTCGAATCATCCCGTGATGATTCACTATCCCCCGGCACCCGGATTCCGTGGAAAATCCGCAAATGTACACATAAATCTCTGTTTCCAGCATCATCAGCATTACCGCAAGGATAATAAATGGATCCATTAGCAAAATACAAAAATAAAATTAATTAAGTCTACACAGCTCTACCCGCCACCCTTGCAAAGCAGCCCCTCAGTACCTCAATGTAACTGCTACCCGGATAAAAATCATTGCGAATTGTGTTAGCGAATTTGGCCGCCATTAATGGCCGGCGTCTGTACAAAGGACGCGCCCACCCCACGTGCGGCTAAGAATTTTTTTTCGAAAATGAATTAATTTAAGCCGCCTTCAAGGTGCTGGCGACCCCGTAGAGATCAACAAAAGGGGACGAACACCGTAGGTGACGACCACCGCGGTAAGCAAATCGCGGCATATCCTTAGCCCGTTTATTTGCGCCCATTAATTCATTTATTAAAATAAATGAACGCATCGTTGAGATATCCTTGAGCCTAAAGGCCCTTGTGTGTCTTTTTCGAAACTCATTTGAATACTTCTCCTCCGAGTTATGAATGTCGGCGTCATTTGTCTTAGAAGGGACGTTGTGTATTTTATTTTTCTTTCCTGCTACTCTCCTTTTTTCACGGCCTCTTTCACTGGCGCATTATCAGGCACAGCAGAGTCCTTGTGGGGCGCTCGCAAATAGACTTTGGCTTAATTTGGAAAATGCCAAAAGTACGAATGTTTGTATGGCAGACACGCAACCGTCATTCTAATAAACATAAAATGAGTTTTGAGCAGCTATGTGATTTATTGGGCCATTTATTTCAATTACTCTGTCTTCCTGTGAGAAGAGGAAAAAAAATGACGGAAGGACGAAGAAGAAAAACTCACTACGGGTTCTGCCCTCGTCGCAGCTTCATCTTGTATGTGTGTATTTCTCTTACAGAGCGGAGTACTTTCTGTGTCTGGTTTTGACGAAGCCGGCGGGTGTGGCGTTGTTTTTTGGATGCGACAAGAAGGGGTACGTCGATGGAAATTTATGTTTTTCCAGCGAAGTCTTTTCCCAATCGGATCGATAGTAGGGTTTTCCAAAACAAGTACTGGGTTTTGCCAGAAGAAAAGTGTTTTGTTGTGGTGTCAGTTAATTGCTGGCGATAAATGCTTTGAATTTCCCACATAATCATGGGAATTAACTGCTAATGAGCTGCTTATTGCTCAAGCGGGAGACTTTCAAGTGGTGGTTTTGGGTGGGCTTTTCCTGTTCGATTGGAATTACCACTAACGCGCAAAGCTTGTTTATTTGTTTGTACTTTTTTTTAGCTGCAAGGCAAAGGCTGTGGGTCACTTTAAAGTTTGCTTCAACATTCTTTGACATCCTATAAAATCTTGAACGCAACAATATGAATCTCACAGTTAAAAAACTTGGACACATTAAATTTCTTTTGAAGCCTTTGAATGCTCTTTTGTTTGGCAATTAAAATTGTTATACCGTTAAAAATTGTTAAGCCAAAAGAAATAAATGGTGCTTTTTTTTCAAACGTTAACAGTATTTTATAGCAGATATGCACCAACTCCTGAACCTCGCTTGTGTGATTTATTTATTTAAAACTAGCTAAAAATTAAAAAAATGAGGAGGTCGCAGATATAACTAGAGCAAAAAAGGCTTCGGCTTCGTTTCAGATGTTTGAGGCAAGTCTCTCCATTTCTATGCATCTAGAGACCAATCAAAAGACAACAATTTTTGGTCTCAGCTGTATTTTTAATAGTTGTATTACAAGATTCAGAAAACGTAATGTAAACATTTGCTTGATTGCTCTTACATAGAGCTTGGATCATTGGCCACTTCTGTTTTTGTTTGCAATTTCCAGCAAACCTGAAACGACCTTTTTTTAGTTGAGCTGTTGACTGGTATTTTGAGGTTTGTTTTGATAGCACCCCCTAGGACATTCCTTTCTCCTAGTACAAATTAGTAGCCATTAGCCTCTCATTCCAGCTAAGTTCCATTTTTTCCCATATTTATGGTCTTTTGTTACCATATTTATGGACTTTTCTACATTTCGTAACTTGCTAACAACAAGTAAAGAAAGGCAATGTATTCACTTCCCTAATTAGTTACAATTATTTAAATGGTCCTTATTGAGAAAATTTACTCACCGTACGCAAACTTTTGCGGATTGAATTTGGCAATATTGGTTGCTGTTTCTGTTATAATTTTTGAGTGGATAAGAGTATTGAATTAATTTTGGTAGATTCTGAAGTTTTGTGCTTTGCTCTTTTCAAATATACCTTTCAAAACAAATTGTCACATATTGTTTGGAAATAAACACCCTTTTTCGCCAGATTTCTCTATCGTACGCAAAATTTGAGGGGCACTGTACACTGTACACTGCACACTGTACTTCTTTGAACAACTTAGCTTCACTAAGTCGTCTTTTGAGCGTAATCTTTCGATTAGTATGTTTATCCTAGAACTTATGTAAATACTTTTCATTACAGTAAAATCGAATCCTATGGGACAAGTGGTGCACTTTCTTTTTAGCTTCCATTTTAGGACGCCATTTTTCGAGCGCACTTTAAGGGACTCCTTCCCAACAGAGTGTTTCCGGAACCTTTTTCATTTACAGTAAAACCTGGTAAATTGGACCACCCTCGGGACCGAAGAAAAGTCCGATTAGGACGTGGTCCGATTATAGAGTGTCCCGATTGGAGGTCTTACGGCAAATATTAGTCTTTTTGCTTTTTTAGAAAAAGGCAATTCTTTGCTGTATTTAAAAAACAACTGAAAGCGAACTAGTTAGAATAGCTAATCTTAAAAGCAAGACCTTTCAAGAAAACCGTTTCTGAACAGGTTCTCTATAACGAACCTTTACAAGGAACAGAAATTTACTAATAATGTAACTCTTCGCATTTCTGTGTCATTTACATACACCGAACAATCAAAGTAGAACACTGTCGTCAGCTGCAGCAGCAAGTTTCGGTGTTTGCAGTCTTCGACTGTCCACTATCGTCCATCTTCCTCCTTTCTTGTCCTCCTCACTGTCCATATTCCAGTCCCATATCCACGGCACATTTCACACACAAAGACAGACTGACTATTCAGTCAGTGGTCGTGGATGAGAAATGGCAACCGCATGAGTAATTAGAGGTAAGGACAAAATTAAGTTTGTGGAATCGGGCCTGTGCTTAAAGCCATTCATACCCGCCCATACCGCCCTCTTGCAGTAGCAAAGATAGAGCTACTAATGGATGTGGTATCGGCCAAACCGACAGAGCGGGGTGCGACGACGAGGCCCGCCAACAGAGGGTGCCAATGTTAAATAATACAAACGAGGTGCTAAATTGAATTTCAGATGTGCGATGTGCGATGTGCGATGTACGACGATGCGATGCACGATGTTGTTTCCTTTTTTTCTGGTTAAGCGAAGGTTTTTCGAAGGCTTCTCTTTCGCTCTTCGTCTGGGCCGGCTGCTGGCGCTACTCCACCCGAGTTCCTGGCGCACCAGCTGCTGAAGCCGAGCGGTAATTATAAGGCTCGTGTTTTGTAAATGACACCTAGGGGTGTGATTATTCAACTGTCGTTCGCGACCATTTGTTTGTACAGAACCGGGCGTGGGTGGGTGGGAGTGGGGATGGGGGTGGTTCGTGTATTTTGAGGGATCTGCGAGAGAGATAATGTTTGGAGTTGGAAGGAAGACGACAAGTGAATGGCGGCGCTTTGAAGATGAGCTCTGAGGATGAGAGAAGTGCGCTATCCTCGGGGGTGTCTGACCATAAATGCGACAGGCTTTTTCTATCTCTCTCTCTCTCGCTTTGCGTGGTGGTTTTGCATGTTGCGGAGTTCGCCGGGATTCACAAATGTGTCTGCTGATGACAGGTCACGAATGAGGATGTTGGTTGTGGTGCCAGGGTTTGGGGAATAATGACTGCAGCCGCAGTTTAAGCTGAAAAAGAAGTTACAGAAAACAACTATATTCCAGAATCCTTCCATCCTTTGTTCGGAGGTGAATAAACTTGCCGGATGTCCGCAGAGCGGGAGAAACATCAGCCCACATGAAGGAATGCTTTCAACGTGAGAAATTAATCGAGTGAGGGTTTTCGGCATGTTTACTTATGAAGTTGTCCTTTGAGAGTCAGGAAAGCTACGGACTCAACACTTTGACGAGTTGGACTTCATATGATTCTGGGCAACTTGTCGTCCATTTGGTCAACGATTTACTTATTACCAATTCTCACTCAACTGCAATTTTATGGTAACAAATTTATGTTATTATAGCTACTAGATAAAATGGAAACTGAAATGGCATGATGAAGAGAATATTGGAAAGCTTGAAGATCACAAAACTGTTTTACTCAATATACAGGCAATCACAAATGTTTACACCGCGAGTGGATGTGAAATCTAAGAACTAGGGGAGAATTGGTTTGTGAGGCACTTATTACACATCTTATTGCCAATTGACAATGCTTCTAGAGAATCAGAGTAAACATAAAAACTAAAAAGAAAATCACATTTACTGAAAATAACAAACGTTACATTTTCATAGAAAATACAACGGAAATAAATTAGATGTAAGGACTATCCTTCGCAAAGAGACCAAAATGCGTTCTAAAACTGAAGAGGAATCGTAAATACCACCGCCAAAAAAGGCCATCCAGAAACAATTCGAAGTATGTTACGATCTGGAGAATTTCATGCAGTAGTTCGAAGAAAAAAGCCTATCTAAATACGTAAGGCTGTATGTGGACTTTTGTGACTTAGTGTAGATGCATATAAAATAAATTTGATTTTTTAAACAAGTCGTTGTCGTGAATTTGTGGAGTTTTAGAATTAGAACTTACTGAAAAGAGTTTTCTAGCGACAATAGAGTCCACACATTTCGTAACGCAATAGAGATAAAAATACCATACGATTTAGAACAGCAATCAATAATTATTTTAAGATCTTCAGCAACATACGGCCATCCTCTTTTTCAGTAGCGCGATATCCGTCGATATATCACCCTAATCCCCACAAACACATCCAGCAGTTCCCAATTCTCCTAATCTGATCACGATTCCATTTCACATCGATCATAACACCACATCGATCATTCGCCCCAAAAAAAAAAGAAGATCCCGCCCGCCAGAAAAATTTCTTCTAAAATTAAATCACCACTTAGCACACCGTGAAGACGTTTTCTCTCAAAAAAACTAAACCACGATGCCATAAAACCTTCGAATTGCCTCGTTTCCAATAATCTAATGAATAATTGTTTTCTGTAATCCATAAAACTCCCACTCTATCCTGGGAGGAGAACTACACTACGAGTGCGTGCTCCAAGCAAAAGCTCCTGATTTATTGCTCCTCTTCCGATGCATTTATGTCCGCCATTACTCATCCAATCAACATCGATGTGCATCCATTATCCATTACATACCTTACAGCCCGCAATCACGTGACAAATAAACTGCCTCCTAGGTCTCCCTCATCGTTCGATTTCCCAGAACGCGCGCGCCATCCAGCCAGCCAAATCGCATTTCCAATTTAGACACAGCCCGCTCCTCCGCCGACAATAGATGGCGACAAAGCCAAACGTTTTCACGTTCAAATTGTCACTTAAGTGAAAGACCGAGTGCTCTCCACTCTGCCACCGCCACCATCACCATCAGCGCCAACTACGAAGAGGACTACGACTCCGACAACGACAACGACTCCAACGAGACGATGGCTCACTAGAAATTTATTGACTCCTCCAGAAATCGGCAAGAATTGTTCCACATTTTCCACAAAAACGGAGCAGGCGACAGCATCAACAACGCCACTTCACTGGGTCCAATAATAAATCTTCGAGGAATATGTCGTCACTTGACCCGGGGGATGGAGGCGCTCATAAATCGCGCCCAAGTAATTGCCGCTGACTTGTGACTTTGGAAACTCGGGGGGAAAAAAAAAGGGAAAGGAAAAAATTAGAAAATTTTAAAATATCTGCCCCCTCCGGATTTAATTCCGAGCCCCAGCCGTCGGTCCGATGATGAGCGGCAGGCGTGTAAGTACCCGTCGAGTGCAACACACATCGCCGGAGATACAAGCCGAGGGCAATAAATAACGATTAGCAGTGCCCTCTCTCGGAGAAAGCTGCCGCTGCTGCGACGGGACTGCCCGAAACTTATGCATTCAACAACGGAGCTGAGTCCTGAGGGACGTGCGCGTCTCTCTCTGCGATTTCTCCGAAGTGTCACCACGAGGAAATGGAACTTCTGTTTAATTTTTGTATTTCGGGGAAATGCATGCACAAACGAATGTGACGGTTTTCCGTATTTTACAGTTATGAGAAGTTTCTTTTTTTTGGTTTTGATTTATGAGCAGAGGACCTGTAACTATGAGATATGGGGATGTTCATGGGTGGGAGGTGATTCCGATGGGACAATGTGAGTACTTTGGGGATAATTTGACGTAAAGGTCTCGTTAATGACAGATGGGGTTGGAGAGGGTGAGTTGAAAAGGAAACAAAAATGGGTGGGGAATGGCAGTGGGATTCGGTCCATGATTGGTAGCAATCTTCGTGGAAATACTTCACTTTAATTTCGTAACCAATCTGGATTCGATTCGGCATGATTTAAGACTTAATTCCAATAAGGAATGGTAAGTTTTCATCATGAATTCGTGCTGATTAAAAGAAATTCGTAATGAATTTACTGAGATCAATTGTTATTCGCCAATTTTATTCATGTGAGCTTTACGAGGACTAGTCGTTTTCATCAAACTTCATGGACTCGAAACTGCTTAAAACTCTTCGCTTTATTAACATTGCAAATGAACGAACTCTTGATATATGAATTTTTATAACTTTTTTTTTGTGCAAAATTGCCTTCTGAACGGTTAAACGAGTTTTACTGAAATTTGATAAGCAAATTGTGGGTTGTTTTGCTGTCGTTCTCAATCCTTATTAGTTTATACTTCCTAGACTTAGTTTATACTTCCTTCGCGTATCCAGCAGAGATTAATCCTGTGCTGTAGGCCAAGAAACTGCAGCTCTTTGCGAAACCTCAGAGCCAGCATAGACATAATTTCCGTGGCGGACACTGATTTTACGGCTGCCTGACTGTCATAAGAATCCTGAAGGTAATGAACCAGGAGTTAGAAAAAACACCAGGCATTTCCTTTGTGAGAGTTGTCACTCAACAATAGATTTGCCTAGAATTGGAAAACCACGAGTGTTGAGCTTCAAATTCAGTTCTAAACTACATACATATATTTATTACTCACGGCTTATTTCAACTTCCGAACGCTTGTACGGTGGCGTAGAAAACTGACGACGTCATTCAAATCGATTTTCCTTTGATTTTCTCAAGTCGCTGATCGAAATGCGGGTATTCCTGTGGAGCTGAAAGGGTTGACATTTTATTAAATCAGGCCAGCTTAAGTAGTTGTTGTTCTTTAAGTGAAATAAATTGAAAAGAAGTCATGCAAAGAGTCAACAGAAGACTACTTTATCGGTTATAGGTGTTTTTTTTTTTTGGAATCATAAGAAAAAGAAGCAACAACGGCATGGCGGTTTCAAAGTAATACAAATTACGTTTGTGGTATTGTTATTCAGTGTATTCATGGTAATTGAATGCTAATGAAAGGTTACTGAAAAGAGGTTTACGCAAAACACTTCCTACTTTCGAAAAGAACACATCAGCAAATGAAATGAACATTTGACTTAAGGCACTACAGACTACTGAATGGTAAAAGGGCTTCAACTCAGAATCAGTCCGAAGCTGAAAATAGGATATCGGATATCGATGGATACATTTTAATTTCCAATTTATTTTGTACATGTGTCCTGTTGGTTATTTAGTACTTTTTTCGACCATTAATGATAAAAAACATTTGGTAGACTCTAACTCACAGTGAAGTGACAGCTCTATGTTAAATCTAAGTCGTCTATAAATAGTAAACTAATATTTAGGTGATAAATAACTCAGAGTCGGGCTTACCTCACCATAAATGTGTGCTAATATGTGCTGTAATGTAACTAAAAATTTGACTTTGAGTCGTGGACAATATTAAGAATACTTCGACCTTAATGGAGACTCGAATCGTCTGTAAAGTTTGATTGGAATTCCTTACGTGCTTGATTAATAGTGGCCTGGACATGGGATGGAATCCCTGGCAGCTGTAATTTGAATCCGTAACTTTGACTGGGGCCTGTGATGAGTTGAATACAGTTGCAGAGGACTGACTTTCAATTGACTTAGACTTTTAATTGAATTGATTTTGAATTGACTTAAAACTCATAAAAGCTTAGAAAGAAATTTGTTGTAAATTTGACTAGAATTTGACTGAGAAGCCTATTAAGTTTGCCATTGATTCATAAAGCTGTTTTGTTTGGTGGTGGTTGAAAGAAATTTGAAGCTTATTTCACGTTTGTAGGTAAGAGATCTATACTTGGGTAAGGTAAAACACTCATAATTAAAAAAAAATAAACACCCTTGCTGTACCATGAAGCCATAATATGCATTACTTGTACCAAATATTGTATTTGAAGCTAAGCTAATATATGGTGAACTCAAGTTTGGTTGTCCTTGAACAAGTTCAATTCAAGCCTTTGTCGTGCTAATGATACTGTAATCAGGATTTGTACTGACCCCTTTGATTTTGAGAAACTCTAATTTAAATTTGTAGTATGTTTTAGCTTGAGGCGACATGAGTTTTGCTATGCATGCCAGAAATTTGACTCCATATGAAGTTACAAGACAACAAGTCTAAGCCAAGCGAAAATCGAAGTCCCCTTGTGAAGATAATAAGGCAACCCCCTTAGATAGAATCGAAAGCTCTGCCGATCTTAAGGGATAGTCCGCCAAGTTCCCCAATATCATCAAGAGAACTTCTAAATAAATAATTACACCCACAAACAATTAAAATGATGGAATGTAATTACCCTAATAAGCGGCCAGACAGCTTATTCACCCACCACTAGTCTAAGCCTCTCATTAGGTAATCAAAAAAAATCGACCCAGTTTATTCACTCAAGCATTCGAGTTCATTAAAACACCTCAAGCGGGGTGTAATAAATTAAATTAATCCACTACCCCATCCACTGAACGTTCACCCGACTTACTTTCGTAATCAATAATCAATCGCAGCGCAAAGTAATCTAACGCAACGTAACGCAACGCATCCAAAACGAAACCGCATAATCAATACCAAATTTGTTTATTGCTCATAACTCCGGACCTCAAATCAGGCCGCCGACAGGCAAAACCCACCCTATTACCCACTGCACTGCTGTAACACATCATTGACCAAGAATCTCCGGCGTTTTCAGCTCCCGGCCCCCCGGTCCCGAATTAAAAACCCATAACTAAGCAAAAACCTTTCAACATTATTTATGGCTTCAACTCAATCGGCCAAAAACTCCGACGGGTCTCGATGGCCACCGGTCCATCATGGTTATGGTCGTCATTATCATCATCTCGTTGTTGGGGCACCCGGCCTCGGGACAGGAGCCTCCTCATATCTTCGTACCCAGACCGGTGTACCGCTGCCGCTGTCGTTGCCGTTGGCGTTGCCGTTTGTCGGTGCCATGATAGAACTCATACTGAATAATTACCATTACACAGGACAATGGTTGCAAGGAATGCAAAGCAAGGCCAGTGAGGGTAAGGGTGAGGTATGGCAACAGGACTGCTAGCGCCAACTTTCGACCCCTCCTAGAACCCAATCAAACGCAACCCGAAATAGGCAGCAGCGCAAGGATCATATCCTGCATATGTGCGTAGGTGCAGGCAACTGGACCAAATCCACATTACCCCATATATCAAGTGTGTTCCGGGTCGGAGGAGCCGATGTCCTCTGTCAATTGAACCGAGTATAATTTAATTTTAACAACATACACAGGAACAATACCCGGACGATGTGTCCGCACGACGATGGCGGCGGCGGCAAGGACGAGGCGGCTGCACAATCTCGAGGCTCGACGACAAGCAGGATGACGTGGACGACGACGGGGACTCGGACGACGATGCCGACAAGGACGACGAAGCCACCGAGGACAACCGGGATAAAGAGGACGACCAGAACGACGATGCTGTGACCAGGACTTAAACGGATATACACACACTCCCGACACACAGACATCTCCGTAGGCGGTATCGGACTCTAACGACTGAAAATTGTTTGCGTACCTCGTTTCCTGTGCAGAGTCCGACTCCGGCACCGATTCCATATCTGTGTCCGTGTCCAAGTCCGAGTCCTTGCCGAGCGCATAGCTCCCATGTTCGATGCTCGACGCCGGGAGGAAGTGTATCCTCCTGCAGGACGCCGGTACGACAATGTCTCCTGCAGTGGGCCCCCCAAACGCAGAATTATATATTAGGGTCTCAGATGCATGCACAGCGCTGTTCCTCAACAAATGTGTTCATTTGTCCTTCAACTTCCTGTTGCAATGCATTTTTGTTGCTCCTGCTGTTCTGTGTGTGAGTTTTTTCTGTCTCGTTCCGTGTTTGTTCGTCCTTTTTTGTTTTGAAAACTAGGAACTAGTGAGCTCCATGTTCTGCAACCGCACGAGAGGGTGGAGAATTTTTGATTACGATCCCCTACGGATATGGAACAGCATTCGGATTGAGTTCAGTGGGTGGTCTGGCTAGCTTTTCGCCTCTTGTGTTTTATTTTTTCCCCTGTCCTGTCCTTAAGGGCTGTCAACTAAATTCAATGGGATTAGGGGCCTAATGTTGTAATCAATAATATTTCTATTTCCAACTGCGCTTCGGGGCCCGGTATTGTTGTGCAGTGCTTTATTAGCAGCGTGTCAGGAGCTCTCTTTTTCAGTGTGTGTGTGTATTGCATGCGATGCATTGAGTGACGCCCGCGTCTCGTGCCGAATACATGCCTCGAGGTGATCATTTGTTAAGCTGAATTGAGACTTGTCACGGTAATCCGGTGAAATTTTTGCCACAGGACGAGAGTGGGGGGAAGCATAAATTTGGCGCGGCCGCTTTGGAAAATATTTAGTGCGAGTTAACATGTAATTGACGTGTTGCACGCATATTTTCATGGTGCAAATGAACATGGTTTATGATTGTTTTAAGCACATGTTGGGTGATATTATTTGCTTGGTTGTAGTCTTATGTTTAATGGGTGGTTCGTTTCGTTTCGTTTCGTTTGGCTGCACGAACTGAATGTTGCAACAAAAAACACAAAGACGGGGGGATATATTACACTTGTGATTTGTGGTCTTTAGCGATGAATTAAATTAAGCTTATAATGGAAGAGTGTAGATTAGGAAAACACAATGTCTTTGTGTTGTGAAGTTTGAATCAGGAGCACAAAGCTTCAACAATCCGGACTATGAAATATATGGACTTCAAAACTAAAATATGGCAAATATTATCCCATCGAAACAATCCTGAATCAAGATTTCTGCGGATTCAGCAGAGAAGTAACAACCATGTAAAGTTTATAGCAAGCTATTCCCATCGGTGTACAAAAAAAGTCCGATTTTATTTCGGCTCAGTTAGCACAAAACCAAGCAAAGGTTACCGTGCCGTGCCATTTCCATTCCAAGCGCCTTTTTTTCTCAAGGTCGCATCCCAAAAAGACTTTGTTGTCCCTCCGACTGACTTCAATTAACATCCACAACATTAAGTGGTGTACCTTCACTTTGCCACAAAAAACTTGAACGACCCATGAAACCTCCTCTTCGAAAACATCACCAGCGGCACCTCAAAAAAAAATATTTTCCTTTCAATATGCAAAGTTCGTCCAAGACATTAGCCCAAAACAATATTGGACAATGGAACAACACGCCGAAGACCGAATAAAAATTATATTGTTTTTCTTCTTGGTTTCTCTTTTTTTTGAAAATTCAATTTACTCCTCAAATGAAGCGTAAATTACCTCATGGCGTCAGCCAGTCCACCGACCAACACAAAGCCCGCTAACTTTTCCTTAATATTTTACAAAAAAAAAAATAAAGAAAACACGTCAGAAAATCGTTTTCATCTCCTTTCGCTGAAGCACATTTACATACGCGCCTTCGGGCATTTTGTGAAATAAAAAAAAATGACAGGAAAAACAGCAAAAGAGAGCATCACATCTCCCCGAGGCAGGCGAGTCCTTGAAGTCAAAAGCTGTCTGCAATCACCCTGACCGACCCATGCTCTGAATTTGATGGATTCATATTTAAAAGTTCCAGATTGTCTGCGGTATGTTAATTCCGCATCTATGCTCGACGACCGTCTGAAGTTCGACATCATTGGGGAAATCAAAAAAATTACGGGGTGAGATGAAGAAAATTAAGGGGACGAGGAAGATAAGTTTTGAGTGAAGGTAGGCAAGTCCTTAAGTATGCGACCGATTAAGTGATGTCTAGTGACAAGATTAGAATTTACATTGCTCTTTTTACAAACATTTTTTAGAAGATTTTTGAAAAAAGGAAAGGACTGATTGTCAATCGAATAGTCAATAATTACTTGTGTCAATTTAACATTTAGAATGGAACCTTTGTTTCTGGTTGACATTTACCCAATGATGTCAGCCATTGAGGACGAGAGGATTGCCTGTATTTAAGTATTTAACTATCAACATTTTACAGACCTTTTTGCGACGTTGGTATTTCTAAAAGTTCCTAAAAGAATCAATTCATTAGTTTTACTTAAACAGAAACTTATATTGTATTTGAATTCTTTCATTTAAAAAAAAAACTAAATGAAGAGAAATGTTTACCTATATGCAGTCATTCACATAATTAATAATATGGGTATTTGAATTTTTTAAGTACGAGTACCGAGGAATTGCACTTGTAAATACTTTAAAAAATTGAAGTATAAGGAATTGTAATTGAAATGTACTCAAGTACAAAAATACTCTAAGAGAACATAATAAAATGAGCCACTGTCGAAAGAGAGAAAAATCCTAGATCAAAGAACGAGGTACTGTAGATCTTCAAGGTCGCCGTACAAGTGGCTCAGTGGCACTGATGATTTTCATCAATAAGTTAGTTAAGGGAGAATTGATGGCCCAACAATTTGTCTTCTGTGTTTAATAAGATTGTACACTATGGATCAACACAGGTCTATTTGATCGACGTTTCGCCGCTATCCCCTTAATGAGATTGACAGTAAATTAGTTTGTAGTCCTCAAAGTGGTCCTATTGGTGAACAACCTTTATTCGATCTTTTCAGTCAACAATTCATTTCAATGTTCGCTTAGGATAACGACCACACATAGAAATCGAAAGTAATACGACAGCTCCGGGAGCTTGAATAGGTGAGTCTTAAACATCAGAGCCTAGATCAAATACCAAGTGACTACGTGCAGTAATGACACCAGTACCGAGATCAAACGCAGAATAACTCTTGCCAATCGCTTTTTTTTTGGGCTTAAGAGGCAATTGAGTAATAGAGTAATCTTTCGAAAAACCAGGATGGCTTTATAAAGGGTGATTTTTTAGCTATTATCTTTTTGGCAACACTGGTTTAAACAGCTGACGCACGTTTCGTGTTTTGTTTCACTGTCAAACATCTTCAGTTTTGTCTCTAATTTAACCATGAATCGACTTACAAACGAACAACGCTTGCAAATTATTGAATTTTATTATCAAAATGCGTGCTCTGTTAAGAAAGTTCAGAAAGTGTTCAGCGACGAAGCTCATTTTTGGCTCAATGGGTACGTAAATAAGTAGAATTGTCGATTTTGGAGTGAATATCAGTCAGAACCATTGCATCCAGAAAAAGTCACAGTTTGGTGCGGTTTATGGGCTGGTGGCATCATTGGACCGTACTTCTTCGAAGATGATGCGAATCGTAACGTAACTGTGAATGGTGAGCGCTACCGTGAGATGATATCCAACTTTTTTTTGCCCAAAATGCAAGAGCTTGACATGCATGAAATGTGGTTTCAGCAAGACGGTGCCTCATGCCACACAGCACGCGCAACAATGGACTTATTGAGAGGCGAGTTCGGTGAACATTTTATTTCACGTTCGGGACCGGTCAATTGGCCGCCTAGATCGTGCGATTTAACGCCTTTAGACTATTTTTTGTGGGGCTATGTTAAATCTCATGTCTATACAGACAAGCTCGCTTCAATTGACGCACTGGAAGACAACATTGAAGCATTTATTCGTGAGATACCGTCCGAAATGTTGGAAAGAGTATGCCAAAATTGGACTAAGCGGATGGACCATTTGAGGCGCAGTCAAGGTCAACATTTGCATGAAATAATCTTCAAACATTAAATTATATGGACCGTACTATCGATTCAAATAAAGATTTCATGCATTTTTCTGAATTTTATGTGTTTTTTTTTTAAAACTTTCCTACAGCTTTTAAAAAATCACCCTTTATAACACCATGATCATCCTGCTCTATGGCACGGAGACATGGACTTGGCGCGGCGCCTGGCCAGGCGTCTACGGATCCATCACCTGCGGTGGTTAGGCCATGTAGAGCGAATGGCCAGCATAGCTCCGGCTCGAGAATCTTCGACTCCGAACCTATGGGACAACGCAGCAGAGGACGCCCGCGTCTAAGGTGGCGTACACAGGTAGAGACGGACTTGAGCCGGCTCGGTGTGCATCACTGGAAGCAGCTGGCACGCGATCTTGCTGGATGGAGGAGGTTGCTAAAGGAGGCCCAGGCCCATCCCGGACTGTAGCGCCGCACAAAGAAGAAAGACTACGTGCAGTAGCATTATCATAAAGGAGTACACATTCCTATAAAAAAAGTGAATTATTTTTCTTCCACCTACTCAACAACTTTTTCTTATTTTTCTTTCAACTTAAAAACTCCTGACTACGTTAAACGCCATGTTTATCGGTCATTTCGATTGGCCTCTTACTATCTTTAGTAAACAGTGCCCTTTACTTCAAATTCTAACGCTTTGGGCATCATACTGCCCCGCCCTTTGTGCATCAAGAAAATACTTAAACACTTGTATTTATCTGAGACCGACATCATAGGGATTTTTATTCCCACACAAATTTCTTCACAATTCATTACAGGGCTGTTCTTGGAAGATGCATCAGACGCACTCCTACGTGCCGCAGGACAATGCAATCGAGTTAATTAAATTATTCAGGGAAGCCGAGCAATGAAGTGCATCGGCGATCACAAGGACATCCAGACTAGAGGAGCTGTGTGTTGGTCATTAAGTTGATTTCATTTGAGTTTTTTTTTGTGTTCATGAACCCGATAACTATCGCCAGGAGTTACCTTCATTCACAGCAATTCGCCGGAAAACAGATTTTATCAATTTAATTAAAATACAATATCGTTACCGAGTAGGTGTGGTCGACTGGGGGCGGTGGGAGTGGAAGATGGCGACCATAGCACCAGGTGCTTGTGATTTGCGGGTTTTTATGCGCTGCTCCTGTTTTAGCAAATTGCAATCGATTCAACAGCTCGCAGTTAACATCAGCCATTCGTAAAATATGTTAATGCCGACTGTAGACCGTAACATCAAACGTGCATTAGACAGAGAGACCGACTGTGCCTTTTTTGTGGCCCTTTTTCCATCCAATCTACGTATGGAGTGGAATTTAGAATAAGTGGAGCGAACTTAAGCGCTGCCTGTGGCGCTTTGAATATTCGTTTAGTTTTAATTTGCCAAAATAATATTTCACAGAAGTCAAGCGCTCGTTGGAGTTGGGGAGTGAAAACAAACAGGGAACTATGACTATTTGCCAGACGAAAGCACTTTAGAGCCAGTCGATGGTTTCATTAGGTTATTGGGATTTTTCTAAAGCCTTTTTTTTTGGAGTTTGAGTTTTTAGATCGATCGGCACTAATGGTGGTTGAGGAGAGGACCCTCAGACAGATATCTTTGTGCAGGCAGCAAAGCTCTATTTTTAGAATGAAAAATTGCTTTTAGACTAACAAATTTTGTCAAAGATATAATTTCTCAGACATTTTTTGCAAATAATACAGATTTAATGGGAGCTAATTTAGAGAGCTAAGGAGAGATATCGTGGCGGTAACTCACATCTACCAAGCTCTGTAGATTTGAGAGTATATCTTTTGTGGTTCAAAACGAAATCGTTAACCCACCTAATTGGTGGATTATGCGAACATCAGCCTTATCTTTATTTATATCCAAGCCTATCTTACTGCCAATACCGGTGCTATAAAGCACGCATATCAATTACAAGCTTCATTTCATTACTGCCCTGACCTCGTAGGTCTGTTTTGAAATTCAATTAACACAGTGTGCTCTTCAACATTTCTTAATGAGAGATTAAAAATTAAAAGTTCTTGGTGTAAGTGAATGGAATTGTACAATCGGACTTCTAATCGTTAGAAATAGCACTTTCCAAATCTCGTCTATGAAAGGAATGAAATCATGGAAAAGAATGAAATCATGGTCAAGTCTCGTACGCAATCTTAACTAAAATCGATGTACTCTTTAGTTTCAAATTTACATTTAATAGTTTGCAGTTTCACCTTGACGCATTAAAAACACCGCACCACGACAAGTTTAATGAGTTGTTTGGACTTATCATCAATTTTTTGTTAAGCAGGAAGATAATTTCTTCTTCCCCTCTCATTTTCAATTGTATTTACTGTGTATTGTATTTTCTATGAAGATCTATTTTCATTTTCTTCGCAGTGTTATTTTAAATTGTTTTACACCACTGTAAATGTTTTGGACCGCACTTCTATTAAAATGTATTCTTTTACCGCCCTAATTCACAGTCTGCTGCTGTTAGTGTCATCACACGACTATACTCGAAATGTTTTGCGTTACAGTTCCACTGCATCCGCACCGCACACCGTATCTGCACTAAAACCGAAAATTATTTTGCATTTCAGCTGCATAGCCCAGAGGCAGCATTAGAACACACAGATACCATGAATTATCCCATTATGCTGCTATCCTCCTTTGTTGCCACATCCAGTTGCACGTATCACCACCGAACGACGGCATGTATGCTGCTGCTCCGGATAAAAGATACACACTACCTGCAACTCCGACGCTGAGAAGACTTTCTTCACAATCCACTGGGATGTGCATCCGTTCGATTGCCACCAGGTGCGACTGAGACACGCACCCGCAGACGCTGCGCTGGCCAAGCCCGATCAGTCGGCCGGTATGCGGCCGTTGTGCTCATGAAAATTAATTAATAACGCTACAGCTATGAATTTATCCGTCCTCGTTAAATTTTATGCGCATATGATTGTCATTTGATTAGGAGAGATGAGCAGAGAGAGAAGGTAATGTGTTGTTCAAATGACGCTCGTCAAGTGCCCGTCTAAATGGGAGAGTCGCCCGGACCATCGCCATAAAGACGTTTAGACGCTGCCATAATCTCGGGGCTCAGAATGGAATGTCGTGCCTCTTCCTTAGGCCGAGAGGTATTTTTAGCATAAATTGCGGAAGAGATACTCTGCGAATATGTTTTAGATATTTCAGGCTATTGCAGTGGTTGGCATTCGGGTGCGGAGGACTTTGAGAGACGTGCGATTTTGTATCATTATCTGAGCGCGGGTATATGGAGCACTAATTGAATGTTTCTTAATTGGACTGCGGCAGAAGGAGTATGCTGCATGTGCCTGCCGCTGGGTGGAAGATGAAGAAGCGATTAAATTAATCGCCGAGGACAAGAAATTTAGCAGGCAACTGAGCCGGCTCATTCGATAAGTGTTGGAATTACCATTCCTATCGCATTCGCTCTCATTGTTGCGAGAGGCGATGACTCTGGCATGCAGATAAGACTGGCTACATTGTCAGGCGTAGAGATATGTAGAAATTGATGCAAGAAAATCTACTTGGAGACTTGTGGATGCACTGTCACCTGGTGAACCTCGAAAATTTTACTTTGCCTTCTACACTCAAGCATTGAAATCGGGCTCAAACCTCCAAATGCTCCGAAGCTCAGTCAGCGAACAGAAAACGTTGTCTATTTTCGATTACTTTCAGCTCATGAGTTAATTGGATCTTGTATTGTCGAAGGCAGAAATCCTACTGCAGAGTTCGTCAAGTTGAAGTCGAAGTTGAAGCAGAATAAATTCAATCGATTCTGATTAATCGATGAAATTTAGAACTACTGCCGCTTGTCAAATATTCTAACTGAATCAGAAAAGTTGGTCTTAGATTTAGGTACACCCTCTTAGAATTGAACTCTTCTCTTTTTAACTGATTCAATCACTTCTCATCCACATATGACCTCCGACTGGATCAATGATGAACTCACTTTACAGTGCTCTTCTAAAGAGTTTTCCAATAGCGACTTCTGAACTTTGGCAGTTGATAGCGGCCATATTGTTGAAGCTACACCTGTCAAGTATTAAGTATTTTGCGAATCACTACGGCGTCCATCCAAAGGGCTTAACAACATAAGCAAATAATAGAATCCTTTTATTAAAATAGGCATTAAGTTGAGGCAACGTTCCACGTGGTCCGGCAATTTAATGGTCGACATAATCATCCTGCCGACATGACTATTTGTGTAATAGATAAATTTGAGACAATTAGTTGAATAAATGATAAACCGAGATCTGTGCGTCGATAAAATGAATGATCTGACAGAAACAACGTCGCTGTATATGAAAATGTCCAAGAAATTCAGAGAAAGTTCATTTTGTGTCGCTCACAAGAACTCGAGCTTTCATAGCTCACAAAATACGAGTCAATAAGCATGTGCAAAGCGGAGGGCCTGTTTTAATTTTTTTCAATACTAGAAGACATAGGGCCATTTGGTTTTTTGTGCCTACTCAGAATTAATATAAGCATAATGGAAAAGGTCCTAATTTAGCACTGCGACTGACAGTTTTGAAGAAAAAATGATCTACACTTTTTTTTCTATATATTATTTTTAACCAAAATTGTGAGTTTTAATGTGATTTTTTTTACAAACTATAAACATGAACATGAGCCAGAACAAGTTGCCATAGTGGTGCACCACTTAATTCATAAATTCACGCTCTCAAAAAGAATTAAGGCAGTTGTCTTTGTGATATAATAACCGAAAAGATAACCGAACCCTCTGTGTAGAATTCTATAAAATTTTCATCATCCAAAAGAAATGAAATTAGGACACATGCTTATCTGTCAGAATTTAAGTCCACAAAAATCTGTTTGGAGAGCCTTTCACTTCATAACCACAAAGCGAACACCATTTCTCTGCGGCACGTACATGATGTCCAAAAGCAATGCAACTCGGAAAAACAAATCCGTTTTTCACTCTCCCACAACACCTTAGCCGTCCGAAAGTCCCACACCTTTGACCTGAAAGCATCTCACCCATGTCAAACCACATCGCCACTCCGCCACACTCAGCTACAAATGTAATTAGCCCATTAATTACATTACACGTGCAACGAGCAACGAAACAACGTGCAACGTGTGCGTCACTTGTGACCACGTCTTCGTATATTGATTACTTCTGGTCCACATTTCCCGGGTTATGATCACACCTCGAGCGCAGAGCACCGCATGGCATCCCTGCGCTCGTCGTTGCTGTCGCGCTAACGACATTCCGTTTGTGAATTTCCATTCGAAAAGAGGATATCTTCTCGTTCCCGCTGCCGATACAACCGCGCGTTGCCACAGCCGCACCACACCTCCAGCTGCCACGTCTTATTCACTTCAAAGGCGCTCCAGCACCAGCTCCGACACCAGCACCAGCGGAGCGCCCCAAATCGCTGAGAGAGAGGAACTACGCCAGCTACACGCTGTCTCCGGGACATGAATTTATATTCCAGAGCTGATGTCAGGAGAGAAAATTAAAAGCAACATTTAATTAGTGTAATGTGAGAGTGTCCTGTCGACGGCGATGATGTTGTCGTAGTCGTCGGTGTCGTCGTCGTTGTCGTTGTCGTTGTCGTCGACGGCAGTAGCGTTGTCGCCGCAGTCATCCAGCGTGTGGAATTTCCTCGAGACCGAGAAATGCTTTTTAGCTGATGAGCGAAATTTTCAATTCCTAGCTCCGACAACGCGCGGCATTTTGGCGTAGCAGAGAACGTCGTCGGCGACGTCGACATCGGCGACGTCGACATCGGCGACGTCATCCCTCCACACACACACACAGTGAGACAAGAGCGGCTGTCAGGGCTGGTGAGGGCGCATAAATCACTTCCGCCACGTCGATGGACAAATTTGTCAATGAGGTATTACTGGCCTGGCATTTAGCTGGGAATGTGCTTCACGCTCCACGGTCGACGCTCGACAGTCGACGCCCGGCGCTTATCTCATTCGTCGTGTTTCGCCATTTTGTTGTAATTTAATTGGATTGTTGTTGCTGATGTTTTATTCAGCGGCACTGAGCGCCAGAGCCGGTTTTGCGATAGGAGTTGGCCTAGGTCCGCGAGGGGGTGGAATTTATTTGTGGGCAATAAATAAAAGTTTACTGGGCAGGGTGGAGGGATGTTGAATATAAATTGGGCCATAGAATGGATGACTTTTTTGGGGAGGGGCGCGGAAGCCGGCGATAACGTTGGCGGTAATCTGGGCTGGTTGTCAGTCATTTGAAATTTTCTGCTAACCACCATGCTGTGGCTGAGTGGGGAATTTTTCGTTTGACTCCATTCGATTTGGCAGCGGATATTTGTAATCAATTAGGATGGAGTATTGGCCGAGTGTGGGTGGGGATTGGTGTGGGAGAATGATCTTCGGTATTTGATTTCGTTTTAAGGGGATCGACTTCTGGCTGCGGATGGAAAAGGACTTCTTTGTGACTGGGTTATGCGTGTGAAGTGATTTTTTAATATTTGAGTTAGCGTGAAAAGAGAAATAGACGCTTGATCAAACTATTATTTGCGTCTTCATAGGGCCTTGGTGGTGTAGCGTAATTGCCAATCATGTTGATTCATGGTGTGATATCGTAGAAAGAGACGTTCTAACCTATTACTGCTTACTACCACTTCAAATTTTGTCACTTGCTTAAGGTTTCTACTTTAAAAACTCACCTAAAGAGGATTATTCAAAAAGATGAAGAAGTTTCTGACTTACATCTCTTACGTCTTTGATACATTTTTTTTTTCGACATTTAAAAATTTAACGATTTGGAAAATTTAAACGATTTGGAACTCACACATTTCCAGCACGTGCATCGTTTTAGGAATGCGTTTGTTTGTGTTTTGTGTAGCCACAGAGCGCAACGAATCGATTACCTCGGCTACAATTTAAGTCACAAGAAATGCTATGAGACCTCCCAGAATCCTCCTCCACTCTCAATGGCACAAGGCCATAGCAGTCAATCGAGGTTGCGATCTTCATGCCAACGAGAAATCGCCCCCATACCGAGCGCTGCACAAATTCGTTTAAGTCCATGGTTCCTACTTTACCCACTCTACGCCTTCGACGACGACGTCCAAAGCACTTGACACACCAACTCTCCGAAGTCAGGAAACGTGTATTAGTTCCGCTAGTAATCCACTTCCCTCCCAGGAACCCTCCCAAATATCAATTTCCCGTATTTCCTCGAAGCAATTTCGAAGACCCGACCTCATTCTCAGAGAGAGGGGGAGACCTCCACCGCCAAAGTCCCAATCTAATTTACACCTCCCTATCCACGACGACGCGCTGCATCAAAGCATCACACCCACCGCGTCCAGTGATGCCATGTAATTTTAATTTGCATTGCAACTTCCTACCGATCCACCAACTCTGCCGCCCCCAAACCACCCCCCACAGCCATTAAGTGAGCATTTTAATGGACCGTGCCATCCTCAGAGATGACGCTGCTCTCCTTCGCCGGCAAACGCGGCCCAGAAGACAGCGCGTCCTCCATAAAGGCGAAACATTTCGTTACATGTGCCAAAATGATGGATGCCACCTTCGCGGTGGAGGGAAAAGGAGTCGTCCTCGTTCGCTCGCACGCGTCTCGTCATAAATAACCCGCGAGTGTCCCGCCCGCCCGCCGTGCCGAGATTGAAGCGTTCGTTTGTCTTCCAAATGTGGAAGCACACACTCTCCCGCTGTAGCGCTGAACCGCTGGAGCGCAAAAGGAAGTCAAAGTCGCTGCCTGCCACCGCGGAAGATTACAAGAAGCTAGCGCTCGCAAAAATTAATATTAATCAAAGGAGCTCGCGCGACGGGACCACCCCAAAATAGTTCGGGTGTGTGGAGGATCATCGTCTTGGGTTTTTTTTTTACGTACGCAAATACGCGGGAATGCGCTGCTGCTCTAAAATGAAATAACGTTTCATAAATTCTCGCATCACATGTTCGCAGATACACGACTGCTGTTTGGTGTTTGTTTTGAAGTGGAGTCAGCAGTGACACCCCGTAGGTGGCGGCAAATTAATTTTCTTTCCTTTTTTGTTTTTGGAAATGGAAACGCGTCTCCGGTGACAGTGCCAACGCTGCTGGTGATAGGAACAGGAGACTCGAGGCTTTGATTTTTCTTTTTTGGAATCCGCGATTAGGAGAGGAACATGTGTGGGTGGCGCATTTGTCTGGGGGTCGTTGTTGCCGCGGTACCTTGATGGGTGTGCGTTTTCATCTGTCAGATTTCGCGGATTCAAATGTCATTGATAAATTACCGGGGGCGAAAATTAAGGTCTTGATCTAGGGCGGAAGTTTGTCAGGAATTATGGCAGCGGCAGAAGGGACGAGGAGGGAGCTCACTCATGAGATGAATAATGCGCTATCCCGAATGGGGTATCTGGTGCGTGTAATGAGATCAGCGATTGGCGTGGTGTCATGGGAGAAAATATATTAATAGACCTGCCATGCAGTAGCACCTTTGACTTGGGACGGGTGTGGCAGAAGGAACTCTCACAGTCAGTCGTAGAGGACTCAGAGCATTTGTCAGAAGTGCTCCACAGATAACAAGTTGATGATCCCTACCGATACATCTTCGGTCGATGCGACGTTATGACTTGAAACCTTTACATGACTCTTTAAGGCGCGTCGCTGACAGGTTGCAATTTGATCATAAGTCGACTAAGGAATTCGTGAGAAATTCTTTTAGTAATTAACTCTTTGATGTTTGCGCTTTCTATTTTTTAATAAAAAATAGAACGAAGTGTGTGAGATATAATGCGAGTAGATTTTTTTTATTCCTTTCAAAGTCCTTTCGATGGCATTAAGTATAAAATACACTCCGTTTCATAACAACATCCTAAAAAATGCAATTTCAGTCGTTAACAAAAACCGCAGCAAAGTGTTTGCTAATTTTCGATCTGATAATTTTGATGTTAAAGATGCATGCGCTTCGGTCTAGTCGAGCAATCACTGAAAAAGTCGATGAAACCATGAAAAAAAAATAAGCAAGATCGGCACATTAACAGCGGGGGCACTATTAGGGGAGGAATTCATCACAAAACAGTTTTCATCCATTTGCTGAATACACGAATCAGCTCGATGTTTGCGTGCTGCATTAATTGATAAACAAGAATTTACACTGAATTTCCGTTATTGATTCACTGGTTAAACGATACGAATCGATTCCTTTCTGAAGCGAATTATTAATGACGATGCAAAGTGGATTAAGTACGACAACAATGTGCGAAAAAGAACCTGGAAGAAAGGTTAAACTTCGCAATCGGGGACTAAGCTGGGATCGATATTAAGAATGTTATGCTGTGGGTTGGATTGATATATGCTATGTTGTGAGGAATTGCTCATTCTAAGCTTATAAAGGGTTTTCCAAAAAGGACTTGACAACTTTTTTTATAATAAAATGCAAACCATTTGATATATGTATTTCAAATGGTTTGACTTGACTTTGACTTTTATCGGGTTGAAGTACAATCAAAACATTTATGAATGGAACTCGACTTCGTTCATATGGCCACCGCGGTCACGTTTGCAGCGGTCGATTCGTTGGAGCCAATTTCCGATGACTCGGCCACACAATTCGGCCGAAACGGCCGCTATTTCGCGTTCATTGTTGGCTCTAAACTCTACCAACTGGCCCATTTCTTGAGATAACACGCTCATCAAACTTACACTCAATAAATCGATTGTTGGACCATCCTGTTAAAACCACATTTATTTTCCAATTCGGTCCAAAAATAATCGGTTGTCATAGCGCGATAAAGCTGGTCATTCACAGTAACGTGACGATTCGTTATTGTTGACGAAAAAATATGGCCCAATAACGCCGCCGGCGCACAAATCGCACCAAACAGTTATTTTTTGTGAATGAAGTGGGGATTCACGAAGCACATGAGGATTTCCATCAGACCAATAACGCATATTTAACTTATTGACGAACTCATTGAGCCAAAAATGAACTTCGTCACTAAAGATGATTTTACCATGAAATTTATCATCTTGGCGCATCTTCTCCAGAGCCGAATCGGGGAACGTACGTCGCTTCAAATGGTCCATCGGCTTCAATGCTTGAGTCAGCTTGATCTTGCATGGGTGTAAACCAGGACCCTTTCGCAAAATATGCCAAAAAGTGGTCTGAACAATGCCCAATTCTTAAGATCTCTGTAGAATTGACTGATTTGGATCGTTTGCTACGAACGCCTTAATGGCATCGATATTTTCGACACTTTGACCAACCTGTCGTCTCACTGACACGGCAACATCACACAAAAAATATTTAGACTAAAATGTTTGCACTAAACTTGTTATTGCCTGTCTACTTGGGCGAGAATTACGACCGAAAATTTTAGTTAACGATGCTAAAGTTGCGGTCACCGACTCCGAATTTCGGTGGAAATTTTTTAAAATTTGCAGACTGTGCTCGTTTGTGTACTTTACCATGATGAAAATGTTAAGTTTACTGAATAAATTGAAAATGACAATTCGATAGTTGGTGAAAGGGTGCGTTTACAAATTAAATTCAAAGTTGTCAAGTCCCTGTTGAAAAACCTTTAGTTAATGTTTGCTAGTGTAACTTTTTAACCTAATGCTTGACAGCTTTTAATTTCCGCTTTTAGGGTCATTATATATGAATTCTAGTTATTCCTCTTGTCTAGAACGGGAAGGAACAGATGGGTTGAAGAAAGAATGGCCATTATCATCCTGCACACCATTTTAAAAGAATATTTTTAATTTTAAGGCTTACAAGTGGAGTTCGACTTTTACAAAAATATGGCAAACTGCATTTGTATATTATATTTCCTTTGATGTAAGCGTGTCTGGATAAACGACTAGTGTCCGTTTATCTTCTTCTGCTCTCATGATACTTTTATCGCATCCACGTATTAATGCGCCACAAATGTTTCCCTCTTCGCTCAGACAAATTGGTTTAAAAAAAATGAAACAATAACTAAACTGCGTAACAGCCCAAAGAGGGCGAGAGCATAGACGGCGAATAGTGAAAGTTTTGCCTGACGGGAGTAATCCAGGAGGATTGTCAGACGTTCACTGGAGGTGGGTCCTTGAATTATTAGCCAGCCTATGATATTTCAACTACCACGTTATGTTATGTCTCACGTTACAGCTGACCTACAAACTTTTCTTCAAAAAAAAAACCTGACGCGAATGGGGTCAAAATATCCACATGAATTGAAAATGAGTCAAAAAGAAAAAAAAAAACCTCTAACCAGCTCCAAGCTGATCTCTCAAGTTGCTCCTGTCCCTCACATAATTATCCTGCCAACCCGTTGCATCCCAAACAAATGTCCTACTCTCATCGGGAGCTCGGCGAACACTCCATCACTTTTTTTTTTCTTTCCTGCGGCGCTTGGTTGCTCTTGTCCTGATGTCCTCTCACAAATTAATCAAAATTCTAAAATTTCCATCATCACGGCCGAGGTCTCGGGAAATTGTAGGAGTAATTCCCATTTTCCCATGACACGGCCACCGCACGCTTCCCGCCCACCCGGAAACTAACCCAACACGGTCAATTTCCTCTGGGGCCTATACTTTTACATAGTAATTTGAAGTCGCACAAAACACAGTCCCTGCCATCGGCAGGACGAAGTGTGCCCTGCCACTGTGTGTGTGTAAGAGTAACTCGAATATGCGAGAATTCTTTTGGGATCTGTCCCAGAATACACGAGCATCAGCGGAGGTGAGAGCCCGATTGCGAGCGAGTTCCAGTGACGATGCCGAAGTCGGTGTCGGGTCAGTACGTGGTACTTCCAGTGCGAGTGCGAGTCCTGCCAGCTGAAAGCAATACCTCTGCCATCGGGCAGGCTTGCTAATAACCCGACATCATGCAATAATGTGGAAAACATTCCGTGTTTGGATGGCATTGGGAATTTGGTCGACAACGACTACGACGACGACTACGACACCATCCACAACCAACGACAACTGAGCACGGACAACGCCGATGATGACATGGAACTCTGAGGTCCTGGTCCTGGCGGCGTTCGGCGGCATCCGGGCCAGAGGCGGACGTAGTTTCAGCGAATAACACAGTTATTAGTCCATGTTCATTTCCATTCAGGTTGTGTACGTGGCAGTGACCATCATCCCTCGTAGTTGTAAAGTGGCTCCCAGAGGCAATCAGCATGCATCTTACCAGGATCCGGTGCCTGGATGTCTGTGGACTCTAAATTATTTATCTGTGTTTGTGTGTGTGTGGGTGGAAGAGAGCGAACACCACCACCACTCTCGAGATTGAGCCCTGTTAATGTTAACAGGGAATAGGTTGTGCTTGTTGCAATAACTTGCTGTAAGTAAGTGTGTCATGGCCTTGTTAGTGTGGTTGCCATTCGTTAGACGGGTACATTCGACAATTGGGTGATAAGACGTCAGTCACGTGATGATGAGGCTTGGGTTCGGTGTTGTGTTGTTTTTGTTTGACTGCAGGGCCGCTGAAGGCTCGAGTGCATTCTTGAAATTGTAACGAAGGAATATTGGATGTAGTTGGAGGGTTGGATTATTTGTAGAGTTTCAGCGAGATATTCTGCATTCCAGTCCAGGATGGAGAATGGAGAGTCCTTGTGCGGAGATTCGAGCCCCGACTCGGTGATCGGTATCAGAGCTGATTTTGCCAGATGGACTGGAGAGCATGCCGTGGCATAGAGTGAAATAGCAACTTGAAAGTTCAGTCAAAAACTGGTACAACTAAGAGGGGTAGGAGAATTGAACATTTGATCGGAGAAATGTTTGAGTCGATGGTGGGACATTGAGGAACAATATATAGTCGAATCCCTCTAAGTCGAGCTCTGACTTAGAGTCGAAAATCCCTCTAACTCGAATATATTTTTTCTACTCTTGGTGTGTTTTCAATACCTCTAAGTAGAATTTTTTTTCTTCGGCTCAAAAATAAACAAAAAATGTATCAAGCAATTTGTATCAAGCACGCAAGCTCGTACAATCTAACTCTTTAAGGTGGCCCTAGACGATGAACACATTTCGCGAAAATTCATTTGTGTTGATTCTTGTAGTGCAAACAACGTCATTTTCATTTCATTTATTTATTTTATAAAAGGATCGTACAATAAGATTTACATCTTTTTTAGTACTTAGCAATTAACGTCGATATCAAAAAAACGCATGTGTTTGCCCTCATAATTATTTCCCTATGCAAGAAAGAAAAAGCAGACGATATTCACAGCAAAAATGAGGATATGCTCGCGAACATGGCCTTGCATGGCGAGCATCGAAGCCAATGAGCATGAGAGCGAACATGGTCATTGTGTAAGGACACCTTTAGTCGCATCGCTCACACAACCACGAGCTTCTGTATGAACAACTGCACTGCTTATTCATTGTGTTGTTGGTTTGGCTCCAAAAAATCTGTTTTTAACCTGTAAATAGTTAGGTATCTAAGAAGCTTTCTCGCCTCATTTAGTGCATATATTGAAAGTGTACTTTAAAAAGAGTAACAGTGACATAAACATTGCAGTGCAAAAAAAAATGCTTTTTAACAAAAAAATATCAATCCCTCTAACTCGAATTTTTCCAAAACTTTCTCTAACTCTAACTAATTTTGATATCCCGTGAAAATTCAACTTAGAGAGATTCGACTGTATTTATGTTGATTAGGCCAACCTTGTAAGATTTGGTGTGCGAAAAAGTTCGGTAACAAATCTAAACAAAAATGAAACACTTTTTGCTTGGATTTGTTACCGAACTTTGAAATGAAGTTTATTAAACGAAGTACAGTAAACTCTTGATAGTTCGAATTTCACGAGAGCAGGCAAAATCTTCGAATTAGAGAGGTTTTCAAACTCCAGTTTAAGAAAAACATATTGCTCACTTTCGTCAAGTTTCGGATTTCAACTAGCGGTTGTTGAGAAAAAAAGAGTAAACTTGACTTCAAATTATAGAGGTAAACAAGCCATCATTTGCGAATTAGGAAGGTTTTGATGTTGTTTTGCAAAAAAAAAAAACTACGAATTAACGAGGGCACCAAATTGCATAACTTTTCTTCGATTTACAGACGTTTTTTTCAGGGACCTGTGAGAATGCTTCGATTTACTTATTCGAAGTTGTTCCTGGTCCCATAAAATTCGATTCACCGAGAGCTTACTGTACAAACGTTTTTTCACAGCATTTGTGCTTTTTATTTTTCTTTTTGTATCATTTATGTTGTTTATATTGTAATACCTTATGATCAAAAAAGAACCGGAATTTCCATTTTAAAATTCCCGCGCTTGTCCAATCGGTAAAATTTTATTCTCTCAACGTTGGGAACACTTTTATACATATTCTGTCAAATTTTGACGGATATCGTATGATTAGTTTTTGTTTGACGTCTATACAAATAAGTTGAAAAATTTCCGTGTGGCGATTTTTATAATGGATGAAAATTTAGAACAACGTGCGTGCATCAAATTTTGTGTTGCAAATGGATTTAAGTGTTCCGAAACGTTGAAAATGTTAGAAAAGGCCTTTGGTGAATCGTGTCTAGGAAAAACACAGGCATATGAGTGGTATAAACGGTTCAAAGGTGGTCGTACAAGCTTGGATCATGATGAGATCCCTGGCCGCTTAACAACATCTGTTACTGAAGAAAACATTGAATCGGCGAAGCAAATCGTGTTGCAAAATCGTTCTGCACCGATAAGAGAGATTGCTGTGTTGTTGGGCATCTCTTATGGATCAACCGAACACATTTTAACTGATCTTTTGGGTTTAAAACGCGTCGCTGCTCGGCTGGTGCCAAAAAACCTGAATTTCATTAAAAAACACCGTCGTGTTGTGTTGTGTTGTGTCTCAGTTTTTGGCCAAAAACTCAACCAATATCATCAACCAAGCACCGTACTCTCCAGATATGGCCCCGTGTGACTTTTTCCTCTTCCCCAGACTTAAATTGCCATTGCGGGGAACGCGTTTTCAGACCATAGAGGCCATAAAAGAGAATTCGCTGCCATACCTTCGGCGGCCTATAAAACTTGTATGGAAAATTGGATCAAGCGTTGGCATGCATGTATTGCCGCAGGAGGAGAATACTTTGAAGGTGATAATAAAGAAAATTATTAAAAATTGAAATTTTGCGTTTTTTCATAAAATTCCGGTTCTTTTTTGATCATAAGGTACAATCTTGTACTTGTATTTTACATAGAAAAATTTGTAGAAATACGTAACTTTTCGTTTCGTTTCACTAAAAATTTTGAGCAAAACGACATTTGTAAAAAATTTCATATATTTTTGAATGTACATTTCACCAAAGATAAGAATTTTACAAATTTTACTCTGTACGTAGCAACATTTCACAGATGCAAGTTAATGTGTAGTTTCTACTACAAGTATTCTTTTATATTAAAAGTAATCACAAAAATGTCTTTGCGACGAAGGCGTAGTAGTAGCGATAGCTGAAAAAGTTGCATTAGAAGATAAATTTAGACAAAGATTTGATTGCACTCTGCTTAATTCCATAAAATCCCACTTCGAGTACGAAGTACAGCGAAGGCCACTAAATGCCATTACTCCAAGTTCTTTAAGTTTTCTTTTATGAAACTACTTTATATTTCATGTTAAATTTTATTTCAGTTTCAATAGCAAGTTTCCAACGACAAATTACATAATTCATAAAAAAAATGTGGCTGAAAAGAAAGTTTAAGCTTAGAATTTTTCCGCAAAGTCATGTGAAAATGAAGATGTACGAACAATTTTATTTTTTTTTATTTCCTGATTTGCATTACATCTGTCCTTAGACATTAAGCAATTGAGTTTAAAACATTTAAGGGATTCATTAAGTTATAAGACCATTGTATTATACAACACAGATTTTACATGACTGCTACATTACACACAAATATTTTATTGAAGGTCTACTGGTCTGGGTCTTTTTAGTCTTCCTGTGTTAATTTCTTGGTCAGGCAGGTTTCGAATTTCGTCGTTTTCATGGTTTGTTATAGCTATTTGATGTTTCACACTAACTTTTTTAATTTCTTTTTTGACACTGGGCATGGGCAAGTCGCGGTGTATGTCTTCAATGGTAATATACCAGGGACAATCGTCTGAAGTATTTTTTATTGGAGTCGCTGAGTAATGTCAATACTAGTTTTGGCGACGGCTTTCCAAATTTGGATGCCATAAGTCCATATTGGTTTGATTGTTGTTTTGTGCAATAAAAGTTTGTTTTGTGTTGAAGGTTTTGAATTTTTTCCAAGAAGCCAGTACAGTTCTCTAAGTTTGTTATTAATTTTGTTGCGTTTTTGATTGTACGTTCTTTCCATGAGAATTTATTGCCTAGAAGTATGCCCAAAACGAAAAATTAAAATATTCTGTTTTAGTAAGACATCGTTTTATATCATGATACAAATTTAGAAGGTAATATTAGGTTGTCAAATATCTCCCTTCCGCCTTTTTGTCTTTTGAATTTTCCGGCTATGTACAAAGCGCTACAAAGCTCGTATCCAAACTAATCATGCATAACGTCGTTTTGTAGGTGATGCCAAGACCTTTCAAATGATGTATTGCCAGACACGAGTTCTGTAGCGCTTTGTACATAGCCGGAAAATTCAAAAGAAAAGGCGGAAGGGAGATATTTGACAACCTAATATATTTAAGGCAAATATCTTTTCGTTCTATGCATGTTTTCAAAATGGCGCAACTCGTGACCCCGTTAGACAGAACGTTTAATTTGAATTGTCACTGTACTTCTAAATACACAAGTAAACGTAAATAAACGTGTGACAATTAGTGTCACAAAAATCGGGGTCAGTTTTCAGCCATTTCAATTCTTTTTCTTTTTGCCACATGCGCAATATAGTACCTTCTATATTTGTATCATGATATAAAACGATGTCTTACTAAAAAAGAATCCATCTCGGGGAAAAAACAACTGAAATATTTTTCACGGCCCCACCTCTAGCGAACGACTGACAATCCTCATGGAGTGCTTCTGTCATGGAAAGCTTTCGCCATTCGCGATGCGGAACCGGCATTAAACAATAAGTCCCCACCACATATGTCAAAATATAACGCGCACAACACAGTGGATGCGCGAAAGGCTAGACTCTCGCCCTCAATAGGCTGTTACGCCAGGCAATGCATGCATGTATGCATGACAGTTGATTATATTTTGGAGACAAACATCCTTTGATGTTTCACGTTTCGTTCATTACTACTGTAAAATGTTCTAACAAAACACAGGTCTAGTCAATTACAGAATTGATTAAAAGCGAGTTTCTTCCACAAACCTCAACGCATCAACTCTACATTCTACGATCTCATCCCAGTTCTTTTATTAGAAACTGCCCAACAAACTCGCATTAGTTGATGTCCTTGCAAACACCAACAAACCGATTTTCCAATATTTTGAAAGTTTCCCACGTTCGCAGCTGAATCCCCATAACGACTCTTGTGCTCGCTTTCAAATCCCTTCTTGATCAACCAATCAGTGCTCCTTAAGTAGGACGACCTCTTAGGTCAAAGTCTTTAAGAGCATTTCGCTGTCTTAAACTCCAACTCGAAATACAAAAAAAAAAAAAAACTACGCCTCATTCAATCGAACAAACGAAAATAGATTGTACCTGAGAGTGTGTCCTTTTTGGAAGCACAGTTTTCTAGGGTCTCCGAAAAAGGAAAAAAAATATTTTTTTAAACTTTTAGCAAAATCACTTTTGAACTTTCCTTCCCAAACTCCCACCCCCTCAGAAAATTGTGACAAACTTTTATTTCAATTACAGATTATCGAATTCAACCGCCAGTTCTGTCCTGCTGTGCCGCCTCCCCCTCCACCGCACCGCGAGTGTAAAGCAACACAAAGTGTACTGCAAATTGAAGTACCAACGACGACGACCAAAAAAATAAGAAAAGTTTACCTCCCCCGCCCTCACCTGCCGGACGACTGAGAAAACTTCCTCGAAATCCAAATGAACAACAGTTAAATACGAGAAAGATTCTTTTTTTTTTGTCCTTTTGTCTCCTTTTTCCGTCCTGAAACGTGCTCCAACGTCACAGATCCCAAGTACACAGTCGAAAACATACATTTAAATGTCCTGTCAATTTGGTTGTGTTCCTTTTATTTAATTCCCAATTCCCAATTCCCAACTTGTCAAATTTGTACGGAGTCTCGCCGGCCAGCCCGCCCTCCCACTTTTCAGGTACTTTGCATGAAATGCCGTCAAAGATTTTCCCAAAATGGAAACTGTCAAAAGACGACGACGATGGTGGATGCTGGAAAGCAAGGCAAGGGGCGAGGCACGAGGACGTGACAGAAATAATTTATGAATCAACAAAGAGCCCAGTACACCCACTTTACAGTAAAGGAATTAAATTAGGTTCCAGTGGTGCTTACAAAGCCACGGTTTTGTTTATCCCGCCTCTTCGCGACTGACACACAGACGCAAAAAAAGGGTCGGCCATTGTCAATAGCAATAGCGAGCACAACAGGGGCGCGGCAATAAGCGGATAAAAGCGGGTATAAGTTCATCAAACAAAACCGAAAAAGGGCGCGCGCAAAATACGACGCTTGTCGTCCTCAAAAAAAAAAGAAGAGCTCAACCCCCACCACACAGAGATGGGGTGGCACTGAAAAAAAAGCATAAACGTAAACGTAAACGTAAACGTGAACGTGAACGTAAACGAAAACGAAAACGTTTCCAAGTCAAATATTTTGTGTCAACTTTTTCTAGCAGCCATGGAAAAATCAACACCCACCTCCATCCCCACCCACAAACCGGCACTCTCACCCCCTTGTGTCAACATGACAGCAAACAAATGAATTTTTCATAGTGCGCGCCAGTGACAGGGTAGTGTGTTTTTGCATTGCAGTTGCTGTTTGTGTGCGCGATGGGTGCTATGTGTTCTCTCTGCTGTGAATGTCCTTTGTCTGCATTCCGCCACGGCAATCAGGATCATCTCTTTCTCTTGGTTTTTGGACCCCGTCGTACACAGGCTGCCGATAGTTTTACAATGGATCCTAGCTATTTGGCAGGGAGGTGTGAGTGACAGCGAAAGGACGACGACGACGATGACGACGAAAGGATGATGCTCCGTTGAGCGGCAGTGGTGAAAGAACAATTGAGCGAGTGATGCGGCAAGTCGATGGGTGGGTGGGAAGGGAAGGGATACGCGAAATCGATACTATCAAATATTTACACCTTTCATGGTTCAGCACTTTTTGTTTTCTCTTCTGTTGCTGCTGCTGCTACTGCTGCTGTTACTGTTATTGTTGTTGTTATTGTTGTTTGAGTTCTATGCAAAGTTCATAAAGGATATGTGTGTGTGTGTGTCTGCGAGAGGAGTTGCAACATTAAGAATGCAAAATTGCAATGGCGCCTTATGGAAGTTTGAATGATGAATGTGGATGGAGCCTGTGATTCCTTTGGGTACATTTCCCATTTCGATGACGGTTTCTTGACGGTCGTTGGAATGAAGTGGGTGGTGGCAGCACAGCTGTGAACAGGGTGCGATGTCCTTTTTTTTTGTTAACCCCGCAGCTGTGTGTGATTTATTCGGTAATTGATACTTATTGTTAGTATCCAACAAATATCTGAAGTCGATAAAAAGCGTACACCAGCTAAAGAAAGGGGGAAACTTAAAGCAGAGAAAGTTCGTTGCAGGGGTTGATTTTCGAACATGCCATCATCTAGGGGGCTAACTAACGACTGTAAGAGATCATTTTAAAAGGAAATATAGAAAAATATCACAAATGTACCACACCCACACAACCTTTTTAATTACATAAGCATATGAAATCAGAAGGCCGTAGGATATCTATTTCACCATTAAGTACTTTCGAAGGGAGTGCTTTATTTTATTCACTCAGTATAAATGGAACTTAAAAGAAGTACTGACAGAAAAAAGCTTTTCCTATGATTGAAACGATTTTCATGCTATTCTAAGAAACTGTGCTAAAATTTTGAACTCTCTGTTCTGAAAAAATCCATGGTATCCATTTCGCGTAACAAATATTTTCCGCTGGCTGCGTACACAAATTCTAAGAAAAGTCTTAATTAAACTCCCTGGTTGAGTGTTTAATGCTCCGATTGGCCAGAATTTTTAGTTACAAAAAAAAGTTTGTTTTCAAACGAAAAGAGCACCTCAAGGTTGATTTTAGAGTACACCAGCGTCGTTCGGCTATCTTTTTTCGACAGCACTTCACTGGAACCCATCGATTCCAACTGACTGCATTTTTCAAAAGAACTCTGTGCATAATGATTCCATTTAAACTCACAAATCATTCTGCAACTATAACAAAAATTACATTTTCCTTTTCTCGCAGACGCCATCTAACATCTCTCCGTCCCAACCTTCGACGAACAACAAAAAAGCCCCCGCGTCACTCACCACAAATTTTCTCCGAAACATCCTTCAAACGTCAAATAACAAACAAACTCACACCGCATTCAAATTCTTTACAAAAGTTTCTAAAAAATTCATTACACTCTCGACGAACATTGAGCCAAGCGAGGCAACAATACCGCTCAAGGACTCGTAAGTGTCAATTTGTTGCACACTGACAATAACATAAAAAATACACAAACACCACACAGACTCACTCGTCTTTCTATCGATTAGAATAGAAAAGAAATTCAGGATTCGACATTGAGAATGAGAGCGACATTTGTGTGGGAGTTGTAGGGTGGCGGGGCAGAGGAAGGAGCTTGGAAATTCTGTCTCGATGAATATTTAGCTCGATGGCCTTGTTGCTGTCGATCTGGTTTGAGAGACGTCGTGTGTCAGGACGATAGTTCTGAATGACAGGGCACAATCTCACAAAGTTCGTTTGGTGACGTTTGTGACTTTATGTCAGCTAATTACTGGTTACTTTTTGCAGTGGGTGGGGAGTTGTGAAGCAAACTTTGACAAGGAAGAAAATGGCTGTTTTGGTCATTTTGTTGTGTGAGGTTTTCTTTGGTGTTGTTCATATGTGGTTCTGGGGGAGTTCTTGAATCAAGAAAAATTACCTAAGTATTGTAAGTCTTTCAGGATTAATATTAAATGATTGCTCCTGTTTTGCAGAAATTTTTGTTTTTTTGTTCTCACTTTCGTCGTTAAGGACGGCGCAGTGTTTTGTTTAAACTTTCCATCAAATTTACTTATTTGAATCATAAAGTTGAAATTGAAAGTAAAAGGTATAACAACATTAATTTTTCATTATGAAATATGAAAATTATATTGCTAATTTAGTAATTTGATTTTACTCCACATTTTATTACTGTGTTTATAAAGAAGTCAGACAAAGAAAAAAAATATTCAAATATAAAGAAGATAAAATAAGCTGCAGGCTCTAAAATCCTGAGACAAATAAGTTCAAAGTTGAAATCTCCTATTGAGAAAGGGAAGATGTTAGAATTAAACACAAGATTCCCTTTTATAAGACAGATATTGCATTAAGTTAAATTACGCGAGCGTAAACGACAGAAAGAGATGATGAAGTAAGGAAACTGCATTGCCAATATGCCGGTGTTATGTCTTGTTGTCTTGTTATGTTTCTAGAACGCCTGTCCGATACACTCTGCATGTTTGTGGAGTACGATTCAAAATGGGTGGAGAAGTTCAAGTATCTACGTGTCTTTTTCACAAGTGATGGGAGGACTGAACACTTCTGCAAGATTCGACAAGTTGGATAAATCTTAAAACAGCTTGAAAGATTTGTATTCAGAAAAACCGATCTTGGTGCCAATGCCAAGTAATCAGTCGGGGGCGGAGAATCGGGTTGCCTGGATATTTCTTCTGCGAGCATTGCCCCCCGACCGCGTTTAGGGAGCATGCGGCCACAAAAGATGCGGATGATGATGATGACTGATGACCAGATTTTACTAAAGGGTGATTTTTTGAAGGCTATAGGAAAGTTTAAAAAAAAAACACATAAAATTCAGAAAAATGCATGAAATCTTTTTTTGAATCGATAGTACGGTCCATATAATTAAATGTTTGAAGATTATTTCATACAAATGTTGACCTTGACTGCGCCTCAAATGGTCCATCCGCTTAGTCCAATTTTAGCATACTCTTTCCAACATTTCGGCCGGTATCTCATAATAATAGAATAGAGAATAAATACTTCAATGTTGTCTTTCAATGCGTCAATTGAAGCGGGCTTGTCTGTATAGACATGAGCTTTAACATAGCCCCACAAAAAATAGTCTAAAGGCGTTAAATCGCACGATCTAGGCGGCCAATTGACCGGTCCCGAACGTGAAATAAAATGTTCACCGAACTCGACTCTCAATAAGTCCATTGTTGCGCGTGCTGTGTGGCATGTGGTACCGTCTTGTTGAAACCACATGTCATGCAAGTCAAGCTCTTGCATTTTGGGCAAAAAAAAGTTGGATATCATCTCACGGTAGTGCTCACCATTCACAGTTACGTTCGCATCAATTTTGATAATAAAATTCAATAATTTGCAAGCCTTGTTCGTTTGTAAGACTATTCATGTTCAAATTATAGACCAAACTGAAGATGTTTGACAGTGAAACAAAACACGAAACGTGCGTCAGCTGTTTAAACCAGGGTTGCCAAAAAGATAATAGCTAAAAAATCACCCTTTATATCGAAGACAAAAAGAATTGGCATTATTTATCGATTGCTAGGAAAATGACTCTTTTATGCAAAGTTTCCAACCACAACACTGAGCGGAAGCTTATCTACTTAATCACTAATTTGTCGACTTATCCCAATGCTCTGTTTCTTTTATCTCAAAGAACTGAAAATAGAATTGTTTGTGTGTAATGGTTTTGTTAAAATAAGCAGAACATTACAATCACCATTGGGGGAACTTAGAGTGTACCTCTTTCGCGCCTCCACTGTCCTGTGCGCAGTATAATTTAACACATTTAGAGGGAACCTACTTCAATGCCGGTTCCAAACGAAAGTATTTTTATAACAGAAGTAAAATCCCTCGATCTGGCATCCCTGGAAGTACTTAAGGAGGATTGTCAATCGTTTGCTGGAGGTGGGGCCGCGAAAATTGTTTGTGGTGTCTTTTTTTCTGTGCTCTACTTGAACCCGTGTACGTTCGCTTAAAAGGTGACGCATTGACCATCAAGCCCAAAGTAAGTCAGCAGTTGTAGTAAGAGCAGACATTCCCATTAATTATGGAACACAACGTGACTGTTTCGGCTGGCTTCGCAGTCGCGCATTCTCTCACTCAAATTTTCTAAGACTTTGTTGATGGTCTCGCGCTGTAGCTGGAATCAGGGAACCGAATTGCCAAGATGTCTGATAGCACCGTTTCTTTAAAAAAAAACGCACTGTTTGACCTACACAGCAATCATGTTGGGAATGAGTTTTCAATATTTGCCAACGTTTTAAAGAGTTATGAGACTCATCTCATTCCGTGGAGGTATGATATGCCAACGATTTCTGTCAAAATTTCCAGCGGGAAACAGCTCTCAGAAGCTCACAACGTGGCGGGCAAAATGGTTATGGTGTTATTAGACTTGTGTTCTATTATTTTCGAAAAATTGTAGAAAGTGTAAGACACAAATTGTAGTTCATTTCTGTTTTTTAGACTTGTGACAAATAATTTTTAAACAATTAGAATTTTAAAGTGGTGTTTTTTCAGCCTTACTTACAGAGTTTATTGCCACCGTTAATTACCTAGTTCCACTGCTTTTCAAAACATAAAAGACAGTTCACTATTTCGAAATTTTAAGCACTTTAATCACCACCTCCACAACGCAGACACTCCATACGAAACAGAATATCTTTGGCGCCATCAACTCCTCCGAAACTAACCCTTCAATCAATATCCACTGTCGTACGCAGCGGCAAATTAAAATCGTTTAATAGACCGTGATTTTGTGCTGCGGCTAAACTCGCCGACTTGAAACGACAGAACACTGCGCCACCACAACACCCCAAAGTTAAAATGAACCGCATGCTAGCTCGCTAAAGATATCTAATAACCCACTGATTGACAAGGTCGTGCTAAGAAGCCTTAACTTTCCACCAACATTGCCGCCCCCCGAATCCTTAAATGAGCCATGAACAATAAATGAAACAAGGAGTACCACGTGAACCGCGCGCCATACGCGTTTAGGTGAATGAGGATAATGAAGACGGCTAATGTTCAGTAATCAATGTTATTACGAGGCGTGGGGTACGCGCCGTTCGGCGCTAATGACGGCGCGGCGGTGTCGAAGAAATCGAAACTTGTTGAGGGAGAGACTTTTATCCATCGTCTCGCGAGGGAACAATTTAATCCGCTTAAATGACACGAGGAGGTCTCAGCGGAAAGAAGAAGAATTATAGCCGAGGATTTATTAATTTATCACGAGACACACAAAAAAATTTAACTATAGAGCTCCAACCAAAGCATTCTGTGGAAACAAATCACAATGGCTGTGCCAAAAAAAAAGGACATGGAACCCTCCCTTGGGCCGCAGGACAATTATCAATCAGAATTACATCATTGGATTCCATTGCGAATATGGAATTTCCATTGACAATGTTTTGCCATTTCTGTCATTGTTGGCCGGGTATGTGGTGTGTGTTATCCTTTTTGGCCATGCTGCTGCTGCTGCTGCATGACTGCTGTGGCAGACGCGGACATGGGCGGGGAAGGCCGAGGCCGAGACCGAGGCGGAGGCGAGTGTGAATCAAGAATTACGACCAAAGCTGGCAAATAAATGCGAATCCACAAATTGAATTCCGTTCCGTTTGTTATTCTCTCCTCGATGATGAGGCAATAAAAGCATTCACCCCGAATGTTCCGTACTGTGGCAGGATAAAAGAAGATCAACGTGCCGCGGGGGTGGGTGTACGAGATGATATCAGAAATACATTAGCTTCAGATATGCTTCTTCTCGTCCTCTTTTTTTGTTGTATGGTATACTTTTGTTGCGTTGGTATTTACATTGATAACATGTTCGGAGGAGTGGCACACTCTCTGAGGCTTGCCAAGGACGTGGTTATATCTGAGCCTAATCCTTAACCCACTGGGAAATAAGCGAATTGAAATGATTCTCCGTTTCTTTTTTTTTTTTGCTCGTTTTCTTCTTTGCTTTCTGCAGCGCAAGGATGTCGGTTGGGCATTGTCATTGTTTGCGAATGGGAAAATTGGAATTTTCGCAGTTGACTTTGAGTATTCTTTTCTTTAGAAAAGGTCCAATAAATTTATTTTTATGTAATTTTGCTGTTGTCAGTGGAATTTTTTGTCATCAACAGTGGTAGAGGGGGAGAGAGATTGAGGTGGGAGAAGGTACTCTCATGTAACGCATCGACGATCAAAGGATGTGTCTGATAAGCCCTATTTTTAGGGTAATCAGCCTACTTGCGAATGAGCTTGTACTTGAATCGAATTAGGATTGTAGAATGACTTTCAAAGGAATGTGTTTCGGGAGCTGGTTTTCTAAGCAGGTTGATCAATTTGACCGGCAATTGAACCCAAACCAAATCAAATTGAACCCCAAACGATTAAGGTTTGGTGAGCACTTTTTCAACTGCAACCTCTGACCAAAAAAGTGGTGCTTTTTTTTGTTATAAACAATGCAATTTATTTGTGGAGATTGGATTTTTCTAAAAAAATGTCTAGGCTAAGTTTGCGGCTATAATAAAGAAATTTTACTATTTTAAAGGATGTGTCATAGTTGACACAAGATGCGAAATAGTCACCAATGCCTGAACCGTTCAAATTAAGCTTATGCTCGTCAGAATAAATAAAACTGCCCAGTCCAGTTGAGGTGTTTTTGTGCAAACTGCAGCTTTGGTCGAAATAAATGTCTTTACGACACTCAAGGATGCTAGACCACCATCAAAGGAGAATTATCATGATTTGGCGGTGCTTAAATTCAAAAATATCTTTAGATGGGAGAGTTGACATTAAGTCAATCACTGTTACAATTGTTTTATTGATTGACTGGGGTCAATCAGCTCCACAGTGTCTAAAGATTTCTGTGCTGATGAGTTGTATCTTGTAAAGGTGGTATTATTTTGTGATTCTTTATTCACTCTCTTTCTTAAACAGATATTTCGAGCTTGACATGGTATTACAGAATTGCTTTAAGTGTTTCACACAGTACTCTCAGCTCTGCTTTGCTTAGCTCCAGAGTCTTGCGCTAGTTTAGGATGGCGGCTCAGTTTCGGGAATTTGACAGAGTGTTTAGTACCCCTCTCGTTCTTTTAAAACTGATTATTTTCATAAATTATTTAGGTTGTCGGTTCTACTCATAAAGGAAAGAAGGTTGTATAATCTGAGTATGCCTGCCTTGACTAGTATGCCTGCCTGTCGTGACAACAAGATCAATTTTAATCTGTTGTTTTCTGGCAGCATGTTCACAATTTTGTGTCTTTCAACCCATTACTACACGCAGAACTTTCCCAGTTCTTAATTAAGCAAATAAAAAAATAACAACCTGCATTCACTTGGAAAAGACCCTAGAATCCCAAATCGACACCCACCACCTTTTCGTCGACTTTAAGGCCGCGTATGACAGCATTTTTCGAGAAAAAGTATTTGCAGGACTATGGAGAAAGCTCGCTGCTCCGTGAGGGTCGGCAGTGACCAACACCTTTGATGTGAAACAGGGCGATCCGCTGTCGCGCGACTTCTTCAACATTGCAGTTGAAAGCATTGTGCGGAGCTCCCACGCCAACACTTTCAAAAGACCGTACAACTACACGCGTATGCCGATGACATTGATATAATTAGCAGAACACGCCGAGCTGTCTGTGAGGCATTCGCGAGTATTCAAGTAGAAGCAGCGCAGATGGGTCTAGCGGTCAACGAAGGAAAGACGAAGTAAAGTACATATGTTTTTTTTATCTGATCGTCGTCCTCTATAGCGCAGAGGCTTGGATATTGACAAAAAAGGATGAGGACCTCCTTGGTTGTTTCGAGAGAAAGATTCTTCGCGTGATCTTCGGACCTGTCTTCGTAGATGGCGAGTGGAGAAGGAGATTCAACTACGAACTGTACGGGCTGTACAGCGACATGAACCTGGTCAGAAGAGTCAAAATCCAGCGGCTCAGATGGCTGGGCCATGTAGAGCGGATGGACACCAATGCTCCGGCCCGGAGAGTCTTCGAAGCTACCACCA